>OU426982.1:41728068-42928068 GCA_911387785.2 Aelia acuminata
CCATCAATTTTGTTTTAAAAATTGTTAAGAATTGATTTAATTTTCATATGACTGCGTCTCGATGTAAATGAAAAAAACTTTTAAGAAATCAACTGTATGTAATTTTTTTTTTTTTTTAATTTTCCCTATTCGGTTAATCAAATTGTGAATGCGAGAGAAAGTCGAGACCACCCTCAAATATTTGTATTTAATAACTGTTTATCAGTTTTATTTTATTAGTAGTAATATTTGAATGAAACGGTTTTCTTTTTTTTTTTTTTTGTTCATTGAAAAAAAAGGTGAAGAGAACAATTTTTATTTGAAAAAAAAAAAAATCAGAAATTGTCTGATTATCCAGGTACAAAGGTGAATGAAAGAAAAGCGGAAATGGAAAACTGCATAACCGTGAAATATGGAAAGCCTTCTTACGCTTTCTTTTATTCTCATAATCTGCTGGAATATACTCGTATTTTGTAAAGGATATGGAAAATCCTTTTTAATAAATTATAGAATAAAAAAAACTAAAATCATCACAAAAAAACCAGAAATAAACAAACAAATATTGAGTTCGAATAGAACCTATTTAAATTAATATATATATTTTATTTCAATTAAATAATAGCTTTTATTTAACATGTTAAGGTATGTTCCTCTACTATCAAATAGTATGATAATCATCAAATTCCAGTTTTCGAGATAACATCGAGGAGGGTTCAGCAAATTTTTTTTTTTTTTTTGTATTCGCGTTTATCCTTATTCAATAATAATTTCACCTGAAGATGAATGAATCAATAATTCTCATCCTTAAGCGGTCTAGTTTTAGGAAATACGTATTTAAAAATAAAAATACAAAAAAAAAAAAAAAAAACGAAAATATTATTTTTAGCTTTATAAATACTGAAGATTTAATGATATATTAATATTTTAAGGTCGTTTGCTTGCTTCATTTAATATTTTTTTCTTCACATGTACACTTAAAGAGGTTATTCTTGTATTTGTAATATAAGAGTTTCGTTGCCATGAAGATCATTACCTGTTATAATATGTTTACACTTCTAATTGAAACAATAGTTTATTAAAATTATAAATTAAAGTAGGCATTAATAACAATAAAGGTAGAAGCATAAAGGAAAAAAACAAAACAATAATACAAGGGTGCAAACAATTAATAGTTAATTATAATTTTTGCTAGGTTTCTTCTGTATCTCTCTCTCTCTCTCTCTATATATATATATATATATATATATATATATACCTATTTTTTTTTTATATTTGACCTTTCTAACGATTTCGCTTTGTAGACACATTTTAACTCGTTAAAGAACAGTTTAAACGGTGTGCGAAACTCTCTCGGTGAAACGCATCAATAGTTAATTACTTTTGTACAAAACGGAAGTAAATAGATTGTTTCCCTGAGAACAATTAATGGTGAAAGCATAATTTATTGTTTGAAACGATTTCTAATGACTCGATCCAAACAATGAGCAACCTTATGATCAAACCTAGGCTGGTCAATCTTCAAGATGAATCCATAAATAGTCGATAAAAATTACATAAGTTAAATGTAACGAGAAAAATTCGGATAGCAAAACATTACACACTGTATTTTGTTTATTTTTTTTTTTTGGATGATTTTTACGAAAGCTTCCAATTAAAGATAACTTTTATATACGAATATATGAAGGATTAAATCGATATTGAGTTGATGAAAGTTGAATTTCGGGAGATCCTCACTGAAAATATCAAAATGTAGGTACATTGAGATTTTTTTTTTAATCTACTGCAGTCATAAAAATTAAAGAATATAGATGTATATTTACAAACATTAAATATATATTTTTTTAAATATATATTTTTAATCAATTAGATCCCACAGGTAATTTTTAAAAATTCTTACATCCTACAGGTAGGATTAGATGAGTCGTTAAAAAAAAATTATTGTACAATCTATAATGAACTTTTATGACAGAGTTTGTTTTCAACCTCCTAATAATCTATGAATGAATGTGTCACAATAATTTTACTTTAACATTAGAGCCTTTCGGTGGACAGAATGACTAATTCTAATTTCAACATTTTTTAAGAAAGCACCTTTAATAATTTTTCCCTTTGGAAAATACGATCTTTTTTATTTTGTAATTGTTTAAAACAAATCTTAAAGCACAACAGTTTACTAAAATATGCATACAAAATAAAGTGGCAACGAATTTTTTATAAAGAAATATTATTCTTAGTGCTTTCCTACAAAATGTTGAAATTGGAATAATTCTGTCAAGGCTCATATTATAATTATTTTATTTCTAAAATCCGGAGATATGGTCGATAAAAACAAATACTTAGATGCTAAAATATTATGACGTTAAATCGTTAAATAAAAACATATGGTTCAAAATCCCAGACCTTTTGTTGGAATGAACTAGCGGTTCGAGCGAACTGTCATAGCACGAGTTTGTGACTACAAAGTTTGAGCCCCATCCACGACGTTCTACGTTCCTTCTCCTTACGAATATATATAAGGAGCGATTGACTGAACAGTTAGTCTTAGTCTTTGTCTTTTAGCCATATGATTATTTGTGTTACAAAGTTACAATTTTTGTAACCTGTTACCTAATATTTGTGTTGTTATAATTCGTGTGGCATTGAAAATTGTTATTATTTGAATAAACATTTTTCTACTTACAGAATTGTTACAATATGCTAATTTGAATTTATTACAATAAAAAGGAACTTTATGTAAGAATTTCATAGATTTTTTTTTCGAAAATACATAGGTCTAAAAACTAATTAAAGAATGGGACGCCTAAGAAATCATTGTCTATGCAAAATGAGAAAATGTTTTGCAAATCTGTTTCGGATAACATGGAGATTTTTTAATTATGATTAAACAAGGTTTCATTTTATGTATATATATATATATATATATATATATATATATATATATATATATATATATATATATATATATATAGTGTGAATGAGTCCTATAACAAGATTTATATTTATTTTATTCAAAATTAATCTTCTTTCAAATGGTATTAGAGTTTATCAGTTTCGTGTCGTGTCCTATGGAATAGAAATTTATTGTATCTAAAAAAAACAATAAAAATTTTTTGCAATCGACAGTTTGACGTGGAAACTACATGGGCGGATCCATCCGATAGTAAAGGGGGGGCTACAGCCCCACGGCCCTTCATTTGGATCTGCCAATCAACTTTTTTACCTTTATGTCCCTTTCCAACAACTAAAATTCTACTTGTTCTTCTACAAGTTATTTGTTATTTAACTTGCTTTCTTACTTTAGGGAAAGTCAAACTCTATCTTTAAATGACAAAAAATTTTCCAAAGGGAGGGGCTGCAGCCCCCATAGCTCCCCCCCCCCCCTGGATCCGCCAATGGGAAACGATGATGTATCTCAAAATATTTTTAAAACAACTTAGCAAATAATTATTGAACTTCTCAACTACAAATTTTTAAATATTTCGAAAGACTTGATATTATCTGTTTTTAACCGAGCTATAACTGACCATAAAATAATAAAAAAAAATTTAATATCTCAAAGCTGAAGTTATTGCGGGCTAGTTAAAGAAAATAAAAGCTCAATATTTTTTTTCCAAAGCGTTTGTTAATTTAATCATTGTTCATTCAATAATAGTTTATTAATTTAATAAAGTATTTATTAATATTTTTTAATACATAAAATCACAGTTCAAAAGTTAATGAATAATATATATACATATATATATATATATATATATATATATATATATATATATATATATATATATTCCATTAATTGGTATATTAAATATGATATTTAATAAATAACACAATCTAACGAATGCTATTTGTGATTCTTATAAGTACAATTGTATTTCCAATATTTTTTTATTTTTTCAAGAATATTATATTCAATAAATGTTTGGACGATATAAATGAGAAGATTCATAAATTGGTCTGATTTATTAAATGAGGAACTCATATACATTGGCTGCGTGCTCTGTTCCAATCTCCCCCACCCTTTAAAAAATTAAAAAATAAAAACCTTTAAATTAAATGATTCCATTATTTATTTATTGACAAGACAAAAACTAATGCTTCTGAACTGTTGTATTTACTAAGAAATAATCGATTGATGAGAATACATTATTACCGCACTTAATCTAGTCTATATTATTATCGTCGATTAATTTATCATTATTAATAAAACACTAAATTATTACTTTGGAGTTTCGATAGGCAGTAGAATTCTTATCATCCTATCATGTTGATTTGTATTTGTTGACTTATCTCTTAAATTGAATTGTATTTGGTAATACTTGTTAATTATTTTAAACTTCGTATTTTGTATGATTGTGTTTGGTTGATTTTAATATGAAGGAGTAAAACTTGTTGGGCATCAAAGCCTTTGATTATGTTTATAAACGACGCTATTTTTATTACATTTATTTATCCTGCAATATGTGGTGTATGAGTTTATGCCTCTGTTCTTAATTAATATCGCCAATGAACAACATCATTATTATTATCCAATAAAAACTATTTTCTTCAAAATACGTAAACCTATTATTAATAACGTTAAATAAAAAAAATCTGTTGAAGATTATAATATAGGTCGGATATTTCAAAACGTTTTTCAATACCTAGCAAAAGCCGCTAATCAGTCTTCAAGTGACATTTAAAGTTCAGTTTCACAACCAATAAACACAAAGTGTGTTAAATGGAGACACTCGGCATCCTTAGAATCCAACGTATACTTAATTATCTAACGCATTTGTGTGCATATGATAAATGTTTTCTAAGAGTTTATACTAGAAGTTCGCAACGCAGTTTAACATTCACTTGAGGGGAAGAGTATCATATATTCAGGAATCATGTATTACGTAAGGCGATTGGCTAATATAAAGGCATATAAACTTAACATATTCTGGTGAATAAAAACAGGTGAAAATCCACCTTAGCTCAATGCTGAATTGAAAAATTTATTCCGAAAATAATAAATAAAATCGCAGATAGCAGTTTCATAATTTTGATTCAGTTATCAAGATTATATTAAAAAGAGATTTATTGGAAGATCTAACGACCGGTGGTTGATGAGTGGAAACGAGGAATGAAACGAGATAATTGCAAGGGCAATTATGAAATAATAGAGGAAATTGAATTGTGAAAATGGGGAAAATATAACTGTCATAAACTGCGGTGATAATAAAAGTTAACTGTTATTGAAAAAAAAAAATTAAAATAAAATTTTTTTTGGAACATACCTGAAATTTTTATTGAACTTGAACTTTTTCAATCGAAATTTTTTTTAAAGTTATAGAACTTATAAATCAAAGTTTCACTAAATTTTTTTAATTAATTTAAAAAATACTATCAATAAAATTTTACGTAACAAGACCCCTTTCCTTGTCTTTAAGCAATATGTGTTTTTGCCACATAGCGGGGCATATGAATTTTTCCAACATCTTCATTGTAATGCTGGTCTTCAATTCCTGGAGGTATTAGAATAAATCATATTGAGCAAGTTCATTGATAATTTATTTATTTTTTTAATGTTAATGTTTATTGGCGTAAAACTGCAATTACCATTAACGCAAATTACTAAGGTATTTATTACTTGAAAATTGTGTTGTTTTTTCAAAAAGTCAATAACTTCTTCAGCCTCTGGTCATAAGATGTAGTCAAATTTCCTTCTTGTAACCTTCTGAATACGCCTTGGCCCTGGTAACTATAAGATAATCACAAGTTCGCGAGTTCAAATCCCGAATGTCGGGGTTTCGTTCACAATTCGCTCGATATTGAGAAAAAAGTTATTAATATTGCATATTTTAATAACGGCTTTCAGAAAATATATGGAAATTCCCTAGTAATTCCTTTTCTAACGGCATAGAAGCGAGTGATGTCTTTGTATTTTGTATTGTGAGGGACATCATATTGTGAGGGACATAAAACAATATGATGAATCACGGAAGGAGGGAAAGTGACTCTTGGATACTGGATGCGGGGGACATGTGAAATCTTCACCGTGGGAAACACTCGGCATTTCGTAGCAGAAAAAAATCACATTCAATATCTTTATATAAAATAATAGATGAATGAAATCAGGGGCGTCCGCAGGATTTATGTTAGGGGGATGCTGTTAATTTTTTACTTTCACTTACCTATATATGAAATATATAGTAAGTGGAAGTATTGCGATCGTGAAAAAATTCGACTTCTGGTTTTCAACGGAAATACACGTTTTGGGGTCCCCTGAGTCGAAATGACCAAGTCCCGCGAAATGGTCTGTGTGTGTGTCTGTGTGTGTGTGTGTGTGTGTGTGTGTGTGTGTGTGTGTGTGTGTGTGTGTGTGTGTGTGTGTATGTGAACAGACTAGCTCAAAAACTATAAATCGTGCGTTCCTGAAATTGGGTATTTAGTGTAGGTATATACCCGCGATGTGACAGCATAAATTTCATCAAAATTACTCAAAGGGAGGGGGTACTTTATTTAATAACTTTTTAGGTTTTTTTCGATTTTCTCAAAAACGGCTCTAACGATTTTGATTAAACTGAGTATTTCATCTATTTATATGCCCGAGATATAACTGTAAAAATTTCATCAAAATTGATTAACCGGAGGGGGGACTTTACTTAATACATTTTGTAACATTTTCACGTGTTTTTTTTATTTACTCTAAATCGGCTTTAACGATTTTGATCAAACTGGGTATTTGATGTATTTATATGCCCGAGATATGACTGTAAAAATTTCATCAAAATTGATTAACCGGAGGGGGGACTTTACTTAATAAATTTTGTAACATTTTCACGTGTTTTTTTTATTTTCTCAAACAGGGCTCTAACGATTTTGATTAAACTGGGTATTTGATGTATTTATATGCCCGAGATATGACTGTACAAATTTCATCAAAATTGATTAACCGGAGGGGGGACTTTACTTAATAAATTTTGTAACATTTTCACGTGTTTTTTTGATTTTCTCAAACACGGCTCTAACGATTTTGATTAAACATAGTATTTGATCTATTTATATGCCCGAGATATGTCTGTAAAAATTTCATCAAAATTGATCAACCGCAGGGGGCACTTTACTTAATAAATTTTGTATCATTTTTATGTGTTTTTTTATTTACTCAAAAACGACTTTCACGATTGTGACCAAACTGAGTATTTGATGTATGTATATGCCAAATATGTGATAGCCAACATTTCATCAAAATTGATCAACCGAAGGGGGGACTTTACTTGATAAATTTTGTATCATTTTCACGGGGTTTTTTATTTACTCAAAAACGGCTTTAACGATTAATAAAAATAAGATATGAATGTAGAAAAATGTGTGACTTTGGGAAATGATATTTAACAAAACACGTCAATTTCTAATCTAAGTAAGTTGGTAAGTGAAAGTTGTGTGTTGCGCGCACGCACCAGATTTTTTATCTACGGGAGACTTACCTCCATATTTTTGGTCTCTCCAATTTCTATCGCTAAAAATGAGCTCTTCCCTTACGAGCTGTAATTACGCTCGTTTTTAATTTTCGATTTAATTCCCGTTTAATGAGGTAGAGGCCGAGATATGATAGCACATGCAGAATTAGCAATTTTCAGACTGTTTCCTAATCCGTGAAAAAAAAAATACTGTGCAGTCAGTTTTACTGATTCCGGTAACCATTAGTCGCTTCTTTGTTTGTCTAATGTCCCTTTATATGCTACGATGCTACAGTGGGAGTCCTAAATTTTGCCAATCCAGGTATAATTAGGATAGGGATCTTTAACGAGTACCTGACATCTTACAGGCTCGGACCTCTATTTTACGTCCTATCTGAGGGACGGCATAGCCAAGGATTTTTTACTCTCATTAAAAAATACTAGGGCCACCGGGGGACGCGAACCGGCGACTTTTGTATTTTAGGTTGCCATGCTAACCACTACACCAATAAGTCCGTATTTTTTTACAATTCACTCTCTTGACGAATATTAGTCCTATGTAACGCATAGTTGTTCAAGCGTTTTGGAGTATAGTCAGATTTTAGTTCGATATTCACTGCTTTCTGGTAAATATCATGTATTTTATTATGTCAGTATTGCATTCTAATTTGTTTGGTCCAGCCCATTTTGCTTATGTGACATTGATTGAATTTTGAAATTAATGTATCGGCAACCAATAGAAGAATAATCTTCGGTGTAAGTGTGCTCTGCTCATACAAAAAAAAAAAAAAAAAAAAAAAAAAAATCGAGGTATACTGACTATATAGGGTAAACCGTAAAGTTATTGGCACCCTTAAGACTACATTTCTGTGGTAAAATTTAAAAAAATACTTTTTATAAAGGGATCAAATAGATACTTCCTATAGCTCCTCATTATCTATCCTCATAAAGACTCAAGAGTTTTTTTTTAGTCAAAAGTTCAATAGTTTTACAATATGGCAATATTTATTGTTAAAAGTGACAAATCTAGTTATTGGCACCCAGTGGATTTAATTGTGAAATCTTCCTAGTTTGTTTGTTAAAGTCTTACTTCATAGATGACTTAGAGGACCCTTCAAACATATCTTGTAATAAAATTAGGACTTGTTTACCTATTTCTTTAAGTTAAAGTTGGGGTGCCAATAACTGTATGTTTTACCCTAATGCTCAATTAATTTTTTTAATAATTCTAATTGATATTTGAAAATTAAAATATTTTTGCATAATACTTAATTCATGCCGTTAATGTATACGAATTTATTTCATATGTAGCTTTTGATTCTCTTATTTTCTACTGCCTTATATATCATAGGCTGCCGCTCCCCCTTGCGGACGATTATGAATGAAATCCAGTGAGTAGGAATCGTTTGGACTAGGATCATCAGTAAACCAGTCCAATGAGTAATCTTCATTGTTCTTGGTAATCACAGATATAAAAAAAAAATTAGTGGTTAAACTTGCAAAATATTTTTTTTTTCTTATACAGAGCGAACCGACTTAAAGGTTACGACTGCCTTTCTAATGACTATCATTCATTAATTTCGAAATACGTAATTTCTGGTTTCTGGACTATTTGTAATCTGTAGGATACCAGGCCTAGCAAATTTCATTTTATTGTTTTGTTTTTAATCTTCAATTTACTTCTATGATACTTTAAATTCTAAAACCATCCTAAGCAATCTAAAAAAACAAAAACATTAGCCAATTATATTTTCGGGAACCGTAACCTGTTTTATTATTTTATCCAATTATAGACTTTTTTAATTTTTTTTTTTTAAATTTGTGTCTTGTTATTTTAGATTTTAGCTGTAATCTATGTCATTTCTATTTATTTTTTTAAAGCTTTAATTTGCTATTTTTAACTACTGCTATATTTTGTTTTTCAAACCTAAGTTTGAATGCAATGGCATTTATAATACTCTACGTCTACTTTTAAAAATAGTAATTATATAATGTAAATTATCGCACGTTTTTATGATAATTTGTAATACATAATGATGAAGAGTATAACCTTAACCTAGAATTTTATAGGACAAGAAAACCAAACTTACATCACAACCGGTTGTCACTCTCAGGACCTTCACCTGATAAAGAGAGGTTGTCAGTCTTGGGTTTAACGTGGCTCAGATTATTCTCATTTCAGATTATGTTCTTTTTGTAAGTTGATTTGAGAGAGAAATGGGTATTGTCTTCATGAAACATTTTAATGCTGATTGGTAGACTAATCAAATGAAATACGGAGTTTTTAAACAGTTTCACAATTAAGTCAAACCTTGTCACCTTTCGGACAGAATGTTACTTAATCCTGTAAAATAAATACTAATTATGAAAGGTAATCATTTTTTCATGAATCTTTACTTGAATTACAGCTGAAGATTAACAGATGGGGGTTATAAATAATTAATAGGGTTTTCCGTTGGTATTTTCTTGAAAGTTGTAGTTTAATTAATAAATATTCTCATTTGTAATTCTGTATTTTTGTTTGTTTGTTTTTATCTTGTCCTCCTTTTCATATGATTTGATGGCTAACAAGGTCTGAATTGGCGCAATTTTCTTGAGTCATTAATTGCTCATTGAGACACTCTGGTCTCTTTTCGGAATCTTCTGGTTATGATCTAATAAGAGTCACTAGTGGACCCAGAAATTATCTGAGGGGGGGCACTTTTTTATTTTTTAAATTTTTGCGTCATATAGGACCTAATTTAAAATATTAGTGCACATTTAAGTAGTGAGTTTCTATTAAATGTTTAAATACAATCCATTTTTCATTTAAGGAGCTTAAAAAATTAGTAAAGATAGCCCTTTTTATACAGAAATAGTAATAATTGATTGGTGTCCTCACACCCCCGCGCGCCTCCCCGTATCCGCCACTGATAAGAATTTTATTATTTTCGAATTTCTGAATCGTAGTTTATAAAAGGGATAACATGGCGCCTGAGGCATCATGGTTGGTAAAAGGTGATGAGTTACTTCTTTATGCTTCATTAACTTATATTCTCAATATCTTCAGAATAATTCCGTATAGCTTTTTGAAAAAATAGGACTTGGGTGGAAAGTCTTGAATCAACAAAAAAATAAAAAAAAGATCATGGGTTCGATTCAACCTTTGGTAAGTTCATTTTGATACGGTTACAACAGTTGAGACTGCGAGACCTTTCTATGAATTAGCTATCCTCTACTAAGTGGGCATTCTTTATTAAACAGCCAATCAACAAGCGGGAAACCTTAGGTTTGAGCGTGATATCGGTCTTATCACCTTCTTGCAAACCAAGATCCTTCCAAATTACTGAACCTTTATACCGTTTATTAGATAAATTTTTATAGTTTTTATTTTACTTAATGTATACTTGAATATCCTCTGGGCCGTACGCAATGCCTAGACATCGCACGCATACCTCGCGGACGCCTCACTCCTCGGTAAGGTTCGGAGCTCGCTTTCACTCTCGCTTTCTGAGTTGGGAACAGAGCGCCCAGTTACCGGGTTTCTCCTCATCCACTGTAACAGCCGCCTCAGACTTCCTACCGTATTACAGTCTTCTACCAACCTGTATTCAGTGCCGATGAACCCGTGACAGGAGCGTAACAGGATGTGGCAACGTGATAGTATAATGTCAACAATGATCGGATTATACTTATCAAAACGTTTTAGTTTCCGCAAAGAGATAGACGACGCTTTTACAATAGACGAATGCTATTTATTAAAATGTAATATATCTTCTAATAGAAGATATTCCGAATTAGAATTAAATATTTTTTCATATATTTTGTCTGATTTTTACGGTTTTTTTTTTTCGATTTCCTCAAAAACGGCTTTAACGACTTTGATTAAACTCGTAATCTTTAATGAAAATCAAGTATTGTTTAATATCAGGTTAGTTTTATCATCATTAAAATGTTTTGAGGGGGTTTATATTGGGAAGGGGACTTTTTTGTGTTCCTATTGAGCCCAAGCATGCGAAATACACCTTTAAGGACACCATTGTTTAAGGAAAATCGTTCTGTTCATGTGAAAGAGTTTTCAAGGCGTTTTGGAACTAATTGAAGCTATGAATAACTACATAGAGTATTATAAAATCTAGCGCGATGGAATTAATATTCCACGGTGCAAGTATAATTACTTGCATTGCCGAATTATCCCGAGTAAAAACTTTTATTTTGTGTACTTTAGAGAGCAAATACAAACAAAAATAAGTAAATTAATGTGGAAAAATGTGTGAATTTGAGGAATGTCGTTTACTTATTTATCAAAACACGTCAATTTCTAATCTAAGTAATTTAGTAAGTGAAAGTTGTGTGTTGCGCGCATCGCACCAGATTGTTTTTACTTTCACTTACCTATATATGAAATTTTAAAGTATTGGAAGTATTGCGATCGTGAAAAATTTCGACTTCCGGTTTTCAACGGAAATACACGTTTTGGGACCCGCTGAGTCGAAATAACCAAGTCCCGCGAAATGGTCTGTGTGTGTGTGTGTGTCTGTGTGTGTGTGTCTGTGTGTGTGTGTGTGTGTGTGTGTGTGTGTGTGTGTGTGTGTGTGCGTGTGTGTGTGTGTGTGTGTGTGTGTGTGTGTGTTAACAGACTAGCTCAAAAACTATAAACCGTGGGAGCCTGAAATTGGGTATTTAGTGTAGGTATATGCCCGCGATGTGACAGCAAAAATTTCATCAAAACTGCTCAAAGGGAGGGGGTACTTTATTTAATAACGTTTTACGTTTTTTTCGATTTTCTCAAAAACAACTCTAACGATTTTGATTAAACTGAGTATTTGATCTATTTATATGCCTGAGATATGAGTGTAAAAATTTCATCAAAATTGATTAACCGGAGGGGGGACTTTACTTAATAAATTCTGTATCATTTTCACGTGTTTTATTTATTTACTCAAAAACAGCTTTAACGATTTTGATCAAACTGGGTATATGATGTATGTATATGCCCGAGATACGACTGTAAAAATTTCATCAAAATTGATCAACCGGAGGGGGGACTTTACTTAATATATTTTGTTTCATTTTCACGTGTTTTTTTTTTTTTTATTTGCTCAAAAAAGGCTTGAACGATTTTGATCAAACTGGGTATTTGATGTATGTATATGCCAAAGATGTTATAGCCAACATTTCATCAAAATTGATTAGCCGGAGGGGGGACTTTACTTAATAAATTTTGTATCATTTTCACGTGTTTTTTTTTTTAATTCAAAAACGGCTTTAACTATTTTGATCAAACTGGGTATTTGATGTATTTATATGCCAAAGATGTGACAGCCAACATTTCATCAAAATTACTTAAAGGGAGGGGGTACTTTATTTAATAACTTTTTAGGTTTTTTTCGATTTTCTCAAAAACGGCTCTAACGATTTTGATTAAACTGAGTATTTGATCTATTTATATGCCTGAGATATGAGTGTAAAACTTTCATCAAAATTGATTAACCGGAGGGGGGACTTTACTTAATAAATTCTGTATCATTTTCACGTGTTTTATTTATTTACTCAAAAACAGCTTTAACGATTTTGATCAAACTGGGTATATGATGTATGTATATGCCCGAGATACGACTGTAAAAATTTCATCAAAATTGATCAACCGGAGGGGGGACTTTACTTAATATATTTTGTTTCATTTTCACGTGTTTTTTTTATTTGCTCAAAAAAGGTTCGAACGATTTTGATCAAACTGGGTATTTGATGTATGTATATGCCAAAGATGTTATAGCCAACATTTCATCAAAATTGATTAGCCGGAGGGGGGACTTTACTTAATAAATTTTGTATCATTTTCACGTGTTTTTTTTTTAAATTCAAAAACGGCTTTAACTATTTTGATCAAACTGGATATTCGATGTATGTATATGCCAAAGATGCGATAGCCAACATTTCCTCAAAATTGGTCTCGTGGAGGGGACCACAACAACGCATTAATTTCTAATCTAAGTAAGTTGGTAAGTGAGAGTTGTGTGTTGCGCGCACGCACCAGATTTTTTTAATTAGCTTTTAGAAACATTTCATTTTTTTAAATAATTGAAGGTATTGCTATAAATAAGGATATTTAAAAAAATACTGTAAGGAGATAAAATGTGAGAATGTGGTTATGTTTTTGTTTGACTTGATCAACTAAAAATGTAAAATGTTTGGAAAGAAGTTTGGAACCAAATGTTTCTAGGCATTTTCACCGCCAGTGTAATGGATCAAATAGTCCTGTTTACATGGTTAAATATTTTTTTTTTTTTTTTATCAATCTTGGGATGATTATTGACCGGTGACTATTATTAGTCCAATTAACCGGTTAAAGGGGATTACAACATTCTCATCTCAAGATTAATAACAAACCTTATTTTGATGGAGCTTAAATTTTCCACTTAATCAAAGCATTAATCGGAGTTTTCCAGGCTGAATGTGTATTTGTAAATAAATACGAATCATACCATAGATTCAGAAAGACGATAGTTTGTCAGCAATTCCAGTCACAAAAAAAACCTGTTCCATTACAACCCATAAATGGTCTTAGGTTCAGTAATATGTAAAGAAGTGCTGTTTCTTGGTCAACGGTCGTGGAAGGAAGTGATTTGACCTTTATCACGCTCAACCGCCAAGGTTTTCCCCTTAATCTTTCAATTAAGAGTAACCACTTTATAGAGGCGGGGTTTGCCCCAGGAGGCTCTCTCGGCCCACGAGACGAACTGTGCTACATGACTCAAAAAATTTTCTTTATTAACAAAGGTTACGTTTCGAATCAAACATATGGGTCTTCATCAGGGCTACTACGGATTAGTAGTGGGGCGTTACACAGGGACTCACTCTTCTACCTGTTATCTCCGTGGACTCATAGGTACTTTGTGTTTCTTCTTCGAGGTTTAATTTTTTCTCTTGTTTTTTTATGTTCTTTTTATTGATGAATTAATTTATTTATATTATCAAGCTCTAATATAAATGCCCTTGATTGTGACTATTTCATTACTTCTTTCAATAAAAAAAAAACAAAAAAATTTTCTAGTCTTAATATTGACTTTAGGATTAGAGATTAGTTAGAGTAAATTATTAATTTTGACTTAAACGCCACGTTATCGAATCATCCTCATTCATTTGCAGTTGGATTATCTTTAAATGGCAATCAAATATTTTAATTGATTCATATATGCTATTGTTACATAGCTTCGGTATAAGATATTTTCGCTACTTACAAACTTTGTTACAATTTTTTTATTTTTATTTTTACCTTTCTGAGCCAATTTGGAAAATCGGGAGTTCATACAAAAAATTCTGTTGAATCATGATATATAATATCAAGATCTGCTAATGGAGAAAAATCACGCCTCCCTGGAGTTCCCCGACCAAAATTATTTTATCTATTATGAGAATAATTATATAGTTTCAAGCATTGTTGGGTAATAACTGATATAATTACAATGCCATATTAAGAGATAATTGCAGATGTTATCCTTTTACCCCCCTTCACTTAGAAATCATTGGCCCTAACCCCTTTCACCTGGGTAAGTTTCAGGTGTCCTATCCTCGGGAGTGAGCTGGCTTGAGAACCGGATGGAGAAAGCTGGGTGTGCCCGGAAACATGACATTATGTTGAGGAGGCATTGACCACTCCAAGTGGAAGTCCGTTACTTCGGTTCCCGTCTCGATGGCCTAACTGCGAAGAGTTTGGTCTTTAATTATGCAATCATCGGGAGCTGCATATTTAATCAACGACTATGCTTCGAAGGCATGTGATTTTTTTTTTCTTTCTACTTCACTAGCTCACCATTTGATTACGGCAGTCCGGGGGTTTCCCTGACAAGGGAGTTAAATGTCACCGGCACCTGGACTCATAATGCTCGGGTTATCCATTTATCAGGTTGTCGTGGGAAACGCATATTGCTTATAATGACGGTTTAATTCATCAATGTGATAGTAACATTATGATAAATATAATAAAATAATATTAATGGAAACGAGGATACAGAGCTCGAGTATCCCCTATAAAAAAACATTTAATACTCCTGATTGTAGTTTGCGTACAATTAAAATTACTGTATTAATATACATATACATGTAGACCTTAGATGACAAGGGCTAAGTGATTTTTCACATTTTGAGTTAATCAAATTTCAAGTTTGTAAAAAAAACAATCATATTTATAGGTGTATTTGACAGATTAATTTGCTTTTTTGTTATTCTGAATCAGGTCATTGACTTACAATATAAGCTCTAACATTTTTTTTATATTTTTAGTTAATGGCATCCTATAATATATTACTGCTAAATAAAACAACGTTACGTCATCTCATTCAGGCTTAGAAAAAAAACAAACAATCTTATATCACATCAACACAACTTTAAAGAAAAGAGTTATGTTATTTTCACGGCTCATGAAACGGTTTTTTTTTTACATACGAAGAAGTAAAAGGGAAAGTTATATCGCACAAAAAGCAGAACAAAGTACGATACCTTCTTTTTAATGCCCATTACATTACTTTTATGAATATTCTTATTTATTATATAAATGAGTCCGTTTGAAAGGTCTTTTGAAAGAAGGCTCTGAGGTCTTCAATGTGTACGTACATATTGTGTAACAGAGTTACAACGCCGAAAGTCAATGAAAGAGTATAACATGCTTTGAAGGAGATGTATAATTTATTAGATGTAAATCTTTTAATTAAAATATTTTTTTGTTTTTATGAATTTATTTTAAATCCTCCGAAAGCTAGAATTCTTTCAGTAAACATTGCATAAGCTGCCTGGTCTTGATCTCTCTAAATGCGTTTCTCAAATATCGTCTTCTACTTTCAGCTTTCTATTTTCTTTCACCTGCTAAATGTCTTGTTCCTCTACCTGTCTCGATCCAACTCTTACTAGATTTAATAGATTCTGAAATTACTAGTTGGAATTTTATAATCGCAGCATTGCAATCTAAAATAAGTTTTGAGCCAGTAGGAGTTTGAAAGTGTAGACAAAATGTATATATGTGAATATTATCTAGATAGAATGAGAGGACCTGTTGAAAATATAGAGGACTTAAATAGTTAGCGAATATTTTTCGTAACATATTTATGGCACATATACACACGTATTACTTGTTTTTTTAAGAATTTAATTCTTGATAGTTTACTTAATATTAGTTATATTTTTCTTTTGTTTGTTGCAGAGACTAATACTGTGCTTGCTGCTGTGGCAGGGGTGGAGCTTAGCCGCGGACTCCGACAACCTGGTCGATCTGACGGGTGAGACCGTGAAGCAGGTTGAGTCGCTGCTGGCCAAGGACCCCAAGCTGCCGCGCCTCACCAGAGGCGAGATAATATCCCTCATCGAGGAGGTCCGCAATGTGTCGGACGCCAGGAAGAACAAGTCCCTCCTCGTGGTCCTGCCCTACAACGGGACGGAAAGCCAACTAGAGGACCTCTTCACCAAGGCCCCTGTCACCAAACTAATCGGCGAGACTGGCACCACCAAGAGGCCCAAGAGGAAGAGGAAGCCCACTAGGCCCAGACCGGTGTACGTACACTCCACTTCCTCAGGAGGCGAACCTTCATCAACGCCTGGTGCAGACACCGCAGCCGGGGCTTCCACAACCCCTTCCTACTTCTCGAACAGCATCCCATCTTCATCTCATTCGGAACCTCTCAAATCAAAACCATACACTGAAGATTTGGCATTACCTAAACCATACAAAGAGGCCTTGTTTGACATATCGGTAACCCCGGAACCGGAAGCTGATAATATTTTTGTGACCCCAGGAACGACGACTACTAGAGGAACAGCACCGCCAGTCCCGAAAGACGTAGCTAACACTGCCGAAGCTCTCTCCCCAGATCTGAAGAACGTCCTTAACAATATCGGTCTGATAGGTGACAGGACGACCGAAAAATCGATATTCCAACTGAAGGCGATGGCTCCAAGTGTCGACGTCAGTTCATACTCAAGATTCAAACCTCTTCCTACAGGTACTGATGTCAGTGATGATATGAAGTCCTTCTTGAAGTCTTTCGGTTTATTGGAACCAAGCAGAAAGAAGAAAGCTATGAGGGATCCACCTCCGAAACAGGAAGATTCCTTCATTAATGAAGAAATGCTGACGGACGACATGAAGGAGATCTTGAGAAACATCGGTCTTTTAGGAAGGCAGGATAAGAAAATGCACATATTCAATCCACAGCTCGAATCGGCCAGGCTAAACCAGACAGAGCACATGATTAAAATAAATAAGATTCTGAAGAAGCTGAGAGAGATCTCGGAAGGTAACAACCAGAATTTGACTCAGACTGAGTTGAAGGAATTGGTTCAACTTGAAGGAGTGGACGAGTCGAACAAGACACTGCTGGACACAGACCTGGACCCGGGCATCCTCCCTGCAGATGACTACCAAAACATCGGCGCGGTGAAGAACGAGGTGAAGAGACAACAGCCGGACGAAGCCGCCTCCTCCGCTTCCTCCTCCTCCTCCTCCTCCGCTTCCTCCTCCTCCTCCTCCTCCTCCTCTTCCTCCTCGTCCTCCTCCTCCTCCAGTTCCGCCACCGCCGATGGTGGCGAGGCGGAGACGAGCACTGCCACAGACAGCCCGGTCACCGCCGAACCCGCTCAGTCCGAGGCGAGCAGCGGGCCATCAGCTTCTGCCACGGACGTGGTGGCAGCTTCCTCCGACTCCACAGAGAGGTCGCCCTCGCTCGACGACTTGGCGGATTCCTTTGGCGGGGAAACTCCTATGGAGGTGTCAACCAAGCGACCTAACGGGTTCTACTTCCTCTTGGACTGGAACTCCTTCTTGGATGTTGGCTTGGATGAGAGGAAAGTTTCTGTTAATTTCTCACCCAAAGTTGGAGACCCGAGGAATTTCATTCCAGTAAAAATACCTTAGTCACTCTGACAAGTTTGTAGCACTTTCAGTTAAACTTTGTATTCCGTGTTTTATTTGTCTTGGTCATTTCAAAATCTTTTTTACTGAGAAAAAATGTTTTCGTGAACAGAAAAAGAGTGAAAAAACAACCTATAAATTTATCAATAATCAGGGCACATAAAATTCAGTTGGATATGAAGTTTTACCTCCCTGAAATCGCTACAATGGATACAATGTCACAATACAATTTAATGACTCACCGTTCTTGTGCCATTAAATACTCAATAGCGTTCGATCAAATAAAAACATTACTTGTTAAAACATTATAAACAAATCCATTATAATGAAAAGCTAAATGGCACAGAAACGGTGCAGGTGTGTCGAACTGTGAAATTACTATGAATGTAAATATCATGAAACTGTAACATCATTAAAAAATTAACTTCATTTAAATGAAGCAATATTTATTAATAAGTTTGTAACTAGGCAAACTTATGTATTAATCAAAACATTTGTAAGCAGTAATAAACTCTCTTTTATTGTTTATTTATTTATATTTAGTGTTAGACGTTATCGTAGGTTAATTTAGTGTATCGATGTAAATTTGTGAAATACTTAGTACGCTTATAAATTATATATTTAATAAACATGATTTATTTTATTTTTTATATCATCCCAAAAAACTTACCTCTAGCTATAAAATTAAGATCTATTGTGAATCTTATGAAAAAATACGAGAAAGACACATTAGTAGTAGGAATAAGATATTATTTATATTATTATTATATAGAATTTCTATAATAGTGACATTTATATTTAATAAACAAGAAAATAATTGAATAAATGAACGGGGTGGAGTGTAGGGGAGCTGGTTGATAAAAGTTGTCGGGAGTTTGACGCCCTTCGCCGGGCTTCATTCTTTTCATTTTACCTTTCGATAGCCTTGAGTAATTTTTTTCCTATCGACAGCTAGTTTCTGATTTAAAAAAGAACCATGTTTTAGTAGATTATATTTTTTATATTTTTACAATTAAGGCATACATTTTTGTTTTGTTTGGTGATATATCAATAACCTATTCAAGCTGTTTTTACATTTGTTGTCAGTATTGATTAGAGAATTGAATGATTTAATCTGGTATTATATGAAAACTATGTAAAAAATTGTTAATAGATATTAATATTTCGTGTTAATCATTAAAAAAAATCATCAACGGATCTATTTATAGATTAAATTGCTAAATGGAATACGCATTTTAAATTGTTCTCAGCTTGTTTTTCACTTTTATACTTATAATAAGCTTTGAAAAGTCGAGCTTTCTTATTTAAAAGATCATTATATTTAGTATACTTTAATACAAACGAATTAAATTTCAAAATCGTTCTGTTCATTATACTATAATTGTCAATAATTTTTTTTTTGTTCATGTTAAAAAATAAAATAAAATAATATGGAAAATAAAAAACAACTGGCAATTGTTTTAAATATACAATTACCTTCATTTGTATCGGATCTTTTAGGTATTTTGTCATCTTTACATTATTTATTGTATGATAGTTTCAATTCTGATACACATATACATATAGCTTATATGGTAATTAAAATTGGAATTTATATTAACATTTATATATATTAGACATTGTACTTCATAACAGTGGCTGTCGAAAAAAAAATGTATTCAGTCTCTAAGTTAAGTAAACATTACTTCATTGAATACTTAATTGTTTTGAATTGAATGAGCATAATTATTTGGAATTAATATAATAAGTCTTTGAAATAAATTTAAAAATTAAATAAATTAGTCATGTAAAATTGGTCTCTGAGCATTATGACTTCAAGAATTATTATAGTTATTGAATTATTTATAGTTATTATTTATTCAATTCAATTTTCAGAAATACAATCAATGAACTTATGATACACTTCTAATACATTAAAGCATTCGAGTATGACAATTAACAACATAATAAAATGTATGACAAAAAATTTAATAAATGACGGTACACTAATATTTCACAATCTACAAAATTGTATTGATTATTGTCACTAATAATTTCGGTCATTAGTTGATGCTCGATAGCTAAATTTTTCGTTTAATTCTGGATCTGCATTATAACTACAATCAAAATTTTGTTCTAATTATAATCTTATTTATGAAACCTCCGTTTGACAGCTCCTGGTTAAAATTTGGAATTCAGAAAATATTTTGAAACAAATTTTGTTAGAGAAGATTTTATCAATTTATAATTGGTCTAATAAAACAAATCATTACATAATGTAATAGAAAAATTTACTTTTAAAGTTTTATATTTATTTTTTCTTATAACACATACACATTAAACCTTATGAACAGAAAATTAAACGTGAAAATTGAACCTGATGAAATAATGATCCGCAATTTAAAAACTCACTATTTATCCTATGTTCATTTCATGTCAATGATGATTTGCTGCAACATAAATATTTTAAATTATTGGAATTGGATCGTACTTTTTCATTTAATAAAGAAGAATGACAACAAAAACTTTTATAAAAAATTTAAAAAGCCCTCAACTTTGCTGATTGTTAATATCTTGTTGACAGGCGCGGATAGGAAAAACAAAGGAGTAAAAAAATCTTTATTAAGAAAAGAAATCGTAGTTTTCCAATTTTTTAACATTCTCACTTAAAATCCCGACTTGAAATAACGTCAGGCACTAAGGTAGATGAGTTATTCATAAGGGTTTTAAAAAAAAAACGCTAAATATTTTGCAAGAATATATTTATAACAAATATTATGGGGTTTATGCATTTAGTTGATTTCAACAATGAAAAACAATTGTGAAGGGTAACAAATGTTTTATATCCATCCTTTTTATTTTCAACATCTTAAAATTGATAAGATTATTTTATTTCTTAATAAAAATAGTTGATGACGTTTACAATATGTATTGTGGCGCTGCGGACAAGGCGACGGAATTTCTCTGATGTAATCGACCCATGTGTGTACAACCGTTTTTTATTGATCAATAGCCACGTCTTTGTCCCGCATTGAAAGCATTACATAACGGCCATATTTTTAAAATATATATTTACATTATTTTCTTGAATGAACTTGTTATTTAGTAAATATTTTAACAATAATGGCTTTCAGGGACATTAAAAAAAAAAATACTACATAAGTAGTTCAAATATTCTTAGTAGCATTCATCAATTGAAAAAAAAAAAATCAAATTCAATAAAAATATAACTTCTCAAGAACTTCGCACTAAAAATTATACCATATTTCATACAGAATCTTACAGATAAATTAAAAAAAAAAAATGATATTTAGAGCTGTGCAAATTATACTTTAATTGTTTTATAAAAAAAATTTCTACTCAGCAATAAACAACTACTGATTGATTAAAATAAGTACCGAAATGTATAACAAGAGTATGTTTTCCTCGATACCCGAAAAAGGTAGGGAAAACTGTTATTTTAACGTCAGTTAAAATATTTTGAAACAATTGTGAGCGTTAAAGAAGTGAGATGAGTGTTTAATGGCTGACGAATTTCACAGCTATTATAATTAGGACGTATAAATATATTTTTTTTTTTAAGTGTGATTAAAATTAATCCTGTTATTGAAATTATCCCTAAACTATTTTTAAACTAAATAATTTTGTTCATTTTCCTCAAACTTTCGGCCATATCCAATGACCTATTTTTTATATAGATGAGCATATCAACAAAAATATATTTGCGGATCGTTAAAAGTAAAATATTACATTAATTAAATAATTTACATTTATAAAATATTACATAAAATAAAATTCCAGAAAGGAACTAAATGAAATAGATAAATGATTGAATGTATTTTTTTCATCGATTCTAAACTTTTCAGCAAAAATTTGATATTTTCAGATAGATGTGGTTATATTTTCAGCAAATATAACCACCGTTTTTGAAAGATGGGTCTGAAACGAAAATAAGATTGTGCATGCGTCAGTAAAAAAGCGTAAGATGGAATTATTAATAAATAAAGATCGTTATTAATAAATATGAAAATAAGATTGCGTATGTGTCATGTGTCATTAAGCGAACCATTAATTAATTAAACCGTTTTATTCAAATCAAAATGTGGAAGGGAATTCGAAACTGATAAGGTACCATAAGCCCCCTGATTAATGAAAATTTGATCAAAATCGGATCAACTGCATTAGCTGCTATTCCCTGCTCATAGATTTGACAACTCACAGACACACAAAAACCGAATTAGTTCCCTAAAATCATCCAAAAAATATTTTTCAATACCATAACTTTTTTAATAATAAACTTCCCAAAAAAATTATAAAAAAAATATCCCCATATTTTGATCTGATACCACTCGTAGGAAAGTTTCGATATTTGTGTATATGTATTGATGAAAAGTTTAAGAGAAAATAAATGGTTATTAACTTCTTAAATTAGTTTGAAGTATAAGTTTTTACTAAGAATATGGCCACCATTGGATCCAGGTATGGACACAAAGAAACTACATTTTTTTTACATAAAAGGCGTTTTTATTTAGTAATATTTTACATCCTTGAACGGTAAATGTAATGTATTTAAAGATTTCTTTGTGATTTAGAACGCTATTATTTACAAAGCTTTTAAAATAATTCTTTTATAATGATCCGGTGTGATGGATTAAAAAAAGAAATGTGCACCCCATAGGACGATCTCCGGATCAGCTACTGTGAATAGCATTTTATTTTTTTGGAACGTTTATTTTTTTTTCAAATGATTTATATTATTTAATTTTGTTTTTATGTTTTTGTTTTATTTAATTTAAGTTTTTTTTTTTAAATAATTAACAAAAAAGCATTTAAATTTAGATTTCCGATGAAATGGGTGAGTATTTTAATTAATCGTTCCATCTTCAACGATCCATCTCTGTTGCCTGGTATTTTTTTTTTTTCTTCCAGTATAGATAAGCATCGATATGTTTTATCTGGTAATATCGAGACCGAAACCTTAGGAAAAGTATAGTATCGAAAGAAAACCCAATACTTAGCGTATTTTTATTTGTATAAAATATATTTTTAAATGTATTAAATAATTATTATACATAAATACATATACACATACATAAATACATTTAAATGTATAAAATATTTATATGTATTTGTATAAAGTAATAAGGTATCTCAACTTCCCTAACCACCCCCTCCCTTTCCCCTATATAAAATCCTCCACTTAATACCTACAGAAATACCAAATTAGCTAAGCACTGAACATTCCCTGTATTATCATGTTTTTATTATTTTTTTAAATCTTTATAGTTTAAATATTTAATTAATTAGTATAAATGTTAGGAGAGGTTGTGAGGGGTATTGGCAATTGGGTATGTGCCGATAACCGGTTTGGCCATGAACCACTTTCTCTCCTACCCTTCCACGTAGCTTCCACTTTCATTCGCGCGTCAACACAATGTCTCCGGTTACCTCAGCATTCCTTTCGGGCATTACTGGATGCTAAGAGTAAAATGCAAAAGAAAAAATAGTTGCGCCATTTTACATATTAATTAAATTTATATTAAAAACGACGCGAAGTTTTACACTACATAATATATCGTACAATCAATTCCTATATAGACTTTGGGGGAAATTAATTAGAAAACTTAGTGTCAAAAGGAAAGGAATTTTTTTAAGAAGTACGTTACTTTAAATAGTTACTCAAACTTACAAAAATTGGTAGATGAAAAAGTTGTGGGTCAAAAACCCACTTTAAGTCAATTATGTTCCGTAGCAACATGAGAAGTCAGATACGTGAAGGTAACTAACTGGTCTTGCATAGTAAAACCCTTATGGAATTACCCATGAGTCTAATTTAACTATAGTAATTGTCTCCTGGAAATCATATAAGTATAGCATTCTATACTCACATGATGATCGAATCATTATTCGACCTCACGAGTATATAAGTTCTTATTTGATTGAATATGTTTAATCAGTGAATTTTCGCCTTTTCGGGCATCTTCAAGGCTTTTATAAATATAAATGTATATAATATGGATAAACCATCATGCATCTGAAAATTTACTAAAAAAGAGGACTTACATGTCAAACACTTTGATCAATATGACATCAAACAAACCCAAATCAGCTTTAACTTCAACTTCAAAAACAGTATCACTGTAACACCCAAGAAATGCTGCAATTCACTCCAGCAAACAGAATGAAACCTTTTCGTGAAGAAGTGTTCTCTAAAGAACTTTGTACCAGACTTTTGAAAACGAATCCTTCTATATCTTTATTCCTGATAGTCTCCTTCTTCCTCCTTTATGATAGCATAGGATACTGTCATATATAATTGAGCTAAAAAATAATTAAAATATCACGATTAATTGAAGCGCTCTATGATAAATTAAAAATCAGCTGAAAAGGTCTCGAAATCATGTTAAAAATGAGAATTTAAAAATAAGGAGCCTGTACGTATGTTGTAATTACTTTGAAATTGGGTATTACTATCATTATTTTTATATAATTTGTTGGCTGATGAAATTTAACGCTTTTTTTCTATCTTTATTCCATATCGTCATTCCGGCTACCTCGCCCATCACAACACACCCGAAACGATATGTAATAAAAGAAGAAAAAAAAAAGGGTTAAATTTCTTCTACCAACAAATTATATAAAAATAATGAGGCCTAGAATATCTAAAGTGCAGGCGAAATAAAAAAGAAACCTACATTACCAACCTCAAGTCGCAAAAACAACTCATTTAACTCATCAGCAGTCCAAAAAAGTACGAAACCGGAAACCGGCACATCATTCATGCCATCCAATCAGATAGTATTTTTTTTACGAATCTAAATTCGCTTGCATTCAGGTAAAAAAAGTATAAGCAGCACTGAGACTTTTGGAACACGTCGGATAATCTAGAAAAAATAAATAAAAAGGATTGAATTATCTTTTTAATTGATACTTCAACATAGTCATTATGAAGTATGTGCATTGTTTCGTCTATGCAAGTTTTAAATATAGTTACTTTATTATGTTTTGTGTATAGAAATAAAATTGTCTTCCCGATTTCGCTTAAACTTTGAGATGAATATGCAATGGAAATGAAGATACAAGATATACTTTCTCAGAGTTCTCTCTCAGGGAACACAGATTATAACGTGTTTTTTCTGAGTTGATCCACACTATAGTACCGACCATGATCATGTTCTTGGTTATTCGTTCTTGGTATTATAAAATAATCGGAAATAATAAACACCTTGTTAATTCTTTATCTACTTTTATATTTATTAATATGTAAAACACTTTAAATTCTAAAGAAGATAAGTTGAGCAAAAATACTGAATAAGAAGAAAACTTCAAAGAACTTGTTCGAGAAACCCTGCGTGTTCACAGATTTAAAGTCATGGACAATTTTTTCTACTTTTATAATAAGAGATTTCCTGAACTTAAATTATTTTTCCCAACATGTATGCCTTATTAGAAGTTATAATCAATATATATTATAAAGCAAAGTGTACAATGTGCGTGCCGATAAGGCTCAAAAACGACTCAACGTAGGTTTAAGAAAGTTATGTCACCGTGTTGCTATATAACCCCTAATGGAGAAGAAGGTTTCCATTTTTCTCTTAAGGGTGTAAAATTGAAGAAAAAAGGACTGGAATTTTAAGCCTCTCGCAACATGTAATTAGCCTCTCTGAGATTGAGGTACGAGTTTATGAATGAAAAATTTAGTTCGAGCTGCAGGCTACCAGGAAGCGCTAGGGTGTGTTTCACTTAATGTTTATTGTTCATTTATTTCGATCAGTCTGTAAAGGTTAGGTTATATATTTTTTCAGATGTTCTTTTTAAATTACTACAAAATCAAGCGAAAATAATTAGTTTCACCTTTTCTTTCAAAATAAAATAATGATTTTACATATCTGCAATCAATTAGAAAACCGACTGGATACCTTACAAAATTAATTTTCTCATAAGAAGGTTGATTGATTAACACATTATATTTAATCAATATATAATATATACCTACTTAAGCAAAATTTAATGCAATATGAGTGAACATTTGTTAGTAGAACAGTGAGTGAATACAAACAGACATATAACAAAAAAGAAGAGCTGAATTGACTGATTATAAATCGGAAATAAAAAGCTTGAAGTGTTCTTATTGTATGCAATTATGAAAAATGGTTTTATTACTATGTATGATGAGCATTCCAGTTGACAAAATGACTAACTCCAATTACAAAATTTTTTCAATAAGATTTTATCACCCCTCGTAGTTCAGGATAAAAAGAAACATGATGAAAAAATTGTGCCCTCATATTTTGGTTTCCACTTTGTAATAGTAGGTGCAGAGTCCGGCCAAATTACGGGGGTATGCTCGATCTTAAGGGATCTTAAGGGATGTTGAACTGGAAGAAAGGTCTTAAAAATTTTTTCTATGAATCTTCGGTAGTTTTTAAACTTCTGGATCTAATAGGACCATCACAGTAGTCGGCGCTTAAGTTGTATTCTAAATATAGTTTTATATTAGTTGTATTCTAAATATAGAAAACTAATAGAGTTTTCACCTATAATCTAATAACTTATAATCTGCTGACTGCTTGGAATAGGCTTACAGGATTCAGAATCACAGAAACCATCAAAAACGATGCAAGACTCAACATAGTGGCAGCAAAATTAATTGTTCATTCACCATTTTCAACCCCCTTTAAAGTATATAGGGTTCCTTATTTGGGCGGACTGAGCAGATCTCAAATCTTAATATTGATACCATGTAAAAAGTTTCAAGAAAGTGCTAATTTTGTTCTATATTTCCTTTAATTTTAAAGCTTTTCTGTTATTAAAACTACCACACAACTACCGGAGCGAAGCCGGGCACCCTAGCTAGTTACAAATATAATTCTCTAGGATTATTTTTTTCGGCATAATAGGAGGCAAAAATATATATTAAAACCAGAATCCACTTTTTTTTATGGGTTTCTTGAACGACTTATTCAGTTATAGTTAGTCATTTTATTTAGACACACATTAGACATTTTTGACATTTTATTGTTACCATATTTATTATTTTTATTATATATCTGATACTCATCACTAATAATGCTTTCTAGAACTATAAGTGGTAATTTTTTACATTATTTTATTACTTTAACAAATTTAATATAATTTACACCTTAAAGACACATCTCTGCTATCCACATACCAGTACTGATCATTCTGGAATAAAAATTATTTTAAGGTTGATCTTTTTACGGCATATTTAAAGTATGGATGCATATTATCGATACAAGAGTATCCGATGTTGTTAACGTAAATTTGATTGATTTTATTAAGTTCTTATTGAATAATTAAAAATAATTACTGTTTTAGATGAATATGAATGTTTTATGTTCAGGCGAATTTGGACTCATGATGTGTTGATGAGATTTTCTACTTCGCCCAGGTTAAGATATGTAATAGCTAATCCATCGGATATAATAGTAATTCCCCTTCTTCTTCAATGTAATTATTGTAATTGTAATACGAAAGTAATTAATTACTTTTATATATCAACTTAATAATTTGATGTATCAAATTGCATGATTTGATTCTGATCAGACTTTACTGGGCCGAGATCAAACCGTGAGTTACAATGTAGTGTGTATCCATTCTATGTCACTAGAATCTATCATCTTTAAGTACTTGGTTTGATTTACAAAAAAAAAAAAAAAAAAAAAAAAAAAAAAAAATATTCTACTTCAATAAATAAAACAATATGTTTTAATTAAATGCGAGTTTTAAGTGAGTGAAATTTAAATATTTTTTCTAGACTACCGGAGTTAGAACTTATATTCTTGTAGAAAGATAAACAAAACCTAGTCCAAAGAATAGAAATTTCTACATGCGATTAAGCCATTATGCATTATAAAAAAGTTGGAACCAATCTAAAAATGGGTACTAGTGTATTAATTTTATTAATTAGTTTTTCTAAGATGTGCACAAAAATATTTTTTTTTTTTTGATAAGCCCATATACAAGATGGCATGCCCGATAAAGGATTTATCAAAAGACATAACATAGGCATTAAAATATACTTATATTATTAAAAATTTTATGTTTATTATTAGGGAACATGTTAATTGATAATATTCGATACTTTTTCAAAACACTATTTAATAATGAAATAATTCGCATATGTCAATTACAAATTAATAATAAGTAAACTTTATACTTTATGCCCATAAAGTACATTTTTAGAAAACCTTTTGTGTTATTGGTAAATAAGAGTTTGTTTTAGCTTTTTTATAACTTAGGCACCCGTCTTTTTTGGTCCTGCCCGTATTTCATCATTGCTATTTCGCTGTCAACTTGCTGCCCATTGTACAGCAACCTCATTCATATATCCGGATCCCCCTAGAACCAACTAACCGCCAACATCCCTTTCCCATTACAACAAACCATCACCCAGATTAGAACTGTCAGTAAATATTCCATGAAGTTCAGTATAAACAATATTACCCATAAAATAGATCCAAACACTCAATGTTTATTATGTAAAACACACGCCAACGAAGACATATACCACTTACTAATCAACTGCTCAACATACATCGATATCAGTGCTCAATATTATCCAGAAATAGCAACATCCAATAGTAAAATAGAACTCCTTCACAATAGACTTTCATCCAATAGTAAATATGACCTTATAAAACTATACCAACTGCTGAACAACATACTAAAATACCGCTCCGCACTCCTACACCAATAGACAACTAACTGATTACAAACACCATGTATCTTCTCCCCGCATCACAAAATATTCACCCAATGTGCTATATTTTTTTATTTTATTTTTAGTTTGGTGTGCCGCTGTAATTATTTATTAATGTGTTAATACATTTATTTATGTTAATTTATGTTAATACATTTATTGCAATTTTGTTTGAATACCTCTGCTGCATCTGTTTTATTATTATTATTTATTTTTTTTACATGCTCTCAATGGTTTATTGATATATAATATATTACAATATGTTCTACAATTATCATAAGTTATATTATGGATCACTAGATTATAGATTACCTACTAACCACTACTAAAAAATATTGTGCATGACCATTGCTCCTACTATAAGAAGAATTCCTTTATATGCAATAAATAAATTAAAAAAAAAAAAATATTTCATCATTGGAGTAAAAAAAAAATTTGAAAGTGATTGCTCAATTACTAGTCGATAATAGTAATTGGAGAGTGGGAATTCCTAATAATCGTTAAAAAGTGTAAAAAAAACTTCTTTTTCCCAAAATATAAATATAAATAAATAATTTATATTTATATAAATATAAAAATTTAGAATAATCCTTGTGTTCTAGTATTTTAGAGAGAAGGGAAAAGAACGTCCATTTAAATAAGGAGAAACAGATAATGTTTGGATTGGCAACCTTCCGATTAATAATATTCACTAGCGTTGCAGCAGTACAGGCTTTGCAATATATTTAGTCAGGTACAAAAGGGTGTTTTATGTATATATTAAAAATATAAATTTTAAATAATTAAATTTACATTGTTATATATATTTTAAATAATTACATTAAATAATTTTAAAAAAAATTGGTCCTTGAACAATACATATCGCACGTCTAATGCAAGACTTGGTCACCTCAAAATCTCTTAAAAAAATTAATTTTTTTTTAAAATTATCTTCTAATTTTCTCCAATATCTCTCTAAATTATAAGTCCATTTAGCCCTGAAGAAGAGCTGCATTGTTGGGTCGAAACGTTGGCTGCAATAAAATAGTTTAATAATATTTGTAGTTTTTTGACCACCACCCCGGACTATTCTTATACAATATTCTGTCAACCATAACTTATCCAAGGTAAGTATTTTACTTATCGTATAAAGCAGGCGACGGATATCACAAGAAGAGAAAATAAAAAACTTTAATTTTTTTATTTAGATCAGTCATGCTTTGGACTAGCGATATGTAGTTTATCAATAAATTATATGACAATGAATTACTCAAAACCAAATGAAAAAGGAAAAAAGAAGTTGAACTTGCCTCTCTCTCCTGCTTAAAGCTCCTAGGACGCACACGATCCTCAACTACTTGCTATGCGCTCAATGAGGTGTCATCTGGAAGAGAAGGCTTTCCTTTAATGGGTCGACTCCCGGGTGAGAGGGAGAAGAACTTTTTTTCCTCCTGACAACGAACAGGTAGAGGCAGAGGTAAACAGGAGGTGTCGCCCGGACAGGCTGTGGGAGAACAGGGCTCTCAATGGAGGTAACCGGAGACAGGAGTTCCTCGCCGGCATTCAACAGCCGGGGCTTGTTGTGATGGGATTTGGACAACAGCACGAGTCACTCTTTATCTAGCAACGGCTCTTCTTTCACCAACTGCCGTTCTAAAGGAGACAATCGGTTTTGCCAAATGTCGGCAGGAGTCTTGCCCGAGGTGTTAAGGCGATCCGCAGGTAGGTGGTGGGTGTGGTTACCCGAGAAACCGCAAACATCGGATCTGTGTAAGAATGTGAAGTATGTGCACCATATTGGTGGGAACACATTTTTCCTCCATTCTTACTCACTAATAATTATATTTTTATAGAAAGCCACGTGGCTTATTGATTGTTTTTTTTTTTTTTTTTTTTTTTTTTTTTGGTTTGAGGTAGAAGCTGAAAAACCAAAAAGAAGGAACATTTTTACCTATCTCGATTTAAATTTTCCCCATATATTCACCATTCACTTTCTCGTATCCACCAATTCCATATCCTTCAACCATCTGATATACTTATTCATAAGTGAATTGTAACAATCTGGATTTAAATAACTTAGTTAATGTAACTTTATGATACATAAATATCAGATAAACAATTAAACTGGAATTAGAAACAACGTTAAAAATCTACCAGTCACAGAAAAGTGACTCAAAAGTAGCATCGTGCTTCGATGTTCGAGTCCTGACTAAGACTTATTTTCATTTAAATCTGTTTAGATTTAGTCCGAAATGGGCAAACCCAGAAAGACCTAGATGGTTCGAGACAATTCTAGAACTTTTTAAATGGAACAGAAATAATCATCTGTTTTTATTTCGCATGCGTAAAATTTGATTTATATAACTTTTTTTTTACAACTCCATGATCCTACTAATGCTTTATTATTTTGTAACCAAATTATATAATTTTAGTTATCCTTATATATATAAAAATCTCGTGTCGCGATGTTTGTCTCTCTATTTCTCAGAAACTACTCAACCGATTTTAATGAAATTTGGCTCAATGTATATAGTTTTGGCCAACTTAACGGACCGGATAGTTTTTAACTTGATTAGTGATCAAAATAATTCTTATATAGCGAATTATTGCATATACAGTAGGTCGTGTTTCGATTTATTAACATGGGCGTCATATGTCGATTTCATAATGTTTTTATTTATAAGCATGCTATTGTAATACAGGTTATCAATATTATAATTTTGTATTGTATTATGTGAATGCAGTTATTTGTTCCTATATTATTATTTATTAGTAATACAAATCTTTGTATTTATTGTTAATTTTCATTAAAGAATAAATAAAACAAGAAAAGGTTACAATAAATTCTCAAAAGTGTAGGTACTTTTTCTTCATTTTCCTTTATTATTTGTATTTAAATTAAATTACTAGCTAAGCGCTGAAACGCTTTGCTGTGGCCCACCCTGATATCAACTTTTAGTAAAGTATATACATTTAAATAAGGCTATTATTTGAAATAATACTCTATAAATGTTGTAACAGCACCTACTGTCATAGGTGTAACCTAATAGAAACCTGACTTGGGGAGTGAGTGTTGCCAAAAATTAGTGAAAATTAGTAAGCTGGCTACACTGCGGGTAACCAGTCGTAAAAACTCCCTCACAAAAAGAGTGTGTTTTGATTAGGTGTTGTGGGATACTTTGTGATTTACTAAAGAACTGCATAATTAAGACTTTAATATTATATTTTCAGTTGATTTATTTAACAGAAGTTTCTTTATTTTCATTATTCGTTTTGTTATTATTATTTAAATACAGTATTTTTTTATTTTACCAAACCTTTTTATCATTTTTATCCCGAGATCTAAAATGTAAAATTTAAAAAATGTCAGTGAAGATTTGTAATTCCTCCTTTATCAACAATAATTTAAAGTTGAGAAAATTTAATCCCAATCGAATAGAGGCTGTTACTTCCTGTTCAGCAGAGTTGTAATTATCTTTAAATGTAAAATTTAAGAAATGTTAGTGAAGATTTTAATCCTTTCTTTAATTTAAAGTAGGCTATTATTGGGAATGATATTTCGTTGTTAATTTCACCAGAATACAATTTTTTACTTATCTTTAAATGATTGGTGATTAAGAAAGGATTACAAATCGCAGCATTTTTTAAATTTTACATTTAATGATTATTACACCTCTATTGAACAGGAATAATTGTTATTTGGGTAACCTCAAGTTTCAGATTTATCCGTCATAAATATGAGAGTACTACTGCAAAATAATCCATCGGCAGATATATTTTTTAAACAATTGCTCTATATTGGAAACGGTGAAATAGAGCTGCATCGAAATTCAAAATTTATCAAATTACCAGAAAATTTCTGAACTGTTGTAGAGACGAATGACGAAATGAACTGTCTACGAAATATAAAGTGTCTTTCCTGATATTTTGAACAATTATTTGGAATATAATTGGCTGGGTAGTCGTGCTATTTTGGCAGAAAAAAATGTTGATTTCGATGAAATAAACTTCCAAAATCAATTGACAATGTTCTAGATGTAAACGAAGCCGTAAATTTCCCATCTGAATTTTTTAATTCCCTGGATATACACCCAAAAATCTCCAGTTGAAGATTGGCTCACCGATCATTCTTCTTCGTAACTTAAATCCACCTCAATTGTGAAACGGTACACGTTTGGTCATTAAAAGGATCACAGGAAATGTTATTGAAGGAAAAATGTTGCCTGGAAGGTTTACAGGAGATATCGCCCTATTGCCACCTATTCCCCTGGAACCGACTGAATTTTCAATAAAATTTAAAAGGCTTCAATATCCTATTCGTTTGGCTTTTACCATGACCATAAACAAATCCCAAGGGCAAACAATGTCCTCTTGGACTTTGAAAATCCGTGTTTTTCCCTTGGGCAATGGCATAACTCACGTGGGAAATGGGTATCGCCTGCTCACGTGTGTGGAAACCATCAAATCTTTGGTTTGTGTTAAAAAAAACAAAAACAGGTTAACCAAAAACATTTTGAACAAATTAGTACTTGAATAAATAAAAATTCTTAATTGTATTATGTAAAAACCTCTTTAAGAAGAGATTTATTATCACTCAAATATATAGCTAAATTGAAAGCTTCAACACACCACAACTTTAACTTTCTTATATTCTTTACCAAATACTTTTAAATGGTGCAATGTTCTATTCTCAATCACGTTGGATTTTGATTAGCTGAAAGGTTTTCATCTTTATCAATGAATATTGGTATTACTGTATTTGTTTAAAAATATTAGGATATAACTACTGAGCCACAGCAACGCGTGGCCGGGTCTGCTAGTTACTATATAATTTTCTTGTCATCCACATCGTTACTCAAAAATAAACAAAATATCTTTAAAAAAAAATAGAACTATCAATCTCATTTCTAATCAATACTCATTTGTATTTCTATTTTGTATTAATTTATGATCAGTAATTACTATTGTTTGTACCTCATTAATATTCTTTTGAGGTATATTATTAAAAAACATTTTTTTTATCATATTTCTTCTTATGCCTACTACTTATACATATAGCCTGATGAATACTTGTTGCATTGCAACTGATGTGCAAAGTCGGCACATTTTCATTTCATTAATTTCGATGATATACCATCTACCTTCATTAAGAAGAATTACTAATAGAAATTAAATATTTTGTTTTATTTTTTTATAGATATCTTTACCTCTATGATCGCCCTTTCCATGGGAATACATAGACAACCATGCCCTTTTTTCCGCTTTCTTACATTTTTTCCCTGAATCTTTATTAGGAACCTCTTATAGTTTATACCTATCTTAGTTTATACAAGACAAAAAGAAAAGATTTTTCAGGAGGGAAAATTAAAGTATCTTCTTTTCCCTTCCTTTGATATCCGTCACCTGCTTTATCCGATCGTTAAAAAGTTCCTCTACTGCTTTCTTGCACAGTAAGAAATGTAGGAAAAATTATAAGATAATTCCCGAAAAAAGATGTCCATAATGGTATTCCCAAAAAATAAAATGCTTGAAACGGTTATAAAACCGTTAATATAAACCCTTCTCTCCATCAGATTTTTAAAAAAATTTCAGCATCCCCCGGTGCCCTTTTGCACTTGCCATTTAAATTCAGTTTGATTGGCGGGGTACAGCTGGTTTATAACAACATTAATACTCAATGTCGCATTCAAGAGGTTCATATCCTGTTAATGATTGACAATTGAACATAAATTAATAATCGATTCCTCGAAGTTACCCGGAATCGTGAAGTTCTCTATTAGTGACCTCATAATTGGGGAAGCTAAACGGAAGGGTTGAGGGCTTTTTCAATATGTCTTTAAGCGGCTCGAGGTGGTAGAGGTACCTACTACTAAACTGCCATCGATCCTACTAATTACTGAGAGCGGCGGATATGTGCTAAGAAACAGATGAATTATAAAAATAATTTCCAGATCTCGGGAGAGGGGGCGATGAGGGGGGGGGGGTTGGGAGGGGGCACCTCGTTAGAGACGGCATAATTAAAAGCGAGCCGGGAGAGGTTTAGTAATTACTAGAGCACAATGCGGCTACTAACGAAGAGCTACCTCTTCATTATACTGTCTCCTCTCTTCTCCTCCTCCTGTCCTTTTTATGGCGCATCTTCCATTTACATAGCCTCCACAGCGGCTCAGCAATCCCGGCCACTGTTAATAAATACGAATAGATACATACTAATTGATCCGCGGTCCAGGTGGCCTCGGGTACAGGTCTCGAGTGCCTCCTAATTGCTAAACTCTCTGTCAACAGGGAAAGGCTTGTAAGAATAAGAGCGTTTAGAAAGCATCTTTGTCTTAACAACCTAGTACAAAAACGACCCCACCCATTTGACAAAAAATATATGTATATATTATTTGAGAGTCAAAACATAGCTTAAACTTCGTCAAACACCTAGATACCTAGGTTGATTATCAGGACTACAGGAGGTATCAATAATCAAAATAATTCTTGCGTTTGGGCTAATAATGAAAGGATAAAGGGTGGGAGTACTATTTTAGGACAGGGAAGGCAAATGAAACCAACATTTACTGAAAATTATATTTAAATCGGTACCTAGCAAGACTGTCTTAAGGTAAAATAATTAATTTTGTATGAATTGGAAATCATACAGTCAGCACCTGAGAGCCAAGCAGTCCATTAAGTCCATTTTCATTTATTGTCCGTCAGTAGCGGGTCCAGAAATTTTCAGAGGGGGGGCGAAGTCCATTTTTTTTTTTTACATTGCATGAGTATTGATGGACCTTTTTTAAAATATGTTAAACATATTGGAACATAGTGACGTTGTGTATTACTACGATATTTTTGAATACAATCCATTTGATATTGATCCATTGAATAAAAAAACAATTAATTTGATGAATTAAAAAAAAATATGACTAGAGTCTAGACCAAATTATGAGAATATATAAATAGTAATAGTAATATGTACCGAATAGCAGTAATTTACTAGCTCTCACAAGTAATTCCTTGAGAATGTTTTTTTAAAATTTATATGTACTTTTGGGAGGGGCATTCTAATGATTTGATGCGAAAAAAATGATGGTTTCTGCAAACAATTAAATTATACGTTTTTTTTTTTTTCATCTACTTCACAGTAAATATTATAAGTGCTTATATCAAAGAAAACTAAATTTTCCAACTACTTGGCCTAAAAGAACACTGTTGTTACCAACAATAATGTATCCCGGTATACACAGTCAATGTATATGAATATAACAAAGATCCCGGTATAAAGCTTTTCAAATAAATAAGAAATATTGTGAATTTAATTTGGAAAACATAGCATTAACAGATATCAATATGAAGAAGACCATTATTAACAAATTTAAAGTTAATTTAACCAGCTTTAGTGCAAAGTTTGGTTCACAAAAGTGATAAATATCACTCATCACTAATAGAATGATTAAATCTTAAGTATTAATACTGTTCTAATTTCCTAAATACTGTTTTTTAAACAGAACAATTTAATTTACTTTTTTTTAATTGTAATTGTATTTGTATTGTGTTCGTATTCTATTTGTATTGTATTTGTAAATTGTAATCGTATGGCAATTTTTTGATTTATTGATTGTTAATTGCATTGTATCTAACTGCATTTTATTGTAAATATTGTATTACAGGGCAAAAAATGACCCAGGTGGTCGAAAGGCCCGAAATCGTATATTAAAAAACATCTTAAATATACTTTTAATAGTTAAGCCATAATGAATTAACGAAAAATTAAATAAGAAATGTGCGACGAGAAGTTTCATATCCAAGCAGCAAATAGACGATTATTATGACTATATAATAATTATACCAATAAAAAAACTAAGAGTATAATAATAGAAAAAATAAATAAATGAACATTGGAATAACCAAAAATTATATGAATTATAGTGACACTCATATAGGTATAAAATATGCAATAAATTCTGTATATGGTACACACGTATTATTACAAGCAGAAGCTATGCCGTCCTTCAGATAGGACGTAAAATGGAGGTCCCGAGCCTCCATACCGATGTCAGGTACTCAGTACAGTACAGGTTAAAGTAAAATTAATCTTACCTAATTATACATGGATAGGCAAAATTTAGGACTCCCACTGTATCATCGTTCGATTAGCACTAGAGGCATAAAGTGAAGTTATACAAACAATAATAATAATAAAAATAAATTATTAGTTTTGTGCAAAAAAAATTACGAAATATCTTCGTTACTCACGCCAGACAAGAAATTTTTAGTAGATGGTTTTTTTTTTTTTTTTTTTTTTTTTTTTTTGTAGATAGTAGATTATTCAATTAATATTAGTAATGATCTATGATTAAATAAAATTCATCAACAATCCAAGGACTTGAAAATTGAAAAAGTATATTTTATAAGCTGATATTTGGGGAAAATGCCTCAAGCAAGTAGAGTTTGCTCACAATCAATGCTTCTTTACTTTTAACACTAATTTGGTTAATTGAAATAAGGTTACGACGCAACTATATCTCTCATCTTAGTAGTTTACATTACGTACTTACACAATTATCGCTTAAATAATGTCCATTAATATTTTTAAATTTACCTATTCTAACTTGGCCTGGAATAATACGGTTAAGCCCACATGAATTAACTTTTGTTGAGGAATTAGCTAAGTTTGGCCCCAGTTTCAAAAATAAAATGTGTTATATGAAATTCTCTCTCCCTTATTAAATTAAATTGTTACCAACATTATATTTTTCTGCGTCCAATATTAATAAAATGTTAAAGTATTTGTATTAATTCCTTAATAACTATTTGTTCATAAAAATGGGACGCCAGTTCTTTTAAACGTTTATTAATTATGTGAATGGATCTTTACGTACAATAAATAATGTGGTAACAGATGACCATCCTGATTTTAACTTCTATTTTTCACTGAAAAAAATTATGATTAGGATACAGCATTTAAAAATACCAGCAACATGTCCCTACTTCAGAAGGAAAATATTTATTTGCGAAAAAGGTATATTTACTAGAAACGGGGTATTCTATTTCAGAAATAACTTTAACAGAAATCATAGGGCAAATGGAAATCAAGGATGGTTACCAGACAAGACCACACCTAAGACCACGAGATTCAAATTCAAAACTAAAATAATTGATTCTAATAATGTTTTGCTGAAAATACTAGTACTTTAAAGGGGCAGAAGTTCAAAGCACTTATTTTTTTACACTACTTAAGGTTATTCTGGAACAAATTTAAGCATTATAAAAACAAAGACAAATGTTAGTCTTAAAAACAAGGAAAGTTTTCGAATCCAGGAATCCAGTACGCGAGGCAGATAAGAATAACACACGTCCTCAATGGAAAATGGTCTCAAATATAATAAGTGATTTATTTTGCGCTTCAGCTCGGAAAAAATTCATCACGTACAGTTTTGTCGGTAATTAGTCATCATTTTTTTTATTTTTCATTTAATAGATACATTTATCTACGCCTATAATTATTAAATATTCCATAATATATTCCCGTTTAGTTTTGTTAAAAATAATAGAAAACAAAACGCAAACGTTTTATGGCCATTCCGCATTTCTTTATATTATAAAGTCGATTTTATTTTTTTATTTTTTGCTCGGCGTGTATGTAAAAATGATTTGCTAGGCTTATTCTGCCATAAGTGGATAAGTGGATCAAGAATGGCTAATCGCTAGGTTACCTAAGGTTTTTTTATCAATCTGTGAAAAAAATTGCCAGGTACTTCCAAAAGGCATTGCGGAAGTATTAGGATAAAGATAATTCAGTTGGGATAAAGTTACTACTAACGCCTTTTGGGCATTCTGTACAATTGAAGGCATATTCGAAAATTAAGAGCTCAAACGAAGAAACTCTTATGGTTTCATCGAAAGTGTAAAGGTTAAGATAAAATACAACCTTGATAACATAGTAGAATGTATATGTTATATATTTTGTATATATTTTGTTTATATGTTTTATTATATTATATATATATATATATATTATATATATATATATATTATATATATATATTATATATATATATATATATATATTATATATATATATATATATATATTATATATATTTTGTTGTTAAAAATATTTCTTTAAGATGAAATGAGCGTGTTTTTAAAACAATTCTTTCACTTACCTATATATGAAATATATAGGAAGTGAAAGTATTGCGATCGTGATTTTGACTTCCGGTTTCCAACGAAAATACACGTTTTAGAGTCCCCTGAGTCCAAATAACGAAGTCGCGAAATGGTCTGTGTCTGTGAACAGACTAGCTCAAAAACAATAAACCGTACGAACCTTAAATTAGGTATTTGGCGTAGTTATATATCCACGAAGTGACAGCAAAAATTTCATAAAAATTGGTCAAATGGAGGGGGTACTTTATTTAATAAACTTTCAGGTTTTTTTTTAACTACATCCGGCACTATATAGTTATGTGGACAGTGGCTCGCCTAAAATTGACCTCTATGTCGATTTTCAGTTTTTCTCCGCAACCCTCTCACTCCTAGCCGCCTTAAATCGTCCTGTCGTCCCACTGTTCTAGTCAGTCTCTTCCTGACCTGCCAATAACCGTCTTCTTTGACTCTCTTCCGGCACGTGATAGGCCACGCAACTCAGTCTTTCTTCTTTGATAGTGGAAATTAGGCTCGCCTAATAATATATTTTGTTAGCTTTCCCAAACCTTTAGCGCCACTTCACTCTCCTTAGTCAAACTTGGTTCCTTATGCTTATGAGTGTAGAACAGCAATTCAACATAGAACTCCTTGAACATCGATACTATTTCACTTTGCCCAGCTAAATTTTCTAAATTTCCTGTAACCTTCGTAAGAATATATCTATAATCAGATATTAGGAACCTCCTAATCTGCAAGTTCATTCCCGATGATCCCCTAGAGTAAATGGGGATAAAAGAGTTTACGTTTTAACAAAAAATTTTATTAAGATAGATCCATAGATCTTTTAATATTAATTAGGTAGGAAACTAAGTCATTTCAGTATTTTAGGTTGATATAAATACACTATCGAAATTATTTTAACCACAGACCGTACACTATTTAAAAATAATGACATCTTGACCCAGTACTTTTTATGTAAGTTTATGTGCTTTTCTTAATTTTTTAAAGCTCATCCAAATCAATGTATTTTACAAAACTTTAGAGTTATATGGGAATTAGTTTTTAGTTCTTGCACGGTATGGTAAAGATATACCGGCCATTCCACGTCAAATCAACACAAAAATATATCATTTTGAGGCTCACCATCTCAGCTTTTCTTGAAATTTGGTATAAGTGTACTACTAAGATATGATATACAACAATGTATAGGTACAGGCAATATGACTTATTTTAAAAAAAGAAAAATATATTTTTTAAAAAAAAATGCCCATTTTGAGAAAATTGAAATTAAAATTTGTAACTAGATTTTAAGAATTTTTTTTAGTACCAGAGATGCTGCAGAAGATGCTAGATATATGGACTTTTATCACTAGTTTTCCATTTTTTTAGTAATGAAGAAATTTTGTATGAATAGATATAAAATTACCTATTTTTAAAAAATAAAATAAAAAAATTTAAAAATGCCTTTTTTGAGGAAATAGAAAAAAATTTTACAGTTAGTTTTAAGAAAATTTCTTTAGCACTAGCCTATACATTGTTGTATATCATATGAAACGACATGGAATGAGCTGCTAAACGACACCAATCTCATAGTCCAAGTCAAATTTGGAAAACATCTACAGCTGTTTTTAGTCATGATTTTTTCTTTTTCTGGACCTATTTTTGAGGGCTTTAGAAACCAATAATTCAAAAACGGGTAGACATATCTTAGTATTATTTCACAATTGTTCTAGTTGATCCAAGTAGTACACATATACCAAATTTCAAGAAAATCTGAGATAGTATGGCTCTAGCCTGTGTTGAATTGACGAGGAATGACCCATACGCAATAATAAAGTGTAAACGAGTAAATGAAACTAATGAGCTAAATGGGCTGTTAGCCCATCTATTTTTCTGCCTTTTTATTTTAATAAAGGTTCATTTCATTCGATTTTATTTTTGAGTTCATGTATATGTGTACTACCTAGTAAATAAGTATTTTTTTCATTTCTTTATTTATTGGTCTTATTATTGCTTTATTACACGTAAACATTAACATTTTGTTTTATTTAAGTAATTAATTGTAAATAAAATGGAACAAAAAGAAAATTTTACATTTATTATTTATATATTGGTCATCGTTCCTACATTCTAAACAATCTGGATGTTACAGCAGTAAGATGTTTCATATACCAAATAAGCAACACATTGTTTTAAAGTTGAACAGTAAAAAACTATATATTTTAAAATTAAGTAGCCGAATAAAAAGAAAAATACCAAAAAAAAAAAAAGAAAGAAATATTTATGTTGTTCATGATTGGGAATTTATATAATTTTTAAATTATTAATTCACATAGGATCTTACAACCTTATAAATTACGATATGGTTATATCTAATCTTTTACAAGTAAGGTTTAATTTTATGTACATGTAGATAACATATGAATTTTGCCTTTCACAGTTGGTTCCACTAGTATATTTAATTTAAGTGTTTTATAGATATGGAGTTTTTTTTTCAGTATATGAACATACTTATAAAATTTTGTCATCGAAATTCAAGTACTTATAGACTTTACTGTAGTTCAAACTGCTGCGTATAGAGGACGCTGCGATGGGTTAACGAAATATGTTTTAAAAACAATAATGGAGTTAAAAATTAGTTAAAGGCTAGAACATAGAAGAAATTTTACAACAGTCAGAGTATCAGAGAGTTCATACTATGTGATTGATACCAGTTAATTTTCATTGGATAATTAGATAATTAATTACCATCTTCCTTCAAGATAAGTCTTAAATATGAGGAGGTTGCAACATGTACTACTGTTATATAGATGACAAAACAACCAGTATTGAAATTCATAATGTAAAAACATATTTATTTTTTATATTGCGGTTTCGATTATCTTCCAGGTGATTTAAAACGCTGACATTGAATCACCAATGAATTCCTCATCAAAAAATCATACAACATATAATCGAAAATTCCCCAAAACAGGCGCCGCATTGCAATTAAGGTACGAAAATGTTTTTTAGCTCTCCTGAAAAGTTGCGTTTTTTAGAATTCCCTAGTTTATGGATAGAAAATAACTTAATAAAGTCCAGACTTAAATATTTAACCCATTTAGAGATTTTAATAGAGATTATTTGATGTATTACTACCAGTGTATGCTGGTATTAGAAACCCCACCTGCAGTACAAGTTACAGTACGAGTAGACCAACCGGTACGAAAAAGTGAAATTATGCAAAATAAAAAAATTATAATATTAATGTCATGTCATGGAAATGAAAAATAAGGGTATACCTACACGTAAATGCATGTAAATATATATCGAATTCGCATGAAGACAAGAAAATTTTCGTATTAAAAATTTATTGTATATTTTATAAACATCAATCGGGCAAGAACGTTCCCTTCAACAAATTTAATCAATCAATAAATAATTAAAGAGGTTGACGGAATTTGTAATCCAGTTTGGTAACTTCATTTATATATTTTTATTAAAAACGAATACATTAAAAGAATCTTATGGCGTTCGTTATTTAGCCTTTTTTAAGTAATAAAAATCGCAACTAAACATTGATTGGCCTTCTATAATGATTTAAAAAAAAAATAAGTATGAATTATTTATATCAGAGGGTAACCTAGTAATCATCGAACTTCTATAAAAGCTTTTTTTTAGCCCTTATAATTTCATTGTTGACTTATTTATTCGAAATATGCATATAAAAACAATATTTCAATTGATAATTTTTCATCACAATATTAAAATTAGCCCGAAAGATTGTCTAGGAATTTTTAAACGTAGTAAAAATCCTTGGTTACGTCCTCCGGAGGGGACGTAAAATGGAGGTCCTGAGTCTTTCCGATGTCAGATAGGTGCTCGTTAAAGATTATCCTACTCTAATTATACCTGTATATGCAAATTTTAGGACTCCCATTGTAGCATCTAAGTTTTAAAAAATAACCAAAGTAGCCTAAAGTGCTGTTCAATAAAGGAACATACAAGCAAAAACATTAAAAAATAAATTTTACTTTTTTTTTATTAAATAAATACTATACACTTAAATAATAAACTTTGAACATTGTGTGTTATGAGATTTGTGTGATCAATTTATAAAGATAAACATTCATTTTATTGGGTGTAAGTATGCTTCAAAATTAAGGCATTGCTCTAATTAAAAACTTCTGCACATTTTATTCACCAAAATTTAATTCTTTAATCATTCAAAATTTTGTTTAAAGTAATGGTACCTTAGAGTTGGAATTGGATAAATAATTGACTTAAATAAATATTAAACACTTAAATAATAAATACTTACGCTTTTTCAGTCTAGAATTTTTCAGTTATTATTTTCTTTAATGGTAGGATTATAGTTGGCTGTATAAATACTTTTTTTCAGTGAATAATATAGGTTTATATTGTAAGTCTGTTAGCTGTTACTTTATTTTATACTTTAAAAAAATCTTTTTCAGTTTAATGGAATTAATCATTGTTATTTGTTGCTGTTTATTAAAATACCTATCCCTCTCGTATGCACTTAGTACTTTTAAAATCTCAATGAAATGCATTTTGTTGTCTTCTACAGATCCAGATGTTTTTGTGAAAATCCTTTTTTGTTGTGGTACTTAAAAATTACAATTTCCGAAAAGAAACAGAATAGCATGTTAGAGGGTACTATTTCTCATATATATCGTTACAAGGTGATTATCATTTTAAAATCATAAAATTGTTTGTTAAATATCAATATAGTTGTATTTCTGATTTTAAATGCTTTTAAGTATTGATTGGGTTTTTGTTGTTGTTGTTGTTGTTGCATGGGTAATTGATATATTTTCAATTGAATCTAATGCTATTGTTGATATTTTTATGTTCTTTGAATTTGTGTTCAGTAATTACCGTAAGGATGTATTAGTAGTGCATTATAAGTTAATTAAGAGAGCATTATAGGAAAGGAGAAAAAGAAAAGGTAGAAAAAAAATAATGATAATAATAAAAAAAATATTACTATGTACTTTTATACGTATATTTATGAGCATTATTATTACAATATTGCCATAAGATTTAACAAATAGTCTAAGATAGGTTTGATTGAGATTGAGATTTTTTTGGACGGTCAACTACTCGGTTATTACGTCCTTTTGATTTTTAAATTTAAAATATTTTAATGTTTTTGTTTTTATACTTGTCACTCTTTGGCTTTCTTTTTTTTTTTTTTTTTTTTTATAGCTTTTCATATTGCAATTAAGTGAAATATGTATAATTATTTTACATGGAGCGGTAATTTAAATATAAAATGTAAGACATTTTCTCGTTTTTTTTTTTTTTAATTATTATTATTATTATTCTTTCTTTTTTGTAATTATTCTTTCTTTTTTTCTGTGTTTTTAATGACTATTTTGATTTTTTTTATTTTGTACTCTTTTTTTGTTTATTTATTTATTTTTTAATTTTTTCTTTTATTTTTTTCTTTTCTTTATTTTTTATTTATTTTTTATTTTTTTTTTTTATAGCTTATTGTAAACGCCTATTACGTTTCGTCAGTTCTAGCAAGGCATCTACTGCCTCCGATGAATCAATTCGCTCCTCAGATCTCAGTTTATTGGTAAGTGGTACTTCATTCCACGAGGACTCCCAACTGTTGAGGACTCTTCTTTTTTACCAAGTACCAATGTCCAGAGGTTAATATATTTGCAGTGGAGGTCCGTTCATAGTTGCTGCTTCTTTGGCGGACTTACCTGCTGCTCCTAAGATAGGTGTATAGAATGTTGTGTATTAGCTAGCCAGTAATTGTGTATAAAGTAATGGGACCTTAGAGTTGGCATTGGATAAATAATTGATTTAAATAAATATTATACACTTAAATAATAAATACTTACGCATTTTCAGTCGTAGTTGGGCAGCATTCCTTATATGAATATAGGGTTTCTCTCTCCTACAAAGGCTGGTGATGAAAGCGTTATTCTTGATTGTCTTGGGTATTATTATAAGCGTTAGTTTTATTATTGTCAATTAAGAAAAAACCCTAAAGAAAGTCTATTAATTTTTTTAAATAATTGGAACATTATCCTATTAACAGAGATATTCTATGGAAAATCATGTATGTCATGTACAAATATTATAGGTCACGAGTGTTATGTTAATTGTATGCATCAGCGTACATTTAAAAATGTGAATTATTCGTGCAAAAGATAGGGGACATGAATTCGATGTCATACTCTCATATATGTCCGACACTTGGTTTAGCTAAGGATGGAGAATTTTGTGAAAATGTCACGAGTGTTACGTAACACTCGTGACGGAAAAACAATTATGGGGAAGTGTTGTTATTGTTATGTTTTAATGCCTACGTGATTCATTTCTTTTGTATAGCCATTTTAACAAGCTGTAGAAAGGAGCAATAGAGAAACGAAAAAATAGACAAAGGACATAATGCAAAATAGATTTTTAATAAAAAAGAGATGTTGGCCAAGAGAAAAAAAAATAAGCAAATTGGCAGCTTGTAGAACTATTCAGTCTACTCAGTTTCTGAAAATACTTCAGAATTTGACCTACATGTAAAGCAGTGAACGAATTAATTATGGGTGAATCGTTGACACTGAACTGAATAAAAACTGTACAGCGAAATCATATATATTTCACAACGAGATGATCAATGTGCTGCAAATATCCGACGAAAAACATATTTCTTGACAGAACGACTTATTCATAGGTCAACTAGCGAGAAAGTATAGGCTACTAACAAGGGGAGGGCACAGCTATGGGGTCGTCGATCGGGCCCATTTTTTTTCTGGTGATTTTACATTGAAAAATAGTCGACACGTGTCCGAGCATTCGGTCCAATGGGCCTTAGGTGCTGAGAAATAAAATAAAATACCTTGAAAATCCTTTATTTTTTATCTTGAGTTTGGAAAATGATATCGACATGATTCTTTCACTAATTCATTTATTTTAAAGAGTAGATTAAAGGAAAAATACAATGTTTAAAGAATCATTCATATTTCTTCAATTTAATTTAAAAAAAGCTTCAAGTTTTCAAGTAAACTAGCTTTATAATTTTTTTCACATAAAAAACAATAGCATAATTGAGTTCAGCACCTCAAGAAACCCTGATGTCTTAAATATCATCCAAAACAAAAAATAAAAAAATTTTCCTATCAGGAACAGCTTAAAAATGTTTCAGCAAAAGTGTATGTGTAGTTTCAAATTCTGCATCTCGTGATGAGCTGATCCGATTTTTACGTTCTTGAGCTCGTTGTATAGAAGAAAGCTTCCTTTTTCTAACCATATTAATAACTATTGTATTATCTCGGGAAGCTCTTGTAAAAAATGGTCTTCAAAATAAAAATTAAATTCAAACTTTTCTTTATATTATGTTGATTCCTGAACACGTAAAAATATCTCGATAATGTAAAAATGTGTAACTCTAGAGCCTTTATTTACCCTATGAATTTGATGAGAATCGGTAGAATTTTCTCCGAAATATGGTCGGATTTTTGGATGTTTAACGAAATTGTAAGGGTCAAGCCTTAGCGAAACTTTTAATGCAATTTTTTTTTTTTTTTTTTTTATTCTTCCCAAAATTTACTTATAGGACTTTTTGATTGTCCTCAAAACGAATCTGAAAACTGTTATGAAACAAAAACAGTTTTTCACATACTACACTCTATGTACTAACTCAAAATGAATTTTTAATGTCATTATTTTGCCAGATTATTTCATGAACCTAACTCTAACAATAAGGCAGAATAAGGATAATAGTTTCCAACCCGAATAATTTCTCTATTTCTTACAGAAAATCATTTCAAAGTTAGGTGTTGTTTAAAAATACACCTACTCTCATTGAAGAGGAATGAAATTACTATGCATTGATGAAAACAAAAATTTATTGTTAAGTCATATATACAATAATTTATTCTAACCTTTGCTTTACTACTTTTTTCAATATAATGGGTGGTAGGACACGTAGAAGCATTGAAAACAAAGCCGACTCCGGCACACAGCACAGTGTATAAAACACACATTCCCACACACACACACCTCCCCTTCATGAGTGATTCGGAAAAACAAATTTGGTTCACGTTGGAGAAAATATTTCGTAGCAAACCATGCATATCTAACCATTGCCTGAAAACAAGGGTCGTTTTGAGGACAATCAAAAAAACCTATAAGTAAATTTTGGGAAGATAAAAAAAAAAAAATTAAAAATTGCATTAAAAGTTTCGCTAAGGCTAGACCCTTACAATTTCGTTAAACATCCAAAAATCCGACCATATTTCGGAGAAAATTCTACCGATTCTCATCAAATTCATAGGGTAAATAAAGGCTCTAGAGTTACACATTTTTACATTATCGAGATATTTTTACGTGTTCAGGAATCAACATAATATAAAGTTTGAATTTAATTTTTATTTTGAGGACCATTGTTTACAAGAGCTTCCCGAGATAATACAATAGTTATTTATATGGTTAGAAAAAGGAAGCTTTCTTCTATGAAACGAGCTCAAGAACGTAAAAATCGGATCAGCTCAACACGAGATGCAGAATTTGAAACTACACATACAATTTTGCTGAAACATTTTTAAGCTGTTCCTGATAGGAAAATTTTTTTATTTTTTGTTTTGGATGATATTTAAGACATCAGGGTTTCTTGAGGTGCTGAACTCAATTATGCTATTGGTTTTTATGTGAAAAAATTTATAAAGCTAGTTTACTTGAAAACTTGAAGCTTTTTTTAAATTAAATTGAAGAAATATGAATAATTATTTAACGATTGTATGTTTCCTTTAATCTACTCTTTAAGATAAATGAATTAGTGAAAGAATCATGACGATATCATTTTCCAAACTCAAGATAAAAAATAAAGGATTTTCAAGGTATTTTATTTTATTTCTCTGCACCTAAGGCCCATTGGACGGAATGCTCGGACACGTGTCGACTATTTTTCGATATAGAATCACCAGAAAAAAAATGGGCCCGATCGACAACCCTATAGCTGTGCCCTCCCCTTGTAAGCTTGGCAAGTAAAGCAGTAGGAATAGACGCCAGCCTAGTAACTATTGTACAACAAAAGTAAAACAAGATTCGATGCCTTACAAATGAATTTTTACGCTGTGACATGGAGCGAGAATAGAAAAAAAACCTTACAAAAAATAAATTAAAATACAGAAACGCTCCTCACAAAACTCATTTTTGAGTTTAAAAACTACTAATACTGAACGAACTGACAAACTTTGTTCAACTATGTTTTCTTGAACATCTTATTGATGATATTCAGATCAAATTTTATTCATAAGTTGATTTTTTTTAAACGCAAAATTCAATTTTTAAAAAAGTTAAATGGTCAAATTAAATGAGAATCGCCCTTATACCGAGTGATAAAGAAATTGTGATAGGTTAATAATATAATGAAAGATCATGTAGCAAAACAGGATTTATGAAGAACAGCCTCAAACCCAAAAAAATCATATACAACTATTGACAAAATGCATGACCAGTTAACGTTAAATAGACCATTTCAAATAATCTGCAACAATAATCCGAAGAAAGGAGAAAATAAAATAAAATTTATTTTTATAATTATTTTCAGTGTATTTGTAATATTCTCCTGGATTATCTTTTATATCTCTGTCTGTAGTCAGATAGCCGAGCATGATGGGTTTTGTGATAAATAAATTTTAATTTTTGAAAATAACTAGAAGAAATTAATAATTATCTCTCTGTTTTCTAGGTAAAAAACACAAGAAAGCTAATATAATTAGCTCTAAAATGAACTGTCAGTGTAAAAGGAATTTGTAAATAAAAACATAATTTCCACCACTTTATAAAACTAATTTAAATTAAAAATACTAAAAAAGGAGGAACATGTAAACAGGATTTTTTTTTTATTGGCGTGATTAGTGTACCAAAAATTATAAAAATCCGGGACCTATTAGTCAAAATGATAAAGAAAGCTGCTATATTTATTTTTTCTGCTTAGTTAATACATATTTAAATTTTTTAAACATTAGCCCTTTCTTTTGCAAGCTTTAGCTTTAAGTAACATATCTCTTTTCTCCAATCATTACAATGGTTCCTCCACCTTTTACAATTGTACTTAACCCCCATCAACTGCCCCTGTTTACATTAAGACCTCCGGTCCTGACTGGCTTGTAGGGATTAGGGCCTATTGTAGGGATGGTGGCCGCCATCATTGTAACGAGGGGTCGCCATTTTGGCTAATATGTCCTCCCTTAAGCCCCCCGCTCTCACCCCCGGCCACTCACACTAAGACTCTTTAATTCAGTTACAACGCCTCAGTTAACATTAACACGCTAACCCGGATGTTCCCTGCGACGTTGATTGGTCTTGGGTATTCGTAATGACTCGATGGCTCCCTATCCCATCCAATCGTAATTGGTGTAAAAATAGATACTCGATTCTTTAACGACGTTGTCCATTCTCAATTATGGGTTGAGGGTCTGGTAAAAAATAAAAAAAATAATTACATTACGTAGTCTAATAGAGACAGAAAAAAGTATGTTTATCAACAACCATCTGTCGGGTTGATTTTCGTACAATAAACTGCTATTAAGCAGTTGTTTATATTATTCTAATAAAAACAGGTTGTAAGAAATTTACCTGTATCTGTAACTAAAACTGTGGTGGGAATTAAAAAGAATTTAATTATTATTATTATGTATTTATATATTGTTATAATGTTTGTTATAATGAGGTACTTGAAAGAAGAAGTGGGTCGTCTATTTCTATTCAAAGACAGAAGTATCTGAATCCTATGTTGTCATCTGAGAATAAGCTTTTCCATGAATTATTGTATCCTTTTTAATGTGCATAGCGAGTAAAAGGCAGAAATTAAAATATAATATATATAGAAGTTAAAATTTAAATCCAAAATGGCTACGCGATTTTAAATTTAAACCAACCTTCGAGAACTTGAAGAAGTCTTAAATTCTGCCTTAAAAAGGTTATCAATACTCAGTCTTTCTTGGTATTCCACGAATTTTGTGGTCTTATGATTATGGTGTCGAACCGTCGATTAGATCTAAATTGAGAAGGATTACTTAAAACAATCGATAACTAACAGACTGCTCATGTTCTCCCCCCACTCTTTTGATTCTGAATTTGATTGGTTGGTTTTCTCATGTGATTCATTCAGCAGTGAAACAATATTGAGATTTTTTAGTTATCAATTAGATTTAATAGCTTGTTGGAGCATACCTTATATTATATATGCCATATGTTTTTCCATTAAGTAAATATTTTGAGCGATAGGTAAATAATTATTTTCATGTTTTCCCGACAGCTTATTAAATAAATTAAGAACCTAAAAAAGGTTTTAATGGGACCAACTTGGGAAAATACTCTACAAGATGCAAAAGTTTCGTTCCAATTGGTCCATCCATCTAAGTAATCGGTGAACATATATAGAAAAAAAAACATACACACACACACAACATGGCACATTCGTATCGTATGGAGTAACCTCCTCTTTCGTTTTAGGTCGGTTAAAAAAATTAAAGTTATTCTGTATATTTCTCTTAGAGTATTATTAGAAGATTATGAAGTAATATAATCGTAACAAAACATATAAGTAAATCAAGAAGAGAAAGTACAAATCCAATCAACTTAAACTCACTTAAAACAGTGGTGAATTCTAGTTAGTTATTTTTGAATATGTAATATTATGAATTATCTGAATTGCTAAAGATATTATATATAAACTTGGTTTTAAATTATTGGATTAATGTGGATATTCTGGTGCTAATAGGACCGTGCTTTCGCTATCCAAATACAATTACTCTATATTGCATTGCTTATTACTTTTTTTATTTCTTAATATATATAGTTACTATTTACTACGATGTTAGCGATTTCATTTGGTCACATATTATAATCGACAACCTACAACATCTAGTCGCGACCCCAATGCATTGGGAGGATATCTGGAAAAAACACATTAAAGTGCATAAATATAACACCGGGAAACTTATTTAAGATTTGAGTTTTAAATCTTAGTCTTCTCTGTATAATCCGTAACGCACGGTGAATATTATAGATAGATTTCATTCATTCTCTAATCGTCTTCTTCAGGTTTCGTGATTTATTTAATATGATGAAATAAATAAAATAGACTTTTTTTTACCAAAAAAATGTCATGAAGTTTATTTAACTAGGCAAAGTTTCGGCTCCAGAAGCCATTCTCAATCCTATGCCCTTTTTTTTTTAGAAATTATTACAAATATTACATAAATATTTTTGTACAACATTTTTTCATTCGAAATTATGATATGTACCTAACAAGCAACATATAAATTATTGTATGTAATTAGAAAAAGCTAATGTTAGAATTTAATAACTGGTTGCTGGAGGCGTCATTTTAATGTCATCTTAAAACAAGTAAATATAAGCATTTATATTTGGTTGTATTTAAATTGGGTTATTCACAAAGGTTCAATAGAAAAAATTATATTTACCAGTTGGTCATATCTCCCACTGCTAACTCCGAGCAACTGTCGCAGTTCGCTTAGGATCTTATTGTATACTGGCTCCAGGAAACGAAACGTTGCACACAGGGGTATTTGACCCGAAAAGCTGGCCAAAACTATTTCCTTCCATTTTATTAATTCAAACTTCCTCAAAATGGCTTCAATATTTCTAATAGACATTAAAAATATTTTTTTAGCAGTTAAAATAATATTCTAAGGTGAAATTTTATATAACATAAATGTTTACGTTACTCCACCGACTGTGATGCCTATCCATGGGTTTACACTTTATGTTCATATAAATTTCTCTTTACGCATTGAACCTATGAAATATACTTATAACTAATAAAGATTTATTAAAAATTTATCTATTACTATTATTTTCAAAAAAATAGTGTAAAATAGATAAAATGAAATTTGTGGTAATTAAGAAAAATAATACTTTTTCGTAATTCCAATGCCGCATTCAGCATTGTTTAGTACCACTTCGAAACACTACTTATATCCCTGGAAGAAAAACAACAACCTTTCTTAAAAATTCATATTAAATTTAATTATTCATTATCCACTTTCTACGTCACTTGATGAACTTTCGGAATAGCCACTATCGGTTAAGTCGGGTGGGGGAGACAACATTTCTACAGTTTCCTTACAAAACGCACCTGATACCTTTTTTCTTGAACTTCTCATACCTTTGATAATTGGATCTGATTTCAATATTAATATATTATTTACATCCAAATTGCACTCTGTCTGGAAAAATTTTCAAGCATTATTTCCTCTATAATCCCGGAAAAGTTTATTTCGGGCTTCTGCTGCTTCCTCAGATAAAAGACCAATAGGAAGCAGAGAGCTCTTTATCACTTGAACACCATGCCTTAAAATTTTGTGAACAGTTGTCATAGGATACCATTGATAAAGTTTTACGTAAAGTTTCTCCGTATCCGTAGTAAATTTAGAAAACATTTCTAAATTTATGAAATGACCACTTGACCACTTAGCCTTTCCTTATTGCTGCTTTCAAACTTTTCTTTTCCTTGAAGAAGCATTCCATCTTACTTGGAAATCAAAACGGCTCATTTATGTTACTAACGGAGCTCAAAACGGATAATTTATGTTTTAGCTCTTTCACCTGGTCTATGCTATTACAATATTTCGCAATTAGAAAAGACGCCAAAAAATCCCTTCTTTTTTTAAAAAGCTAATGCTTTCGACTTTAAAAATATGCCAAATAATTCCCTTCGGGTTATTATTATTCTTCCAGAAGATCCTAAAATATATAGAAATGAAAATATAGAAAAATTTAATTTTTTTCTTTTAAATTAATGAAACTGACATTTTCGAAATAAAAAATTATAAGTCTCCCAACCGCAGCTATTCGCAGAATTTTTTTCATGAAACATCATCTACAACAATTACACATTATCATACAAAATACTTCGTTGCCCAGAAATGACCAGAAGTATATCTTTCTAACCTTTAAATATAATTTTTAGCACTAAAATCTACCTACCAAAAAACAAAAAGTTATTGATACTAGTATTGAATCAAAAAAAATTATAACTGTCTGGATACCAAGTACAAACCTGGCCTCGAACCATCCATTATATGATAATGCCGATACTTCAGTAAAAACAAAGAAAATTAATATATTTTGTAGACCAATATTTATGAGCAGAGAGGAGGTAAAGGCTCAGGCCAGATTTGAAATAGAATAGCCGCCGGATTAAGGGCCTGGAAGAGATAAGAATGATCTTGCATTATCCAACAGGTCCTCTACTTGAACTTCGAGTCATTATTTACCAGAAATTTCAAATTTCAAAAAATGGGTTTTGGCCAGCTTTTAGGGCCAAATACCCCTGTGAGCGTTGCCTAGTTAAATAAACTTCGTGACTTTTTTTTAATTTCTTTCACTTTTTTTTTTTTTTTACATCGATGCGTTACCCTATTGGTTAAGACAATTCTTTGGTGGAGGGTTTTTAAAAAGGTTGTTGCATTTATAGTTTACACATTATTTAAATTGGATACTTTTTGAAACATTCTATGATGGAAACTTATTTAAATTATTATAAACTGTAGGCACAATAATCATAGATTTTTTATGTAGTCTCTAACGTATGGCTATTTTACGCTAAGAGAACAAAACCCTTTGGCACGTCAACTTTTTTTTTTTGGAGGCCCGTATGCAATTAAACAGATTGCTTACTTCCGCTGGCATAATATAAGCAGGCAGAATAAAGGTATTGAAAAAGTATAAGGAAAAAAAGAAGCCAGATGGGAGAAGTGGCGTTTGGACCGCTAAAACAAAAACCCAAGTCTGAGCCAATTTTGGAAATTATTCCGGACAGCTGTCACAACAACACTTGAGCCTTCCTGTAACTCACACCGAAAGAGAACCCAACACCGATCGAGTTAAGCGAATAAAACAATCAAGGGGATATATTCGCTTCCTTTCCACTCATGGGGAGAATACATTGGGCCTTTGAACAACCCCTAAGGGATGTAAGGAAATACAGCAAAGGGGTCGTCGGTGGGCGTATCCGGTCGGATGTATTTTTTATTCTTGAATAAATGCTTTGTCCTAAGTATAAATGGTAAAATGAATAAAAAAATCCAAGAATGAGAATACATTTTCCGCCCAGATATTCTTTTTATCATAATAATTTTATTTGTCGAAGTGGGTAATAAGATAAATATAATCACATTATTTATTATTAACGTATCCAGAAAAAAATGCAGACTATACTTAAGTAATACAATGGGATTTTTACATTTTATACAATTTTAATAATCATTGATTCATTCATATTCCAGAAACATGAAAATGGAAATCAGCAGAAAAAAAAACCAATGCCACCTTGAGGGCACGCAGTGATAAGCAATTTCTGTGGTTTAAGATCAATTTATTTTTTTAAATGTGAAGTGCAATGGCTGTTTGTTATTTCTGAATATCGTTGTAACGAATAATGTAATAAAACCAGACTTTAATTTTATAAAGATATAAATAAGATGTTATAAATGTCGTACGATGTTTAATGTTTTATTTATAAATATAAAATAAGAGAAAGTGATGTAGCATTGTAGCAGAAAAGAAGATGTCATTTCTGTAGGCAATAAAGAAAGAACAAGAAAAAAGTGCAATGCTAGTCTGTCTACGTCTTATAGTTAATGCCCATATAGGTATGGTTTACAGTAAATGAATGCTAAATACAAAAATTGCAAATTGTGTATATAAACATAAAGTTTGAGTCTTTATAATCACTTTAAGCTAGTATTAACTATTCGAGGAAAATATTACTGTAAGTCAATTTTATTATTATTCAACTTCAAACTAATCAAAAATAATGCATAACTCTTATCATATTTAGAAAACTAATACCTACATTTCATATCGTACTGTAAGCTAATGCATCGGAAATTTTTTTAAGAGGTATTCGGCACATAGGCCCTTTGCATAGTATGTACTTTACAGTTTTTGTTGTAAGCAGCATTGTATGTGCTTTACAATCTGTCAAATTTTCAGGATTCAATCTTTATTTTTCCTTGTAAAAACCAAAAGAAAAAATTTTAACACCCAGTTTACATTTTTATTATTATCAATACATTTTTATTATTGCGATGTTGGAAATCTTACAGGCGATTCAAAAACCTGTTACCATTACAACTATTACCAATAGATTCCTAAAAAAAAAAAAAAAACCGTATATAATAGGTTTTTTTAAATGAAAGAATCTCTTCCATTTTTCCTATTATTTCTTTATTTACCCAACTTTTTGGGCTTCTGCTGCACCTTCAAGTGATATCTGTGGTACATTATTATGCTTCCACAACCATCAGTTTTTCGAAAAAAAAAATTGTGTAAGATGAACACGTCCTTATTTAAATAATAATTAACTTTTAACATCTTCTGTGGTTGTGGATCTACTTCCATTGTCACACGTTACTGTATGAAATATATGAAAAATACAGAAATGTGTGACAGTAAAAATAGATCCACAACCACAGAAGATGTTGTTAAAAGTTAATTAATATTTAATCAAGGACGTGTGTATCTTAAAAACTTTTTTTTCGACAAACTGATGGTTGTGGATTCATAAAAATGTACTACAGATATCACAGGGAGATGGACCAGAAGCCCACAACGTTGGTTGAATAAAGAAATTATGGAAGAGATTCTTTCATTTAAAAAACCTGATTAAATAAACTCATCCTCAAATATATGAATATATAGAATAACATCTATAAATCACAAAAGCTAGAACGCCAGATTGCACCAAATGCAAGTAACATTTTTTTCGGCTCAACTGGAAAGTTGAGTTTTTGCAGCTTCGATCGTTTACCTGGCTCTCCAAAAAGAAGGCAATGTTTATGTCCTTCAATAAATTTCAATCTAACAAAGAAGGCAGTTCCATTTTTAAATGAATGTATTCAGGAGGTATGGCGTTCGCGACCCAACTATGACAGATATCAGATTAACCCCTCACTCGGGGGGAGAACAAGCAGTTAATTGTATTAGGGAACGCTAATATAAGCTTTAGAAGGTTGCATCCTCTGCCCTAAGTGATGCCGTTATATAGAAATGAAAGAAACGTGATGAAGACCTGAGTCACGATGTAAAACTATTAGAGTCAGGGAGGGAGCGTGCGGCATGCCATTTCCTTTAGGCATCGCTCCATCTGGCAGGAGTCATGCCGTCATCAGCATAGATAACTGCCAGAGATTGCTGCGCTGCCACGGTTAGTTTAAGCCTATAGCGTCTTCTACTTGGCATATAATATTTGATGTCCTCCATTTTGAGAATCTTTGAAAATGAGAATGAATTGCAAAATTTAACAGCTTTTAAAGCGAGAATTCTTAATTTTTCGAGATTAATTCGGGAACACACACAGTCGAAATGGCCAATTTTTGCTGGAAAATGTATAGATAAATAAAGCTTAAGTCTGTATAATCCCGGTTTTTTTTTTTTAATGTAAATTTAAGGTGCTTGAAATTTGACAAACGAACACAGGTTTTGAGATTTCAAGTAGGTACTGTACTGTACTGAACGATGATTAAAATACAAGAAAATATAATTTATCAAATGTTGATAGAAATTTAAAAAAATCTGGAGCGATCCGCGCAACACACAACTTTCATTTACTTTTATTAGAAATCGACGTATTGTGATAATATGTAATCGCCATTTCTTAACTTTACACCTTTTTCCACATTTATATGCTTACATTTGTATATGTCAAGAAGTGACAAAGTATTTCTCAACAATTTTTGATTCATTATTGCTTATTTCTTTTTTAAAGGGACCTAATTTCCTCAATAGTCGAGATCTCTTACTCCTTGCTTTTTTTTTTTACTGCGAATTGTTTTCTGTAAATATATGGTGAAGGTGAATCGATAAAAGGTGTATTTACGTCTTGTAGTAAAGTTTGTCTCTTTTTCCTTTCTGGAAACCGAGAACGATTACAAGTTCTCTAAAATAGCTTTATATTACATTCAGATATCTATTATGGAACTAAAGTTTCTAAGCTAAAATATAATTACTTAGCTTATAACTTATACCATATTATTTTTACACCTTAAATGCTTTAAATAATTTGAGCTTCACGTATTTAATCGGTATAGTAAAATACAATTTTTTATTGTTGAATAAAAGTTTTATAATTCTCTACTTAGTTTGCATAACTAGATAAAATTGTATTTAGTTACCATGCAAAGAAATAATTTCCAATTAATGTATATCTACCAAAACATGTTGATGAATAGAATGCCTTTATTTATAAACAGTGGTCTGTCATTAAAGGCGTACTGCGCGTGCGTGGGTTCAACTAGTTTATAGAGCTGTCAACCATTTTTCTTTTTTTCTCCTTTATTTGTTTCTCGATTTTCTTTACATTTCATATTAATCCATGCCTGGATCTTTGGGATAACTGAGAGACAGTTAATTTCTCCATAAAAACAAAATCAAAGTTACTTTATATGAAAAACAACTTCTTTCCTTCGCCATTTTAGCGCCTTAGATATTTTTCTATGATGAAAAACTTGCCTGACATTAAAGATTCTTCTCTATTAATTCTCATGGAGCAGGGTGTTTTTGATCAAAATCGTTACAGCCGTTATTGAGTAAAAAAAAAAAAAAAAAAAACATGTAAAAATAATTAAATTTATTTAAAATAGTGACCCCACCGTTCTACCGATTTTGATGAAATTCTGGCTGTCACATCGCGGGCGTATACATAGATTACATTCCCAATTTCAGGTTTGTACGGTTTATAGTTTTTGAGATCGTCTGTTCACACACAGACCATTTTGTTATTTGGATTCAGGGAACCAAAAACCGTGTATATCCGGAGTCGAATATTTTCCCGATCGCAATACTTTTCATTACTATATATTTCTTAAATATGTAAGTAAAAGTAAAAATAAAAAATACATAAAGATGTGATACTATTAATTTGAAGCAGAAAACCAAAATAACTTAAATATAATAGGGTATCAATTACATTACTAAAACTATCCATTCGTCAATATAGAAATAGAAATGATATGAGGAAAAAGAAGAGATTCGACTATATTTTTATATGAGTTCCCAAAAAAAACAAAACACTAATGCATATGTGTATATTCTTCTTATAGTATTATTAAAAAATTAAATTTTAAATGTAACTTTATATAAAACGGTGAGATAGAGTAAGCGAGAAACAATTAGGTACCTATGTTTTGATTTGGAACCGTATATTTAAATTGTTGTATAGTTTTTTTGTTGTAGGCATTTGATATTTTATTTTGCAAATGTGCTGCTGGCCGGTAGATAATTTCGCTACTACCTGCAATGTACCATTAACATGGAAAATATACTTTGTTGGGGGGGCTAGATTCAAGTCAATTCTATCCTCTACTTTGCCGCTAAGTTGCATATATTCAAGTCTATTGAACATGGACAGGAAAGTTAAAGAAGAAGATATTTGAAATTTTTCATAGGGGCTCTGGCAGAAAAAAATTATCAATGTAATGTGTATTTTGATGATGTTAGATAGTTTGGTCCGCTGTTTGGCGTGCAAGGGTTACCCCGAAGTATTAAAAAATAATCTTAGGTAAGTCTAAGTTTGATTAACGACTTACCCACTTTCGTTGTGGCTTATTATCTACGCAGAAAGAGAGGTTAAAGGTTACAAATGAAGGTTACAAATAAACAAAATGACTTATTATTATTATTTTGTAGGCGAGGGTGGTAGAGAAATGATTAAAAAAGAAATCTTGTCAAGGAAGACACCTCCACCACGTTCCGACATTACATTTCAGATATTGGATGATGGATATAAAGTGGATCCCTCCCCACCCCCTGCAGATAGTGAAGTAGCAATAAATATTGACTGGAGGGAAAACGATTTCCACTTCCATTCAAACGAAGTGGAATTGCAAGTAGCAATTTATCGAGGGTGTCAACTGAACGGGATGGTCCACTGAGTACATCGGGGGGTGTCACCATCTTCTGCTCGCCTTTCCCACGACACACAGTTCCCGCTATGTCACATCATCACAGGTAAAGTGGTCTTCGAGTATTAACGGATTCTTTTTTACAAAGAACATTTTTTCTATACCTTCGAAGCTTGAAGAATTTTCACCACAATAGAAGCAATTATATCAATGACCCTTAAAAATTCTATATTTTGCGGAATCTTTCTTAAGGAAAAGGAATGTGATGGAAATGGATCGGGGTGCGGTCAATTAAAACACAATATGTGCAATAGTATCTATTTTGTGCCGACGTTTCGACCCGAGATTCAGGTCATCATCAGGACTAAATATGAAACAAGATAGCAACCAATAAAATGTATGCAGAAAACAAAAAAAATTATTGGATGCAATCTTGTTCCACATTTAACCCTGATATTGACCTGAATCTCGGGTCGACAGAAAATATATGATATTGCACATATGGTCTTTTTAATTGACCGCACCCCCAACAATTTTCTTCACAAATACTTCTACGGTTAACTAATTACTTCCATTACGAATTCGGAGAAAATAATGTTTGTCTTTATTAATTAACAAATTATACGGGTAGGAGGAATATTGATTTTGAAGAACTCCTTTTCTTTTAGCTATGGGTGTTCGCGCTTAGTGTACGACTAAAAGAAAATATCGGAATACGATCTCTACCCGAAAGTCGTTTATTTTTGTTTTAGGAGACAATGTTCAGTGAACATTAACATAAACACTGAAAAATATAGTAATAATGTCAATAGTAATTGCGCAGTGAAACATTTGATAATTTCACTATTAAATTATAAAATGTGTTAGGAATAAGCCCATTCATCCCAATGAGTATTTTAATGTCCATAGATTAAAGTTTTTGTGGTTTTGAACTACATGTTTAATTTATTTTTAAACTAAACTATACAGGAAATATGCAGTTTAACTGCGTATCGTGACTTAATTTTATGCATGATTTTGGACTCCTAATCGATTGTTGTGAATTAGAGGCTTCCTAATGGATTTTTCACAGCAATCGTAAATTAGGCTTTATATCTTGAGAAACAGACTTACAGATAAGTTTCTGTAAGTAGCTAAATTAATCTTTCTCCTCCATCCATTAGTTCTTGTACTTTGATGAAGATATCGCGAAGGATTTTCCTATCTTATCATTCAATATTTGTTTTAGAGTGCTTAGTGTGAGCACCTTGAGAGAATGAATAACCCCATGTTTGTGCTTGATGTACAATTGTATAATTTTGAGGTTCGGGTGAGGATTTTACCCGAACATTTTTCCAAAGCTTATTCGAGCTGTGGTTTAGCTCATAAATAATAATAATATTAATAGTATACCGATTTTAATTAAGTTAAACAAAAAATTAATGGCATATTTTTCACCATAAATTCCAAATGTATTAAGGTTATTGAATAGAAAAAAAATCTTGTTTTGTTTGTTTCATTGCTATATGTAACTGACCCGTGATTTTTCTATGAACAGCTTTATCTAATGTAACCTATAAAACTTCCCGTTTAATTGAATCATACGATCTTCGAGTAATATCTACAATAGGCATTATGTTCTTTGTTTTGGTTTTAAATCTTTTTTCGTGGCGTCTTTTTTTCTAGTTAATAACAGAATTCGATAGTAAGATAAAATGACATATACAAAGAAAAAGAATGTTCAAATGGTATGAGCTCTCCTCAATGACAAATATTCTCGTAGCTTTGTTCACATATATCCCGTGGAAAGCAAGAAAAAATAAAATTATGAGTGAAAAGTCCAGGAACACTTTGGATTCATATATCTCTCTGTGTTTATTTTATGAGGAGAAAGATACCTGAATTTTACCGAAATTTTACATGAGCTCGGAGATTTTACCTTGTAAGACCTGCTTTTAGGAAAATATTGCTTTTATTTTTTAGAATATAATAAGTTATTTTGTGGGGGCCGGGATGGCCGTGTGGGCAAGGGCGCTTGCAATAGATAATCAAAGTTAAGCAACGTCCATCGTGGTCAGTACTTGGAAGGGTGACCGCTCCATTCGGGTAAACGCCCACCAATGAACGCCCCGCAGTCCAAGTCTACCCCCACCCCCGGGTATGTGAGGCCCGTCAGCCTACTGGAGCGACTCACACCGACCGGGCGTAGGAGTGATGAACCTTCCCCGTGTATCTCACCGAGAATCGTGGTGTGGTTTCCCAGGATGTCAGTAACCGCCCGGAGGTTTGGTTCAGGGACGGTATGCTTCAGGGAAAGAAATATAGGTCCTCGGGGCCTGCTGACTCTGAGCTACCATAATCCTTGGATCTAGACCAGTTTGTCACTGTCCTTGAACCCGAGAGAGCTGACGCCATCGGTGGGAAGGACACTGCCAAATTGGCCCCAATGGGATTGGTTATGGAGCTATGGGCAGTCAGCCGCTGTACCATGGTGACCATGGCTTGCAGCAACGTGAGGTTTGGGCTACCCCCTCCAGGCTGTCTATACTCCCGTAAGCAAAACAAATGTCTGTAAGAAGACCACACAGCGCGGCCAAAGGTCTCATTAGGCCTAATGCGCCAACCGAAAAAAAAAAAAAAGTTATTTTGCTAAAAAGCTAAATATATTTATTTTAGGTTATAGTAGGTAAACCTGTCCCTATAAAAATTAGGGGTTAGTAAAACCCCTAAAATCATTACTCATAATTTTGAATAATATTTCTTATTCATTCCATAACAGTCCCTTCTCAAATAGTTATTACATGCTAAACCGCTGCTCATGTATACAATACAATATACATGTGAGTGGAGTGGCGAGGCCAGGTGCGGTGGCATCTGCCACGTCAAAGCTATCACCACTGTCAACGTGTCATTGTCATCTCTTGTAAACACGTTTAAATGCTTAGCGCTTCTGGGATCTCCTAGATAAACACGTTTCCTATCCTCAGGTAGTCCTCTGCTAGACCCCACTTCATCATCGTGGGTGTTATGATGTCATGGATGTAGCCCGTCCAACGATTAGTCTCAGAATATGGTAGATACGTTCGTATATGTTTATTTCTTTTATATTTTTGATCTTATTATAATAAAATAATGGTACTGACTATTCATATATCTAGTTAAAAGAGCGTAGTAAGAACGTTGTAGTGGTATATTATAGTAGTGTCCTTACGCGCAAACACTAGATTTTTCAGTTAAATTGAAACCGGTACTGCATATTTAAATACAACATAGATTTAGTACTCAGTTGCATTTTGAAAATTATTTAGCCGAAGCAAATTTTATTTTTCTTGAATTAGGCATCATCATATCCGAAGGATGTAGTAAATATTGAAGAAATTAGTTTTATTCTAACAGGATGGTTTTTATTTTTAAATCTTTCTTAGATAATTTTATTAGAAGAGAAAAGATAGAGCATGGCCAGGAATCAAACCCGGGTCTCTTTTTCTCCATCGCAGCGTTCTTGACCATTGAGCCTATCCAAGCTACCTTCTATCCCACATTGCAGCGAAAGCAGTTTGAAATCTTTTTTTTATTAGAAAAAATACACAACCTTCGAGAAAAAAAAATTATTTTGTACAATATTTTATGATTATGTAAATGATAAATGGGCGTTTTTTTTTTTTCTCCCCTTATCTTGCCTCTTAGGCAATACACGGTTTTCCTGGGTCATGGGAGAGGGAGGGGAAATAATGCCGAGAATTAAATGTCCCCTGGCTCCGGGTTTCGAATTGGCTATTTTCGGGCTCTCAATCCTATGTTGGTTGTCAGTAGTGACGCGTATTTCCTAACGCGGTTGCCCACTCGGCCATTCCGCCACCAGTGCCTTTGTTAACCATATAGGTACATATATTTTTCCAACTCTAAATGTGATCATGAAAAGTAATTTGTACTGATAATTTTCGAGAATAGACTAAATTGGTGCCACGCACCCAAACGGTTTTGTAAAAAAAGGTAAAAAACTATTACTATATAAAAAAGGGAGGGTAAAAAAGGGAGGGTAAAAAATTATAAAAAACCATCATTATATAAAAAGAAATTTTATTTAATATTTATTGTAACACTTCTGTGGGTAAAATAATATTTATTCAAAGAAAAATGATAATTTTCAATGCCACACTAATTATGAGGACACAAATATTAAAACAAACAATTATCACATCGTAACACAGAGATAAACATATGACTTGCGCTTCAGAAAAACATTAACTGTACAGTCATTCGCTCCTTGTATATGGTCAAAATGAGAATGGTCTAGAACCTCATGGAACGGCGTGGATGGTACTTGAACATCGTAGGCAAAAAACGTGCTATGACAGTTTTAACCATTTAACCATTAACCAACTGTTAGTTCGTTCTAACAAAAGGTCTGGGACTTTTAATCCTTATGTTTTTTTGTTTTACGTCTCATGTTACTCAAATCATTTGAAATATTTTTCGATAAAAATATTTTAAATACAAATTATAAAAAAAGTTTTTTGTTTTTCAAATAAATAAAAAAAATGATAATACAAAATACTTGAAACCTATTAGGTAATTTGTGCATTGCAATTGATTGATAAATCGACATTTATATAAAAAAAATCGGTTGTCTGTACTTTATGTAATGTAACTGATTCTCAGATCATCTTCGGTTTCATTTTGCTAAAATTATTAAATTAAATTTCTTCTTCTACGGATCCAATCTGATTCGGAAACTATTTAAAATGATAGGGCTAAAAAAACTCCTATATTTTCGAAAGAAACTATTACATTCCGGTTGTTTCGGGTACATGGATTTTATATCTTTTAATGCTCACAATTCCACAATCCAATAATGAATATCCATAAGTGGTGGAGAGCTGAGCCGGTCGGAAAGAGAGGCATACAGAGCTTGACTTGTATTTATGTAATTCAAATTTATGGGATGAATAGTAGATTTTAAGAGAGGACCTATTTTTAAGGAATCCTAATATTATTTTAATATTGCTTTATAATGTATTTAGAATATATTGTATTGTTTTTTTCACTCCTATGGCAGAACGGGTATCTTTGAATACTTCAAAATTCTTCCGTAACACAAACTTCAAAGGCTATCACCTACCTCGCTCATCACTCAATGTTAGAGGGTACGTTTTGTACGTTTTTAAGTTCTAGCGCAGAAGGTATGAGCTAAGTAATTTCGTTAATGGCTAGCATTTCTTACCTCTAATCAATCCTGAATTTTCTCTTCAATTTCGATCGAAAGTCAACCTTACGAAAAAATACTGACCGATTTTAACTTTACTGAATGTTTTAGTCATAAACATTTCTACTAAGTGAACTAACCTTTTTGGGATTCTTTCCAAATTTGGATCCTATTTATCCCTCTGTGTATGGCTCCAACTTAATTTTCGATTTTGTTATTTTTAAATAAACCGGTTAAAAGTCAATTATTGACCCCTTCACCCCCTAAAAAATCTATTTATTGTAAAAATTATGAGGGATCGGCCTTAACTTTTGAATATTTAGGGTTGAGAGCTCTAGTGCAAAGGACTACACTTAAATAACGTACTTAAGTCTTGGTTTATTTGGCGGGATGGCCGAGTGGCTAAACGCGTTAGAAAATACGCGTTGCCACTGACAACCGGACAGATGATTTGAGATTTAATTATAATCGGCATTAATCCCCCACCCTCTCCCCTGGCTCCGTATAGCCTAAACGGCGAGGTAGGGGTGGACCCAGAAAAAAAAAGTCTTAGTTTATTTGATTATTTAAAATAAAAATTAAAATATTTTTTTTTTTTTTATTTGAGTATTTTCATTTGTATATAAAATACTTTTATTTTAAATAATACCCAGGTCTGATCAAAAGCACTACAATTTGGTCTCACAATAATTTTGTTTGTTGAATTAGATACTCTATAACCTACATCCTTTAACAGAATAAACATTTTTTTCAAAATTAAACAATTAGTAGATGTTTAAAAAAAAAAAAAAGTGCTCCCTCAAAGAAAATTCTTGGATCTGCCATTGGCGTCAACTGCGTATAATTGAATGTCTCCAAGGATATCATCATCTTCCTATCTAGGGTTATTTTAAAAAATGCCATTTCTTTCCCTCTTGAAAATCGCTCAATTAAAGTACGAATCTAACGATTTTCAAACACCCTAAAAAAAAACCTACAGAATAAAAGCTTGCCGAACTCCTTCAAATATTAGGGGTGCCTTTGCATTGTTGTTTCTGTGTTTGGGTGAACATAAGGCTCAAGGAGTCAGGTTTTCTCGCAAATGAGACTCGTTTGTTGTAACTGGAGATTTTGTAGCCTCAGAGGGCCGAAGCCAGTGGCATCTTGGATTACAATGCTCTGTCAGTGGCTGTGGGAATCTTTCTGCCTCTTCTTCCCTTTAGTATTTTTTGTGATTAAAAAAAAGAGAGAAAAAGATTAAGATAACAGATGGACTGAGTGAGTAGTGTATAAGCTCAATGACGAATCATTCTTATTACTACTGCACTTTTAAATTTTAATTGTAATCTTTAAAATGGAAAGTATTTGAAATATTGAAAGTGAAGGAGGAAAAATATAAAGTAAATTATTTTAAGTCTTTTGTTAGGATTATTTGTTTTAATTTTGCATGTGGGTCCAAGTCATTTTCCTATCGAATATTAGTTCCAGTTTGAATTTGAATTTTGAATTTTGTTTGTTGTTGTTTGTTTGTTTAACGTCACTTTATGCCACTTAGGCTAATCGGACGATGCTGCAGTGGGAGTCTTAAATTTTGCCTATCCAGGTATAAATAGGATAGGGATCTTTAAAGAGTACCTGACATCGTACAGGCTCTGGACCTCCATTTTACGTCCTATCCGAGGGACGGCATAGCCAAGGATTTTTTACTCCCTTTGAAAATTCTAGGGCTTCCGAGGGACGTTAACCTTACAATATTCTTTCGCGAACCAGCGACCTTTAGTATTGTATGTTGCCATGCTAACCACTATACCACAGGTGACCCCTCGTCTTTGAATTTTATTTGTCGCTGATATATGGTGAAATGGTGGGCACGAGTATCTCGGAATTTTGAATGATGTATATTGTAACTTAATGATGTATAGTAAAGGATCCAGTATTGATCCTTGCAGTACTCCTACTAAGACTGGTCGGATTGAAGAAATTCCTGAACCCCGCCGGATAGAGAAACATGTTTGTAGAGAAAAGATTGTAGTATGAGATGGCATGTGCTATTGAGGTTTGTACGGGCTCTTGTTAGATTTGTTTTTTCATTACTTTAATAGCTCAATGGACGCTTTCTACATTTTTATTAACTTTAAAAAAATACCTAAGGAATTGAATTATTTTTCATGTAATTTAAATCCACATTGGAAAATTTAATTCAATAAATAACGGCATACGCTGTTTTTTATCTCCTGGGTGCAGTGTTTAGTATGTAAGCGGTGTTAGCTCTTCCATTGACATTTAGGAGCTTATGGCTTTCCAAATGGAGGTAAGAGATATAATCAAAGTTTCAACTGCGAAATATAACATTAGCAACGCTATAAAGTTACAAAATTAAACAAGAGACTTATTCTTGATGAGAAATTGAGAGACGTTTCCGCTCCACAAATGGAAGATAAATTATTATATTGTCATGAAAATTGATTCGATATGGAAAACGCGTTTAGAATAATTTATGTAAAAACCTTTTCCCGGAGGCACGGCCTTGTTACTGCGGAATCTCAATGGTCTCCTTAATGATGTAAGAAAGTTGTTCCAAAACCGAATCCTTCCCAAACTTATTTCCATAATTCCCGCGTCTTTGGAAGTCGGGGAAGTGGTAAAGTAAGAAATGTAAATGCGGTCTTTATCTGCCCTTCCCTGGTTACAAAATGTCTCCATCTTGCCCCTTAAACCTTCGTTAGAGTTAACGTTTTGACTTTTAAATATCGGGAGTTGGAAACCGCCTCAAAGTCAAAACCGCCCCTTCCTAATCACTAAAAACGAGCCTTCTCTTTCTCTCTCTCACTCTCTCCCTCTCTGTCTGTTTTCACAATTCCTCTCATTTTTCACCTCTCTCTTTTATTCTTCCCAGTTTTATGTTATATCAATTTTTTCCCTTCCTTTTCTCCCCCAAGAGGGGACGTGTATGAAAAGAGATGCCCTATTTGAGGTGGGACGGGATTGGTCGGGCGCTCACCCCACCCCTATAAGCCACGCCCCTCCCTCCCCTGTATAATATATGCACTCCCGGAGCTTCTCTTCCCCCTCTTTCACAGACATTTTGAAACTTTCTTGTTAATATCTGTATCTCTTTCAACACCCCAATCTCCTTTTAGATACTTAAAAACTCTACATTTTTGAGAGAACGGTTTCCACTTGTAGAAAACAAGCTTTTAGGTTTTTAATCTCAAATGGCTTCCTGAAATTCTGCTAAAGATGAAAGATTATATGGAAAAGAAAAAAAAATAAAAGAAAAAAAAGCCATCACCACCTCTCATCACCTCTAAAAACACCTCAATCCTTTTCTAAATAATTACTTTCACTGATAATGAAACTATCAATGATAATAATAATAAAACTAAATAATAAGTATTATTTATGAATATATTCATTTCCATTCTCTCCTCATTCTCTGGTCCTGAAGAAGGCCTACTATACAATATTTGCTAAGACTATATTTTTAGATTTTTTTAATCCTATTCCCAGATCCAAGCCATTACCTTCAAAGATTTTCATAAGATACCTGAGACTGTACTTACTATTATACAAAAACTAGAACTCACCAGACGTTACAAGAAACTTTCTATTTGACCTCAGATCTTCACACAAATTAAGAAACAAGCGACTAATTTACACCACAGTTCCGAGACCTATTTTAAGAAATTTGTGTTTCCACAAAACAAGTCCATATAAACAAAATACAAATCTCACAATAAAAAGTTTTTAGATAAACAAGAATGCACCCTAGTTTATTTCAAATCACACTCTACAAAATGACATGTACAGTTAAATCTTACATTCAAGGCAAATACTAAACATTTCAATCTTAAACATTTCACTGTAATCCATTCATCCATTGTCTTTCCTCCTCCCTCTTGCACGGTAAGCTTCCTCGTAGACAAGAACGACAGTGGCCTAGAGATCTTCTGCCGCGATAGATGTAAACCAGTTCGAAATTTGCAAGAAAGAAAGGCGAAAACAAAAGAGATCACATCTGCTTCAGGTGCCACAGCGCAGAGGCAAATCTGCAAGGGGAATAATAAATATCAATTATCTATATAAATAAGGATGAAATTCTGTTTGTTTGTTTGTTTATTTGTTCTTTATAGAAATCCATACCGTTTGTCCTAAATTCTCCAAATTTAGCTCAGTGGTTCTTTGATACCAGGTGCGAACACCCGTCCATATTAAAATTGCATAGCTTCAGCCAATCTCTGGGCATATTCTTTATTGTTATAAAATTCGTCATGATCTCCCTTTACTATGGTTTTTTTTACGAAATAGACCGTTTGAATCGAAAAAACGGCCTTAAAATTCATTTTATAGATTTTGAAGAGGCCAACAAGGCCCGGTAAGACCGTCCCTTGGCAGGCGTCGAGTTCTGGGATTTTTAAACCATATGTTTTTTTGTTTTTTTTTAAAATTACAATAGGTTTATTCACATGTATGGTAAATTCATTTTTTAAAGATGCCTCCTAAGAAGCGAGCTTCAATAGGAGTAGTGAGCTAAAAAGCTAATAAACAACGTCAAATACGAGCAGCTGAAACTCTCGACGAACATCAAAATAGGATTGAACAACAGAGGCTTAGAAAGGCAGAATCGCGGAAAACTGAGTGCCCAGGAATACGACGCCCGCCTTGCGCCACAGAGGCTTAGGCAAGCCGATTTGCGAGAAGCTGAAACTGCAGGGCAATATTTCTGTTTGTTTGTTTGTTCTTTATAGAAATCCATACCGTTGATCCTAAATTCTCCAAATTTCGCTCAGTTGTTCTTTCATACCAGGTGCATATTAAAATTGCATAACTTCAGCTGATCTTCAGCTGATATCCTTTATCCTAATAAAAATCGTAATGATCTCGCTTTACAATGGTTTTTTACGAAATCGACCGTTTCATTAGAAAAATTAAATTTCCCGGGTGAAACCGGGACATACAGCTAGTTAACTATAAAAGTTCTAAAAGAATTAAGAGTATTAAAATACTGATTCCACAATCAAATTTTGTGGTTTTCGAGTACCATCGATAGATGTTAAAAAAGCTATCGATAGTTCAATTGATAGTTTTACATTACTGATACATTCTTCTTGGGTAAATTTGTTGCCAAATTGTTGATTTATTTTTAAATCTAACGTTAAACTAAAAGATATGATTAAAAATAGTTCTAGACTTTCTGTTGGAACAAACTATTCTAGGACCTGTTCATGATTTTTCTAGTAGTATTAATTCTATGATTGTTATTCTGGAAACATTTTGAATGTCCTAATTCAGACTAAATGTAAGTAGCGATGAACTGGAGAGTTAGTTGTGCTCTGAAGCTCGAATCATGTGGTCTTTTTTGTGTTACTGTATCTTTAGAAGTTGATACTTTTTGTACCTACCCTTGTTAGTTATTTCAGTTTTTATTGTTTGTCAGGAATTGTGAATTTTTTTTTTTTTTTTTTGTAAAAATTCTTTAAATCCACACTAGTGTTACAATATTTTGAATTAGATAATAATAATAGCCGTTTATTATGTACATTTAAGGAATAATACAAATCAGAAATTAACATAAATTAAATGAACAATCATCTTCTTTGTACATAGGCCTTCCCATATCATTCGTTTTAATAAGTAAAAATTATAATAAAGTCTTTGCTATTTATGGGAGTAATGGTCTACGCTGTCCCAGGTGACCAACCTATTGGGAAGCGGAGTTCGTAATCTCACCCCACTTGTCTCTCCAAGCTTGCCTGTCTCTTGCCAGTTTCCACCACATCGGACCAGCTAACTCCTTAAACCAGTTACTCCATCTCTTGGCTTGTCTTCCTCGCTTCCTCTTGAGATTGTAGGGTGTCCAGAGGGTTGCATCTCTCGCCCAACTTGGGTCTTTCCTTCTTAATACATGTCCACCCCACTTCCATTTGAGAGTATTGATGTGATGGTTTATATCTTTCAAACCAGATTTCTGCCTGATAATGGTATTTTTGATTTTATCTTTTCTCCTGATATTTAGCATACGTTCCACAGATCTGTGCCAGGTTGTTATTTTCTGTGTCTAGACTTTGGTTAAGGACCAGGTTTGACTGCCATATGACAACACCGGAATGATGCAAGACTCAAAGATCTTCTTCCTCATTTCTGGCGGAAAATCATTTTTGAAGATGTTCCTCAGTGATCAATACTTTTTCCTGCCGAGTGCTATCCTTCTGCCCACTTCTTTTCCTCGTTTATCCGAGAAGCTGATTAGTTGGCCCAGATATATATAATCTTCGACATTTTCAAGTAGATGACCATCTATTTCCACAGCTGTTTTATCCGCATTTGACATTACTTTAGTCTTTCCAAAGTTCGGAGATAGCCCTATTTCTTTGCATGCTCGTAATAAGTTTGTTAGCATTTTAATAATGTTTTCTGCAGAATGTGCCAACAGAACAATATTTTCTGCAAACCGGAGACAATTCAGACATTTTCCATCAACCTTAATGCCTATGTCCTCCCAGCCTAAGGTCCAAAAAATCATTTCCAACACTAGGATGAAGAGAATTGGTGAGAGGGGATTTAGATAATATCGTATTATAAATACCAAATTATCGCGGCTCGCAGGTGAATAACGATATGTCTGCTGAGATAAGAAGGAGGATATTGCTGGCGAACATAACTAAAGTAAGGTAGTATAATACCTGATCCGCCGACCATCTCGAGTTCTGACCAGCAGAGGCTCCTTGTTTTCGAGAGGAATATCCTACGCCGAATCTGGGGTCCGTTAAAAATAGGCGGAAATTGAAGATTAAGAAGCCACTTGAAGTTTCAAACGCTCTATGGACAGCCGGACATTAGAGAGTCATTTGCATTGGAAGGCTTAGATGGGCTGGCCATTGCCGGGAATGCCGGAGCAGAGCATTCCCAAAAGAATGATGCCCGACAAAACCTATGGGTCGAGAGGTGTATGGAAGACCGAAACTTAGGTGGACAGATGGAGTCGCAAGGGATTCAAGACACCTTTTAGGTGCTCAGAATTGGATTGCGGCTGCGCTGGACTGGGAGCGATGGGAGAATCTTCTAAAGGAGGCCTTGACTCCCTAAGAGGGTTGTTCATAATAATAATTATAAATATCTACCAACTTAGTTGTTATTTTTCATCTTGAATGAGCATATTGTACAAACATATACCTTAAGCTACTTAAGTACTGTTCCTTGGTGTAGCAGGCTGTACGTAAAAAAAAATCTTGGAAAAAGTCAAACTGTTTATTTATTAAATTAATTATTTAATTACATTTTAGGTGCCATGTACAACAACATGGGCTAGAGGCACTAAAATCTATTTAATTTACAAATATATAGGGACTTTGGTAATTGGTAATTTCATACATGTTTGTATTTATTTTGTGTAGGTTTTTTCTTATTTTTTCCTACTGTCTAAAATTATCCTTATTTTTGTTTGTTATTACTAAATAATCATCAAACAAATATAATCTGTTGATTTTAAGGATGATATAGGTTGGTTGGTTGGTTTGGTTTAAAGGGGTAAAACCGCAATTCGGACATCAACGCCTGTAGAAAAAGGGAATAAACTTTTCAGGGATTTTTGAGATTCCAATTTTCTTCATTAAATGTATCAATTGTTCTGAAAGTCAAATTTTCTCCATAATTTTCACTTCATTTAAACTTTTAATAAGGTTTCGTAGAGAGTTCTCTTCGGCGGCTAAGGCTGCTTTAAAGTCTGGTGGCACACCGTTCCGAGAGAGTACTCTTCTGTAAATAGGGCATTCTTCAATAATGTGTTTTACATTAAAGGGTAGGTCGCATGCAGAGCATCTTGGTGGATATATCGGGATATATACATAAGGATAATACGGTGGATCTATAAGTAAGGATGATATATCCGAAATCATGTATAAAATCGTATGTATGTACGTCGTAAAATTTGATAATAAATAAAAACTTCTCTCTCGCTCTCTCTCTCTCTCTCTCTCTCTCTCTCTCTCTCTCTCTCTCTCTCTCTCTCTGCTAAGATTTTTTTTTTTTTTTGTATTTTTCTTTTCAGTTTTCCCTCCAAGAAGCCGCTTCTTTATTCTTTTGTCCCTTGTGCATGTTTCTTCAACAGAGATCAAACCACGCCCTTTCCCCTCATTCTTACCACCCCAATTGGTCACTGTATCTCCTTACTGGTTGAAATGAGCTCTTCGTCCTCCGGTGCCATGATCCTCCAGTACACGGACCAACAAAAACCATGAATTATTCCCAATTAATAATGCTGACAAAAATAAATACGAAAATGAAATTTTAGACAAGATCCTACTGCGTTTACACAATCCTTCATTACCCGTAATTGTGAATAAAGAGGAAATCTCTTCAAGCGATAGTTTCTGCACCTGAATCAAGTGCAAGCTCATGAGAGTATTTCTTTTTGGAACTTTATTCCAATTAGGAGAAAGCAAGTTCTTATTCAATTATTCTAATAAAAATATCCAAAAAAAATAGATAAGTAGCTTTTTGGTTATAATAAATGTAATATATGAAATCACGTCGCTTTTATCCAAAGTTATCATTTGTATTCAACGGGTTTACTAGGCATTATACAAATTATTCAAAGAAGAAGACTAATTATCGCTACGATAATAATATAACATCTGAATGGTTAAGATGACACCCGCACTGAATGTATTTAAAGCGTCAATACATGCGTGATAATCATTTTTTTCAGAGAGGCTAAATAAGGTACTTGGTCCCAAAATTGGTTTTGTGTTTTTGTGAATACGAATACGAAATTATTCATATCTTTATTTTTAAAAGAAGATAAATAAAAATTAATTCTTATTAAATTGTTTGTAAATAAATTAACGTGAAGCAAAACACAAATATATAGTTAAGAATAGTTCTAGACTTGTTGGATCGAATTAATAGTTGGAACAAACTGCCATAGTACATGTTTGTGATTAAGATGTAGGAGTTGGGGAGACCGAGGGGAGTTGAAACAAGTTTCACATTTTGTTTCATACCCCAAATCCTATTGACAGAAATCTATGATATTAGTACCAATCGATAGGGCATTCTTGACACTTGCGAATGGCATACATAAAGAAATTGTAAGCGTTAAATATTGTGGTCAAAAACCCACATAACCATAACAAGTCAACTTGTTTCAACTCCCCTCATACTGAGGTGAGATGAAACAGGGGTCGAGGATAGTTGAAACATGTGCCTTTTGAGAAGTATTAAGGTCTGTAAAATAAAAATAATGGTATAATTGAAAAGTATTTATGAAAATTAAACTTTTGAAGTACAAAAAAAACCTTTTTATTAATATTTTGTGCAGATATATAAGTTAAGTAGGTAACTACTTTTCACGATTTGTGTCAAATAGTACGCAGAACTCCAAAGCCGCGCGACTTACGCCACCGACGCGAACTAACATGTCAGCAGGCGGAGGGAAGTGATTGATAAGCGAAGTTGCCGATTCGCTAGCGATTTTAAGTTCCGAGAAATCGCCACTGTTTCAACTACCTCTGTTTCAAAACCCCTCGGTCTCCCCTACCATCTACGCTGGCCTAGAACCTTCGAAGCTGTTCTTCTTATGACTAAATGCAAGGAGCGATGGACTAGAGAATTAGTGTTGATTGAAGCTCATGTCATACGGTTATTTTTGTGTTAACAAAGTGATAATTTTATTTGTAACCTGTTTAATTTTTTGTGTTTACATTCTTTGTGAGGCATTGGAAATAATAATTTTCTTTTAATAAAAATTGTTTAACCCACATAAGTGTTACAGTATAATTAAAGAATTATTTTAATTTAGGTAAATACTTAACTAAGTGCTTAGTTAAGTAGTGTTACATAAGTGTTACAATACGAATACAAATAAATTCGTATTAACAAGTAATTAATTGCCACTATACAGAAATATCTGTTAATATCCACAAAAAAATCTGTGCAGGTTAACAAATTTAAAAATTTTAAAAGCAAAAATTTAAAAATGAAAAGTTAGCAAAAATTATATTTTTTAACCTAAGATTCCAAACCAAAACATCATTGTTTCTCACTTACTCTATCTCGCCGTTTTATATAAAGTTACATTTAAAATTTAAATTTTTTAATCTCTCTATATATAAGAGGCTTTGTCCTGACTGACAGAATCAACACAGAGCAAAAACTACTCGGAAGTTCGGAATTTAGATTTTAAACACGATGTAGGTAACCACTAAGAAAGGAATTTCAAAAATGTTCCCCCTAAGGGGCTTAAATGACGAAATTGTCGTTTAACTCTAACGGACACCTATTTTTGCACTTCGAGAATACATATCTAATTTGGACTCATTTTAAAAATCTTGATACGACGAGTTTAACTCGAAAGGCCCTACGGGACGTCGAAAACCATGTTTTAAAGCCGAAAAATGAAGCGTTCACGACGAGTAAGCAATTTTTTGTTTCGGCGGTTTTAGTGAACTCTCTCCATTGCGCGCCTCCCTCTCTTCTATCGAGCCAGCAGCTTCCCCCTCCAACATTTCACTTACCGGAAGCTCCGATCCCTCTCCCCGTTCGCTCACTTCGTTTTCAACATTTGTACGGTTCACATCTAACAATAACATTAATGTTATATTAAATCTTATATATAAATTTAATATTAGATTAAATCAATACCAAGATAATGATCACAGAATTGATTTTAAAGGCTCGCGGGCAAAGCCGCGACGGGGAATGCTATTAATACTATAAAAAGAAAACACACATATGCATTATTATTGTTATTTTTTTTTTTTTTGTAAATTAATGAAAATATAGTCAAATTTCTTGTTTTTCCTCATTCATCTGGGTTTCAGATCATTTCTATTTCTATATTGCCGAATGGATAGTTTTTATGTAAATGATACCCCCTTGTATCGATTAGTTATTTTGATTTTCATCTGCAAATTCATAGTACTACACCCTTATGGATTTTTAATTTTTACTTTCAGTTGCATAAATATACTCATTCATATATATATATATATATATATATATATATATATATATATATATATATATATATATATATATATATATATATATATATATATGAAATGTCTAGTATGGGAAAATATTGCGATCGTGAAAAATGTTGACTTCCGGTTTTCAATGGAAATACACGTTTTGGGCTCCCTGAGTCGCAACGTCTATTTTTGTCTTTACGATTCCTCATAAATGGCTCTATCGATTTTGATTAAACTTGCCATGTTAAAGAAGTATTCTTCAATATAAAATAGATTTCATAGTCATATAATAGAACTAATAGGACTTAAAGGGCCTAGGAAAAAGTCTTCTTATATTAGTTAATATAAGAATAAATAATATAATATTTATAATATTATATATATATATATATATACCTTAATAATGCTTATTTCGAGTAAATAACAGTCCCTTATTATTCCTAGTAAAAAGAAATGGCTAAATATAAAGAAAAAATATGAAAGGAGATTGTTAACGAATAAGGAAGAATATAAAATAAATTATTTCCAAAAAAAAATTTAATATCTGGTAATACGAGATGTAATGTATATATGTATGGTATTAGTTTTTGCCATAATTTTCTATCCTTCCAGGATCTACTTCTCTCTCGCATTCCTTGTTGACCATAACTTTTTTGACACCCTCATACTAGCTTTTCATTGGGGCACCTTTTTCTGTCCTATATCCAATCCAACAATATTCTAATCTTCTTTCATCCATTCTCATCACGTGTCCAAACCATTTCCTCGACCTCATTGTTCCAATGGTATCGAGTATGTTTTCCATTTGCTTCACGTTTTGTGTTATGCCAATATTTGGCACTCTTCACGCCGAGTGATTCTTGGGACGTCTTCGTCTGGCCTTTGATTTCTTTCTTTTTTTTTTTTACTTCTTTAAAATATTTTTTTTTTTTAAGTGAATAAATTAAAGATATACCTATTGCAATATAATCCGATCAGTTCTTCTAGACCTACATAGTTAGTTACTTTAATTCAATTCCTCTGATACTGTTTCCTTCTGTGAGTACCCCGCCGGTTGTCGTCGGGTGGTAAACTTATTCATGAAGGGCTGACAGTTTTTTCCAGTTGGCTGAGGGTAGTTTGTTTATTTGCTAGCCTAGGATACATCTGCCACCCGGCCACCCCTCTTCGGAGTCATAGGGTTCCTTTAGTATGTTAATGGCCGCCATTGTGTAAGGGCGAAATGGCTTATATAACTCGGTTAGGGGACTCCCCCCCCCCCCTCAACTTTTTGTGCTATATTCGATAATGGCTTATATTAACGGGGCCTCTGATGAAAGTTATTATCTCAACAAAGAGAGGAATATGGCGCCCTGCGATGACGGGTCGGAGGGTTGGTTTTCTACGGTTCAATAACCCGCTGGGAAAATCGATAATATTGTTAATAATGACATGTTTCATAGTTATAGTGACAGATTTCCTGATTACCTCCATGGCATAGTGCGACTGTACTCATTTATTAATATACCCATTGTCTTGAATTTTTATAAATTGCAATATTGTAAAAAAATATAATATCTGGTGCGATGCGCGCAACACATAACTTTCATTTACCAACTTATTTTGATTAGAAATTGACGTGTTTTGTTAAAAGCCACACATTTTTTCACATTTATTTACTTTTTTTGTTTCTATTTGCTCTTTAAAGTACACTAAACATTATTATTAAATAAACGTTTTTACTTGTAATGATTCGGAAATGCAAGCATAATACTCCAAGTCGTCTGATTTTATAATTTTTTTTTTTTTTTTTTTTTTTTTTTTGTCCCCAAGACTTGCAATCAGAAGTCCTATTTCGCCAAAGCAAAACAATATTGTTCATTAGTACATTAAAAAATTATCTAATGATGTAAACTAAAAGAAAGCGATAAAACCTCGAAGATGAGATAATAAAAAGCTAAAACATAATTTTATTAACCTTTAAGTTGTACCTGATTATATTGTGAATTTTATTTCATTAAAAAATTTACATAAGCTACGTGCTCTGTCTTTATTCATAGATGTTAGAAAAGCGGTATTGTCATCTATAACGGAACTCCCCAATATGTTCTTTCTCTGTACTTCAAATCTTTTACATTGGAAGGCGATGTGTCTTGGATCCTCGGGACATTGGCATCTCGCGCAGTTACCGATACTAGCCAGAGCCATTATATTTAAGAATTTCGCAGTGCAACCGTGATTTATTCTTACCCTTGTTAGTTTGACTAGATCAGGACGATTGAGATGGAGCCGAATGGACGTAAACCATGGTGTTAGCGCTACTTTCTGATGCACAGCATGATGGTCCTTTCCCTTAGTCTCAGACTCCCAGTCGTAGAACTGCTGCCATTCTTTGACCATTTCTCCCCTCACTGCTCTGAGCGCATCTTGTAATGGCATCTTGGCATTAATACGATGAGCTTGAGTTAGATTGGCTGCTCGGTCTGCGATCTCATTTCCCCATAATCCTACGTGGCCCGGCACCCATTGGATAAAATACTTATTCTTTGCTTGATAAATTAGTGAAATTATTTTAAAAGGGATATATGTTTGAGTTTTGTTTAAATATATTAACTCTAAGTGTTTACATGCTGCTGCTGAGTCTGTCAAAATTACTATTTTGTGATTGAGGTAAGTTCTCTCAGTATAAACGATAGCATTGAAGATTGCATATAATTCTGCGCTAAAAATACTGAATTTAACAGGTAGTGAGAAAGACATTTTTTTATTCTTTTGGGGGTCAAACACGGCTATTGATGTTCGATTGCTAGTTTTCGATGCATCGGAAAACACTTGTATGTGATTAGGGTATCGTTCCGTAATTGTTTTAAGAGCAAACTGTTTTAATGGGGTAGGAGAATATAAACTTTTCTTTTCTATTTTGCCGATTAGATTTGAGCTGCTATTTATTTTAATAAAAGATTTAGGAGTGGGGGTGGTGTATTCCAGATAGACTTTGGAAATATGTAGCGATTTGAGATGAGACTGAAGCTCCCTAATAATGTCAACTATTTGTGGACAAAACACGTTTCCTTTTCTGATTGCTAGGCCTACTGGATGATTATCTTCGGAATATACTTTAAGAATATATTTTTTTATAAGCCATGCTCTTCTTATATTTAACGGCATCTCTCCGGCTGAGGTCTGCAGTGCATTTACTGGAGACGTTTTGAAGGCGCCCAGACATACCCTAATAGCTGAGTTCTGAACCGTATTTAATTTTTGGATTATAGGGGATTTCGTTTGGTTGTATATAACACAGCAGTAGTCAAAGATAGATCTGACAATAGATTTGTACAGTGTGATCATATTGTGGGGATGAGATCCCCAAGAAACTCCGGCTAATGATTTTATTATATTCAAGTTGTGCATTGATTTTATATGGACGTTTTTTAGATGATTTTTGAAAGTTAATTTGCTGTCTAAGGTTATTCCTAAAAATTGTAAGTGTTCTTCGCTTTTAATTTGATGTCTTTCGTTGATAATCGCAAAATCCCCTAAATTGATCTTTCTTTTTTTCGTAAAAGGTGTTATGCCACATTTTTTGAGATTAATATTAAGATTAATATCTGAAAATTGTTTTTTTAGGATATCCAGTGCGTTACCCATTACATTTTTGGCTTCCTCTGCATCTTTTACTATTGTATAAATTAAAAAATCGTCTGCGAATTGGATTATTTTACACTTATCTATCATACTATTTGTAATGTGCTCCGTGTAAATATTGAAAAGGGTTGGACTGAGCGTATCACCCTGAGGAAGTCCATTATATGTATCGAAAACTACTTGGCCTTCCCAGCTTTCAAGAAAATATGTACGATAAGATAAGTAATTTATGATCCATTGGGTAAGTTTTATGGGGACTTTGAGAGCTTTTAGTTTATTCAAAAGAATTTGTATTTTCACCTGATCATAAGCTTTTTCGAGGTCTATTTTTAATGCGACAAGGACTTTTTTTTCTTTGTAGGCTTTATAAATGTCATTAGTCAGAAGCCAGATGGATCTGTAGTGGACCTATTTTTTCTAAAGCCAATGCAGAAGGGGCTTAAGATTTTCTCTGATTCAATAAACCATTCTAGTCTGTTTTTGACAACTTTATTAAATATTTTGGCAAGGCAGGAAATCAGTGCAATGGGTCGGTATGAAGTTATAAGAAGCGGATTTTTCCCAGGTTTTGGTATAGGGAATACGAGGATTTTTCGCCAGTCAGAAGGGACCTTAGCTTCCTCCCATAGTTCATTAAAAGCCAAGAGTAGACTTTGCCTATAAGAATCCGGTAAGAGTTTAATCATTGTATAGTTTATTTCATCAATACCGGGAGCGGTTCCAGTTTTAGCTTTAAGTACCGCTTCTAGTTCTGTGAGGCGGAGGGGTGAGTTCAGTGGGTGGACGTCCTCTGATATTGAAGCGCTGAGCAATGGTTGTCGGGGTACAAAAATGTTCGATAATTGTTCAAGGAAAGCTACAGCTGATGACCGACTTGCCAATACGATATTTTGGAAGTTGACCCTTTTTCCACGGAGAGTTTTAATTTTGTTCCACATGGAACCTGTTTCTTTTGGATTGATGCTTTCGATGTAGCTCCTCCAAGTTTGATTTTTCGCCTTTTTTATTAGAGATTTAGTTTTGTTTATTTTGGTTCTCATAATTTTATAATTTTCAATTGTCATGTTTTGTAAATATTGTTGTATTGCTTTTTTCTTTTCCCCATAAGACCTACGAATGTCATCATTCCACCAGCACTTAGGAATGAATTTAGGGTTATATTCAGAGTTTTTACGAGGGATAGCTTTTTCTCCGGCTAAGTTAATGAGTCAGGTCTGAAATGTTGTATTTTAGATTTGATTTGTCAATATCTATGAGAGTCTGAATGAATGTTTCTTCATTTAGCCTTTTGAAGTTTCGTCTAGGTTTGTATTTGGCTGTGTCTGAGTTTTGCAGTTGTTTACTTCAATAATTATTTGTAGGTGATCGCTACCAAGGGTTTCTGGAGTTACAGTCCAAGTGAGATTATGGTAGAGGTCAGCTGTTGTGAAAGTTAGATCTATTACGGAAGGTCTTGTCCCTAATTTAGTTATTTTTCCTATTTCGTTTAAAAGGAATAACTGGCTATTTTGTAAAGTCCTAATTAAATCATCTCCTCTAGGTGTATCGTACTCATTACTGCCGAAGAATGAGGAGTGTGTGTTGAAGTCACCCCCCAAGAGCATACTACAGTCTGGGAAACTCGCTTGTAGATCGAAAAGCTTTTGGAGGTGTTGAGGTGATGGCCGTCTTCTATTATCTGGTGGGATATAAACGGAAACTAGGACAATATTAGGTGATGTATTAAGAAGTTTTACCCCTACTGCTTCTATGGAACCCAAATTAGGTAGTTCAATGGTTTCATAAATCAAGGAATTATGGACAAAGATGCCCACCCCTCCGTAATTATCACGCCTATTTCTTTTTATTATATTGAAGTTTTTTACACGATAGTTCATTTTGTTATTAAACCAAGTTTCTTGCAATAGAGCTGCATGAATTTTGTTAATATTAAGATAATTTACAATCTCAGAAAATTTATTATTTATGCTTCGACAGTTGTGTTGTAGGATTTTGATGTTATTTTTAAATAAACTGATTTTTCTTGTAACATTATTCATTTTAGAAAGATTGAATTAGGATACGGACGGTTATAATATTGTGAGAAAAAATATATATACATATATACACACACATACAACACACACATATATATATATATATACCCATGCACACATACATACATACATAAACACACACATACTTATATATACACATACACACACACATATACATACATATATACAAATATACACACATATACAAATACATACATATATACTTACATAATAGATTAATAATAATAATAATAAAAAAAAAAAAAAAAAAAAAAAAAAAAAAAAAAAAAAAAAAAAAAAAAAAAAAGTTCTTTTACTATGCCACCACAAGCACTTTACAGCTTTGTGGAATGTCGGAAATATATACAACGATGTTGATAATTTTTTTATAAAGATAATCTTTAAACTGATATTTTTAGGGCCGTACAAACAAACATGAATAGCCCCGTAGAATGTGAGGCTCGAGTAAGATGAAAAATGATTAGAAACGATATAAATGAGAAAAATACGATTCTTCATGAATTGGCTTGCTTCTATTTCTATGTTGAAAATTATTAATTTAGTCTTGTACTCTGTTTCTATTGTAGCTAAGAAATAAATACATATATTTTTATAAATATTCATAAAATTTGACGTTTTATTTACAAATCTTTGTGATATAATTCCATAATGTTTTTTAAATCTAATATAGTAGTTAGTCAATAGACATACTTTCATTTTTTTTTTAATTCTGAGATGGATTTTATAATTGAATTATTTTCCTGGACGAAGTTGTAGAAAGTTTGACCAATAATATTGACGGTTTCCTGCTCGTTGTCCATTGATTTAATTTTGTTTATTAATGAATTGAGCATATTGATGTATTTCGAATCAGAACTAACTCTATGGGGATTGTCTGTGATAAGGGGGCCCATTGATTGTGTTTTGCTTAAGGGGCTTGAATTGTTTGTGTTTTGATACTCTACTGGGGTATCATTAAGCCTTGGTCGTTTTACATTTTCTTTATTAAATTGAAATATATGTTTTTTACCCGGATTTTTCATCACGTTTGTTACAAACTGGGCTGAATTATTTTCCGAAAAATCATTATCTAATGTGAGCTGAGGAAAGTCTAGTAATGAAAATTTGTTAAAGGTGGGAATCGGGAATAGATTGTTTGCTTCCTTATAACTAAGTGGTTTAATAGCCATGGCCTCTTTTATTTTATTTTGACGAATAGCTTCAGGACATTCTTTATTTGTTGGGAGGTGAGCGTTTTTGCAGTAAATACATTTGATCGCGTTAACACATGTTTCTGAAATATGATCGTTACAGCCACATTTCATACACTTTTCTTTGCCTCGGCATTTTTCTTTAGTATGTCCATATCTCAGGCATTTTACACAAAAAAGAGGTTTAAAAACGTATGGGTAGACTTTTCTTGGTGCTAAATTAAGTGAAATGTTTTCGGGGAGTCTTTGAGCATGGAAAACAATTTGTATGGTACCGGTAGCTAAAGAAGTAATATTTCCATCGGAATCCTGAATTTTTCTATTGAAGCGTTGAATCTTAACTATTTTTTCATTTGAATGCATTTCATTGAGAATTTCTTCCTCAGAGAGAGAGGGGTGCACATCCCTAATAACTCCATATTTCAATACCATACTGTTGGGTATATACGCTTTTAGTTTATTAATTACAAGGAATTGATTTTCTAAAAAGCGGTTAGCATATTCACCAGTTTTAAAATTGATCTCAATCTGTTGCCTATTCTTTTTTTTTATAGAAAAAACTTGCGCGTTATTTAATCCTAATGCTTTTCCTATTTTCATATCATGGAAACATGGTATATTTTCTTCTACAGACTTTTCGATGATAACAATAAATGGTCCCTTAAAATAATGAAGATATTTATAATTTTGTTGTACTGGCGGTTTGGCGTATTTATCAGGGGGGTCAGTCCCCTGACTACTTTCTCCCATAATTATCGATAATTTATTTAATGTTTACTAAAGAAAAAAAAAAATATCGAAAGATTGTATCTATAAAAAAAAAATAAGAAAAATTGAATGTTATAAAATGATCTGGCCTGAAAGTAGCGGTGAGCTCCAGAGGATTAGTAGATACGCACTGTTCCAATGTTCGCACACAACTGGATTTTATAATTCTCTATTTGGGTAATTTTCCCAGAAAGGGCAAATCGCTGCCCCCGATGGATTCTGAAGCCCCCTCACCATTTTTGTTCATTAAAACAACCTCTAATTAGGATCTGTGACTTGCCCTGTCGACTAAGAAGGGTTTTACTCATATAACATTAAAAATTAAAGGTTGAATTTTGATATGACCAGTGGAAATCTCCTTCCCTCGTTATGTCACAACTTCCAACGTTACGTTCGTCTACGAATTGACCATTGATGCTTTTTGAATTTTTTATAACTGTGGTGCTGTTCGAAACATCTCAAGATTAGAATGTGAGGTATGCGATATTTTTAAAAATGATTGAATAGCACACAGAGGAGGTAAAAGACGTCCCCGGTGTTTGGGTTTTTCCCCGCTTACGTAGTATTTTCGTGTTTTGTCAGTTTTAACATTTACAGATGACTGCGGCTTCTGGCTAAAAGTAGGATTACATCTCAGGTAACGACTCTTTTTGCCGCCAAATGTTTTCAGTCCCTGTGGAACCGTCAGGATAACAACGTAGGTGCTGCGGCGGGAGCGGCATACAACCCGTGTCATTGTCCCGCCCGTAGCTACTTAGAAGGTAATTGTATCGACATTTTTTTCATTGCTTTCATCTTTTAGAGCAAGTTTATACGTTTCTGACGGTCTATCGTTGTTTAAAAAAATGGCTGTATTTAAGTATTGAACAGAAAAAAAAGGATGGTCATACCATACAATATCGGGTGTTTTGGTCCCGCTCGATTGTACTCGGAAATTAATTGTATCTAAATGTTTTCGTTGCTTTCTACTTCTAAAGCTCATTGAAACGTTTCGAACGGTCTATACTTTTGTCAAAAATCTGCTTTATTTAAGTAGTAAACGAGAAAAAACTAGAAAGCCTTTCGAATTCTTATGTCATTAGCTCGCCTCTCGGCAATTGGAAAGTAATTGTATCAAAACTTTTTCGATGCTTATTACTTAAAGTACTCGTTAGCGCGTTTCCAACGGTCTATCGTTTTGTCGAAAAACAACAGTATTTATGTAGTAAACGAGAAAAAACTGGATGTTCATAAACATCAGCAGTTATTGTCCCGTCTGTCTCTACCCGAAAACTAATTGCATCTATATTTTCTCGTTGCTTTATACATATAGAGGTCGTTGAGACGTTTCCGATGGTCTATAATTTATTTCAAAAGCATCTTTATTTAAGTAGTAAACGAGAAAAAAACTGGATGGTCATAAAAATTTGTTTAATGGCTGATAGATGGCTTAGGATTTTTGTCGGCAAAAAAAAAAAAAAATTAATAATAAAAAAAATAAAGAAAAAATAAATATTTTTTAATTAATATAATCTTAATTTGTGGATGACCACCTGTTTTAAATTATTTTTAAAAAATTTATTTTTTTCGAAGAGAAAAGATTTGGCTCCGCCGGGAGTCGAACCCGGGTCTCCCGCGTGACATGTCCGTCTGTGGTGCAGTGGTTATCACCCGCGCATGTCACGCGAGAGACCCGGGTTCGACTCCCGGCAGAGCCAAATCTTTTCTCTTCAAAATATAAATTATTTAAAAATAAAATAAATAAAAAAAAACTCAAGAAAAAATATATTTCTACACATCAGCACATTTCTTTTCCCGTCTTCCGATTTATTTTTTTTTTTTAATAAATAATAAATGCACCCTCCTCTTGTATAACCTTGCATTGGAGTTTAACCAGTGCTATGTAAAGAGCATCCCTAAATACGTATTTTCCAGACGTTAATTCGACATTTTCAATTTCAAGAATTTCAAGTTCAGATACGCCCTCTCTGGGAAAATGACCCATTTAGTTGTTGAAAACTTCATTTATCTACCATGAAACAAATATTTCCTTTAAATGAACAGAACATCTTTAATTATAAACAATGGTCTGTCATTAAAGGCGTACTACGCATGAATGGTCTAACGCGTTTTATAAGTTGACGGAATATTTCTAATTTTTCTCCTGTATATATTTACTTGATTGTTTTCATATTTCATATTTAGCCATGTCTTCTTTTTAGGCGAAACGAAAGACAGATAATTTTTCCGTATAAACAAAAACAAAGGTACTTTATTGGAAAACAAAAAAAACCTCTTCCCCATTTAAGCCCCCTCAGAACATTTTAATCATAATATAGCTTACCTGATATTGAAGAATACTTGTTTCTCATTAAAAATGACGAGTTTACTCAAAATCGTTAAAGCTATTTTCGAGAAAATAAAAAAAAAAACGTAAAAATGGTGAAAAACGTTATGATATAAATAATAAAACAGTCACACACAGAATATTTCGCAGGACTTGGTTATTTGGACTGTTGAAAACCGGAATTCGAATTTTTTCAAGATCGCAATACTTTCCCTTACTATTTCCTACACATACCTATTTCATATATAGGTAAGTGGGTTCGAATCCTCCCTGGGAGGGTTTACTTTTATTTCGTGGAGGCCCCACGCAATAAATCTCGACCGTCCCACCATGGTTAGAATAGTTAGGTTACACCTATAGAGTAACCCCCGTATGCCATACATGGCTAGGTAGGGGTATCGAACAAAAAATATAGGTAAGTGAAAATAAAATAAAAAATCTGGTGCTATGCGCGCAACACACGACTTTCACTTACGAATTTACTTAGATTAGAAATCGATGTGTTTCGATAATTTTTAAACACCATTCACACATGTTTCCACATTAATATGCTTATATTTGTATATCTCCATAAGTTATAGAGAATCTGTATAGCAAAATTTGGAAGTTCTTAGTACTTTTCGATTCATTATTGCTTATATATTTTTTTAAGGGACCTAATTTCATCGAGTTTTTTTTACTGTTTGCTTGTCTTTTACTACGAGTTGCTTTTTTTAAATATTTCGTGAAGATGAATCGATAGGTGCTTTTACGTCTCGTTGTAAAGCTGGTCTCTTATGCCTTTCTGGAAATCGAGAACGATTACTGTTCCTCTAAAATCGCTTTATATTGCGGAAATTTATTATGGAACAAAATTTTATAGAGTAAAATATAATTAATTATAGGTTATTATCTTTTACAATATTTTTGCACACCTCGATGCTTTAAAAAAATTAAGCATCACGTATTTTCCCTACCCTCTAAAGTAAAATAAATGTTTTTTATTAATAAATAAAAGCCTTTATATTCATAATACTTGTTAATAAAATTTTGGCTGTCACATCGCGGGCATATACATACATTAAATATCGAGTTTAATCAAAATAATTACAGCCGTTTTTGAGTAAACAAAAAAAACACGTGCAAATAAGAAAACATTTGGTAAGTAAAGTGCCCCCTCCGTTTGACCAATTTTAATGAAATTTCGGCTGTCGCATCGCGGGCATATACATACATCAAATACCAAGTTTGATAAAAATCGTTAAAGTCGTTTTTTAATAAATAAAAAAAAAACACTAGAAAATGGGACAACCTTTATTAAGTAAAGTGCCCCCTTCATTCGATAAATTTTGATGAAATTTTTGCTGTCACATCGCGGGCATATACATACACCAAATACCAAATTTCAGTTTTGTAAGGCTTATAGTTTTTGAGCTAATCTGTTCACACATACACACACACACGGACACACAGACCATTTAGCGGGACTTGGTTATTTCGACTCAGGGGACCCCAAAACGTGTATTTCCGTTGAAAAGTCAAAATATTTCACGATCGCAATACTTCCACTTACTATATATTTCATACATAGGTAAGTGAAAGTAAAAAAAATAAAATAAAAAATAACGGGGCCACCTGTGGTGTTGTGGTTAGCATGGCAACCTACAATACTAAAGATCGCGGGTTCAATTCCAGCGGTGGCCCTAGGATTTTTTAATGGGAGTAAAAAATCCTTAGCTATGCCGTCCCTCGGATAGGACGTAAAATGGAGGTCCCGAGCCTGTACGATGTCAGGTACTCGTTAAAGATCCCTATCCTAATTATACCTGGATAGGCAAAATTTAGGACTCTCACTGTAGCATCGTCCGATTACCCTAAGTAGCATAAAAATGGACGTTAAACAAACAAACAACAAACAGTAAAAAATAACTCTAAATCAATCTAATAAAAGACAAATAAATTTATTTTATAGGTTTTAAATGTTTTTTATTTTAAAATATGTATATATATAATACAAATGAAATGATGTCAGTTAGTAATCAGATCACTTGATAATGGCTGGACTGATTTGGCTACTTTTTCTTTTAAAATGTTCCTGATATTCAGAATCAGGTTGTTACAGAAAAAAAAGTTCCTATGTGAGTAATTGTATGGTAGATGAAAGTTGTCGAACATATTCAAAGGAGTTAGTGCTATTTAGTTATAACTTTGTTGTATTATTTGGAAATGGAGGATATCGGGGGACAAAGAGAACACCCCAATATTTTATTTTTTGCATTTTTAAAGGAATAATGCAATTAAATAAAAGTACCTTCAACTAAACCATAAAAGTAATACTATTGGTTATTTGGTTCGCAGTTCTTCCAGAGGCAAGAAAATAATATCAATAAGAATTTTTAAAACAAAAGTGCTGTCAGGCAAAAGGCAACACGTTAGCGTGAGACCCAGGGGTCGTGATCACCCCCTAATTTGTGCTGAATTTACAATGCTACACAAAAAAAAAAAACTCAAACAATCAACAAGGTTACAAAAAGTATCGACTTGTAACGATCAGTGAAATAATATTGATAAGGATTTTCATGACATCGTCGGGTGTACAATCGCTACTGTAAAAAAAAAAAAAATTATAATAAAAAAAAAATCTGGTGCGGTGCGCGCAACACACATCTTTCACTTACGAACTTACTTAGATTAGAAATCGACGTGTTTCGATAATATGTATACGCCATTCCTCAACTTCACACATTTTTCCACATTTAAGTATATACTTATATTTGTATATCTCCATAAGTTATCGAGTATCTGTATAGCAAAATGTGGTAGTTCTCAGCACTTTTCGATTCATTATTGCTAATTTATTTATGAAGGGACTAATTTCATCAACAGTCGAGTTTTTTTTACTGCTTGCTTGTTTTTTTTTTACTACGAGTTGCTTTTTGCAAATACATTGTAAAGGAGAATCGATAAGTGTATTTACGTCTCTTATGCCTTTCTGGAAATCAAGAACGTTTACTGTTCCTCTAAAATCGCTTTATATTGTTATCAAAAATTTATTATGGAACTAAAATTTCTAAACTAAAATATAATTAATTAAACAACATCGTTACACCCATTTTTGAGTAAATAAAAAAAATCGTGAAAATAAGGCAAAATGTATTAAGTAAAGTGCCCCCTCCAATTGATCAATGTTAATGAAATTTTGACTGCCACATCACGGTCACATAAATAAATAAAGTGCTCCCTCCATTTGACTAATTTTGATGTAATGTTGGCTATCGCATCTTTGGCATATACATACATCAAATACCAAGTTTGATCAAAATCGTTAAAGCGGTTTTTGAGTAAATAAAAAAAAAACACGTGAAAATGGGACAAAATTTATTAAGTAAAGTGCCCCCTCCAATTTATCAATTTTGATAAAAATTTTACAGACATATCTCGGGCATATAAATATATCAAATACTCAGTTTAATCAAAATCGTTAGAGCCGTTTTTGAGAAAATCGAAAAAAACGAAAAGTTATTAAATAAAGTACCCCCTCCCTTTGAGCAATTTTAATGAAATTTTTGCTGTCACATCGCGGGCATATACATACACTAAATACCAAATTTCAGGTTCGCACGGTTTATAGTTTTTGAGCTAGTCTGTTCACACACACACACACACACACACACACACACACACACACACACACACACACACACACACACACACACACACACACACACACACACACACACAAACACACACACACACACACACAAACACACACACACACACACACACACACAAACACACACACACACACGCGCGCACACACACACACACATATATAGGTACATTCATACACATTCATATATAGGTAAGTGAAAGTAAAAAAAGGCGGGTACCAGTTATTTAAAACAAAACGGTTTGAATTAATTACAATAAAAATCAGCTGATGATCCCATCTTTTCAAAACTGTCTATTTTTTAAAGCAAATAGGATTTTAAGTTCAGATCTTTTATAATTCCACGAACATGATTTTCGGGCAATTCTGTCAATCTCAATAGACCTATATGCAAAAATTTAGGATTGTTGAAATAATATTTTACTGACAGAAAAACAAGATAAAAAATCTGGTGCGTGCGCGCAACACACAACTTTCACTTACCAACTTACTTAGATTAGAAATTAATGCGTTTTGTTAATTGCCACTTCTCAAATGAACAGAACAGTTTAATTATAACGCATTGGTTTGTCATTAAAGGCGTACGGCGCATGCGTGAGCTCAAGGTGTTTTATGAGTTGACGGAATTTTTTCCTTTCTTTTTCCTGTATAGGTTTACTTGATTTTCTTCATATATCATATTATATCATTTCTTATTTTTAAGCGTGATGAGAGACAGTTAATTTCTCAATATAAACTAAAACAAAGGTACTTTATAGAAAAACAAAAAAAGCCCCTTCCCCATTTAAGCCCCCTCAGAACATTTTAATAATGATAAAGCTTACCTGATATTAAATAACAACTAATTTTCATTAAACATAACGAATTTGATAAAAATCGTTAAAGCCGTTTTTGAGATAATCGATCAAAAAGGTAAAAAATGGACAAAATTTATTAAGTAAAGTCACCCCTCCTGTTGATCAATTTTGATGAAATTTTTACAGTCATATCTTGGGCATATAAATACATCAAATACCAAGTTTAATCAAAATCGTTAAAACCGTTATTGAGTAAATAAAAAAAACACGTGAAAATGATACAAAATTTATTAAGTAAAGTCCCCCCTCCGGTTGATCAATTTTGATAAAATTTTTACAGTCATATTTCGGGCATATCAATAGATCAAATACTCAGTTTAATCAAAATCGTTAGAGCCGTTTTTGAGAAAATCGAAAAAAACTTAAAAAGTTATTAAATAAAGTACCCCCTCCCTTTGAGCAAATTTAATGAAATTTTTGCTGTCACATCGCGGGCATATACATACTCTAAATACCTAATTTCAGGTTCGCACGGTTTATAGTTTTTGAGCTAGTCTGTTCACACACAAACACACACACACACACACACACACACACACACACACACACACACACACACACACACACACACACACACACAGACACACAGACACACACACACAGACCATTTCGTGGGACTTGGTTATTTTGACTCAGGGGACCCCAAAACGTGTATTTCCGTTGAAAACCGGAAGTCGAAAATTTTCACGATCGCAATACTTCCGCTTACTATATATTTCATATATAGGTAAGTGAAAGTAAAAAAATCTGGTGCGATGCGCGCAACACACAACTTTCACTTACCAACTTACTTACATTAGAAATCGACATGTTTTTTTAATTGCCATTTTTATAAATAATATAAAAAAGATGACTTGATTTCGATTAAAAATGATTAATTTAATCAAAATCATTAAAGCCGTTTTTGAGATATTCCAAAAAAATGTAAAAATTGGAAAAAAAAAGTTATGAAATAAAGAGCCCCCTGCATTTGACCAATTTTGATGAAATGTTGTCTGTCATATTGTGAGCATATTCATATACCAAATATCCAGGCTGATGAAAATCATTACAGCCGCTGTTGAGTAAATAAAAAAAACACGTGAACATAAGAAAACGTTTATTAAATGAACTACCCCCTCCGTTTCACCAATATTGATGAAATTTCAGCTGTCGCATCACGGGCATATACATACATCAAATACCTAGTTTCATCAAAATCATCAAAGCCGTTTTTGAGAAAATAAAAAAAAACGTAAACATTAGATAAAATTCTTTAAGTAAAGTCCCCCTTCCGGTTGATCAATTTTGACGAAATTTTTACAGTCGTATCTCGGGCATATACATACATCATATACTCAGTTTGATCAAAATCGTTAAAACCGTTTTTGAGTAAATAAAAAAAACACGTGAAAATGATACAAAATTTATTAAGTAAAGTCCCCCCTACGGTTGATCAATTTTGATGAAATTTTTACAGTAATATCTCGGGCATATAAATAGATCAAATACTCAGTTTAATCAAAATCGTTAGAGCCGTTTTTGAGAAAATCGAAAAAACGTAAAAATTTATTAAATAAAGTACCCCCTCCCTTTAAGCAATTTTGATGAAATTTTTGCTGTACATCGCGGTTATATACCTAGACTAAATACCCAATTTCAGGTTCCCACGGTTTATAGTTTTTGAGCTAGTCTGTTCACACACACACACACACACACACACAGACCATTTCGCGGGACTTGGTTATTTCGACTCAGGGGGTCCCAAAACGTGTATTTCCGTTGAAAACCGGAAGTCGAAATTTTTCACGATCGCAATACTTCCACTTACTATATATTTCATATATCGGTAAGTGAAAGTAATAAAACAGGTTATTTTGAATATTCAAAAAATAAAATCTTGATATCCTTAAGAAATCTTCGATCAGTTTAACTGGTATTATTTAAAATATAATAAAGTTGTAAAGTGCTTATAATATGTAACTAGCACTTTTTACTAGTATTAGATTATTTTAGGAACTTTTGACGATTAAAAAATTAACGTTCCAAAAACGAAAATTAAAATATTCTACTAGTCATTGATGATATATGTTAAATTTTTGAATAATTTAAACACTTTTGATCTTAACTCTCTTAAAGTCGAAAAAAAAAAAAAAAAAAAGAGGAAGGAAACTCGATTAAATTGCTGATTTAGCTAGTTTATGTAAGCGGTGATGGAGCTAGAAGTATCTCTAAAGTACTCGGCATGAATACTAAGCCGGGGGACTTAATATTCTAATAGTCATCAGATTGGATTTGGGGGGGTGGGGTGGCTAGGGGGCTGTTGGGGGGGGGGGGGGCTATCGGAAAATTGCAAGTTCAGGCCTCTCGGGGAACAAAGAACTTTATCCCCATCAGCCCTTGAGTCGGGAATTTAGCAGCCCTTATGCAATCAATTTGTTTCCTCTCATTAAGAATTTTTTCCCCCTGAATAAGTAATTTTTGTATGATGTTGAACATTTTAGATTCAAGTACGTTTCCCATACTACACACATGTTCTATATTCTCAATGATATGAGCTTAAAGTAAAGTTGTTAGTATTTTAAAGTTTTGATGAATATTGGATGCATTGGCAAACGCTTTCGTGCTGTACGAACAGTTATATCAATTAACCGGGATTCCCAAAGAATGTAACTAGTTTATTTTTCAATTATTTTGTGAAACAAATAAAAATAAAAACTATATGAGCTTATAAGCTAGCGGATAGTTTGCAATATTAACGCATGTAGTCAGGAAACGTAAAATTACGTTTTTCGCAAACTGTGCATAGAGGATGAATCACGTAGTAAAAAAACGTCCATGCACATTTAGCAAAAAACGTAATTTTATGTGTCCCGACTACAATGTGATAATCGCCAGGGCGTATTAGCCGGCTCAGACAAACTCAAAGGTTGCCCTAAGAACGAATGGTGAAGAAGGTTACGAAAGAACATTTCCGAGGAAAGAGGAGCCTAATAGCTATTAAGATTTAGAAACTGTCCCACGAGTTTTTCTTATTAAGTGACATAGTTATTTCTTTTATACAAACTTATTATTATTAAACTTGTTATTAATAATAATTATGTATATTTATCCTGGCCAAGAAAAACTATTAAAAAGTAGTTTTTGTTTTATTGAAGTAATCTCCTTCTATTTCGTCCGATTTTCGTTACATCAAATGGTATGATGAGTCTAATTCAGATTGAGGACCGGCAAGGAGATATGTCTTTGTCTTAAGATCAGTCCCTCTTTGGATGACTGAAGAGAAGACGCGAGAAAGGGATGGTGACTGATGACAATGACAATTATTATATATATTATATTATTATTATATGATATATTCAATTAATATTCCAATGAATATTCGAATGATCGACATGAAGAAAAATGGCGACTATGGGATTTTTCAATAAATTAGTGTGTCATATGTGCTTGCAATGAAAAGCAGCAATCGTAGTTTATCCTGTGCATCTTAGACCTACTGTGGCATACCCTACTGTTACGTACTCGGAGCCCCGATCCTGGAGAAGTATCCCCACAGCGCAACGGTGAGTGAATCGGCTGTATTAAGCAGTAAATATATAAGACATTAAAATACTTTTTAGTTTTAGTTTTATTTTTTGTAATATATTGTTCAGAAGTGACTATTATTATTTATTATTATTACGAAGAAGTGTTATTTTGTTTATTTATATTATTATCAGAATATTTTAATTTCATTGTTATTTTTATCAATATATTTATTGTAACCCATCCATCATCCTGCAAGCTCCCAATAATAGGAATATCTTCCAAGCGAGCAGCTGGAGAATAGGATAAGTACTCGAAGCCATAGCAGCTTTAAGTACGTTACGAGAAAAAAAAAAGATATAATATTAACAAATGCTGAGAGCTATTATTCTTATGTTGAGAAACTCTTCTGAAATTCGTTCTTTTGTTATAGAAATTCGTATAAAATGTTATTGACTTATATAACATTATGGTATAAGTAAAGAAGATTTGAGAAAGCTCCGTGTCTTCAGGTCCAAATAAGTGGTACTTTTTTGCCACGATGTTTACGAAAATTTGAAATATAATGTTTTTAAATCTTATTTTGATCACGTCTTTCTGCGACTAGAAGTTTAGAACCGAAGTTATGCTCGAAAGCTGTGGGGGATACAAACAACCTAAAAAATTCCTCCCGAATCCAATCCGTAATACTTCGCGAAATCGTAATTTCTCCTTACATTGTAATAAATAAAATCATCCAGAAAAAATGTGTGGCAGATTTAGCCCGATCCAGATACCAGTCCTTTCATAATAAGCTCCTGAACCATTCGAATCCATCATTTTCCAACATAGCTTCCTCTTATATTCCTGACGACCCTCCAAATTGTTGACCTTGTGTCCTTTTAAGTTGAAAATGTTATTTGTGTGTTACCATTGGTAGTTTCTCTTCGTGCCTTTTTATGGTATTATTTTTCTTTTGTTACGTGACCATAGCATTTACTTAGTATTTTAATAAAAAAAAGAAAAGTATGGAAACAACTTGCTCTGCAATTTTATTGGAGCTTTTTTTTTTTTTTTAATGTGTATAACGATGATATAATTCGAGATTTTTTTTAATGTTAGGTAAACAATTATGAATGATCTTCGAATCACATAATCCAAAGTTTTGAAAATCTCGCCCTTTTGCTCCTTGGAACAATATAACGTGGATTACATTAAAAGGAGAGGTGAGGGCACTGCGGGGGGGTGGCGGTGGTGGGGGTTAAAAAAAGAACCTCCTCCGGCTCGTTATGGCTAAACGTATTAAAATGGCGCTCCGGTCGGCCATTTTAGCGGCAGCTCCACCCCCCACCCCCCAGTTAAATGCTCACGCTCGAATTAATTCCCTTAAAGGAAAAACTGACTCGGGAAGAAATACCATTAATTTCGGGGGCTCTTAGGGCCCGCAGGAATTGCGCCGTTCCACTCCTTTGAGGGAGGAGAGCTCGAGACCCTCTCTCGTTAGGGGAAATTCCCTTCGGCCTCGGAATAGATTCAGGGCACACTCTAGCCCTGTTTGCGACTGAGGTGAAAAGAAAAGAAAAAAAAAATCTTGACAACGCTAAAGTGGTTCCGAGAATGGTTTAATTACGAGTGAATGTCTTGTAAAACGTAATTGCGAGGGTGTTTGAAAGAACATTTTTGCTTAATATTCTCCCCTCTCAAGATGTCAATTTCCCAAATTCAGCTGCAGGTCCTTAATATTTTAATATGTTGCAGTTGATTATAGTAAATTACAATTTTTACTTTTTTTTTTGCCTAACATTGTTACCACTTCTAGTACCTAGTAGAAGTGGTGACGATTTTGCTGATATTGATCTAGAGAGGAATACATAGAGAAACATAGATCTTTACGGGCGATAATAAATAGTAAAAACGAAATCAATGAGCAAATCAAGGCCAGATTAAAAGACGAAAATGCTTTGTTTTTCAGTTGCGAAACTGCTTAGCTCCAGCATTCTCTCCCGAAATTAAAAATTAGGATTTATAAAACATTTCTCTTACTACGGTCATTTAGGGATGTAAAACATGACCGCTAACTAGAAGGATGACCAAAGGCTCTAAGTTTTTGAAAATAAGGTATTGCGTAAAATATTTAGGGGTGAATCTAGACCGGAGAATTTAGACGTTTACACAATGCCCGACAGAGTGAACTATATCTGGTTAATATTAATGAGATGAATATGAATAAAATGGGCCAAAAAATACGTATTGGGTCGTTAACGAGTCCCTAAGAGATTATTAAGTACGGGACCGACTGGGAAACGTCTAAGGGTAGGCCGAGACTGAGGTGTGAGGATTGCGTGAATCGATCTGAAGACAGATCTTTCAAAGTTGGGTCTAGATGGGGTTCGGTGGATGAAGGTGTGCAGTGAGCGAGTTATGGTGTCGGCATCGGGCGTTTGGGTTCTTAGTGCGTTTATTATTATTACCTAAGATTATATGGCCTTGCAAGGAAAATACATCGATTATTAGTACTCCTGTTTGGGAATGGTTGGTTGTTCGGTATTTTTTAGAGGCGCAAAACCGTATTTCGTTCATCAAGGCCTAAAGTTTGGGATTAGTGTACCTGTCACTGATAAGAACTAGCTTGTTTTTTTATATTCATTCAAACTTAAATACATTATACTATTACCTATTAATAACAAGACAATCGCTCATTTAAAGTTGACTTACTGTAGGTATGTATTCATGGAAACGACAGAGCTGTTAGGAGCTGATCAGGAGCTAGAGGGAATCTAAAGTTATCCCCTAAAGCTACGGGAATTGGAAAGTATGTTTGCTAAAGTAAATAGCCATTCAACTAATCGGCCACTCTCGTGATTCGTAGTTTAGTAAATTTACAATAATATAAAAATAAAGGATATATTTTTTTCTTCTTCTCATCAATTTTCTTCGGAAGTTTCCTATTTATTCCACTATGTCTTTTATTTTGGGTTTTTATTATATACCCGAAATAAAAGACACACAGTGGAAAAAATAAATGAGTTATTAATGATTCAATAAAGTCAGAAAAGTATGGAAACTTTTAAATAATTTTTTCGTGATTAAAAAGTATGGCAGCGTATGTATTGATTCGGGACCATTACGTTCGAGCGAATTCACAAAATAATAACATGACAGGCAGTTACAGACAAGGGTGCGGACGAGGGTGTCAGACTGGTATTGCACGTGGTATAGAGGGGTGGAAGCTAATGTTCACGAGTGAGTTTTGACTCATGTTGTGATGGCTCGAGAAGAAAACTTTCCAATGGTTGACAATGCTTGAAAGGTGTGCGTTTTCTGCTTTTTTCAAGATTTTTGATACAATATTTTGATGACTTATTTTATCGAGAGGAACAAATCAGGTGTATACCCTGTCCTCAGAACATATGTATAAGATACCCTGTAATCTATTAATGATAATTTAACGTATGAATCCCAATCTGTATTGTCACACTTCACAGCCATTGCCGAATTAAAATAACTTCCATTTTTACCTTTTTTCGTGAACCTATCTATCAGCAATCTCTAACCTTTACATCATATTTTTTTTTCTAAACTATATTCTACTGATTTTCCATTATTAAGGAAATAATAATTTCAGATTCCCCACATAGTAAATCCCATGAGTTACCATGGTAGACAGACGAGACCAATAGGCATTTGATTTCTTAGGTAAATAAGAAACCAAAGTACACTGCATCAATTTTACTCAATTATTCCATCAAAGACGGATCTTCCACACTTGAAAATCTTGAACTTGGAATAACAATATTAGCCCTGGAATAATTCCAAAAAATTTAACGCCCCGACCGGGGATGACTATTTGGGAAAAATTAGAAAAGCAAAAAATTTAAAACATGCAAAATTTTGGTGGAATTTAAAACCTGTCAGTACTTAAGAACTATGAACCTGCTTGGCTGATGGTACAACCTGCTTGGGAGAAGGATAGTAAAATCTAGTTGCGTAGGCCTTGGTTAGCAATACTCAACTTATTCCAGTTGAATTGTTCAGCTAGCAGGGATTACATCTTGACAATCGTCTTGCTTGGGATCTTCGGCTCCATACAAAATTTCATCGGCAAACGATCTGAATTTCCAATACAGCAGAAGCTTGATTAATATAAAATACCATGTTGTCCATGTTAATTTTTTAATCAATGCTCTAGCAGGTATTGCCATTTCATCTAATATATGTTGTTTTGTTTGAAGTGAATGTACAGTAAAAAATCTAAAAGATCATCCTTAGAAATCAGATTTTTGTATTACTTCAAACTTGGATATCAAGTCACAACATGAGCCCCTTGCCAAGTATGCAGAAGGCATGAGGAAGATTTTTTTTTGGTTCAAAAGAAAAAATATCAATTTCTGATCACCCGAAGTAATTAAAAAATAAAATAAAAAATCATATTACCCACTCTTATATATGTTCAATAAATGTAATAAATCATTATCTGAAAACTGTGAATCAAAGGAAGGTTTCAAACTCCTTTAAAAACACAGCCTTAAGGTAATGTAGGTATGCTTGCAGCATTTAAAATAATTACCATACAAAGAACTTTTCTTTACACTGACGTTTTCGAGAAAATTCTGGAGGTTATAGTGAAGTGCATGGTGAACTTGTAAATTTCATTTGATTTGAAAATTTCAAAGTTAATCACCGTTGACCATAGACAGTATTTGGATGGGTGATCGCCCACAAATAAAAGTCAAACAGTGCAGGCTCCAAGTCAGCCTACTGGATGCAATTCACACCGACCGGTTGTAGGAGTGATAACTATCCCTCGTGTATCCTATCGTGTAGTTTTCCAGGATGTCAATAGCCACTCAAATGTTCGGTCCTGACATGGGGAAAGAATAAAGGTCCAGGGGACCTTTATGAGGCTGCTGACTCTGAGCAGCCATAATCCATGATTCTTGACCAGTTTTTACTGTCCTTGAACCCAACTTGAAGGACACTGCCAAACTTGCTTCTAAGGGTCTGGTTATGCTATGAGTAACCTACCACTGAAACATGCAGCAACGTGGTTTGGGGTACACTCTCCCGGCTCTCAGGGCTCCCGCATTCAATATAAATATCTGTAAGAAGACCAAACTGCGCAAAAAAATTAAGAACTATTTATTTAAAATCGTAAACAGTTTATTTATGATTAAGCTGTGGTTCATTCACTATCCTACGTTTTATCTTGTTCCATGATTCAAAGATTTCCCTCAAAAATGATAATAACCGTGTAAGCCCCATCTAAAATTGATGATGCCAACCACTTTTTCTTTTTTCTTTCTTAATTTTCTTGGACCCATAGTGGAAGCGAACCTGAAGGCTCCCCGAGTTTAGCAGTTGGTGGAGGATGGTGGAAGACTCTCAACAGACATAGCGCCACGAGGCAGAGCCTAGTATTAACATGAAGAAAAATTTAATTGAAAAGTTAAATTACAATGAAATAATAAAAACAATGCTTAAGTGGAATTTTGAAAGAGCTTTTGAAACATAACACAGGGTAGGTAATATCTAATTTAGCGATTTTTTATTTTGCAATTTGATTTTTTTGGGCGAATTTTCCTTTCTCAGATCAAGTAGTAAGAAAATTATAAATTAACACTAGTTTGAATGAAAATAAAATATTGAATTTTATTTTTTTTATTTTAATTGTAAAATATTTTAATACTGTCGTTTCTCATTTAAAAAATATTCTCATTGCAATTCAGAACGACCATTAGTTTATAGGACTGGTTTTTCCTCAATTCCTTTTGTCTCTTGTATGCAAATTTCAGTCAGAGTTACTTTCAGTGGGGAAATCTTAATGTATCTTTTTTTCTTTCTTCATGATGGGCAGCACTTGGTGAATAGGCGAGATACTCCAGAAAAAAAATGAAAAGGAAGATTTTTAAAAGAAAAAAGGGGTAAAAAAAAAAAGGAAAAGGGTAAATGCAAAAAGAAATAGCGAGATGATGCAGTGCAAGAGCGGATGAGAGTGCAGGCTGTAGCTTTTGTTTTATCATGATTATAATTTAGAGCGGCGGCCTCTAATGAGTGGGGGTGGTTCCTTCAGAGGTTTTCATTAATGGCAAAACAGCACAATGGCGCACCCTCGTTACACCGGCATAGTGTAACACTAATCAACATCTCTTATGAATATTTACAGCCTTCTCATTGGTTCGCCGGGGGACCCGCCCACCGACTTTATCACAGCCTTCGATTCAGCTCCTACGGACTCCTCCGTCCCTCTCTCTCTCTCTCCAAGATATCCTGCCTGAATAATGCATCGTTTCCAATGAATATTATTGAGGAAACTTAATGGTGGTTCACTCGAAAAATTAAATCTTCCGACTTTTGATGGTTGTCGTTCTTTGATGTGGAAATATTCTTCGTTTGTTCCCTTGTAAAAAATTCCTCCGCCTTGTAAATGCAATTCCCCGAATCCAATCGGATGAATTATTTATCCTCTTTTTTATTGTTTTTGTCAAAAGTATAAAATTAAACTATAGAAATGCCATCAAATTACTTTATGACGTATTGAATCGTAATACATAAAAATAAAATTAAAGGCTCCCCATTCTGACTACTTCATTTTTTAACATAGCCTATAATGCTGAATAGAAAAAAAAAAACTTATTTGTTCTATAGAAGTTGGTTGGCTATTGACAGAGTTGGGCAGTAGTTAACTTATACCCGTAGTTAATTACATTGTAACTACTAACTAAAAGTTAAGTAGTTGCATGGAACAACTATAAACTAGTATTTAGTAGTTAGAAATGAGAAACTACTTTTTTTAACTACAATAGAAGTAGTTATTATTCTTAACTATCAACTAACAGTCAGACATAGTGAATGTTTTAACGTTGAAATTAAAAAGTTTAACTACTATGGTGGCTAACTACTTTTGAAAGATTTGTTTCAACAAGCAGTCATCGACAAATTTGTATGCTCTCCACTGTGTTGATTTACAGTTTAATTGTTTGGTTTTCTCGTTCGATGGGCTCTTGTTCGGTAACCAACCAATCAAACATAGGATTGAAGGAGTGGGGGGCATGAAAGTTAGTCCAGCACTGCTTGTTGGAACAAATTTGTAATTAACTAGCAAACATTTCAGCTTGCTGCAGAGCTTTATTCGTTTAAATAGTTCAATCCTCCTAAAATGGACATTTATTATTGCCTTTGTTTTACTCTAGTTTTTGTTTTAATAGTAAAATAAAGAAAGAAACCAAAGTTGACTATTATTTTTATTCATAAAACTACAATATGGGTACAGTTTTGTATTTTGGTTGCAGAGCGACTACGTGTTTTATTATATATTTCTTGGGTGACGCTCCAAGCGACTCCCCGTGTCACTAATCTCCTCACACCTTCCGTGTGGGAAAAAGCCTAATTTATTACTTCATATCTATCAATTAAAATCAAATTCAAATTTTATTTCTACGTTATTTGTTTTAATCCCAAACAAATATTTTAGTAATTTGCATACAATATCGGTTAAAATTTACCATTACGTATTCATCGTCCGAAAAATTTAGGGGAATCTCTACTAAATTCACCATAGATTAAAGCGATATTGACACCAAGATCTTTTCGTGCTTCCATGACTATAATGCCCTTACCCTGCCTCAACAAGCGTTTAATACCAGTGATGTGATGAACAGATGCATAAGGATTCTTGGTGTGGGGATTAGTATTTATCTATTCTAATTGCCATTGCTAGTCCATGATGGAAATCTTTCTTTTTCGTCTCAGTTATTTAACCATACCTACATTATTTTGCACTTTTCAACAACGGAATCCATAAACAAATTTTAGGAATCATGCGAGAATCAAAAACATTGTGTACCTTCCACAGAACAACCGCTTTAAACTTTTTAAGTTCTTATTTCTTCCTCGTTTAACCCTTTGTATTATAACTCCAACAGAGGCAGGTTATTTTTCACTAGGGCTAGGGAAAAAAAAACCTTTGAACCCCTGATCAACCTAGTTCGAAAATGGTAAGTTTTTATGTTTCTTGTTTCTTCTTTAGAAACAAGTTTTCCTTAATGCTATTGATGCTAATCGGACGATGCTACAGTGGGAGGCCTAAATTTTGTCCATCCAGGTATATTTAGGATAGGAATCTTTAGAGAACACTTTTATTGTACGGTGTCATTTAATCATTTCAAAATTAAAATGCTATTTTTAATTGATTTATGCATTATATTAACTTTCTTAAAAAACTAAAATGACGCCCAAGAACTTCGATGACTCATACACCCTACAGTCATTGAAGAAGATAACACTAGACCTATTGGTGGACTACCCCAATTTGAGGCGAAGGGTTGAACCCCATGCAAGAGCCTGGACGCACGCTGCCCTTTCGATAATTGTGCCATCTCTCACAGTTCTGGCTCAATAACAGTGTCATCATCCAATTTGCGGACACCCAGCTGCGCGCCTTTCGTTCGACAAAGACCGCCGGCTGCGATATTTGTACATTTACAGTTCCATTCTGCTACACGTTCTTCATCCAAATTATGCATTGCTTCATTCCATAATATAACAATTAGGTAAGTTTTAAAAGGGTGACGAATGACAACGAGTGAGTTTATTTCCAACTTATAAAAACTACTTTATTTTTTATATAGTAGTAGTTGTGTGGCTTGTAAAATCTTATTTTTGTTCAATAAAGTAAAAATTATTTTAACCTATATAAGTGTTATAATATTCTTTACTTATATTTCTTACATAATTTTGTAAAAAAAGAAAAGAAATATATATCAAAGTTTCTCTGGCACAGAATCGAAATCCCCTATAGGATAGCCGATAGCCAATTGACTAGACCTTCAGAATGTGGAAGGGGACCTAGAATAAGATTCTATAGAGAGATAAGAAGAGAGGGCGAGACTCGCTAAGTAGAGAAGATGGCAGAAAATTGGGGGTCATTCTGGAGTAGGGCCCTATCTAGATAATATCTTGGGCCCTTTATCCAGAATGGCCCTTAACAAGATAACGCCCTTCACTCTTCTCCCACCTCCTTCGGCAATGCTCTTCCCTTAGCGGCCTCAATGTTGATATCATCTTTTTTCTTTAAACACCGATTTGTGCTACAATATTTGGACTTTGGACATTTTATAATAAGAAAATATGATTTTTTTTAATTTTTGTTCACAGTTCGAAGTACACGCATAATGTGCCTAAGCGTAAGCACTCACATTGCGCTGCCCGCAATATATCGGGACAATCTCTGAATAACATATCACACATCGCTTGGTGCGGATCAAATGTTATAATGGAAATAAATACTTTTTATTATACTTAACGCCGCATTTATATTGTAACGCTTCTGTTGGTTAAAGAATATATATTAAACAAAGATATATAATTATTAATGCCAACGAATTAAGACAACTCAAATATTAGGACAGGTTACAAAAATAAGACTAACTCGTTCAGTCTCTCGCTCCTGATATATAATCGTAAATGCTCAGGTCTGGAATGTTCCAGAACAACATGGACAGTTCCTCGTCTGCGTGGACTAGGCTCGAAAGATCTAGACCCAAACAGTTCGTTCCAACCGCTTATTTTGTTCCAACAAACGGTCTGGGATTTAAAATCAAATGTTTTTACTTTCACTTACCTATATATGAAATATATAGTAAGTGGAAGTATTGCGATCGTGAAAAATTTCGACTTCCGGTTTTCAACGGAAAGACACGTTTTGGGGTCCCCTGAGTCCAATTAACCAAGTCCCGCGAAATTGTCTGTGTGTGTGTGTGTGTTTGTGTGTGTGTGTGCGTGCGTGCGTGCGTGCGTGCGTGCGTGCGTGCGTGCGTGCGTGCGTGCGTGCGTGCGTGCGTGCGTGTGTGTGTGTGTGTGTGTGTGTGTGTGTGTGTGTGTGTGTGTGTGTGTGTGTGTGTGTGTGTGTGTGTGTGTGTGTGTGTGTGTGTGCGTGTGTGAACAGACTAGCTCAGAAACTATAAACCATAATTAGGTATTTAGTGTATGTTTATGCCCGCGATGTGACAGCAAAAATTTCATCAAAATTGCTGGGAGGGGGTACTTTATTTAATAACTTTTTAAGTTTTTTTCGATTTTCTCAAAAACGGCTCTAACGATTTTGATTAAACTGAGTATTTGATCTATTTATATGCCTGAAATATGACTGTAAAAATTTCATCAAAATTGATCAACCGGAGGGGGGACTTTACTTAAAAAATTTTGTATCATTTTCACGTGTTTTTTTTTATTTATTCAAAAACAGTTTTAACGATTTTGATCAAACTGGGTATTTGATGGTATGTTTGTATATGCCAAAGATGCGATAGCCAACATTACATCAAAATTGGTCAAACGGAGGGGGCACTTTATTTCATAACTTTTTTTGCAATGTTTACCTTACTTCGATTATCTCACAAACGGCTTTAATGATTTCCATCAAATTCGTCATTTTTAATGAAAATTTGATGTTCTTTAATATCAGGTAAGCTTTATCATTCTTAAAATATTCTGAGGGGGCTTAAATGGGTTTGGGGCCTTTCTTGTTTGTTTGTTTCCTATAAATTACCTTTGTTTTTTGTTTATATGGAGAAATTAACTGTCTCTCGTTACGCCTAAAAATAAGAAATGGCTAAATATGAGATATGATAAAATTAAGAAAACATAAAGAGGAGAAAAAAGAAAAATAATAAAAAAATATAAATAATAATAATAATAATAAAATATAAAATAATAAAATATTCAGTCAACTCATAAAACTCGTTGAGCCCACGCATGCGGAGTACGCCTTTAATGACAGACCATTGTTCATAATTAAAGCCGTTCTGTTCATTTGAGAAGTAGCAATTAACAAAACGCATTAATTTCAAATCTAAGTAAGTTGGTAAGTGAAAGTTGTGTGTTGCGCGCACGCACCAGATTTTTTCTTTAACGTTACAATATGATATAGTCGTCACCATGCTAAAGTAACGAATGTCCTACTAAAAACCTATGCATATTCGTTACTTTAGAATGGAGATGACGATACGATAAAAAACAAAAACAAAAACAAAGCAAGCTGTTTCTATTCCACGCTTTTTCATCATTTACTTATTCTTTAGTAAAATGAAATTAATGCTATTTGGATATTTTAGGGGAAGTTTAACGATCATGTGAACAAGACAGCTTGGCCTGATGACAGGAAAATGAACGTCTATTGTCATTTGCAACAAGACATTCAGTAAAGCTGTCTGCCTTTGCCTTAATGAAGACCTTTTACCTCCTTATTTGACATAATAGACATCAAACTGAGTCAGTTAACCCAGCAATATTTTATCAATTAAGAAACTTTAACGAGTCGAATTAGTACAAACGAAGAAGTAGGTAGCTAACTGAAGTATTTTGCTTTGTTTCCACTTCTCTGTTAATACTTGAAAACAACATAAGTCGACAATCCTGTGAATCGACGACGCCTGAGGTACTCTACTCACAGCTCTGACACGTACTTCATTTGGCAGGTACTCAGGACGAAAGCTTGCCGCACTTCTCTGAGCTCACTGATTCGTAATTATGAACTTCATTAGTCATTTAAAATTCCAAATATATAGGGTTTGGAGTCACTCAAAGTTGCTTATTAGTAATGATGGTTTTGTTTATTTATTCTAGTTTGAGTTATCCTATAGTTCTTGTTACTGAAACCATTCATGATTAATATTATTTTAGACTTTAGTAAAGATTTATTAAAAAAGAAGATTTATTTTGAATTAAATCTAGAACAAAAGCAATATTGAGGTCTTCATGAATAATTACATTTTTGGAAAAATTATGTTTCAAAGTATTTTAAATTTGTAAAAAAAAAATCTATGGCAACATTGAATAGCTAGGTAAGTTGGAAAATAATCTAAACTACCTATTGAGGTCATTTTAGAAGGATTCTACACAGTGTGAATAAGATGATAATTCACAGCTCTGAAAGTAGAGATTTCATAGCTCGGCAGGTGGCCCAAGGATTTTTCATAGGGAGAAAACTATTCTTAGTTGTTTCGTCCTTCGGAGGGCACATAAAATTAAGGAGCCTATACGATGTCAAGTTTTCGCTAAAGATCTATATCCTAATTATACCTGGATAGACATAATTTAGAAACACCTAAAGTTTCAATGTTAACTTTCAAACCATAAAATAATAATAAACTCGTCTCTTATATATTGTCAAAGATCATTTTACTGAGATTTCTCCCTTTATAGGAGATCGATTCAACTTGTTTCATCATTCGTTGCGGTATTTAAATGAAAGGAAATTGACTATCAGAGTTATCTTACACCGAATGTGTAAGGTAGAATTGTGTAATTTCTAAACGGTTTCCCGGATAATTTATTTACATTTAGTGAGATATCCGTCGGAGGATCGGAAATTCGTCCAATACGACCAATTTCCTATTTAATGGGAATCAGGCATATTGCTGTCTCTCTCTGAAGATATCTATGTAATAGTCAAATATATCTTTTAGTTCAGAAAGCTACCGGTACTCGATGATAGAAAATGTGGATGACGATAAATCTGAATAAATGGTTTTCGAACAATAATCTTAACAACGTGAAATGGCGGTTTTAAATATATCTTGTGCGTAAAGGAACCGGAATTTTTAATTTGGGGTACTTGCAATACGATACGAGTTAATAACGAATTATACGAGTTAAAATATGCCTCCTTTCTTTACCAGAAAGATACATTTTTGGATAATACCTGAACGAGTTTCCGAGTCGTCTATCATCTCGAACAAAAATTTTCTCATTGTACAGGGCATAATCAATGCTTAAAGTACTCCCTCCATTTACTCAATTTTTGCTGTCACACCAAGGGCACATACCTATCTCAAATATCAAATCTAAGTTTCGTGCGGTTTATCGTTTTTGAGAATTACGCGGAACGTCCTTATTTGAACTCAAGGGACCCCAAAATGAGTATTTCCATTGAAAACCGGACGTCATACTTTCTGACGATCGCAATACTTTCCCTTATTATATATTTATATACAGTTACCCAAATTTATACCCGTGCTCATGTATGGGTGTGAAACTTGGACACTGACCAACATCTTGGATGCAAGAATTTAAAGGCTCGAACGGAAGGTACTAAGGTCTATTGTAGGTCCCTAGTGGGATAATGAGCTAGCACTTATGACAAGAAAGACTACAGAGGAGATTATTGGGGAAACCCGAAAATTGATAGCGCACGTTATGAAAGCTGGGTAAAATGGGAGGGGGACATGTGGCAAGAAGCAACCCATCAGGCTCCCTCAACATGAAGCTGAATGTAGCAGTGGTCGGTAACCCACCGCGAAGGAGACCGAGATAGAGATGGGCTGACACGATCAAGAAGGAAGCCACCGAACATCGAGTGGTTAATTGAAAAGTCATTGGCTAAGATAGGCAGAGGTAGAAAAGTTGAGGCGGCTAAAGATCTTCAAGGTCTGTGAGCCAACCGAAAATAAAAATAAAATTAAGATGTCTATCATTAACTTCAAAACAAATTCCCTTTTCCGCTCTCCATTGTTAACCCTATCCAAAATATTCGCAAATCAACAAACCCAGGGTCTATGGATGATTCAAGCTCTTCAAATTTTCGACAAAAGGGAACTCAATGACAACCGTCGCCCTGAAAGAGATATTACACGGAGTTGGAAGGCAGGTAAAAACGAAATTCCCTCGTTATTGAAGTGGAATCCTTTTACCTCTCGGGAGGACTGGAGCGGACATTAGAGGAAGGTGTCCTAGCTGTCATAGGCACGTGGTCCTCTCCAAACAGATCTCTCTGTTGTCCCGGGCTCCCTTACCACTCTAAGGTCCTATCGCCGCGTACTCAGCTTCTTTTAGCCATCGTCGGTCGTCATAATACAGCTCACAAAGAAAACCACTTCCCAGAGATGTGGGGGCGATTGGTTCTCCCACTAGAGATGGGAGTAGTCCTGAAAATAACTGTTATAATATTTTCAACATATTTTATTAGAGATTCATTCTTCTTTCTCACTTTGGGTCCTTCTTTACTACCATCTGATTTTTTTGTATTAATTACAATGTTTTTCATAATCCTTTGTATGTCTGAAAAAATAAATATTCTTCACCTGAAAATAAAACTATGTGTAACCACGGCAGTCATCCTACAAATTTTGAGATACAAAAAGTACAAATTAAGTAAATTCGTATTCATTTACTATATTTATTAACCATTGTGTAAACACATATTTTAACTTTTAAATATCAATAAGTTTTGAGTCCACCAAGTTTCATCGAAATGATTTTATAACAAAACAGCCAAGAAGCAATTTAACGGGCGTAAAACCAATAACAATTGACAATATTCCAACTCAAAAGGTTTTATCAATATCGAACCAATTTTATTATTAAGCCCGTACCTATCTATCTATACTCTCTATGTAGGGGAGAGTTGCCTATATTGTACCACTTCTTACATTTTAAATTTTATCCCCAATATGACTTATTGAATTATTCTTAAAAAAAATATTGCTACAGATACTCTGCTTTATGCAGAATCATGCCATATATTAATCATATATTATAATATTAAAAACTAAAGTAAGATTTTAGTTTTAAAATTTAACTTTATTTTATGAATCTCAGACTTAAAAATAATATTATTACAACACACAACAAATAATTGAGTGTCAAGATAAACTTACAAAAATAAAAAGCAGCAATACACATAGTAATTAATGGTGTTCTTAATCTAAAGTATAAAAAAATGTAAATGTGCTGAAATTAATTTCTAATAATTTTTAGAAATCTACTCCAAATTATAAAACTAGAGAGCACTGTTCAAGAGCTTTTCTTGAGTTAGGCTATCTTTTAGGTCTACTCTTATAAATATTTTTCTGTCAGGATCATATTAGGCTTCACAGTTAACACAAACGTATTTGTTATCTTTGACTTTACCCCAGAACATTTTTCATGGACCCACTTCTCACATAATAAACATTGTACCATATGCTCAATTACTACAACTTCTCAAAACCATTGTTCAGCATCTACTTCTATTATAATAGGCCTACATAATGTTCCAGAGACTGAAGATGAAGTAAGGGGCTTATTCTGACTAACTTCTTCGTTTTAACATCTACTTTCTTCCGGTACGATTTGGGCAACCATAGGAGCTACGATATAGGCAACTGGGAGTTTTTTAAACAAAAATTATTTCTTACCTAAAATGAGACCCATAACGTGCTTTGCCCCACCAAAATAAAGCGAATAAGTTGCGTTTCAAGGATCCATCTAAGAAAAAAAACAGTGATACTACCTATTTGATCACAGTGGCCTTACGATTAACAGCTGAAAACTACATCAATCTATGGCAAAACGCAAAAACTCGCCTTGATTCTCAACAAAAATAGTTATCAGCACGAGGTCCGTTGCTCACTTGTTACACCACTGGATTGTTTCTTCCTACGCCGCTATAGCGCTCCAGCATCACTAATTCTATAAAAATTCCTGTATAGATTTTTTTTTGTACTTATAGTTTCTTTTATGTTTTCTCATCTTTCATTTTAGCCGCGATGAAGACCAATATATTTAGGTTGAAAGTAGGCTGTTGAAATATATAAAAAAAAATTGACTGAAATTCTGATTATCAATAATTCTAGAGGATCCTAAAAAATAAAATAAAAAAAAATCCACCATTTTCAACCAATAAAATAAATTCGTTTTGGCTGTAACTGGGAAAGAGGGGTATCCGCTATCCGATTCCAAATTCAATCAATTAATATCGAGCTTGAATCGGTTAACAAACACCAATTGGATTCCAGGACGGGCTCCAAAGGATAATTGGTGTGATCCCTGGCTGCAGATTGGACGGATTGCCAACTCCTCCCCCAACCTCCAGGCTCCAGGGCCACTCCTTAGATAATGATTTATTCAAACAAATCAAGAGAGACTCTCAGATGATTTGATTAATAAGAGAGATGGGAAGAGGGTGTTGTGGAGATAATGAGGTCAATTAGGAAGATAGCTGCCTCATTAGGAGGGATGTAACTGGTCCACAGCCCCGGGGCGCGCATGATTTTTACTCCCGATAGCCAATCCGGCACGTCCTAACAAATGATACCATTTATTTTTCAAGCCGGGTCCGGCGCGCGACCTCATTTTATCTCCTTACCCATCGCCTCTCCCTCTCGCCTAAGGCCCGATTATAACAAACCCTTTCGCTTAGCGACTTACGGTCATTATACGGCTCACATTCGTGGAATAAATTCTTTCTTTATAATGATGTATGCACGTGCCACACAATTCTGACTCTGTTTTGGCATTTTGAGATTCGGCTATCATGACGCACAACGATTGGATTGCTATGTTCCTTAGGGTACTCCTACATTGGATACATTTTTTTCCATATCCGCAAAAAGTCAGTGATCGCCCGGCAAGAAAGAAAGATCGAAAGAAAAAGGAAAACCAAATAGTTAATTAGAAAGTGAATGCCAACATTTGATCCTTTAGCCTTCAATAAAAAACGTAAGCGAAATTATCTCGTCCCCAAACAGACAGAAGGAAAATTCAACAGTATAAGGGTCTGGCCACACATGTCCGCACCGGATCCGCACCGTAGCATTAATATAGGTTATGTTCAGAATATTTTTAATTTAACTTACATATTACCTTTAGTTATGCCTAAAGTGGCCTTTGTCTGACATGTGTGGCCTGAACTTTAGGCATAACTAAAGGTAATATGTAAGTTAAATTAAAAATATTCTGAACATAACCTATATTAATGCTACGGTGCGGATCCGGTGCGGACATGTGTGGCCAGACCTTAAACTGTTTCTTCGCAATAATTTCTTATTGCATTTGTTTCATAAAGGAATATTGAGAAACATATGAAAAGAAAGGGAAGTATGGAACATATAAGCGACAAGATTCCGAAGAGTTTTCGAAGACTTTCGTCAGTACTATAGTCGGATACGCAGTATATACACACCTATGTGATGTATATAGAATTATAAGTTACGGTAAAAGTAGATGTTGCCTCCTCGTTTGGGTAATATGCATCAACTAACATTTACAATTTCAAAGAAGGAAAATGTACATTCACAATGACCATGTCGTTTTGGTAAATGAGCACATTTTCAGGAAAATGTGTACATTTGCCGCAATATCTACTTTTACCGTAACATGTATAAGGATTACATTTAAAATTATGAATGAATGAATGAATGAATTTTTATTGAGCTATATACAAATAATGATAAATACAATAGACATATTAAAACTCAACAAAAATATTTACGGCTTGGTTACACTGTGAACCATTAGCCGGAGGTTGGCCTTCATCCATTAGGCATTAGTTATTATTTACAAGCTCAAATCTTGTAACTAACAGTGTTACTACCGATTATTTCTAAAAAAATCTTTTAAATTTAATATACATAAGCAACAAATATAACAATAAAACAATAAACAATAAATATAATAATATAAATATATTACTAACATGCGGTATAAAACAACCCATAACAAGAACGAGAACAAATTGCACTTATAACATTTAATAAATCAATAGGATATTACATATCAACATAATAAGGGATTATTAGATCATAAATTATGCCTACCTACCCATTCCCACCAACAATGTAGAAATTATAATCTAACACAACAATTTTTTCTTAGTAATAGGTAAATAAATATATTGGCCCCTTCTAACTAACAATAATCATAATAAATAAAACAATAATCGCAACATAGTTAGTAATAGATAAATAAATAAATTGGCCTACTCTAACTGACAATATAGATTTCATAATATAAAACACCTTTTCAAACATAGTAATAATTACATAAATAATTACCCAACTGTCAATATTGTTTTTTAGGGATGCTAATAAATAAATTCCCTACATAACGTATACCTATATGCCCAAGCTACTTTACAATAGTTTGCGAGTTGAAGCCAATCTTTACCGTTTAAGTAATCAGTTGCTTCACTAAATGATATAAGATCTTTTTTAAAATATCTTCTTCTAATTTCACTCAGTATTGGGCATTTGGCTAAAAAATGAATCATGTCCTCTGGCTCATTCTTATTACACAGGGAACATATTTTATTCTCGTTATCATAATAAACTCTATTGTTCAGCTTTATTAGTTCACCCCTGGCTTTGAAGATCCATTTGACGATGTTGTCGTTGTAATTCCTTTTAAAGTAGTTTACGCCTGTCAGACAGGGGTAAACAGGGGTACATTTAAAATTATATTTATCTATATATTATTGTAAAAGTGATAATATAATAAAGAAAAGTATGTCATTATTATTATTTGTTTGATTCCCATCGTATTGGTCCTGAAAAACTAGGACGAAAATTGTATTTATGAATATTGGGATCATAACCTACGACATATTATATAATATGCAAGGAAAAGTATGTTTTGTTTGTCATTTACATTTTTTAATTAAAATAATTTTCGTTTGTAAAGCCTTTTGCATTATGTTTATTACTTTTCTTAAAACATGAAGGCAAGAGTACACATATACATTATATTCAGTTCACATATACCTAACTTTTTGGGAAATTTACACATTTTACGGTAAAAGTGTATATTTCCCAAGAGTGTACATTTACCGTAACATATATACACCTATAACGTGTTATACTACATGAGGATATCAACCGGAATTCCCAGAAAGTCCAAGACTATTTTAATGGATAATTAGGACTGTTAGCCAAGGTTGTCCATAAACACCAAGGTAAGATTATAGGTTGAAATAAATTTATTTTATGTAATCACGAAAAATATTAAATACTTCATCGAAAAATCTCAAAACGCTTATCACTGCTTTGCTGTTATTTTATATTTTGTTATATTTTTGATAGGAATAGTATCAATATATCCGGGAGAACAAACCTAGGTAAAACTCATGAGATTGTTAAATTCCAATATTACGTTTGTTTGTAAGATGGTTCGTTTATCTAATGTCACTTTATGCTCCAATGGTTGATCAGGCGATACTACAGTGGGAGTCATCAATTATGACGTATCCAGGTATATCCCGAGCCTGTACGATGTCAGGTACTAGTTAAAGATCTTTATAGCGTTATTTTTTTAAATTACAAGTATAGTTATTGGCGAAATTAAAAAGTCACAAACCAAAAAACCTGATCGTAAGGACAGTGTATCATGAGGTTCTGCTGGTCTTATAGTGGCTATTGGAGAAGCTATACCTCCCGACCTCTTCCTTAGAGAAGACTTCTACAACTCAACTTAGTCTATGAAGGCGCAGGAATAAGGAGAACCTAGCTGTATGGAAAGAAAATTAAATCGAAAAACCCTATTACCATAAAGCTATGGTAGGATGCAACAAAGAAAAGTAATTAATAGGCAGAAATCGAAAATTTTATTTTCAAGATCATCTTTTATAGGGGGAAGCCTTTAAATATCAGGTCAAACTAAATAAAGCAATAAGTGGTCCATCAGGAATATGTGTAGGTGATATATGCTAAGAGATACAATATAGAATTTTGATTTATTCTAACGTAAAAAATAATCTTTTAGTACTTTCACTCTGGATGAAACATGTGCACCACTAAAAAAAATCTAAGTGGAAAAAAATTCTGGTGGACCCGGATAATTACTATCAAAAACTAGTTAATACACGAAATTCATACAGCCTCATTACATAGCGATATTACTGTAACAAAGCCAAGAACCCTAATAGATTCATTTTTACTTTCACTTACCTATATATGAAATATATTGTAAGGGAACCTATTGCGATCTTGAAAAATTTCGACTTCCGGTTTTCAACGGAAATACACGTTTTAGAGTCCCCTGAGTCCAAATAACCAAGTCGCGCGAAATGGTCTGTTCATACAGACTAGCTAAAAAACTATAAACCTTGGGAACCTGAAATTGGGTATTTAGTGTATGTATATGCCCGCGATGTAACAGCGAAAATTTCACCAAAATTGGTCGAATGGAGGGTGGTACTTTATTAAAAGAATTTTGTCGAATGTTTACGTTATTTTCGATTTTCTCAAAAACGGCTCTAATAATTATGATTAAACTCGGTATTTGACGTAAGTATATGTCCTCGATGTGACAGTTCAAATTTCATCAAAATTGATCAATCGGAAGGGGCACTTAACTAAATAAATTTTGTCTCATTTTCAGGTGTTTTTTTTTTTTTATTTGCTCACAGACGGCTTTAACGATTTTGATCAAACTCGGTATTTGACGTATGTATGTGCCTGTGGTATGACAGATATAGATAATTATAGACACATAAAGAATTATAAAATCAGACGACTTGGAGTATTATGCTTACATTGCCGCATTATCGCAAGTAAAAACTTTTATTTAATAATAAAAAAAATTTAGTGTATTTTAGAGAGCAATTATAAACAAAAATAAGTAATGACTGGAGGAATATATCTGATTTTGAGAAATGGCAATTTACAATTAACAAAATTTCTAATCTAAGTAAGTTGGTAAGTGAAAGTTGTGTGTTGCGCGCACGCACCATATTTTTTAAATTAATATTTCTACCTTAGCTCTTAACGTACATTTAACTAGGGGAGGGCACGGCCTGCCTCTTACAGATCTTGTTGAAAATTTTTTATGGAGGTTAAGTTAATTTTTACTCCCACTTACCTATATATGAAATATACTGGGTGTCCCAGAACTAGTGTAAAATAAAATTGGGTAAAACTGCATGTTAAACGGGGTAGAATGAACAGTTTCCTGCAGAAACGAGTTCCCTATCTCAATCTGTTGAGGAGGTAGAATTTTTTTGTTTTATTTTTAAAATCTTACTTTTATTCTGAAAAATGACAGTTTTCTCTAGTTTAGCTTAGCGTAGAAACAAAAACAATGATATTTTCTTAATCAGCATTAAATTTTCTGAAAGAGAAATGGGTCTGGTTATTTTAAATCTACTTTCAGTGGGACTTTTAACGCGATAAACACAAAACATTTATTAAAACTTAAATTTTTAATAGTTTTTGAAAATTTTTCACTTCCCACTGGAGCACCCTAGAAGCTGTCAAATTTCCTAAAAACTGCGGAATGTAGTTAGCTTTTTAGTGATGTAACTTATGATACAATTGCACTTCACCTTTTGAGTCTAAAAGAAGTTTTTCTGATGATAAACACGCTAGAGAATGTCACTGCCTCACAGTGAGGCGAGTCCACTGTCCGGCCGGACATTGGGCCAAAACATCAAAGTTAAAATTTAGAGGTTTCATAGTAATATTAATAAACTAGAATCCTTTCCCCGTTATGTGCACTAATTTTAACTCAATCTCTGCGTTAATAATGATACAATATGAGTTGAAACATGGCAGTAAGACATTCATCTTTTTTATATTTAAAGTAAGTGTGCCTATATTTGTTGGCTAAACCTAATGAAATGTTTACAGTATGATCTAGCATTGCTAACGAATTTTAATACACCAGAAATATAGTTTTGGAAAAACATATGCAACAGTTACGACGGTCCAAACAAATGTAACCTATTTGGTACGATATAGTAAAATGCCGGAAATTGCCCGGAAAACTACATATACCCTATTGTTAGCAAAAGTTTGAAGTTTTATAAACAGCTTTCCGATCTTGCCACAATCTGCCTATTCTTATTTAAATGAGATTTTACCACGCGTGAACACTGAACTCAAGAGTGAATTTGGTTATTTAGAACATCTTCTTAGCATATTTGGGTTTTCATCAACCCATAATCCTTAAATTAATATATTTCGAACCAACTGCAACAATTTATTCACCAAATTACGATTTCCAATAGAATAGCTTTGAACATTTAAAAAAATTGTTCATGTTTTTAATATTTTATATTTGTACTGCACTATAATAATTAGTAAGTTAAAAGAGTACACTGTACACGAAATATTGTTAACAAAAATATTTCACTGTCTTTAATTTACATTAAATTATAAATAGACAGTAGTTGCTTGGTTAAAGTAGGTAGTTTGGAATTGACTAAAGTTATAATTTTGTTACCCTTTTTTTTAAAGTCCTGTCAAACAAAATCAAACGTAGGTATTATACGACTTTTGTGCTGCTAACATCATAAATATGTATATAAAAAAAACAATGACCTTCTTCTTTTTTTCAAAAGAATAAGATAAATTTGACTGATAAGACCTGGCTTCGGAATAAGCATCAAGAAACAAATCAGAAACATTTTTGGGATTATATATATATATATATATATATATATATATATATATATATATATATATATATATGTAATGATTATGAATGAAATGACAATAATTAAGATTCTGCATCCTCAAAAACATAAACTGACAAAATTTGAGAAGTCCAGCGAAATTTCTTTGAGAGTTATAGCCGATGTCCATCAGGAGTGTGGACTCGTCCCACTGTGTGCCTGGGCAATGAGGAAGCGCGCTGGAGCCTGCATCCAAAGCAATGGATGCCGAACTTCCAATGAGTTAGAGTTAGTTTTACTTTTTTAAGACTAGAAATATAAAGAACAATGTATGAATTCTAAATAATATAAAAAGGGTAATAATAATTTAAAATTAAAAAAAAAACTCCTTAGTTTAAATTAAAAAATACTTTCTTTAAAATAAATTAAACTTTTTTCTTCTCTTCTACTAAAATTTAAAGATAAAAATAATATTATTATTTTAGAAACATATTAAAATGGATTATTGCAGCGCGTGTTCAAAATGTCCTCCATTACTTTGGACGCAGGCTTGTATTCAACATTTTTTGTGTAGGATTTTTTTTTTTTTTAATTTTAGATTATTATTACCCTTTTTATATTATTTAGAATTCATACATTGTTCTTTCTAGTCTTAAAAATGTATAAAAAAAGTAATAAAAAAAGTATCTTCAGCAAAATAATAACTTGCTAAACGGGCTGTAGAACGAAATTACTATTTTCGCTGCAAAACATTGGAATGCACAGATAAATGCAAATGTTCAAAACTATGATAAGTATTAAGATAATTTATGGTTTAATTTGGTTAATTCAGGTGCTAAATTTATTTCATGGTTTCGTTTTTAAAGGAAGGAATTTAATATCCCTCATTTCTGATGAGAAAGGTTGTTTATTTTTTTGTTGGGGAGTGAAAGAAATACTTATTATAAATATATATTTTCTGAAATTTACTGAGTAATTGTATCTACATATAATACACTAAGTAAATATACAAAAATAAAAGAATATAAAGTATTCAAAGAGCATGTAGAGAAACTATCCACTAATAGCACTCAACTAATATCTAACTTAAAATATGTCGAGACCATCTTCTTTTCAGACACCTTGGAGGATTGTCTGGAATAGGGGAGGAAGCGAGGGTGGATATTAGTTGGTTCTGATCGGTCTGGAGTTTACTATGAAAGGACCCGTATCTGGATCGGGCTACATCGGCGACATAAGGACCATTAAGGCCTTTGTGGATTGTTTATTAGTTAAATAAAATAAGGAGCATTAAGGATGTTGCGAAGAATTTTGGACTGTAAGGACGCCTCAAAGCTCGATTCCGCAGGCCCAAATAGGTCTTATCAGGAAGAAATAATAAACTGAAAAATATAGTAACGTTAAACCGATAAGCAAATAAAAAAACATATGGCGTAACCTCCCGGACCGCTTGTTGGAACAAAATAAGCGGTTGGAACGAACTGTTTGGGTCTAGATCTTTCCGTGGCATAGTCCACAAAGGCGTAGATCTGCCTACATTGTTCTAGAATGATCCAGGCCTGACTATTTACTTTTATATATAAGGAGCAGTGACGGAACGAGTCAGTCGGAGTGGAAGTCTGTGTCTTGACTGTGTTGCTCAAGTCATATGATTGTGTGTTATAACGTTATCAATTTTGTAACCTGCTCAATTGTTTAAGTCGTAATAATTCGTTGGCATTGTGATAACTGTATATTTCTGTTAATAAATATTCTTTAACCCACATAAGTGTTTCAGTATAATGTTTTTAAAAATTTTATTGAATATATATACTTTGGAGACTGTGATAAACAAAATATTAGATAAATTATAAGATTAGGAGAGAGGCATGGAAGGAGCTCTACCTAATGATTGTTAGTAAGAGAGAGCGAGATGGGACACACCGCAGGAGACGTGATCCGAGACCTTGCTCATTGGCTTAGTTACCGCCTCCGAGTCTTGTCTTCCTCTTGTATTGCCCTTCTTTGTATCGTTAGCCGATGTGTCGAACTTATAATGGGCGGACTTACGGAAAAGTCCCTCCCCCAGACCACAACAACCCACACTTGCCCATTTCTTCACCTTCCCGAGCATTCAGATCTGGGTTTGTTGGTTATGTGTAGAAGTGTTTAAAATGTTAAGTTACAGATCTAATACAATAGATTATACGGCTTATGAATGTGTTCAGGTGAGGAACACGTGGAGGGCCGCCAGTTATAGAAGTCAATTATAAAAGTGTATGAAATTAATTAATATAATAAAAGCTACCATATATATAAAAGCAACTACGTCGCATAGTTTAGAGGAGAATGTAAAATATCTTCATTGGATGATAATCCTTAGAGAGCCTTTACAATGCTTTGTTGCAGTTCAGCTACATTGCTTAATATGAATTTTTTTCTCTACTATATCCCAGTAACATTTCATATATGTTACCTATATCCATTGGAGCTTTTAGTGTTTTCCTATAAGCTCTTGTAGACTAGCCCAATTTTTACATTCACCTACCTACACATGAAATATATAATAAGGTATAGGTAAAAAATAAGGTAAGTAATAAGAAAAAATAATCAAGTCCCGCAAAATGGTCTGTGTGTGAACAAACTAGCTCGGAAACGATTTGTCGTACAACATTTTAAGTAGGTATTTGAGGTACGACTTGTCCGGCTATGTGACAGCAAAGATTTCGTCAAAATAGAATAAACCTAGAAGGCACATTATCCAAACGTCTGTTTTACATTCACCTAGTTATATATGAACTATATAGTCAGGAAAAGTATTGCCTTAGTTTTGATTTAGGGTTTTTAGATGAATTATACGTTTCAGAGTACCAATAACCATCTCCCGCAAAATGGTCTGTTTGTATAAGTGTAAACAGGTCTACGAAACTAAAATTAATATGTGATATGCCCCTGATGTGATAGCAGAGGTAACATAAAAATTAAGCAGCCTAGGGGGGTACTTTATACCAACGACTTGAAAAACTTTTAATGCTTCTTCAAAAACGACTTTCATTAAACTCGTCATGTTTAAGGGAATTTAAGGGAATTAAGTTTTCGTTCAAATGATGTAGGTTTTATCATCGGGGTGATGATCTAATAGGGCTTTATAGGTAAAGAAATAATTCTCTCATATAAACTTAAGTGAGCGTATCCTTAAAAAAATGAGGTATATTTGTTAAGGATACATTTTCACCAGTTCTGACGAAATTTCAGTTGTAATTACAACATAAAAAATATAGGAAAGAAAAGGTGTGAATAGGTAAAAAACATTATGCAAATAAGATGTGATAAATATTATTTTATGAGTTTTAAGTAATTATTAAATAAATCAAACAAAAATAATTTTATTAGAAGGGGAAAGATTGGCCCCCCTAGCTGTGGCCCCCGGGTCTACTTCGTCACCGTCGCCCAGTGGGAAATTTTTTTGATTCAGTGGCCAAAAATCTATAACTCCTGACCAAATTACGATTATCGAATAATTATTCTTTCATTAGTTTCCTTCTATACCTGTACCAAAAATAGGATTCTACCTCCACTTTACTACAGCACCTCGGAAGGTACTTTTTTCGAGGCTAGTAGAATACTGTGAGATTAGATGTACTTTCTTAGAAAATTTTATCAACTACTGGTAGATTCAAGGGTTAATAACTTATTTTTTTAATTTACTTCATAAAAGTCTAATGCACGTCGTCGTTGATACTGTATGAGATTGTATGTCAATTAACAGCTGATTTTCAGGAGAAAAAAAATCATTTTATATACAATTAATTTTTTTTACTTTCACTTACCTATATATGAAATATATGGTAAGTGGAAGTATTGCGATCGTGAAAAAATTCGACTTCCGGTTTTCAACGGAAATACACGTTTTGGGGTCCCCTGAGTCCAATTAACCAAGTCCCGCGAAATGGTCTGTGTGTGTGTGTGTGTGTGTGTGTGTGTGTGTGTGAACAGACTAGCACAAAAACTATATACCGTGCGATCATGAAATTGGGTATTTAGTGTAGGTATATGCCCGCGATGTGATAGCATAAATTTCATCAAAATTACTTAAAGGGAGGGGGTACTTTACTTAATAACTTTTTAGGTTTTTTTAGATTTTCTCAAAAACGGCTCTAACGATTTTGATTAAACTGAGTATTTGATGTATTAATATGCCCGAGATTCGACTGTAAAAATTTCATCAAAATTGATTAACCGGAGGGGGGACTTTACTTAATAAATTTTGTCTCATGATCACGTTTTTTTTTTTTTTTTTATTTACTCAAAAACGGCTTTAAAGATTTTGACCAAACTCGGTATTTAGTTTATGTATATGCCCACGATGTGGCAGTCAAAATTTCATTAACATTGATGAATTGGAGGGGGCACTTTACTTTTTACATTTTGCCCTATTTTCACGAGTTTTTTTATTTACTCAAAAACGGGTGCAACGATTTTGATCAAACTGGGTATTTGATGTATTTATACGCCAAAGATGTGATAGCCAATATTTCGTCAAAATTCATCAAAAGGAGGGGGGACTTTACTTAATAAATTTTGTATCATTTTCAAGTGTTTTTTTTATTTACTCCAAAACGGCTTTAACGATCAACAAAAATAAGATATGAATGTAGAAAAATGGATGACTTTGGGAAATGATATTTAACAAAACACGTCAATTTCTTATCTAAGTAAGTTGGTAAGTGAAAGTTGTGTGTTGCGCGCACGCACCAGATTTTTAGTGTTTGTGTTTGATTATCGAAAGAAACATTAAAATTATTATTACATTCATTCGTGAAACTTTTTTCATCATACTGCATCAAAAACGTGTGTTTTCAATACTCGGTTTGAATCCGTAAAGTAGTACTTTTCGGGCCTAGTCCTGAAAAATCATTTTGGTGCGCTAACCTTACCTGCTACTAACACATATTAATAAACATGTGTTTGAAGGAGGTTACTTGTAGCTATACTGTGTTTCATTCTAATATTAGTAGTATGTAGTGGAAAATAACATGGATATACCCAGAGTTGGGCATATTTATATTTATAAATACGAATATGAATTTATTACTTTCACTTACCTATATATGAAATATATAGTAAGTGGAAGTATTGCGATCGTGAAAAATTTCGACTTCCGGTTTTCAACGGAAATACACGTTTTGGGACCCCCTGAGTCGAAATAACCAAGTCCCGCGAAATGGTCTGTGTGTGTGTGTGTGTGTGTGTGTGTGTGTGTGTGTGTGTGTCTGTGTGTGTGTGTGTGAACAGACTAGCTCAAAAACTATAAACCGTGGGAACCTGAAATTGGGTATTTAGTGTAGGTATATGCCCGCGATGTGACAGCAAAAATTTCATCAAAATTGCTCAAAGGGAGGGGGTGCTTTATTTAATAACTTTTTAGGTTTTTTTCGATTTTCTCAAAAACGGCTCTAACGATTTTGATTAAACTGAGTATTTGATCTATTTATATGCCCGAGATATGACTGTAAAAATTTCATCAAAATTGATTAACCTGAGGGGGGACTTTACTTAATAAATTTTGTATCATTTTCACGTGTTTTTTTTATTTACTCAAAAACGGCTTTAACGATTTCGGTCAAACTGGGTATATGATGTATGTATATGCCCGAAATACGACTGTAAAAATTTCATCAAAATTGATCAACCAGAGGGGGGACTTTACTTAATAAATTTTGTACCAATTTCACGGGTTTTTTTTTATTTACTCAAAAACGGCTTTAACGATTAACAAAAATAAGATATGATGTAGAAAAATGTGTGACTTTGGGAAATGATGTTTAGCAAAACACGTCAATTTCTATTCTAAGTAAGTTGGTAAGTGAAAGTTGTGTGTTGCGCGCACGCACCAGATTTTTTTTATCTTAATTTTAATGTGAATATGAATATAAATTTATTTATATCACAATATTTGTGAATATGAATATAAATAAATTCGTATTTACAAGTGTGAATATAAATAAATTCATATTCACAGGTGTGAATACGAATTTATTCATATATATAAATTTTTCTGTAAATAAAAAAAAATTCACAGGAAAAATTGTGAATATTCACAAAAAAATGTGAATATTTATATCTCAGCTGTGAATTCGGCCGTATTTACAAATAGAGATGTGAATACGGAAAAATTCACAAATTGAGATGTGAATTTCTACTAAATTCATAATTTCCCAATAAATATATAAAATTATTTTCAGATTTCTCCATATTGGTACACATTATTGAGTTAACCCTTTTTATGGAATTCACATCAGATATCGCTAACTATGTTTTTTGGGGTGCTGATTATGAAAAAAATATCGATTTTGAGATTCCGCCGTCAGGTATCGTTTTATTACAACCTACGCGATATAATTGATCTTGGTGTCGGCTATAGGGTTATCTGAGGTGCCGATTACGAAAAAAATATCGATTTTGAGATTCCGCCGTCAGGTATCGATTTATTACAACTTGGGCGATATAATCGATCTTGGTGTCGGCTATAGGGTTACCGGAGGTGGTGATTATGAAAATGATAATGATTTTAAGATTCCGCCGTCAGGTATCGATTTATTACAAGCGTCGGCTATAGGGTTATCTAAGGAGCTGATTATGAATGAGGTTATTTATTAAATTCTGTTGAAATATGAATGTTATATAGATTTTAAGCATCTGGCATAGGCATCGTATTATTGTTGTTATATTTGTAGTAATGTAGGTAGTATTTTGTTAATTTTGGTGTGTAGGTAAATATGTATTTATGAATTCATATTTATAAATTGAATATACTACATTATTGCAAGTACTGACACAATATCAATCACAATGTTACGATTCACACCATAATCTGGGAATTAGATCAGGATTAAAATGATCAGTGAATACTTCTAATTGTAAGTCTGTACAATTTTAGAAAATGAGTTGTTTGCATTTTAAGATGAATGAAAATCTAGTGATAAAAAAAGAATTTAATACATTTTTTATACATCAAACATTCTATAATAAAAAATAATAACAAACTAAAAGGAACAATAAACATACATATATACATTAAAAATAAATAATCATAAGCAAATGAAACTATGCAGCTATATTTTGCAGACGGGCAAGATTCGAAATTCTTCAAAAGTGTACGCAGATAATATACAACATATAAAGATGTGTATATACATACATGTATTAACTTCTCTCTGTTCTCAAATATCATTAGTCTTCAACACATTTTTTCAGCATGCTGAATTCTTTTCATATCGCGCTTTAGCGCAATTGTATCCTAGTATTTTAATCTCTGTATTATCAAATATCTTTATTATTAATGCAAACTAAAGAAGACAAAAATTCTTATATTATTTGTTGTGTAAATTATTTTATTATTTATTTCAAGTTCTCTATATTTTGTTTTTCTGCTGATTGATTTGAATTATAAAAACATTAATAATGATATTCCTATATTATATAATAATTGGTGGAATCGGTGAAAAGATTTGTATTTTTAATTAAAATAAGTTATAACTTATAAATAAATTTGTTTTATCGACATAAAAATCAGAGTATGATTAAATTCATATTCGTATTTAACATTAAAAATATACCTACCTTACAACATAACCTGATATTACGTTACTTGTAATAAATCGAAAACCTAACAGCGAATCCCATTATACTTTATATGGTTTTAATGAATGAATGAAGGTTGTAAGAAATTGTTACGATTTTCATAATCGCACCTACAATAACCTAGAAGCCGATCGAATATGGATTATATCGCTTATGTTGACTTGACATCGGAATAAAAAAATCGATACCTTGCGGTGAAATCTCAAAATCGATATCATTTTCATAATCAGCACTTCGGGTAACCCTATAGCCGACACCAAGATCGCCCAAGTTGTAATAAATCGATACCTTGCGGTGAAATCTCAAAATCGATATCATTTTCATAATCAGCACTTCGGGTAACCCTATAGCCGACACCAAGATCGATTATATCGCCCAAGTTGTAATAAATCGATACCTGACGGCGGAATCTTAAAATCGATATCATTTTCATAATCACCACCTCCGGTAACCCTATAGCCGACACCAAGATCGATTATATCGCGCAAGTTGTAATAAATCGATACCTGACGGCGGAATCTTAAAATCGATATCATTTTCATAATCACCACCTCCGGTAACCCTAGAGCCGACACCAAGATCGATTATATCGCCCAAGTTGTAATAAATCGATACCTGACGGCGGAATCTTAAAATCGATATCATTTCCGTAATCAGCACCTCCGGTAACCCTATAGCCGACACCAAGATCGATTATATCGCGCAAGTTGTAATAAATCGATACCTGACGGCGGAATCTCAAAATCGATATTTTTTTCATAATCGGCACCTCAGATAACCCTATAGCCGACACCAAGATCGATTATATCGCGTAAGTTGGAAAGAAATCGATACCTGACGGCGGAATCTCAAAATCGATATCATTTTCATAATCAGCACCTCAGATAACCCTATAGCCGACACCAAGATCGATTATATCGCGTAGGTTGTAATAAATCGATACCTGACGGCGGAATCTCAAAATCGATATTTTTTTCATAATCGGCACCTCAGATAACCCTATAGCCGACACCAAGATCGATTATATCGCGTAAGTTGGAAAGAAATCGATACCTGACGGCGGAATCTCAAAATCGATATTTTTTTCATAATCAGCACCCCAAAAAACCTAGTAATCGATATCAGGTAATATCTGATGTGATTTCCATAAAAAGGGTTAACTCAATAATGTGTACCAATATGGAGATATCTGAAAATAATTATATATATTAGTATATATTTATTGGGAAATTATGAATTTAGTAGAAATTCACATCTCAATTTGTGAATTTTTCCATATTCACATCTCTATTTGTAAATACGGCCGAATTCACAGCTGAGATATAAATATTAACATTTTTTTGTGAATATTCACAATTTTTCCTGTGAATTTTTTTTTATTTACAGAAAAATTTATATATATGAATAAATTCGTATTCACACCTGTGAATATGAATTTATTTATATTCACACTTGTAAATACGAATTTATTTATATTCATATTCACAAATATTGTAATATAAATAAATTTATATTCATATTCACATTAAAATTAAGATAAAAATAAATTCATATTCGTATTTATAAATATAAATATGCCCAACTCTGGATATACCAGAAGGTGTTTTAGAAGAAGCCCAAGAAGCTTAAAACGAACTGCTTCTAGCTAAATCCCGCGCTTTATATGAAAGCGAATACAACAGATTTCGTTACTGGTTAGAAAGAAGTACTTTTCTTCTGTTAAAGGTTAATAAACAGATGTTAAAAAAAAAAAAAAAAAAAAAAAAAAAAAAAAAAAAAGTTCAATTTAATTTCTTACATTGTATCTGTAATTTATTAATGAAATATAAAAGTGTTTTAATGTACTGAAGTATGAGCAGTATGATGAAAATGTTCATAACACATACCAAAAGTGTGTTTTCGGTGCTTGGTCTAATTTTTACGGAGCATGATTCTTCTTTACTATTTACTGGTGGCATACTTCGTCTTTTAGGACTCTTTGCAATACAATTTAAATTAATGTTTGATTAGCTTCATCGTATTTTCAGTCAAAACGCACGTAATCTGGCAAGACCAAAAGAAAGTCGAATAAGAGGCAGTATCGCGTTGCAGAAGAATTAATCGGATCCAATTTATGGCGTGACAAGACAGTTAGCTGATGCTGTAATGAAGTTTCTATTATGATATTCATTCATTAGTTTGGCAAACTAGATTACATTATACCTAGAATATATTATAAGCACAAGCTGTCCCCGTGAGACAAAAATAAAATACTTAATAAACTGTGTTCACACCAGTTCAGAATTGGTTTGGATCTGGTGTGGAGTCAAAAGTGAATACTGTCAACAATCTGGCACAACTGCCCGTGCATCCTCCAAAAAAGTTAGGATCACATTACGCTTATGGCAGCTACATATGCTATATCAGAACAAAAACTTGAAGCTGGCGGATGTTTAAACAACTTCGGATCGGATGAAATAACATTATTCTTAGTATAAAAGCACCTTCTGGATTTATCAGATCTTTGAAAAAGAAATCCAAACTCTCTTAAGGCAATGAAGAGAGGGGACTTTTTCCCTTGAGGGCCGGTTAAGAAATGGGAGATGGTATAAGTTTAACAAAGGTTTTGGGGGTTGGGGAGCTAACGACTGTCCCGCAGATACCCCAGAGGACCCGAATCGCTAATGGCCGAACCGGGGCCCAACCTAACGACCGATCTTTTTACTCCGACCAACTTTGTATAAACCCAAATTGGAGCGTGATTTCTTAAAACGAGATCAAGTTTCATTTGTCGCCCTCCGCCGCTATCCAGAAAGAGGAAGAAAAAAATACAGGGGTTTCGGTCGACTAATGGGGAGGATTCGATGAGCAGGTTACACCATCAGTGAAGAATATCCTTGTCATCGTCCCCCATCTTCGCCGGAGATCAATCAGGTTCTGAACAGGTTTAAAAATATATAAGAATCTTTTGAACATATAAAATTCTTACTGGTAGAGGTAAGGGTCGTATAATGACACCCATTCAATTTTCTCACAATATAAAGTTCGAATACTCTTCAATAAATCTAAATTTTTAAAGAAAAACCCTGGCTTCTGGTAAAAGTATTGGAAGGTGTATCGATAGAGGGTGTATTTACGGCTCATAGTAAATAAAAAATTAAACATTGTTGTCTCTTATGCCTTTCCGGAAACCAAGAACCAGTACTTTTCCTCTAAAACCACTTTATATTGCATTCGGAATTCTATAATGGAAATGAAGTTTGCAAACTAAAATATAAATAATTAAAGATTATCTTGCACTATATTTTTTCCTCACCCTAAACTGCTTTAAATTATTTGAGCATCACGTACTTTATTCTATAAAGTACACAAAAATAAAAAAAAAATATTTGTGGTAACAAGTGAATACAAGCATGATACTTCATCACGTCTGATTTAATTATTCTATATTCAGTTGTTGAAAACTTCATTTAGTTACCATGGAAACAAATAATTTCGATTTAATATATATGCTCCTAAACACGTTGACAACTCTATCGCATGAACAGAACGCCTTTTTACTTTCACTTACCTATATATGTAATATATAGTAAGTGGAAGTATTGAGATCGTGAAAAATTTCGACTTCCGGTTTTCAACGGAAATACACGTTTTGGGGTCTCCTGAGTCGAAATGACCAAGTCCCGTGAAATGGTCTGTGTGTGTGTGTGTCTGTGTGTGTGTGTGTGTGTGTGTGTGTGTGTGTGTGTGTGTGTGTGTGTGTGTGTGTGTGTGTATGTGAACAGACTAGCTCAAGAACTATAAACCGTGCGAACCTGAAATTGGGTATTTAGTGTAGGTATATGCCCGCGATGTGACAGCAAAAATTTCATCAAAATTGCTCAAAGGGAGGGGGTACTTTATTTAATAACTTTTTAGGTTTTTTTCGATTTTCTCAAAAACGGCTCTAACGATTTTGATTAAACTGAGTATTTCATCTATTTATATGCCCATGATATGACTGTAAAAATTTCATCAAAATTTATCAACCGGAGGGGGGACTTTACTTAATAAATTTTGCATCATTTTCACGTGTATTTTTTATTTACTCAAAATCGGCTTTAACGATTTTGGTCAAACTGGGTATTTAAAGTATGTATATGCCCGAGATATTACTGTAAAAATTTCATCAAAATTGGTCAACCGGAGGGGGGACTTTACTTAATAAATTTCGTATCATTTTCACGTGTTGTTTTTATTTACTCAAAAACGGGTCTAACGATTTTGATCAAATTGGGTATTTGATGTATTTATATGCCCGAGATTAGACTGTAAAAATTTCATCAAAATTGATTAACCGGAGGGGGGACTTTACTTAATAAATTTTGTATCATTCGCACGTGTTTTTTTAATTACTCAAAAACGGATTTTACGATTTTGATCAAACTGGGTATTTCACGTATGTATATGTTAAAGATGTGATAGCCCGCATTTCATCAAAATTGCTCTAACGGAGGGGGCACTTTATATCATAACTATTTTTGCAATTTTTACCTTTTTTTCGATTTTCTCAGAAACGGCTTTAACGATTTTCATCAAATTCGTCATGTTTAATGAAAGTTAGGTGTTCTTTAATATTAAAATGTTCTGGGGGGGCTTAAATGGGGTAGGGCCCTTTTTTTGTTTCCTATAAAGTACCTTTGTTTTTGTTTATATGGAGACTTCTCGTTACGCCTAAAAATTAGAAATGGCCAAATATGAGATATGATAAAAATAAAGAAAACATATAGAGGAGAAAAAAAAGAAAATATTCAGTCAACTCTTAAAATTCGTTGAGCCCACGCATGCGGAGTACGCCTTTAATGACAGACCATTGTTTATAATTAAAGCCGTTCTGTTCATTAGAGAAGTGGCAATTAACAAAACGCATTAGTTTCTAATCTAAGTAAGTTGGTAAGTGAAAGTTGTGTGTTGCGAGCACGCACCAGATTTTCTTGTAAATAACGTTTTTCATGAGTTGTTGAAATTTTTATCTTTTTTTCTTCTGTATATGTTTATTCGATTTTTTCAAATTTCATATCTATCCATTTCTTATTTTTAGGCCTAATGAGAGGCAGTTAATTCCTCCATATAAACAAACTCAAAAGAACTTTACAGGAAAAAAAAAAAATCCTTCCCCGTTTAAGCCCTCTCAGAACAGTTCTATCATGATAAAACCTACCTATTATTAAAAAATAAGCTATACATAAGCGTCAATAAATTTTGATACCTGGATGTAATTAGCCTAACCCTCCTTCTTTAAAGTGAACATACCATTGACCATTTCCAAACAAAGCTTTTAAGTCCTCTTTTGCCTTCCAATACAAAAATGGGGAGAACAATTTTAAGAAATGCATTCAATTAACTGAGATTTTTTTTTTTTTCTACAAACTGGACCTAAAGTATGATTGAAAGTCGTTCAAGTTCAAATGGGTAAAGGTAAACAGACATAGTAGACGAAAATGTTGCATTAAACAATAAGTTAAGACAAAGTTTAGAACAAACATGAGAAGCTTAATCCACCTTTCCATAACTACAAAAGTGACATTACCTAGACTGGATTCCTCAGAAACCACTATATTCATAAAGTCCATTAATTAGGGATAAAGTATATTTTTTCCCACATATCTTTTGGAGGGTATTTATTAGAATCACATGAATTTTTGCCAGTTCATGAAATGGGCAAGCATAGCCCAAATTTAAATAGGGCGAACAGTAATGAAATTGTTTTTGTGAGGTTTTTTTTTTTTTTAACTATTTAAGTTTATTTATACTGCCTCTGATAGTTGGTATTAATTGTCAAGCTACTCAATAAAATTCTTTATATCTTTTCTAAATCAAATCGTTCTAGGTATGGTTACTTCCTTTATAATTGGAAGAAATATCAGAATCGTTTACCAATATTAAAATATGCATATATTATTTAAATAAATTTATTTGACCGAAGAACATTACGTTTAGAAAATACAGCATTTCCTATTACAATTAGAAGCATTATTCAATAATGAAGTTTCTAAAACCGATTTCATAGTTATCTATTTATTTATTTAATTTTTTTCTTTCTAACACAAACCTCTTAAAATGTTTTTAAGTTCCTTTCGATGTAAAGAAAGTTCTCTAATTTGAATCACATCAAACAGCGGTTAAGCAAAAAAGAAAATATTAAAACCTGGTTAATTTTAGTCATTCTGCTAAACATTTTTTCATTTTTACTGTTAACCGTGAATTTTAACTTAATATAAATTAAGATATAAAGGTGAAGAGTGAAGAGTGAAGTTATTACGTTATTAACGTTATTAGCCAAATTATGTTTGAATAAATATTGAGAGCGAGGATTTAAAAAAAAAAAATCAGATTTAATGGTCAATTCTATTTTTTCAATAGATTTAGAGTCCCCGAAATAATGATAATGATAATGATGAAATTCTCATGAGACTAAAAAAATGTAATAAGTGATTACAGAAAGACCAACATTTTGACTATTTTAGCTAAACAAATACAGCCTCGAAGTGAATGTGATTCATCAATTTAAAGATTAAATATCATTACATTATAAATTACTAACTTTGTTGGTCTTTCTTTTTCCCCCAAAATAACATTTTTTCTATTTTCTGCCTAAATTTAATAAAATGAAAGGATACTACAATTACATCATGACTTGAATACATGTCTGAAAATATATAAATCAAATTTTCATAAGTTTTATCGGAACTGGTATCCAATATTTAATTGAGGAACAGATAAATATAAATAAATGAAGTATGTATATATATTTTTTATATATAATTATGTAATATTTATTTATATAAGCATTAAACATTAATTATTATATGAAATATTAAAAGAATAATTTATTGTTGTTGAAAAAAATCCAAGCAAAAACCAATGCCAACAATTTACAACTTCCGGAGGAAAATAATTAAGAAGAAAGCAAAAATTACAAATAAATAACAAAATCAATAATTACTTTCAAGGAAATAATATAATAAGGTGGAAAATAGTGATTTCTTACCTATCTAAATTTATTTATTTATTTTTTTAATGTATCAAATGCTCAAAAAATTTTGCTTAGCGAAAATACTTGCCGAGGCAATTTAAAGCTCAGGTATTTCTGATTATTTATGATAGACATGTTTATTTTTTAATATATGAATGTCATTTAGATCAGAAATTTCAATTAAAAGAAACACAATTTATTATAGCTGTTCATTAATTTTACCAAAAAATTATAAAAAAATAATAACTCATATAACATTTACACGTACTATATTCTAATTGTTATATATTTTAAGTAGAATAAGAAATGCTTAAACTAAATAAACTAATCTAAAGGGATATCATTTAGGTATATCAAAGTTACTATATCATTCCACACAAGATAAAATGTAATTATGACATATAATATAATGTAATATACTTTGTTCAGTATAATATAATTATGATTAGGAATATTTTTATTATTTATAAGAAAGTATAGTGAATATTAAGCGAGTAAGATCTGAGTTGTAGACTACAAAGTTCCAACGTTATTCAACAGAATGCGCTAGACTTCACTACTAGATGGAAGCGACCTCATGCGGCTGATCACGTAACTATAAATGCAAAATAAATTATAAGTTTTTAGGGTGTAATTATAGTTTTTTTTTTGTTGTTTTTTTCATTGTTTTACAGTGCGATGGAAAAATTAACAACAAACGAAAAACTCAAAATTTACTAAAATAAATTATTCAGACGCTTAAAATTATAATATGTATACACATGTTACCATCTTATCTACTAATTAGAAAGGTAACTTTTTAACCCTTAATCTCTATTCACACTCGTTAATATAATATTAACAATCAGTGAATGTGCTGATACAACATTAAAGGAAGTTAAAAAATTATTTATCAAATATTCGAAGACTTTTTACACTGTATTAAGTCAATATATATTTTTTTTATTTAATAAGCAATAAATAAAATATTGTTGATTATAATACAAATAAGTGACAGTATTTAATTATCCACATTGTAATTAGAACCGATCGAACCCATCAAAAGTATTTGTTGATTTCACATAACGATGTCGGTGTATTCACAGCTTTTTGTCATACAGTCATTCACGGAGGTTAATCTTGTAAAATCTACAACTGTGACTTACATTGGTATGAAAAAAAAATGGCTTTTTCGGTAAAAAACATTGATATTGACTTTCTGAGTTTATCCTGACCTGCAATGGAGTTGTTACCCACTGAAAAATGAAAACTCAAAAAATTTACCAACTGAATGTATCCAGGAGCCCCGTGATATCAGAATAACATTCAAAAGAATCAGAAAGTTAAAATTTGATTTCCACTTCCATAAACGAAATTGCGCATCACTCGAACACATTAACGACAAAGGTCGATACGCAAAATCATTTACATATTTTAATCGAGTAATATTCTACTGTTTAGATATAATAAAACCAAATAATATTAATTAATTATGAAAATTATTTCATATATCACTCGATCCTTTCTACAGTCATATCTCAGCAAATCGGCATTATTTAGCTATGACTGTTTTATATATGCTAATAAGCCGAAAGAGTAGTATATCCTTTTACGACCGTTGAGAAATGTGAAGTTGAAAGCTTCAAAGATGTGGAATTTAAAAATTCACACTAAATTATTTGTGTTTCATAGGATTTCATGAAAAATACATGTTTAACATCTTTATAATTTAATGTGAGAATTAAAATAGGGAACAGTATTCAGTCTCAACAAATTATTTTTTTTTTTTTTAAACAGCAAACGTTTCAGCCATACGGCGATCCTCAGTGCTGCAAGGAACATTATGAGTATCATTCAACGAATACATAATGACTTATTCACCACAACAACCATTATTTTTTTTTTCTTTTTATAAAATTATAAAACTAAATATTCTGTTATGTTAAAGTCTTTTAAAATGCTTGTATCTTATTTCTTAGTATGAATATGAATCCTCTTTATTTTTATATGTTTATTCACACGTCAAATCTATACACTTTTAAACCTACGTATCGGAATTACTTCCATCTTCAGATGATATGCAAATAATAGGTAGAGAAAAATAGAAAAACTGTAGAGACCATGCATGTTACAAAAAACATAATTAGAGCAGTTAATTATAAAACAGATACACAAAAACTAAATAGCCATTATGCAGACATAATAAGAAAACTATTATTAAAACTTATTGATAAAATAAAAATAGTAATGACAAAGTACAAAAAGAATATTTTACTAAGATAGGAGAAATTAGTATAACTGGTGGTAATATAAGTTTTATTATAATATAATAAACTATATTTAATAATGGAAAATAGAAAACTGACTACAAAAAAGAAATGAATCAAAGGTGGGTGACAAAAACAAGTAATTGATTTATATAATTTTTGTTTTATTTTAATATTTAATAATTTATTACTTTTGTAATGTTGATTACTTATATGTTGCAATTTTTATCAAGGTTAAAAGAAAACTCTGATGATGGGAGTAATTTAGAAACGATCTTCCTAAAAACACCTTGAAATACATATAAAACATTTATCGTCAAAATAAATATTATTCTCTAAACAAAAGAAAAAAAGGAAAAGAAAAATTTATTATAAAGACATGGATAAGAAGCAGCATGATAGTTGATAAAGGTAACAAGAGTAATCGAATGAGGAAGAGTCCCAGTTATACTAAGTTATTATTCTTTATTATTACTAAGTTATTATTCATTATCATTATAGTTCTTAACAGTTACCCATTACGTTGTCATCTTAAATGTCGAGAAGGCAAATCTTAAAAGTGCTCGAAAAGGACGCATATTTTTTTTTTAAATTCCTTAAATGTTTTGAATAAATAGTTTTTCTAAGCGGTAAGAATTGTGACAAAAGGAACTCTTGAGACTTTTCCTCTCTTGTACTCGTGAAATAATTGAAGTCTAGACATCTCCACCCTCTTCCTTCAAGAGATCTCATCAAGTGTCCTGGATAAGGCGGCTGAAACAAAGGGGAAGGACTTACAAGAAGAGAAAAGGCTTCTTGCAAGTCATTTAACACAAGTCGCGTAAATAAGAAATCTAATAATAAAAAGTAAACGATTTTTAAAAGTCTATGGAAAACCTAAAATAAAGTATAATTTGGTTTGTCAAGTTATTGTAAGCTTGAGGATAACTAGCTAAAGAATATGTCATACTTATTCTGACTTCTGAGCTCAGGGCGAGAGATTCGTCAGAAACAATACTACAGGGAAAGCTGGATTCATAATTTTATAGAGTTAAAAATGGAGGTGGTTGCAAATTATATCATTGTTTATTATATACGTTTTACTATCATGATTTATATACACAAGCACACATATATTGTACTTCTATTGATCTTCCAGTTCAATACCGCACAAAAAATTAAAAAAATGGAGGATTTTGTTAACAGTACTAGGCCAGAATTTCCGGTATCAAAACGGGTGTTAAGATGCCATGAATGTGGTAAATGTTTTTTTTCATCTATAAGTCCTAAACAGTGTATCCAAGCTAATAAAGTCTAATAACGTTAAATTTGATTTTGAATGCGTATTAGAACCTCAGCATTTAGTTTCTAAGATTTTTAAAACTGATATCAATATGAATAGCTATGCAGTTTGGAAACGAGGTAGATATTTAAAAAAAAAATAATTGAATAAAAGTATCTACGTTTTCAAATTCGATCACCTACTCCTGGAATGAAAAAATGATTTTTAGCGAATTAAATAAAATAATTTTTGAGAGTTATGATTTATGAGGGGGAGGGGGTAGAGGGGCAACTGCCCCCTATAGAAAATATGAGAGACAAAAATTACAATTTAAATAAATTTGTAATCATTTACTATATTTATGAAGTATTATTTTAACAAATATTTTAATTTTCAATTATCAATTTGTTGTCCTTGGAAAATTAATTGAGCCTTACATAGTCATAACACCTGGACCCCTTCCACCATTCACAAGAATTTACCTATTAATCCTTTTATGTAATATCTATCGCACACATTAATGTTCAGCAGAAACTTAGGTTAACACAGATATGTTCATAGAAAATAATGTATAAGAACCTGTTGAAATATTCTATCAGTCGTTTAAGAAACCCGTCATGTCCAAAAAAAAAAAAAAGAAAATCTTTTTTCCTTTTATTTTATTTTTGAACTCCTTGAATGCCGAGACATTCAAAATTCAAGAGATACCCGACAAGCTCAGCTTATCTATCGGTTTTTGTAGACCATTCAAATAATCGTTGTCAGCAGAAACTCGACAAATCCAGGACATTTAAAAATATCTTCCTGTAACCAAAGCAGTAGGTAGGTTTTGGAGTAAAATTTTGCTCGGCCTGTCACTGTCTAGGAAACTATAAAAGATTTGAATTGATAACCTTAAATTTTAATCTTGCCAATTTCAACCTTATATATTTATATTACATTAATCTAATCTTAATTTGTGGGTGACAACCATTTTTAAATTATTTTTAAATAATTTATTTTTTGAAGAGAAAAGATCTGGCTCCGCCGGGATTCATTCATTCATATCAGTGAAGAGGAAGGATAGATTAATATAAAATAATTTTAAAATTGACGTATGTCAATAAATATCATAAATTGGACAAAATTTGTCCACCTCTCGCTACTACTCGCAAAATTGTGAGATAGGGGGAGTAGGTATCAGTGAAGAGGAAGGATTTGCTCTGCCTTGAGCCGAGCTCTGTGGTGTAGTGGTTAGCATCCGCGCATGTAACGCGGGAGACCCGGGTTCGACTCCCGGCGGAGCCAGATCTTTTCTCTTCAAAAAATAAATTATATATTTATACTTTCAGTCATTTTTCATTTATTAGACAATATGCATAAGCTTGTTTTTTTTTTTAACAGTAATAACCAAAATAGATGGTTGTTTCTATTATCAGGAGAAATCTTACATATCCAAGAAAACATTTATCAATACATGAAAAATGTAATCTAGTTAGAAATATGTGTCGGAGAAAGTAATTTAAGTTAAGCAAATCTCTCAATGCGAAAGTAGAAACATTTTTTTTACTTTTCCAATAATTTAAATTTGTGGACATGTCGGGTTCGTCAAACGACCTATACAATCAGCAATGTGAATAATAGGGGACGGTACTGGTGGTTAGATCATGCCATCAGGAATATTGTCAAACAAGTTTGAAGATAACAATAATTTATTATTTATGCGATTTGTGGTATTTAAATGATCCATTATTTTCTCGAAGGATTATAGAAAATTTCTTATTTTTCATGGAGAATTCATTAGCTTTAGCAATCGTTTATGCAGAACTGACTAATGCATATTAACTGGGAAAAAGAAGATGCATTGATACCAAGGCAGAAGGAAACAACTAAAGAGATCCAATGACATCTAAGTGTAAAGAAGATTTCCAGTGGGGCTTAAAAGAGAATCCCCTGGAGGGCGGGGGTGTTTCTTGGGAGGGTGAACCCTGATGTCATTTGCCATCCCTCGCTGTGCTTGGGGCTGCACCAGAAACATTTCTTAGTAAAAAAAGAGCAGATAACCTGTGAAAAAACGTATTTTTTATTAAATCTAAAAGTTGATAAAATGAGAAGTAATTCTTAAAAAAAAAGACATGTGTAAGAGTTCTACTAGATTTCTTATACAACGTCTAAAAATTTGAAAGCTGTATTTAAAATTAAAATATTCGTTTCAAAATAGTTTTCTGAGACTTATTTTACACTCTTGATACCTTTTTTTATCTTTTTATTACACAAATTGTTTAGCGGGTTTTAGTTCTTTAAAATAACTTGTTAGTTGTTTCTACTAAAATATGATGAAGAGTCCCTCGTATTCCGATTTTTATTATATTTCCATATTATTTTTATATAATTTAGCTGTGTTTTTTTACCCATCTTCAAGGATTATATCTGTATTACAACGGGGTCACCTGTGCTATAGTGGTTAGCATGGCAACCTACAATACTAAAGGTCGCGACATCGCGTTCCACGGTGGCCCTAGGATATTTTAATGGAAGTAAAAAAACGTGAGCCATGCCGTCCCTCGGATAGGACGTAAAATGGAGGTCCCGAGCCTGTACAATGTCAGGTACTCGATAAAGATCCCTATCCTAATTATACCTGGATAGGCAAAATTTAGGACTCCCACTATAGCATCGTCCGATTAGCCTAATTAGCATAAATTGACGTTAAACAAACAAATATCTGTATTACAACAATAAAAATGTTCCCGAGAAATATAAGATGATGTGTAAACACTGTATTTTTTCATTGGCATATTTAAATAATAACTCTTTTACAGATTTTCGATCTAATATGATATATACCCAAGGCGTCCACAGGATTTCATCTAGGGGAAGGCAGGCTGGAAACATTCTTATGAGCAGCGGGGGGGGGGGGGGGGGGGGGGGAGGGTTGTAAGGGTCAATTATTTTTTTTTTAATAAAACTTACTAATATTTTAAAATAAAATAATTTTTTACGTACGTAATTAATATAATAAATGAATACAGATTTATTTAATGTGGAGCTCGAATACTTTTTCTTTTTTCTATTCTCTACAAAGTTTTGATTTTTTATGTTTAACTACGAAAACTTTCTTGTACCCAGGATGTTGGTTCTCCCACTTACGTGATCGATGCACCGTTGCTGTTGACGCTCACTACTAATGATCGATCCTACTATACAGTCTATTAACCTGGTTGTCTCTATTTCGGTTGAGAGCAATGAATCTAAGCTCATTCTAGTTTGATTCCACATTCTAGTATTGGTGTGAACAAGGTGTATTAATGTGATTTTTTGTGAAACCCAATGACAGCTTGTCGCAAATCAATAGGTATATAGGTTTTTTAATTTGGCGAAGTAACGAATGAATACCATAATGTCACCTTCATCACAGCATCTGCTAATTCTCTTTTCAGGCCTTTAAAAGCATTTAAGGTTCCTGTTTAATTTCCTTAATCTTTAACCTGATCCTGCTTCTTCTGATGTTTTTAACTCATCATGATAAGTCTTTTCAGCTTTCCTGCGTTTTGGCTGATTATGCGAAGTTGTTGATAAAACATTATTTTAAATGGATTAGAATTGAATAAATGAAATTTAAAAAAAGTTATTCTGAAGTTGAGCAGTCCTTGAATCTCTCAGTAGTTGATAAAAATGTCTTAATAATCACACAACGTTATAATAGCCTCCAAAAGTCTGACTTCAGAGGCGCAGTAGTAAACTGGAAGCATATGATTGGTAGGGGTAAAGAAAGCTAGTTTCATTGGTTTAAAAATGATTTTTACAAGATACCTACAAATTAGTTTGAATGAGTTTTGAATTATATATTGTGTTCAGTGTTAAAAGGTATTCAGTTATTCTTTATAAAGCCATATTGACTATCTCTCCTTCAATAGTGCTTCTTGAGTATTATTAAATATCCCTAGGCTCCAGGTTTTGAACGTGCTATCTACGGGCTCCCAATCATACGTTGCCATGGGGAACGCGTATTTTACAACGCGTTTTCCCACTCGGCCATCTCGCCACCCAATTCGTTCACAACTCTTGGTTCGATTCTGTTTCTGATTTAAGTTATATTTCTTGGTTTATTATTTTTTTCATTAGTTTTCTTTAATTGCCATACCTTCCTCTTGAATTGAATAATTTTTATCTTTTTTTTTCCCAACGGTTTAATCGATTTGTATCTTTTCTTTCCCATATTTTATGCCATAACGATAGCTATAATATAGTCAGATGTAAAAGTACCCTGGAAAACTCAGATAATTTATTTATTTTATTTATCTAATTTTAAAATTTATCTTTTCTTCGAAATTTATAAATGGCTCTTCCACAACCGAAAAAAAACTTTTGTTTTGACAGTCCTTCATTTTTTTTTTTTTTTTTAATTTTCCAGATTACTCTCCCTCCAATAAACATATACATCCCGTGGCTGCTTTTTAGCCTCACCGTAACAAGAGAATTCGATATTTTTTCTATTTGAAAAATGGGGTTCCACTCCGAATTTGGTTCCGACCGGTTCATGGTGCTCGGGAAATGAGAAATGCACTTCCTGATGACTCCGTGATGAAGAGATGCATGCTCAATGAAGAACAAAATGAAAGGCTGGGAATCTCGAGATGTGCCCTAAATGAAATCCTTTCTTTCACATTCTTTGTCTACCTCCTTTTATCAGCTAGTGGTTATTAATCTTTAGAAGAATTCAGAATATTAAAATTTCTGGGTATAATATGTTATGGTAATACATATTATACTAAGTATAATATAATATGGGTAGAATATATTTACATATGTACCTACCTACATAAGTACCTATATATAGGTACATAACTATTTGTATATTTAAAAAAAATATATATTTCTGCATCTGAGTTAATAACGATGTTACAATGAGAAACATTGAAACTAATAGTAGAATTATCAATATTAACATGGGTAGAATGTATTTACATATGTTCCTACCTACCTACATATCTACCCATATACAGGTACATACCTATTAGTATGTTTAGAAAAAAAATTATTTCTGCATTTGAGGTAATAACCTGTGTTATAATAAGAAACATTGAAACTAATACAACTTATGAAATAAAACCACAAGGTAAATACAGATATATTCGGATTATCCCTGATTTCGATATTCTTAGGTAATTATTTCCATTCATCTATTGATTAGGAAAGTTTCTAATTTTTTGGGCTTACGGTGTTTGAGAGATATATTAAAAAAAAACTACGCTTTTTAAATAGTTTTTGGGCTCTATCACAAATTACTTGAGCTCACATATTTTTGAGTATTCTGTGCTCTTTCTTCCTTCAGATATCCCACTTCACCATATTCAAAAACATAATGCCTTAAAAAAAAAAACTTTTTGTTTTTTTAATTTTTCCAAAAACCGCCTCTTTACTTTCACTTACCTTGAAGAATTGCGATCGTGAAAAATGTCGACTTCCGGTTTTCAACGGAAATACACGTTTTGGACCCCCTGAGTCGAAATAACCAAGTCCCGCGGAATGGTCGCTGTGTGTGTGGGTGTGTGTGTGTCTGTGTGTGTGTGTGTGCGTGTGTGTGTGAACAGACTAGCTCAAAAACTATAAACCGTGCGAATCTGAAATTTGATATTTAGTGTAGGTTTATGCCCGCGATGTGACAGCAAAAATTTGCCCAAAGGGAGGGGGTACTTTATTTAATAACTTTTTACGTCTTTTTCGATTTTCTCAAAAACCTGAGATGCGACTGTAATAATTTCATCAAAATTGATCAACCGGAGGGGGGACTTCACTTAATAAATTTTGTATCATTTTCACGTGGTTTTTTTATTTACTCAAAAACGGCTTTAACGATTTTGATAAAACTGGGTATATGATGTATGTATATGCCCGAGATGCGACTGTAAAAATTTCATCAAAATTGATCAACCGGAGGGGGGACTTTACTTAATAAATTTTGTATCATTTTCACGTGGTTTTTTTATTTACTCAAAAACGGCTTTAACGATTTTGATAAAACTGGGTATGTGATGTATGTATATGCCCGAGAGGCGACTGTAAAAATTTCATCAAAATTGATCAACCGGAGGGGGGACTTTACTTAATAAATTTCGTACCTATTTCACGTGTACATATTTTTTATTTACTTAAAAACGGCTTGAACGATTTTGAAAAAAACTGGGTATTTGATGTATGTATATACCAAATATGTAAATGCCAACATTTTATCAAATTTGGTCCAACTGAGGGGGCACTTTATTTTATGACTTTTTTCCAATTTTTACCTTTTTTTCGATTATCTCAAAAACGGCTTTAACGATTTTTATCAAATTCGTCATGTTTAATGAAAATTAGATTTTCTTTAATATCAGGTAAGCTTTATCATTATCAAAATGTTCTTAGGGGGCTTTTTTTTGTGGGGGGAGGGACCTTTTTTGTTCGTTTCTTTCTTATAAAGTACCTTTGTTTTTATTTACATGGAGAAATTTACTGTCTCTCGTTACGCCTAAAAATAAGAAATGGCTAAATATGAGATATGATAAAAATAAAGAAAACAAAAAGAGGAGAAAAATATTCAGTCAACTCATAAAACTCGTTGAGCCCACGCATGCGGAGTACGCCTTTAATGACAGACCATTGTTCATAATTAAAGCCGTTCTGTTCATTTGAGAAGTAGCAATTAACAAAACGCATTAATTTCAAATCTAAGTAAGTTTCTAAGTGAAAGTTGTGTGTTGCGAGCACGCACCAGATTTTTTTAATATGTTATATGGTCATGTATTGTATGAAAAGAAAGAACGCAGAAAACTGAAAAGGATGACACTTGTTTCTGCTCTCTAGCTAAAATAGTTTCGGAGCTCAAAAACTATTTGAAAATAGCACCTACAACATTTCTTATCTTGTCAACCCATTATTTCACCACTTCGAACTATGGTACACTTTTAGTATGACACCAAACGCTACCTTATGGTAAACTAACATAATTACATTTTTTTAAACCAAGCTGGGTATTTTTTCAATATTTTGAAAAAGGTTTTGAATTTTTTTAAAATTATATTTTTAGGATATGGTCACAAGGTGTATCTAAAAAAAAGAGCACAAAATACTGAGAAAGATGACACCTGTTCCAGCATTCTAGCTTAAATAAGTTGTGAGATATGGACTATTTAAATACCCATTTTTTTAAAACTGTTTGCATCCTGTTGCAGTCTCAGAATATATTTATTTATATTTTTTTTTCTTCCTCTTGTTCTTTCTTCTCCTTCAAATTTCTTTGGATGTTTTCTATTATTATGTGTTTTATTTATTGATATATTATTTTTTTTTTTTAATCCACAAGAAAGCAGTGAGCAGCTGAGTAGTAGAAAAATTTAAATAAAGTATGTAAAGACGTAACATTTTTAAAGAAATGTTCAATAAAAACTAAATGTACTTGAAAATGGAAAAAAAGTCCGAAACTTTTTATGTATTAATGATAAATAAAAAGGACTCATGAATATATTTTTATGTATAAATAACCCGAAATAAAAAAACCCATAATATTTATTTATGTAAAAATATGAATAAATATATTCTGAACATTATTTACATCCAGAATATATGTTATAGTATATATGCAGTTATAGTACATAGTTATAGTAAAAATATGGCCTGAATATAAATATTCATTATGTTATGGATTTAAATATATCCAGGTTGTAGTGGTTAGCATAGAAACTTACAATACGAAAGGTCGCGGGTTAGCGTCCGGAGGTAGCCCTAGGATATTTTAATGGGATTAAAAAATCCTTGTCTATGCCGTCCCTTGGATAGGGCGTAAAATGGAGGTCCCTAGCCTGTACGATGTCAGGTACTCGTTAAAGATCCCTATCCTAATTATACATAGGATAGGCAAAATTAGTGGCATAAAGTGGCGTTAAAACAAACAATCAAATATATTCTGAGACAGCAACAGGATGCAATCAGTTTAAGTATTTTAAGTAAATGATGATTCTACCAAGATAATATGAAGAATAAAGGATACCAATTATAAAACAAAAACAAAACATTTTAGATTGTTATTTTTTTTTTTTTTTTTTTTATAGTTTTCCTACCAGCAGTAACCCTGCCAAAAGGTAGTTTATGTTTTAGTTCTTCACATACCTCACAACACAACTTGTAAATATAATGTATATGTTTGTTGCGTCGCCAGTGGCACCACGTTTTTTTTTTAATCTATTTTTCTTATTTTCTATTTCTATTTTTTTTATCTATACCTCATTTATCTAAAATATTTTTTTTTTTACAAATAAGATATTATGTATATTTTAGAGAAATCCAAGGATATTACAAAGATTACGATTTTTCTGTGTTAAAAAAAAAAAAAAGGAATCGATGAGTCGTAATGTGATACCAGAAATATGATTCGTAGCAATATGATTCCTAGTAAAAATTAGGATGATTTGGAAACGTCAATACACGGAAGAGCTATATGCAACCCTCTCACATCGATATGACCAGAAAAGTGCAGTATGGCGCCGCGGTGAGGAACTAAGTGGGGAAATGCATGGCCAAGAGAAGGAGTGGCCAAAGTCAAGGAGCGCTCTAGAACAATGCGACAAAGGCAAGCCCTAAAAGGGCCAAATGAACGAATCACGAAGGGACCGCGATGAAGGCGAACAATGGGCCAAAGCGTGGGCTAGGAGGACAGGGAGTTTAGTTCTGAGGTTCTAGGACTAAGTGAGAGAGTGAGTTAGTGAGTTAAGTGGCCAAGTATGGATTGCTCCAGGTGGCGCGTATCTTCTCGTTTACAGGAAACTGCTCTTACCTGCCAGCATTTGAGGTAAAAGATCCTTCATCATATGGTATCTATATCATGGCATTGTTGATGGTTAGGCATAGGAAATTTATTAGTTTTAAAATATTTTATTAATACAAGAACAGTCAATGCAATGGAAAATAAAAATCGTTCGTACATATAAAGCACCATACGCAAACATGAACTATCTTTCTGTAGAAGTGTACTTGATAATGTATAGGCAATTTCATAATTATAGTATAATGCTCTTGAAACAAACACTTTTCGATAAGTTGTATTAGAATGTATAACATTATAGTCCAAGATTGTATTCTTCGAATAAATAGACTGTGAAAATTAAAAAAAAAATCAGGATTTTGTGTCCGTTGTAAAATTCATTCTACATCAAATCGAAACAACTCTCATATTTTTTTTTTTTGACACCAATTATGATGTAGCTGAAAGCTAATGAGTTGATTAAAACCCCTTAAATACACTATCTGAACATATCACTTTGTATTAAGATACGAATAGAATCACTTCCTAAAAACCATTGTAAAAAAACTTTTACATAGGATTGGAAATACATCCTTTGGGAATTTTTAAACCATCCTCCTTCACTAACTTTATTTCAACATCACCAATTTCTCCATTTCTTTAATTAAAAATCTTTCGTAACTATGTAATGGATTTAGGTATATTGAGTTTATTTTATAAAATTGCTACATTCCGAACGAGATTCGGTGATTATTTTATGATTATTATTATTCATTATTATTAATCATCATCATTCATCATTATTATTAAGATGTACCCAAAGATCCTGTAAAATATTTATTTTATATTTCATAAATCTTTAAAATTTTAGTAAGGTAAATGTAACATCACCGCGCATGAGAAAAAAAAAATGATGAAAATGTAAAACGAATGGTTGACCGATTGAGAAAATGGACCATTGTTCATGAATAAGGAAGCTACTAAAACAAATCAAAAATGAATAAAATTATTAATATTTAATCATAATTCGCTTTTAGGGAAACACCATAGTCTATCGACTATACAAACTTATAGCAATACATTATTAATTTTTAATATACATGAATATAAAAAAAACTAAAATTCGTTAAAAAATATGAAATCCAACATTTAGTTAAAATTCTACCCTTAAAAATGAGTTTTAGATTAAAAAAATTCAAACATTGAAATAGATAAATAATATAGATTAATATAAAAAATAATAGAGGAAAGTTTTTAACCAAGAGATGGAAGTTGTTAATACACTTCAAATTTTTAAGCCACAAAACGTATATTATTAATATTTTATTTTATATCAAGTTTTTATTTTTTTTTCAACAGCTATGGATGAAGTTCGTCGTCCGTTGATCATTAATTGGGCTGAACATTCTTTATTTTTTTTAGGCATTTCAGCTTTTTATCAATACCAAAGTTCTTGAGCGAATATTTTGGTGTAGCGATCTTGTGTTGCGTTTTCTATATATATTAAAGCTGTTTCTTTGGTAAGGATGAGCCAAGGACCTGTACTGTTCTCAGTCGGCTTCTCAGTGATTATTTAACAGCGAAGATGCCAAAACAATGTTATTTCATTTTCCTTCCTATATTCATTTCCCTTTCTCCTATTGATGGCTTGAATATTTAATGATAACTGACTGTCAATAACTAATTAGAGAGAATCAATAGCTACCAATTACTCCGATTGGGATGACTGTTTTTGCAAAACTTATTTTTTTTTACAATTTCCAATGATCTTAGAATTGCTTACGTCACACCAGTAAGAATGGCATTCGTGTACATTTCATGTTTTTAGAGGAAAACTTGTCTTTCTTGAAACGCCAATCGAAAAAAAAAAAAAAAAAAAAAAATGGGATTGGTATTTTATGGAAATAAGGTGTTTAGAGCCTTGAAATTTTGTGCTAGTGGTCATATACTTTTAATATTCAAATTCTTAGCATCGCAAAGGGATGGCGACATGAAATAAAATAATTGTTAAGATTGAGAGAGAATTGGTTTGGGGGATAATTATGGTTTATAGTTTTTAATTATTAACATGGTTAGAGAGACATCGGTAGATAATATTACCCAGTCTACCAATAATAGCTAACATCTTATTCCAGACATTTTGTTGAGAAAGGTTATAAACTGGAGGAAATGAATTTAGTTCAAGAATTTAATTTTTACAGAACTTGTCACACGTCAGCCTTACATAAATTCATATTCTTAACTTAATGAAGGCAGACATTATCTAAAGATTTTTTTTGTTTTTTGGAAGTAGAGTAGCTCAGTGTAAGGCATCGAGCTGCTGCGCTTAAGGTCCCACGTTTGAATATGGCTTGGCAGGGTATCTTTAATATTTTATTTAAGGTGGCCGGGAAACCCTCCTGGGGCAAATGCAGCGTCTATAAAGTGGGTGCCCTTAATAGAAAAATTAAGGGGGAAAAGACAGGCGGTTGAGCGCGATCACAGTCATATCACCTTTGTGCACGACCATTAGCCAAGAAAAAGTTCTTCCGTACATAGTACTGAACCCAAGGTTCAGGTTCATGGGTTGTAGTGTGTGCTATATGGTTTTTTTTTTTTTTTTTTTTGTTTTTTTTTTAATAGTTAAGTACCATTATTCATCCAAAAAATATATATTTGAGAATGCTCCATATTTAACTGTTGTTTGAATAAAAAGCATTGAATTTAATCACTGGAGAGGAAGCTTATTCAGCGGGACCAATCAAATAAAATTAATTTATCAAATAATGATAAATGATAGATATATTTATAAATATTAAATATACTTTTCTTCTTCTTCTTCGTTCCTCCCTTAAATGTTTATATTAGGCAACTAAAGCAGGAATTCAGTGGTTCTCTTGAGATTCTCCAAGCTTCCCCACAGCTTCCTCTCCAGTGACATTGGTTCTGGCCTAATTTTCGTGCGGGTGTTTTCCAAGAGTCTGCAGTACTGAAGGATGTGGTCAGCTATTCACTAAAAGACTTGTATTATTTCAATTTCACATAGGCTATTTCAATTTTGTTTCGAGTTTGTCCCTCCGCCTTAATCAAAGCGCCAGAAAACTATATCCATGAGGAGTTGTACTAAAGAAGCTCCTTTTAGTTTTTCGAATCGATTATTTTTACTATCATAAAGCCTAAGGACTTCTTTAGAAATCATTAGAAAATGTTTTTCTAATGCAATAATGGGTAATTGGAACAGACTCCAAAAGCGTCTAATCAGCGATCAAAAACCGCAATCCAAACAATTCCATTGTAAGGAAAATAATAATTACATGGTAAGAACTAAAATTAAGAGCGAAAAGATTGAACCTGGGTCCCTTCCCACAGAGGAATCAGGGGGAATGATAATGCCGATCACGCTGCGAATTTAACTAGACAAGGTGAAGAATCGGAAAACGTAATTGTATAAAAGGAAGTCACATCAGAGGGCTGGTAGTTCACCCATGATTACCTTCTCAGATATCTGGAGGCACACGAATGCCAGAAATGTATCAACGTCTGACGGTGAAGCACATTTTACTAGGTTTTCCTCAGTCCAATTAACTTTGGAACAATCTTACTTACTTCATGAAAGGACCTTGGCCTCAACATATCCTCCATTGTCCGTTCTAACATACTGGACATCATAGGTCTTCCCGAGGATTTTCATTTCTCAAACTACAAATGGACAAATCACTTAGTGAGTAGTTAAAAGACAACGAAACCAAAAAGTTAAAAAAGTCTTATAGAAGCAATATATCACGAGAGAGTATGCCAATGACCCTCAAAGTAGAGGCGAAAGTAGAGGCGAAAACCGTGGAAAAAATAAATTTTATTCAAATAGAATTGATAAAATTTACGTTGTTTAAAACAAATTTTGATAAAATAAAAGCATCAAATTTGTTCGAGTGCCAAAAAATAATATCAGTAAGTTCATCATATTTTATGACTGTTTGGATAGAACACGTTTCATTTACTAATTAGAAAGTAAGCCAATTTATTGGGACGAAATAAAAAAATTATATAATATTACTCATGTTTTTATCCAACGGCCACTCTTGGCGTTTTGTGTTTCAGTCTTGCAAACCATTAAAGTCGGGCACCTTTGACAAGACGTTCATAATTTATTGTGAGTGATGTTTATGCTGTTCCATAAGTCTGCATCAGTATCCTCGGAGTTTTAGCGTATCGTCAGAGTTAGGATTTCTGTAATGCCTTAATGACCAAATGATTATCATGGCAATCATCAAACAGATAATCATTATCTCTTTTCAATCTTATTCTGCCTGCTACATAGAGGCTGAAGTTTAGAATGTCATAATTTACAAGGCCATGCGCATTCCATTCTTGCAGCTCCTTCTTTATCATATTCTCTCACATTTAAAATTCTATCTTTATTACATACTCTCCTCGATTCATTTATTTACTGCAAAATAAATGTTTGCTTTGGATATGTTACTTATAACGTCCCGCCAAATAGCATCAGGAATCGTAGGAGTGTATGGCAGTTTCCCCATGAAACGTAATAACAACTAGAGTCTGCAAAAACTTAACTTTTCACGAGAAGCAAAAATCAGTTTCTATATAATTTTTGGTGAGGAATCGAAAAATAAAATACCGATTGCATTTTTCAATTTAGGCCTCCCACATACTTATCCTCATTGAGTCTTTTAATGATGCCTGGAAAGAGGGATTCATTAACATACGAAGAGGTCCTCACTCTTTTCTCCGGGAAATAATTATCCAGCTCGCCATAATTGCTAGCCAACGGCTCCTTTCATCAAGGATGTGAACTAAATTTATATTATGCATATTTACAGTTTTCCGCCATCTAACGGTGCTCTCCTTAATGGTCCCACTTGCTGCAGTTGCACCTGCAACATTTAACCACTTCCTTTATAGGGTAAATGTATATATTTCTTTAAATTTCATCTCAACTCTTTAGGTAGTTCTCCTCTTGTGAAATGTTTTTATATATTTTCCTCCCGAATGACCTTCCTCTTTGAAAATAAACGAGGTTGTTTTTCGACCAATCACGGCTGAGAAAGGACCCCCCCCCCTTTCCACCCCCTCAGGGGCTTTGGACAAACTAATGGCCCTCATTTAGTCCTTCTTCATTACTCCTTCTCCGGTTACACTCACGAGGAGGGGAAAACAAGGATTGTTTGAAAAAAGGGATGAAAAGAAAATTATTCGCCGATAAGTTCTTTTTAGAAAGCTCATCGTTTCGCGGTATCGGTAGCTCCGACCCCTATAAGGTATTACCAGTAAAGCCCTTCCCCTCCCCCAGCCGGGGCGAGAGTAAATTGGTCAGCGTTTTTAGTCAAAGCCCCCGAGGAGCTTCTTAAGGCCTCCTGGATCCTTTCAATTTAAAGGAAATGGCTTTATTTAATTTCCTCCGAGAGGGGGCCAAAGAGATCCATTTTCCTCGGTTCCTAATATAGGGGTCGTTTTAACACCGCATTACTCAATCTCTCTTTCCCTGTCTTAGACCTATCTTTTTTTTTTTTTTTTTTTCTCTCTTCCATTTACTTCACGATTTAAAATTATTGAAGACCGAGATGAAAAAATATTAAAACCGTCTGCTCTTATTTCGTCATTAGAGGATATTATTTAATTAATCAGACACTGAATTTATCTCCAGCAACATTTGTACAGAATTTTCATCATGTGATTTTCTAATAACAACAATAAACTGTTTATTTTACAAAATTTAGGTAGATAAAATTTCTTTTTATTCATTTACATATAGGCATGGAATATGTCCGTTTGCAGGGTCGACCGTAGTTTTACAATATTGTTATTGGTTCTAAAGCATATGACATTGAAGTAAAATGCAGAATTATACAGAGAGAAAATTAATTTACAAAATTAACAGAGAAAACATTATAAATGATAATTTATCCTTCAAGGAAACAATCCTAAATAATATAAATAATATGAAGAGTCCACGGAAGAAAGGGGGAGAGTCAATTTTTTCCGAATTTTAGTTATATACATATAATTGTTCGTCTAGATGAGTAGAATATGTTGGTGAAAAGAAATAGTCAGAAAAAATGACAGTAGGTTGGTTACAAGGGATGGAAAGAAACGCGTACTCGGAAGAAAGGGGGAATGTCCACGCGGAAAAACCTAGAATGGGGGAGAGTCATGTTAGAAGTTATATGGATTGTGTATTAATATCACCATTTCATCAATAAAACAGGGAAGAAAGGAGGAGCGTCCATGACTATCCCCCTTTCTGTTATGTTTAAATTGTTTTATTTTTACTAAAAATTTTTTTTTAAAGCGTGATATGTCTGTTTAGGGCAAATTTATTATTTTGACACTTTGAAGAAAATTGATAAAAGATACGTAAGTAATTAAAGATCCAAACCTAAAAACTCGATTTTCTCGGAAAGCACTCCAAATGACAACCCCCCTTTCTTCCGTGGACTCTTCATATATTTATATATTTTTTTTTTTATTTCTTGTTGTGTAACGTCGCTTCGACTGCCAAGGCCATTAGCGGCGACTGCTGTTCTTAAAAGTAGGGCATTAATTTTGTGCTCCTGAGATATTTCAGGGTTTTTTCAATACCGTTGTTTGCTTTGTAGGGATATGAAGTTGTAATATTGAAGTCGCGGCGTTCCTTTCAGTATTTTTGACACTGAAAAAGGTGTTCTACTGTAAGAGGAGTATTATCGCATATTTGGCAAGTTGGGCGGTGAAGTCCAATAAGCAGGTGGATATGAGTCAGCTTCGTGTGACAAATTCTTAGCCTGGTTAAAAAATAAAAAAAAATAAAAGCAAATTAAAATGAAACTAAAAAGCTGATAAAAAGTTTTTATTGTTGTAAAGGTTTCATTTGTATCCCAAAAACATTATCCTATTTTCTCTCTCGGCGAAGTTGTGTTTAATAATACTAGGCGCAAAAACACGCTTTTGGGGGTACATTTACCTACCCCCCACGAAAACGCTATTAACTAGAAATCTTCTCGTAAAAATTAAAATACTTACAAACAATAAAACCTTTAGTTGCAACTAATATATATATTTTTTTTTAATTTTTGGCTACTTGATTAGGTACTACTTTAATGAGCTCTAAAATGGGAACGGCTCGTTAAAAAAAAATGGTCTTGGAATTGAATCCCATATGGCGGATAATAGGAACGTTTTCGAGATTGGGAGTAATTCACGATATATAATGTTTACCCATTATTTAAAAAATGTTTATAGTAAGTTTACCAATTCATGGATGAATTTACAAGGAAAAGCGAGATTGTTCTTAGAAATCTTTGTATTGTAACTTTTGCGAGTTTAAAAATGTATATATTATTTATTTATTTACATCTACAAAAGAAATAATTATAATTAATAAGGTCACTATAGTCTCTAATAACGTGAAGACCAGTTATAAAAGAAGGGAATTATGTTCAACACAAAGGTGTTCAGCAATTCGATCCGACTACCTGATCCACCCCCATTTCTAGGTACAGCATGGTACTTAAAGTGAGTGCTCAATGGATCAAGAAAGCATCTGCCAAATCACGTCCTGGTCCACGCAAAAATCAATCAGCTTTCTGTTAGCAGATTATAAAACATGAGCGGTTCCAGATTTAAACCAGAGGTATTTATTTATTGTATCAAATCAAACCCTCACCATCCCTTAGAAATCGTTTACGTCTAACTTGAACCCAAAGCAACATCTTTTGTTTTTATATTTATTTACTGAAATGTACAATAGTATTGACCAAAGTTCATGATTCAAATATTGTGGCTATTAAATCGAGAAATAGTTACGCTATGAAAAGATATAACATTGGTTGCACAGACGCATAGGAGGATTGTCAGAAGGTTGGAAACTAGTGGTTTGGATTGATCAGAGGTTTCTTATGGAAGTCTGGTACCTGGACCAAGTCAAATCGTCAACATATGGAACCCTAAGGACTGCTGTGTTTAATTTGATTTTTGACGAAATAAGGAACATTATGTACATTTTGGATAGTTGGGATTCGAGAGGAACTTAGTGTGTTAGTGTTGATGGAGCCCTAAAAATCAACTTCCAAAATCCCAAAAATTAACTTGTAAAGTCATAAAAGTTGGCCTTTAGAGTTCGAATGGGTATTTCCAGTGTTTTCAGTTTACTTTAACATACTTTGGTGGAATTGGTGAATCATAATCTTATCTTGCCATCTTGACTGTGTTTGACAAGGAAAAGAACTAACTCGTTGTTCATGTTTATGTAAACTAAAATACTTTACACTCATACCTTTAAATGATGTAGACAAATACTAATTTAAAATTACCTAGTAGTATATATTTATGGAAATTATAAGAAACTGTTTACTGCGGCGCACATCTCAACTAAAAAGGAGTTGTTAGGAATTAGTTTAATTTTTCATTTTTTTATTTTATATTTTGACTTAAACTGAAAATGATGCGATGAGAGTTCCCTAAAATTGTGAATAGTGATCAAATTGACGGTGCGTTATACTCATGGACACGTTATCCATACTCGACCACTCTCACAATTAAGTAAATTAACAAAATATCCACGATACCTAGAAAAACAACATCAATAATTCAAAATTGAGGATACTTACATCCATAAGAAAGCAAGAAGTTAGAGACATCCCGACTCCTGATTACTTGTATGTCCTGTAAGTAATAATTTGATATCAGAAAAACAACTCTAAAGCTCGGAAAACCCAACATAACCAAAATATTTTAATTAATCATATATTAGTTAATCTATTAGGTCTAAATCGAGGTAGGTGGGCAGTGAGAAGTAATCTTATTTTCAATCCTTTTATCACCATCTCTGTTACAAACTTACCTTATAGTCCAAATTTATGATTGGCAACGTATGATTGGAATATCAACCGGAATATCAAAATCAAGTTCAAAACCCGGAGCCAGGGTACATTTAATAATACTGGGCATTAATCCCCCGCCCTCTCCCCTAGCCCGGAAAACACCGACTTTTTTAGACTTATTAAAAAAAATTGAATATAGACAATGGTAATGTGTAATTTTAAAAAGAAACATGTCCTCAAATTTATTTTCAAATATAGAAAAAAATCAAGTCAAGATAACTTAAACTATACTTTAAACTTTTTCTCACAAATATACATGGGCAAATAGACCTACTCATGTGAGACATGGTTTCAGTTGATAAGCTTAAATATATATATAAGAAGAAGGAGATTAAAAAGGCGTTGGATGAGATCCAAGTGAAACAAGCGGTACTGAATAGTAAGAGGTGCTTCTGATAGCCATCGTTCCCCATACCATGTCCAACGTATTGTTAATAAAAAAATACCACCAAACCTGCTGATTTTTTACTTTTTATAGACAGGTGCGGATTTAAAAATGCAGTAAAAATAATAACAATAAATCTGGCGATTAATATAATAATTATTTACCTCACTTATTTGTTTCTCAGGGGAAGATTTTATTTTTAATTTATTTCGAAAAATTTCTGGGGTTAATATAACTCTTTTATCTGCCTTCTTGCTAAACCCGTCCTAATTGCTCTTGATTTCCAGCCAACTTCTAAATGCCAAGAAGAGGATGAGATTATAAAGTTCATTATGATAGAATTCCCTCAAACGACTGAAATAAAAAATTAAGCGGGACTCGGATGAAAATAAAGATGAATAATAAAGGGACGCTAACGACTTGTAAGAATATAATCCTCCCGAGTCAGTGGCAGCCTTTATTAAGCTTTCTTTGGAAAATTCAGGCAATTTCGTCTTGGGGGGGTCTGTGAGGGGGTAGGGAAGATATTGTAGGGGGGGGGTCTTGGCCCGGGATCCCACTAATGTGTTTACTCGGTTTTCCCTAATGGTTGGGCTTTTCTTTCCCTGGGACTCCGGTCAGGAGATTAATTTTCCTGATTTATGAAAAGCCGGGAATATCTTTCCCCGATCTCTCCCGAGAGGAGCCTAACAACGAGGAAATATCCTTTCAATGAGATGATTATATTTTAATATCATTTTTTTTCATTTTATTAATTATCTTTGGATTAATACCATCTTCCTAATTACATTTAAGTTCAGAGAACAACTTCTTTTTCATTTTTATTTTATTAAATCATTTCTCAGTAATATAATTTCTAAAAGAAAATCCTTTGTAATAATTAATTTAAACTCTTAATAAGATTTTAAAATATTTTGAAGATGCACTTAACATAAGAAATAAAAATACATTTATTAGATTAATTATATACCTAATGTAGAGCAAATATATTAAAATGATTTATTTTAACAAGTTTTTTTTTTTTTAATTTGAATATTTAATAATGATCACATCATAATATGTTCAATAGGAATTCTTTTAAACTGATCAAAAATATAATCTGTACAACTTAATATTTTTTATATCCAATCAATTATTTTTTTTAATATTTTTAATTATGTTGCTAAATAATAATATTTAATAAGAAAAATAACCATTTAATTCAGTTTAGAAGGGTCAAAACAAAAAAGTGGACTTAACATAGCATAGGAATTATTTCAAAAAAACTTTTCCCTGTTTAAACTGATCCCGCTATGAACTATTTTACAGTTAAGATTTAATGAAAATGAGTTAAAAATACTGCTAACCACAACAAAAATATTTTTAATATTCAGGATTGAACAGATTCGAAATCGATTTAAAATAAACAATATATGTTCATTTCCAATCCAATAAGTGGTCTTTTTTTAGATATTATGATTTATGACAAAGGGTTTTCGACGAAAATCGTTTCGTTCTTCAAGTTACCTAAATGGAAAGAAAACCTATTTGCTTTTCTTAATTTACAATATTAGGTTAAAGATAACTTTCAATTATTGTAAATTTAGTTGAATACTTACGTTTCGTAGCCAATGTGAGGTTATAGGGAATAAAAAAATTCCTTCAAATAACCTTAGTATCTGACATTGTATGTAATCATGACATTATTCTATTGAAGAAAAAAAAAATATAAAATATGTTTTTTTCTTTCCCCCTTCTTATAGGAAAACGTTTTTCTGCACAGGTTGTATTTACTGTAAGTGCTTCGCTAAAGTTTCATGTCAGTGAGTGAGTAGTAGTCAGTCAGTTCAGTAATCCGTCTCTGAAAGGATTATTTCAAATCCTTAATTATTGCTGAAGACTTGATATAAATTTCCTTGAAAATGAGTGGACCTATGTTTTCTTCATTCGTTCTTGTACTTATATAATGATACAGTAAGCTTTCACCATTTCCAAGTTTAATTCAGTTTAACATTAGAAAGTTATCTGAAACATGTGAATTTCTGTATCGTTGGAGAATCATAGCATGAGTGTCATTCATTTTAGTTGAATTAGATCCCGCCATGAACGAATCTTTAGTTGATAATTCAACGAAACGAATAAGACAAGACTAGAAAGATGTAGACAAGGTACTTGTTTAAAGCGAGAGAAGAGTTATATCAGTTATAAAAGTTGGGAGAAATGGAGTTAGACATATTTAGGTTTGTAAAAATAAAACATTATGTAACTGGAAACTAGCGATGATTCGAAGTTTCAAGTTTTTCTTAATTTCCAACGCTTAGCTTTGTTTTGAACTCATTTCGCTTACTTTCTTACATCGAAAAACATGATTTTTCAGGAAAATGATTACATAGTTAAATCCAATTGAACTGTTCGTCACCAAGCAGATGGTTTTAGATAACTTACTTTTTTTCTCTCTTTAAAGAAGGACGAAATTATTTTTTAACATATAAAATAGGTTGATTGATAGTCAGGATTTCCAGTTATCTTTTTTTATTTTGGAAAGCCAACGTTTCGATCCCTACATGTGAATCTTCATCAGAGCTTCTGAGTTCAGGGTAATACAGACTGAGAAATCCTGACTATCAACCAACCTATTACAAAAAAAAAAAGGTGACTATTAATCACCTCTAAGTTATAAATAGTTTCTTTTGATTTTTGGCACATTTGTTAATAATATTCAATGTTTTTTCTTGGATGGAGTTAAAAATTTTACAATCTTACAAGAACACATTATTATTTAAAAGTATTTAGGGAAAAGTCATGACTAAAAATAGCAATAGCCTTAATAAGACTTTTTAGATTTGACGGTATGTGAGTGATTTGTCCTAAAATTTTGTTAAAATAAGGTTTTTTTGAAGCATTTCAACCGTGTGAGATAAAGTCTATTTGTTAACTGACATATTTAGGATAATATAATAAGATATATATTATTGTTTTGTTTGAAAAATAGCCCTGTAGATAGACAAGAACAGAGAGGTAAAACAATATAGGATGGCTTTGATTCGGCCCCTGCGAGGCAGGTAGGCACCCCATTATCCGTGGAGGTGAAACCCGAGCCTCGGCGATGCAAATATTTTGACATGCGGTTCCGACAGGCGGTGGAGGGGGAAGTCTCCTTCTCATTGGCCGGCCGCGACCATTTTTTTCGATGCACCTCTTTTACCCCCACCCCCGCGGTGCACTCACACCCTCCACCCCCCCCCCCCAACGGGGGCTGAAATTAAAATTTTCCTCAGCAATGCAAATAGGTCCCAGTTAGCGGTATGGCTCTCATCCAAAATTGGAATTTTTTTTTTCTTTAATCAAGGAATATTTTAATTAGGAGATGTTGAGGTGGCGGGTTTGATTAACAGGGCCTGATTTCCAGCCTTAATAGCTTTCACCAAAGGCACTAAGTCAGGACATTTTATTGTTGCCCCAAGGTACGTCAGTCGAAGATTTTTTCTCTAATATCATACACATCTACTATTAAAATAAGTAAATTTCATTATCTCATTATATCGTCTCGAAAAGACATTAATTTCGTTTAATTTAAAAGTAAAACGGTGAATAAAACAACAGTATAGAGATCCCTTATAACTGAGCCTGGTTAATGGAAAATGCTGTGAGTGCCAAAAATCGAAAAAGGAAGAATTAATTGGAAACTTAAGTATATTCCATTGCCAATGTAGTGGTTTTTGTATCATTTATCAGCGCTGTATGACGCACAGTTTTACTACAGAAAACTCGGTTAGTGTTCTAACAGCTAGAGACGTTAAGATACCATTAATTACTGATATTTAGAATAGATGCTTGTCGAAACCGAAAAAAAATGAGATAATTAATCAAAGAAGATAGAATTGTAGTCGGAAGCAACTAATATTTTAATCACTTAACAGAAGCGTATTCATCTCATGTTTGGGAATATCCTTAATATTATTTCTTACTTTTAGAACCAATTTTGGAGTCAACTGTGGTGTAGTGGTTAGCATAGCAACCTACAATCGCGTGTTCGCGTCCCACGGTTGCCCTAGGAATTTTAGAAGGGGGTAAAAATCCTTGGCTATGACGTCCGTCCCTTGTATAGGACGTAAAATGGTAAAACGAGAGGTACCGAGCCTGTAAGATGTCAGGAACTCGTTAAAAATTCCTTTCCTAATTATAGGAAAAATTTATGACTCCAAATGTAGCATCGTCCGATTAGCCACAAAAAAAAAAAAAAAAAAAAAAAAGTTGAGCTCAGATTCTCTTCTTTAATCTTATAATATAGTACTCAAATCCTTTTCCATTTACACCCCTAAAATGAAAAATATTCAATGAAACGTTCGTCAAAAATTAAATGTTTAACCTGAGAGAGATAATTATAGTTAAGAAAATTTTGAAAATTACATTTATAACACTAGAATCAAGCTGGAAATATCGTTAGTTAAAAAGTGAAATCATATAATTATGTGATTATAATATAATATTCAATATAATCTTAAATTGAAAAAATCTTATATCGATTTAAGATCTTCATCATATATTTTAGACCCAAAAATCCTTCAACAAGTCTAATCACAAAAGTAAGGCATTTTTTTCTTTTCTTTTTTAAATTTACTAAAACAAAACGTTTTCTTATAATATATCTCATCACTTATTTATAAGGAGCATAATCCTTAAAAAAAGTACCCATTACAAAGAAGGATACAATAAGATTAAATTGTTTTTCATTTTTCTAGCTTTTTTCTAATAAAATCTAGGTTTTTGAAATTACGTTTTTTACTTTAGAACTTACGATTCTGTGGATAGAGATCCTTGAAAACGTACTAGTTCCATCAAAACTCTTGATGTGGCTGGGCACTGTCCCATATTCGCATCTTCAATTATTTCTATAATCCACTAAAAATAAATAAAACAACACAAACTATAACTATAGCTTGGATGAAATATGAAGTGGAAAACTCCAAAAGGAAAAAAACTCCCGTTTTTAAATAATTTTTTGAAGTAATATCGATTATATACCTTGAATTATTTAAAAACATTTTCATTGAGCAACGATTTTCTGAATAATAAACACATAGGGTCATATTCATATGATTTTTCTTCGTAGTCACTGAAATTTCTTTTCTATTTTGAGTTCTTGAATTTTATTCTGTACAACGAATTGCCCTCGTGAAATCCTAAAGTGCAATGTGATATCCCTGTGATAATAACTGTGATGTTTAGGTAGGATGCTCTTCATTTCAAATAAGTGGGTGCCTCCTCAACGAATTCAATGGTTCATCAAATTCAGGTACGCTCACGTCCTGAGTCCATAATAAGAACAGGTAGATATCCTGGAAACAGGGTTGCCATTAAATGCTAGTTCAGACTGTACCTATAGAAATAATTTTCAGACTCATTTCAGCTTTTAAACAGTAATTCCTAATGCATAGGAAGAAAAAATTGGCTTATAAGAATAATCTGATCACATCAACTGCAATAAAATGTTGAAACCTTGAAAGATGCGATCAGAACACATCTAGAAATCATACTTTGTTTGAAAATGAAAATCGTTCAGAAGTTTCCATATTCTATATTAGTTAGCGAACAAGGTATAAATAATAATTTACTTTCTTATCACGCACAGTCTACCTCAAGTACATTTGTGTAGATTGAAATCGTCATTAATTATTAATGATCATTGTTCGTTTTAAAATTTCTGCTAAATGAACGGTTTATTGGAACTTATAAAATGCCTTATAGGAATTTTAATAAGATATTCAAAGGTATAGTTATAAGATTTATTTTCGCTTATCTAATTAAATCAAGCTAGGAAAGGAGCAATGTCCAAAGGTCAGTAAATTATGTTACACATAACCTAAAAGAAAAAAATCATTCTGGCTCTAACATTGAACGAAAATTTATACAAAGAAAAATTGATAGATTCATTGAATTATAACTGAGTTTAAGACAAACGTTTGCAGACAAACCTTCATTATTGAAGCAACATGATAGAGTTGAATAAATAAAATGATCATATCTGAAGTTAGCCGTTAACCTGATTAGGAAGTTTATGTAATCTGTTTTATTACAAAGTACATCAGACACCATCGATATCGAGGAGTAAATATAAATAAAGAAAATACCATGTTTTTTGAGAACAACCGATCTAAGAAATGATTGGTGCTCAAAGAGAAAAGCTACAGACAATTTAGGAAAGGATAAATCCCCATAAACCAAACTAAAAAGCTGTCTTTAAGAAGTATATATTAAAGGAATCCCAGAAAAGGGTGGGAAAATGTGTATATACATATACTTAATGTCTGTAGGGATTGATTAATATTACAAATCTTTCGAATTTTAGATTTCACTAAATTTGTAAGGAAAAATTAATATTCCCTAAAAAGGTAGCCAAGGAAATGGATTAGAGGTTTACTTGAATAGTCTGCCTGATCTCTATCCGGTTAACTTAAATAATTTTAAAAAAGAAACGTTATAAATGCAACGAGCTATTAAATATTACATCATGATTCTGAATTTTTCTCCAAATTTAACTTAGATATGAAAATATCATAGGTAAGAAGAAAGAAGTCAGTATGCAAATTAGTGAGCAGCACTAAAATCTTTCTATATTTTGTCGATTATCTCAAAATTCAAATTACCAATTTAAACTTCGGTGCTTTTTAACAGAACTGATGGTTTGGTTCCACTAAAAGGAATAATTCTTCTTTTAAACATCTATATTTTTACTTTTTGCCTCAACTAAACATAGAACTAACGCTAGAATAGTTGCTGTCAGCGAGTTGGTGCATTGATCACAATTACGTTCTTCTTTGGATCCATGAGATCCTACAATGTCTTATTATTTTTAAGAGCAATCGTCCTTACATCATACTCCTAGTCACACACAGGCAAAATAACATAAAATAAGAAATAGCTTATTTATTCGAAATGAAACAATAAGAATGTTTGTTGGAAGTTAACTGCATGGACAGTGGAGTCTTAACGAGATATGCGGACTTTTCGGCATTATTAAGATATGAAATGATCTACTAATAATAGATCCCACAATTACGAATCAATACAAAAAGCATTCCTTACTTACAGGATCAACATAGGGAGGTTTATGGAAAAACCAAACTTTTAAGTAAAGGTATTTTGGTTCCGAAGTAGAGGAACCATATCTTTTACGAGTGAATTTTTAGAAATTATTGGTGCTGAAAGAGAAGAGCTAAAAACAATGTCGGAAGGTCTTAGACTCTTTATGGATTATAAACCCCTATAAAACAAACTAAAAAGCTGTAGGGAAACCCAGAAAAGGGTGGAAAAATGTGGATATACGTATACTCAATATCTGAATGGATTGATTGAAGTATTTCTCTCTGCTATGTAAAACAACTTGTAAACTGGGTATATTTAAAAAAATATATATTAGGAATTTTCAAGATTTTATAAGTAGTACACGAATTCGAAGTCTGCTTAGTTGTGATTTATTTGGTTAAGAAATTTCCGGCTTTTGGTCTGTGTCGTATTGATGGATGAGTATGCCCATCAAGCAAGTGAGATTCTTCGTTAAGTACTTGTCTCATTAAAAATATCTCTTTCTACATTTAATGGAAATAAATAATATGACTTTTTTTTTCTTCATTTTCCTTTCCTTCCTCTCCATAAATTTCATTAGAATGAAAACAAAATCTGAATCCCCAAAAGGAGGAGTGTTGGTGTTCATTGCCGAGGCTTTCCATTTATGGCGGAAAGGGTTGAGTATAGTGCGATAATTACGAAGTCCGGCCAAATGACCCGGAGGAGGGCCTTGAATTTCCCTCATTAGCGCCCGTTGAATAAGATTTTTCACTTTTCCTATTCACCCTTTTGTCGGGGATGAAAGCTTCAACCATTAATGAGGTTCCTCTTATCAAAATATTCATCAACTTTTCACCCCTACGTCTCTCCATCTCCTCCAACAGCCTTCTCCATACAATAAATAATATAATGTAAATATATATAAGCCGATATTGTTAGAAATGTAAAAAAAAAAAAATTATTAATGACGGAGGAATATCCTACATACCTAGAAATATCCATCTACCACTCAGAGAAGCCGAGAAATGGAAACTGTTAGATTAAACTTTAAAAAACTATCTAAAAAGTCTATTCAATACAAATATTGGTTAAGTCCTGTGGATACTTAGGCCCTTAATCGTGGACAGTTGGTAAAATTAACACAAAGGCAGAAAACTGAGTAATTGACAAATATTTATACTCAAGAATGTACAAACTCCGAATCTAAAATTTTTTTTACAATGTTCACATTAACTCAGCCAGTCACTACCATCCCCCAATTATTTACTTGATTGGTTATTTTTGACAATTAATCACCACGAGTATGAATTTTTGCTTCTTTATTAAATAACTTCTATTTCAACTTACTTTGGTATTTCAATTTAGACAAAGACGCAAACTTAAGAATCTAAAAGTTTAGTTCAGTCCAGTGTTGCCAAGTAGGGTGAATCATTTTTCCCCACTTCCCAGCCAACAATTCCCTGCTTTTCAATAATTTTCCCCACTTTTTTCATTTAGTCCAGTCTTTATTGAATTTTACTTTCAATCAACTTGTGTCATTATTTTAGCAAAAATTTGTTAATTTTATGGAACGATAATCATGTGAAATGAGCAGCAGTTGTCACTGGAATGATAGATGGGTGTTGTCAGTCAGGCAACTTGTGTATTGCTTTTCCCAATCCATTTTTTAAATTCTGAGTTAGATTCCCACTCTTCTTTATCGTAATGATTAAATAATCTTGATTTGTTCGCCTTCAACCTGTTTTTCTGTATTCCACTGTCACTGTCACTTCCACTCATTTTTCTGAAGAAAAAAAAAAATTCAACACCAAGCTAAAAAAAAAAAAAAACGTAACATACCACAAAAATATTTCTATGATAAAAATAAAAGTAGGTTACAATAGAAAAGCTAACAACATGGTACATTAAAAACGATTTATTAGTTTTTTTTATTCGTTATCTGACGTCTCCCTCTAGTGGATAGAAAAAAAACCGCGTCGATCATCCACGGTGGGGCTCAGTAAGGTTTAACCCAAAAGTGCTTGCAATTGGGCGTTCTTTTCAAATTATGAAAATATATCGAATAAAATTAAGTTCTCAATCAAAATGAAAATATTCGACCGAGCTCTCCGCAAGTAAATGCGATTTTTTAAAAAATACTATATAAATTATATTTTAGGTAATACGCCCATTGAAAATTTTTTTTCAAAAAATGGCTGTGACTATTGTCATTTAATAATAATGATAGAAAATTTGTAATTCGCAACAAGAGCAACAAAAATTTTCGGTGATGTTACTCTTTTTTGGCGAAGACTTCTTCGGGCTTGCAGTATCATGTTTTAAAGTTAAAACGTTATTCGTAGGAGGTAAAATTTTACCACAGGCAGAGTCGTTTGTTGGAAAAATTGTATGCCCTGGAAGTCTTGCTAACTCACATACATAACAGCCACATAATAATTTATTGGTGCTAGATCTTGTCACTGGTTTTTTTTTTAAATAGAAAAATTTTGTTGAATCTTAATATCAGATCGATACATATTCCGTTAACAAGAGGCACACACAACGAGTGGTAGCAAATCGTTATTCTTATCATAATCACTGAATAATGAGCTTATTTTGTCCTCTAAACTTTTTGTAATTTTCATCATATTACCTTTACGTGAACATAATAAACACACCACATACCGATTTTCTTCGTGTGTTCGACGACTATTCAAGCCCATTTTTAGAAAAAATAATTTAATTTAATCACTTTCTGTACTTACTGAATATATTATACATACTGAAAGAGGAACCGATCGCAACAAGAGCAAAACTATTTGTTCAACACCAATTTATAATGATTTCGCGTCGATAAAGTTTTGTATGATAAAAATGAGAGTTCCGATGCGTAAATATTATTATTTACAATAATTAAGTATACCGTCAATACCTAAACAAAGTTAACCGTAATATTCAGTTATAGGACCACAATGATTATAAATATATAAATTGATACTACTATTACTATTACTACTACTACTACTACTACTACTACTACTACTACTACTACTACGACTACTACTACTACTACTACTACTACTACTACCACTACTACTACTAGTACTAGTACTACTACTACTACTACTAATTATTATTATTATTATTATTATTATTATTGTCATTGTTGTGTAATACTTACGTATGTATTTTAAATGCACAATATACATAAAGATTGATCTTCATGTAATTTTTTTCTTCATTTAATAATTTCAGTCACTTCTGAATTCCAGAATTCTAATTAATAATTCATTATTATTCAACTACAATAAATGTAATATAAAATTATTTTTGAACGAAATTTGTGAACAGCCGTGCATGGTTGCATGCTACATATAATATAATTTATGATATTTTCTAAAAAGTTCCATTTACTCGCGGAGAGCTCGGTCGAATATTTTATTTTTTATTGGAAATTTAATGTTATTCGATATATTTTCTACACTTTTGGGTTAAACCTTACTGAGCCCCACCGTGTATCACTTATCAATTAAAGTTTAACAATTCAATGACTTAATAATCGAGCATATTCAAGAAATCTATATGATGCTACATAGTTAAAACATTCGATTAGCTTAATCAAAAAAGTATTTATTTTATAACGAAAGACTCCATAATGTAAAACAAAGATGTCACAATTGAAAATTTTCCCCACTTTTCAACATCAATATTTTAAGAAATTCCCCAATTTTTCGGAATTTTGAAAAGTTTTTCCCCAATTCCCCACTCTTGTCAAAAATCCCCAGAAGTGGGGACTTCTCCCCACTGTTGGCAATAGTGGTTCAGTCATGAGCTTTCTCCCTTGAGATTTTCTACATCTTTCAGTACTGGAGCTCGGTACACATACAAAATGGCCTAAAGGAGATAATGACTTCGTTCATTTAATCTGTTCCTAAATGTACAAGGTGTAGAACATGTCCAAGTAGATTATTGATCGGTAACTGAAGCACGAAAACATTTGTGAATAGAAAATTAGAAACACAATTTCCTGTTTTCCAATAAACTTTATTTTATCAATTCTTTTCTTGTTATATTATAAATATATTGAAATATGGAAAAATTAAAAAACAAATTGACTATTTAATAATTTAAAGGCTGATAAAGTCTGGCACCAGGGGCTTCTCTCCAAACTGAAAACCATACCCACACATACTATCTTCTACTCCAATCCTACCTCTCCGACAGATTCGTCTCTATCCGGCAGTGTTCAGAAATTTTTTCAATCCGACCAGTCTTAGCAGTAATTCCGAAGGGAGCAATACAGGCTCCGTTACTTTACATCATATACACTCAGGACATACCTACCAACTCTAAAATTTTGACTGCAACTTACGCTGACGATATCGCAATTTTAACAATAACCCATGACCCCAGTATTGCCTCATTGAATATACAAAACCACATACTTCAATTACAATAATGGAACTCAGTCTGGAAAATGAAATTAAATCATGACAAATCACAACACATAACTTTCACACTCAGACGAGTTACATGTCCACCAGTTTATATCAGCGACAACCAAATTCCACAGATAGAAACTGTACTGTACTTAAACTTCTGTTCGACAGAAGGATGACCTGGGGCCCTCATGCAAAAATTAAAAAAAAAAGACCTTAAACATACAATTAAAAATTCTTTTCTCTCTTTTCCAAATCTTCTAAATTGAATATTAGACAAAAACTGAATACATAGGTACACCTATTTAGTTAAACCCATTTGGATACATATCTCACAGATTTTCGGCTCAACTAAAAAGACACACTTTCAAAAATTACAAACTTTTCTATCCAAAATTTTAAGACTAATTACGGACGCTCTCAGGTACGTAAGTAATCAAACTCTACATGCAGACTTACAGCAACCGACTATCTAACAACACATACGAACGCTTTACTCACGCTTGTTTATTAAATTGGAAGGACATAACAACAGATTAATTCACGACGTGGACACGGTTGACTTGCCCAAGGCAGCTAAAAAGAAGCTGAATGAGAGACTTCCTCTTCTGAATTAGTGTCAAACCCGGAATGAGGTGCTGCTGGGCATTATCGTTTCTTCATGCCATAAATGCCTTACATATTACTGCGTTGCTGCAGCCATCGAATTCACTGAATGTCGCAGACCGCTGTCAGGTGCGAATCAATGTTTGAAGACAATAAAAATAAAAAAAATTCCCTTAATTTTCTATTTAAGACCAATTAGGCAGATGAAAATGAAAAGGATCTTTCTGAGCAGTATCAGGTTCCTAGTTCTGTTGTTTATTGATTCTGGAATAAAGAAACCAAAGCTGGAATAAGCTTCATTTCATCACTAACGTTGCGTTATTTTCAAACAGATAACAAAATGTGTTTTTGTGTTTACTTACCTATGTACCTAATGTTTTTTACTTTACTTACCTAAATATATAAGGTATACAAGTATATAGTATATAGTGAAGGAAAGTTCTGATTTTAGATTTTTAACAGAAAAAAACAAGCTAACTCAAAAGCGAGGCCTCGTAAGATTTTGGCACAATATATTTGAGGAAGTTGATCTGACAGTGAATGTATCGTCAAAATGCCGTTTCACTTTATTCTACCAATTTTAAAGATAAAACTTTTTTTTTATTCAACTCATGTTTATCTAAAATAAACATAATCAAGTATTCCATAAAATCAGGTAGGTTTTATCATGGGCATCCGCAGCATCAATTTTTTAGGGGGAGGTCGTGTCAATATCTATGAGAATATTGGTATGAGGTAAAAATCTGAAATAAAACGCCTATAACGACTTTGTGAATTTTAATGTAATTTATGAAACGTTCTTATTTATGTCTTAGTTAGAGTGTAGATGGTTGCCTCCTTAAGTAATGTCGGTTTTTAAGGGCGTGCTATAAGGTATAGAATAAAATCAATGAAACACATTCAATCTAAAATGTATTTGCCATCTTGTTGTATAACAGTTTGCCATCTTGAAACCAAATTTTGAATGCCTGTTCTGAAAAAAATCCTTTGGTTTTGAATTAAAGAAAGCTAACATCTCATTTTTCATCTCATCGACTGAATTCATGTTCTTGCCGCTTAATGAGTTTTGGAGAGTGCGGAGAAGGTGATAATCCGAAGGTGCCAAGTCTGGGGAATACGGTGGGTGAGGAATAACTTCCCATCCAAAATCCTTTGATTTTTGCAATGTTAATTTTGCAACATGGGGCCTCGCATTGTCATTATGGAATAAAATTCCGCGTCTATTGATAAGTGCTGGGGTTTGTTTAAGATCAAGGAATTCATGTTGAAGGATTCCTTCCACATCCCACCATACAGACATCATCACTTTTTTCGGATGAAGTCCCTTTTCCCGCTTATGTCCTACGCGTTTCTCCTAGTCCTAACTACTGCCGCGACCGACTAACATTCCGATAGAAAACCGACTTTTCATCTCCAGTTACTATCATGTTCAGAAAAGGTTCTTGATTTAAACGGGAGAATAGAGAAAAGCTAGTGTTCACCCGCTGTTGCAAATTACCGGGGCTTAATTCGTGAGGGACCCACTTTCAAATTTGGTTTCAAGATGGCAAACTGTTGTACAGCAAGATGGTAAATACATTTTTGATTGAACGTATTTCATTGATTTTATCCTATACCTTATAGTACACCATTAAAAACCGACATTACTTATGGGATGACCTGATATAATGGACTACTAACGACGAACGGTTGAATGACAAACAAAACAGTTAAATTTTTTTGGGTGTTATGTGAAATTTGTTTGTGTTAAGTGAAGTTGTTTAATAGCTCTTACACATTTAAAAATCTATTCGAAGATGGTTAGTTAGTGAAAGTAGTGTATTGCTCGCATCGCACCAGATTCTTCATTATCCAACGACACGTAGTGAAAATATTTTCTCCTCTGAATACTTTTTATTTACTCCAGTACAACGATCTTCCGGGGTTTTGCCCCATCATTACGATAAAATAACACAGCATGCTACAGTTTTTACCTATAAAATAATATTTTTTACAATTATTCCGCGATAATCATTTAAACATTTTTTTATTCAACAGTGCTTTCATAACTCATAATTGAAAAGCATCAATTTATATTTTTCCTATCTATATTTCGAAGATATGAGAAGTATATTTAAAGTTGAATTGATATTATAAAAATAAAATGAAAAATTACTTTTTTAATAAATTGAAACTTAAAACTTAAAAAAAATCTTGGATAAAAGTATTTGCACATTTTACTTTTTTTTTCAATTTGTATATATTTTATTAATCTTTATAAACTCTGTTAGTATAATAAGAGCTTGTAAATGCCTGGGTATTATTAGGTGTTATAGGTATTATTATTGCTTAGGTATTAGGTGAGCTAGATTTTTAATTAAACCTGATTGGTTTTGCCAAGTTCTTGGATTATAAGATTCAAGCGTTGGTTTTATATGGTGTTTTCGAATATTTTGTTCCAAAGTGTGCTTCAAAAGTGTGCTTGGGTTCCCAATGTAGCTGCTTTTTCGTTAGGTTATGGCCCAAATTTTTCTCATAACCTTCTACTTTTAAAATCTTAATAGGTTCGAGATTTCTTACTTCATCAGGTTTCTAAAGCATCCCCAAACCATTATGTTGACACCTATATGTTTTACAGTAATTTGAACATTTCCCTTCTTCAGTTCCCCATTTCTACTCTCCCAAATATTCTTTCGGCTCTCTGTACCAAACAAATTAAACTTATTCTCCTCCGGAAACTATACATCTTCCCCAAAAAGTGACTGTCTACTTACAGTGCCTATATAGTCTGCCTAGCAAAGGCAAAACGTTTTTTTAGGATTAGTCTCACGAATATTGACTTACTTCCTCAGGATCTGCAATGAAATATCTTTTCATTTATGTTAAAATTTGATTGGTAGATTTTTGCGAATATTCATGCGAACAGATATCAAAAGTAATGGAGAAATGGCAGCTGGAAATGATTAGGGAAACAGAAAACATACCATTTGTCACTACCAGATGACAAGAAGTCTATTGGCGATGCTTTGATTTGAACTACACTACCCATTTATATTTGCTAAACGGAAGACGAATACCAATCTGTATACATGCGATTGCCAAGCACTTGCTGACTGAAGACAATAATTGAAGCGTGGAAATGCATAAGGGTCTAAGTGCCAAAAAAATAAAACAAAGTTTTTTTTTTGCCAAAATGTTATGTGTGCCAAGGCCATTCTTTAGAAATGCTTATAAGTAATGTTTTGTTGTTAGAAAAGAGTTCATTGAACGTATGAAAAATGGCATGGGTGTAAGCACTGAACGTAGTTCACTCCAGAGGGTATAAGTCAAAGCATTTCTGTAAAAATTTCCTAAGGCACTTATTTATACCCTTATGCAGAACCATGCTTCAATTGTCTTCAGTCATTCAGCAAGTTTATGGTATTGAGAGACAGGCACAGTCAATTATTGATTATCTCCCAATACCATTCACTAACCTTATCATCAATATATCTGTTTTTTATTATATGCTCCCCACCTCGCCTTTCTCGAAACACTGGTGTCGGAAAATTTCGAACATCGGTTAGTTTTCTTATTCTTACTTTTAAAAAAATATCCATAGTCTATTTGATTTACATATACCATAGGTATACTATTATATCTATTATTTAGGTTGGTTTATTCACAGGGTTATCTTATCCGTTCATAATTTCAACTTTGAAGTTTTGAATTGACATGAGTCCAAACGGAAAGCGTTCAAATTATCTACATATCCATACATTATCTACATATACATTAATGATGCAACCTTTACCGCTCTATCGGCTTTACAATTGCCTGGTATGTCATTGTGACCTGGGATTCATAAAAAAAAAAAAAAAAAAAAAAAAACGTCCGTTTTTTAATTTTTAGCTTGTAAAGCAGAGAAAATATAAGAACTATTATAGGGTGAGTAGAGTATACTACATTTTTTATGGAGTCTAAGGAGCTTAAAGAGTTAGTAAAGAGAACGATGTTTTTACTTTCTCTATAATAAGCCTCCGTTAGCCCCAGGTATATCGCTGTTAATTCTGCGGTATATGAAGTAGATTCAGGTAAAATACTAGACATTATTTTAAAGCTTTTCTTAACCGCTGCACCGGAAAAATATACAAATCACCCATTTCGCCTTCGATTGCAAGTTATAAGCGCAATAAGTTTTTGCGAGAAAGTCCAAATGGTCGTAAAAGTTTCATAATGGTATCTTACTTTTCAGGTTTTTAAGGAGAACATTTTCGGTCATATACATTTTTTTTTTCGATTGACCTCATCGTTTTCGAGTTGTTAGGGCAAAATTGCAGTTCTTAGCGAAAATGGTCGCAAAACGGTCCCAGGGCTTTTTTTAAGAGGTCATTTTTTTCAGTTTTCGAGACGAACATTTTTGTTTAAATAAACTTTTCCGAATGTCACCGTCGTTTGCGACTTACATCGGCGCGTTGCGCGCAACACTCAACTTTCTCTTACTAATCTACTTGGGGTAGAAATCGACGTTTTTTGTAAGTAAATTATTCCCACATTGCAATTTTTGATGGTGAATCTATAAGGGTGAAATAGAGGAAGTTTGAGACTAAGAAGCTAGAAACGGTTAGAGCACGTGGTCTGAGTGCCCATAAAACTGGCTACGAAGCAAGCTTTGGAGGGTGGAAGGAGAGAATAGGCGGGGGTACTGCAAACAGTGAGTGCTTGCTAGTGGTCCAAAGGAGTCGGCCTCCCTTCCACTTAACTGCTCCTACTAAATTGTTCTTGGCCAAATCTATACCTAGGATAGTTAACACAAAATGGATTGGGCACAGAATATTTTAGATTGATAGATAAATCTATGACTACATACATCTCTCTCCCTCTCACGCTCCCTCTTAGAAGTGTATTTTTACTTTACTCCCATATATATATAGAGAAAATATAAGAGAAATGAAGAAACGCAATGAAAATGATGTGTACCTTTATTTTTATGTTTATGATTAAATTATAAGCTCTCATCTTGATTTTATATCATACTTGATCTTATTAAATGTATTATGTTTCATTCATTGCTGTAGCCATATGCATATATTTGTCTGTAAGAAACAATCTAAAAAAACTAAGACGATTAAGACGAAACCAAGACAATTAAGAATACCTCTCTCTCTCTCTCTCTCTCTATATATATATATATATATATATATATATATATATATATATATATATATATTTAAATATAAATGCTATTGCAAAAAGTTATAGAGGTTTGTTTACACGAACATCAGAAACTACCGCTTAGATTTTATTTCATGCTCTTGCTCAGAGGCAAAAAACGGGTCATCAACGCTTAAATTTTCGAACGTTTATTTTAAAACGTTTTTGCACTGGCTTGATTGTATACTTACTTATGCTTTTAACATTATAATATTACCTACTTTACGACCGTTAGAGAATGAATCAGAAGGAAAAAATTATCTATTTTTTAACACATGGAAGGAAGCTGACAAAACAAATTATGTAAAGTATAAAAATTATGTGGTTGTTTTTTTTTATTTGTTTCAAAACCTAATAAAGTACAAATAGAAAAGTTTTTTTTCTTGCACTGCACTACAGGCCAGGATGGGTGTTGGCCTCTTCTGCCATTGTATTCCAATCCTTAATACTCCTTAATACTTTTGAGTGAAAGTAAAAGAAAGAAAAAGATGGTGAAAGCTGGTTAGGGCCATCTAAAGATCTAAAAGGTCTGTAAATCTAACAGGAATAAAATTCATATGATCGCAATACTGGATCGGTCTAATTGTCGATAAATCAACTTTTATAAATATATTTTAAAAATTTGGCCAAAAGTTTGGAATCGATATCCCTATATACGGTTTTAATATTCTTAAATATTGGTGCATAAATTTAAATGTCACAAGTACATGTTTGGTTTTTTAGACGCATTCGTTCATATAAAAATACAAAATATCAAGTTCATAGATAGCAAAAGCATTCGGACGTTTGCGTGAAAACCAGTAGAGAGACAAATCAGTAGATCAGGCAGTCAATGGATGGTTCCAGCACGAAATTTACCATTTTTCTTTCATAATCTCCTATAAATAAATAATTCATAATTTCATATAAGGGGTCAGGTGGCAATAAAAAAAAAAACTAATTCTCAAAGTAAATCACCTATAACTTCATCGGCCTAAAAAAAAATTAAAATTAACGACAGATTTTGTTGAAATATCCAATATCTATCAATACCACAAAAGTGTTTTCGATAATAAACGAAACGAATTTATAATATATTATTATTCTAGTTTGACATTTTCTAATCGATCGGTGTAATCCCAAAGTGAGCTAAGCGCCATACACCATATTTTGAGAAAACATAAATTAAAATTGAACTTTGTGAAATAGTGTTGGGTTTACCTCTATCGCATTTGAAGTGCAATATATTTCACTTTGTCTTGTATGTTATTCAAATAAAAAGAAGCATGATTAAAAAAAAAGAACAATAGGCAATTTTAAAAAAAGAAATACAAATTTATTAAACTGGTTTTGCGCTTTGTTCACTAGGGTTTTACACCGATTAATTAATATTGAATTATGACGTTTACGGAACTATCTATTTTACAAATGTTACCATTCGGTATTCAACAGGTTATATGTACTAAAATGATACATGGATATAAATGTTAAGCTACCAGGCCTTTGTGTAACTATACTAACTTTATATCTCTGAAATTCTTTACATTTCTGAATCTTCAAATATTGAATAGCTTCAAATACCATAGCTAGAGTAAGCTAAAAAGGAAAAACGTGCATCGTTCCATTAGTGCGTATCGGTCGATTGTGAGTGCTAATATAAACTTTTTTTCTGTTTTAGAGGGATCAGGAAAAAAATTAATAAATAAATATAAAATTTAATAAACAATTTATTAAAACCACTTGAATTGTCACCTGTATCGTTTAGTTTATAAGCCCTTCACATAGAAACATGTCTAAAGACACTGTTGTTCCAAAAGAGGAAAACTTCAAAGAAATGACTAGTAAGTTTTACCTGGAATAAATAAATCCATTCAAGTTTATTTATTTTAAAATTTCGCATCTACCCAATTGGGTCATTAACGGCACAGTAATTAGATCATCGAATGGTAAATTGTGAATTATTTCTTCTAATGCTGACTTCCTGGAAGATGTTTTCTAACCAAGGAAATATGTATTGCTTTACTTCGTGTAGTTTGTTGGCTTATCCCAATTCTATTAAAAATGTATTAGTAGCAGTTTTCATTTTACCTCTTGAACTTTGAAAAAATGTATTATTTTTCATCTTAAAATTTTTAAATATTTTGAAGGACCCTAATTTTATAAGCTTAAAAATAAATGTAAGTTTTTAAATGTTTACTTGACACATATATACTTTTTTTTTGAGGTTGAAGATAACTTATTCATTTCCTCATTATAACTTTACATCACTAATCAGAAAAAATAAAGTTTGCAAAATTAACTGCATTTTAAATAATGAGAAATGCCATGTTTTTTTTTCAAATGTAGGATTTATTGTACTATTTTTTTTCTATTTAAAGATTTCATTTAATTTTCAACAGTCAATCATTTTGTTGTAATTTTTAACTTTATTCATTAAAGTTATAGAATTCGAATAATAATAATAATTAAAAAAAAAAAAACAGTGAAAAAAAGTAAGCCTTAAAATAGTAGTATAACATGTGTTCTATAGTTAATAAGTATTGCTTGTATTGGTAGTCAAAATTATTGCCCATTTATTAAAATTGCGTTTAAGGCAGAATGTCACTAGGTATTACGGATAGAATAAAAAAAGTAAATATTTAATTTAACAAATGGTAAGTATGAAAGTTATGATAGGGTTTAACTTTATAAATCCCTTTTGAACAGCCCCCATAAGTAAGTGAGCCCACGCATTCTATCTACCGATTTCCGAAGTAAAGATTTTGTAAGTAGCAGAAACATCTCGCATAATAATTAAACAAATCCGATTATTGTGTCATCATTTCGAGTATTGCGTTCTCTTCTCCGGTTGTAAAAAATGATAAAAAGCCTGTAAATATATGAAGAAGTAAACACGGTGATATATAACCAAGAAATCAAAAACTTCGTTAACAGCATTTAGCACATTTTTTTTTCCTGTTAAGCTTTAGAAGTATCTAATATACGAGATCGATGGACTAATAAGAGCATTCTTTACTGCTTTGTGAAAAATATTGATACATATAAATACCGTTGGCACTAGTTCTAAACAACCTATGACGTGTCACAGCTTAATGTGCCTTTACACCGTGCAAACGTCACACTTGAACAGTGACTACCTACTACTAGTACAACTATCAATGTACTAAGTGATATTTTTGAAAAATCGTTTTTGCTGCGGAATGTGGTAGTAGAAACACCCCTTATTAGATTGGAAAAAACATAGAAGTGGATTTCAAAACACTGATATGTTAAAATAAATACGAGTAAATTAAAAAAAAAAAAAATCAGTGTGTCGAAATTCGTTGAAATATTATAAACCGGCAAAAACTTAATAAACTCTCCCCAACCCCCCATTCAAAAAATATTTATGATAATAAGTAAGCATTTAATACCCCCCCCCCCCTCCGCTTCTTTCTATTTTAGCCATGTTTTACTTATTCTGCTATTCTTTTTGGAAAGGATGCGAATCCAACAAATCAAAAATCATAAAAATCTGTCTGGCGGTCTTTGATTTATAAATTGTGTAACTGTACCGACTTTTTTTTTAAACAAAAATATATAACTGATGTTTGAAGCACAGATGAAACCATAGACATTCTAAATGGTCCGTAAGACTTAAAGATGTACATAGTTATATCTCAAAATCGCAACAATATACAGACGGAAATATACATGGATATAATTTGTAGAAAAGGAGTCACCGCTCAGAAGATTTCCAAAAATTTTATTTTGTCACATGATTAGAAAATATGGTTGGTGTAAGCCAAAGTGAAATAAACGCCAAACACCATATTTTGGCAAAACTGAATGTAAGTAAAATTTAGAGAAATAGGATTATGTTTAATTCTTTCGCTTTTAAAGTAAAATATATATCATTTCATCTTGTATATCATTCAGAAATAAAGAAGCGTCTTTAAAAAAAAATTAAATTCATTCATGCATGGTTTGGCTCTTAGTTCACTGTGGCTTTACACCGACCATAAACACCTCAGATATTTTATTTTTTCCCTTATTTTTATTTTCTTTTATTTATGTATGTGTTTGTATGATGTTATTTATGATGTGACTATATAAAATATTTTCATGTGGATTTGAAACATTAATTTTCTATATTAATTGAAGCATGGAAATGCAAAAGGGTAAAAAGATAAAAATTTTCAGAAATATTTTGAATTATACCTACCAGGGTGAACCACGTTTAGCGCTTACATCCATACCATTTTTCATACGTCCAATAAACTACTTTCTAGCAACAAAAAATTACTTATACCCATTTCTGAAGAGTGGCTTTGTCAAATATAACAATTTGGCAAACAAAAAACCTTCTTTCTGCTACTTAATCCACGCTTCAATTATCTATTCTAAAGTCCCAATCAGGTCTTTGATTTACAATAGATAAATAAAAATTACATTTATTCAGAAAACATATATACGGAATAAAATATATATAAAAAAAAAAATGTTTTAAAATTTAAGACATCTGGAGATGACCTAGATGGGAAAATGGCTTGGGTCCATTTTCTACTTAACTCATACTAAGTGTCATGTTTTTTTTTTATTAAATATTATTTTTTTCTGAATAAATGTAATTTAGCTTCATCTATCTTTCTATCTGTTGGAAGTCAATGAACTGATTGAGACTTATGATAACTGATGATGCAAATTTGACTTTCGCGAAAATACAGTATAAGACTATCGTAAATAATAAAATAATAATTATTAATCCGCAAAAAGAGTGCCTAATGTGCAATAGTAAAAACAATTAAACTCTGTATCATATATTTTATGAATGTCCTATATATACTAATTTAAGGGAAAGTTTCTTCAAAGAAATGAAAAAGGTTAATAGGCTCGGAGTATTAAAACTGCAAAGTGTAAGCGATTTAAGAATTTTGTATTACTTTATGGCTAATATTATAAACTACAGGTGCCTGGCAGGATAAATCAAATATAGCAATACCGAATGTATTAATCTATTTTATGCTAAATGACAAAACTGCATGCTGAGATTATTTTATTTTTGTAACTTATTTGTAGGGTATACCATACAGTTATTGACACCCTTAAGACTACATTTCTGTGGTGAAATTAAAAAACAAATAAACTTTTTATGAAGGGATCAAATTGAAACTTCCTATATTTCTATATTTATATATCTATCCTTATAAAGACTCAAGAGGTTTTTTTGGGTCAAAAGTTCAATAGTTTTACCACATGTCAATATTTATTGTTAAAAGTGCAAGAAATAGTTATTGACACCCTGTGGCCTTAATTGTGAAATCTTCCCTATGGTTAGTTTGTTTAATTCTTACTTCATAGATGACTTAGAGGCCTCAATGTTGATCTAATGTTTGAAGAGCCTTCAAACATTAGATTCATGTATACAATGAAATCAAATTAGGACTTGTTTACTTATTTCTTTAAGTTACAGTTGGGGCGCCAATAGATGTACAGAGTGTCAATAACTGTATAGTTTACCCTATTTAATCAATTTTCAATTTTTTAATATTAATGTGTGTAAAAAAAATTATTTATTAGGAAAACTATATTGGTATTTATTTATGCTAATTTATACATGAAGAAGTATAATTGAATTTATATATTTGTATACTTGTATTTAATATTTTTAGATAGACTCTATTTGTATGGGGTGCTTTCCTAAAAACAAACTATTATTGAATAAGTACTTAAAATAGAAAAAAAAAAAAAATGGTTAGACCCTCCCCTGCCTTCAAAGGTCCAGGTATACATTTATTTACAGTTATCTTCGTGGTTTCATAGGAGGGATAACGAGACGTAGATGGGAGGTTGTGGCAGGTCCGGCAGTATACAAATTTAAGAAGGTTACAATTGTTTTTAGTTTTTGCTAGTTTTTTTTTTTTTTTTTTTTTTCTTCACTTAGTGAGGAAGAGTGCTTCAAAATAACGTGGAAAAAGAAGTTACATAGGATTAGATAACCCCAGAGGATGAGCCAATAGCTGGAGACGTTGGGAAACAAATAAACTTTAAATATGGAAGAGACTCCTTCATTAAAAAATCCTATATTTTTAGTTTTTGTTTCGTTAAACAAGTTCTTCGAAAAGTTTCGTTAAACGTCATTATTAATAAAATTATGTCCGACTGTCAGTGTAGCCATGTTTATTCAGCCACTCAGGGAACATTAGCCTAATTAAGCGTTCGGCTATAAGTATTTCCGTCGGGCAAGCAATGTTTGTGTTTGTCAGATCGTTATCAGAATAATATGATTGTTGTCTCTGGCCGGGAGAGGGGGAGGGGGGCTAGAATCAGGGCGGCCTGCTAAATTATTCAGTTAACTAGTGGGTAAGTAGGGGTAGTATTGTAAATACTATAGCGGGAGGGGTTGAGTGGCCGGCTTAGGATGGCTCGCGCGGCGGGGTGGCAGTCCCCACTCCTCTCCGGCCGGGCCAATCAGGGCGAGGGGGCGTGGCCGGGGAGGAACGCCCACTTCGGGGCGGCCTCGCGGGGACCGGGGGATGCGGCAGAAGCGCGAGATGAGCGGTGAGGTAAAGTCGACGGTGCGGGTGGCTGCCCCAAGCCTTCACGAGGCACCGCCCCCGAAGCGGCCGGGCAGGTCACCCTTCGCTATCCAGGAACTGCTAGGCCTGGCGGAACCCCAGCAGCAGGAGTACCCGCGGCACCCCAGCCTCCACACCCAGGCCATGCTCTCCGCCTCCAGGATGGCTTACTTCAACGCACAGGCTGCCGTTGCCGCCGCCTTCCTACCACAGCCACAGCCGCCTCTTCATCCTCCACCGCCTTCAGGTCAGTCTTATCTTTATCTCTAGTAGAGCATTACATACCAAGAATCATCATACTGTCATAAGCAAAATGATCTTTCATCATGTGAGCCGGTTAGAATGATATTGTCATAGACTGTAAAAAAGACTTTGACATGGTTTGACAACCATTAGGAATAATTTGGATCACAGCCAAGTTTCAGCGGTATAGTTGGAATAGATAATAGTATAGATAATAAAAAATCCGATTCATATTAATCAGTGTATTGGTAAACTGGAAACCAAAACAAAACCAAATATAAGTAAAAATAATCTTAAAACCTATAATTTTTCAGCATTATTTATACATTATCACAAAACGAACTAGACCTTGAAATTTCATTCTAACCGAATCATGTAAGTTAATTTCGTTATTAAACTTAATTTAATCAAATTTTTTATAGCAAGTCTATTTTCAAAAATTATCATTTCTTATTTTTGTATAAATGAGTAATTTTAGAGTCACAAAATATATATATATATATTTTTTTTTTTTTTACTTACCTTTTTAGCATAACTTCCCATGTGTAGAATGTAGAAGAAATTTTTCCAGCATCTTAGTTTTTAAAAAAAATTTATATTTTTTTATAAATTATTTTCTTGCACATAAAAAAAAAAATATATAAACTTTAATATAGAAAGAATTGTGAAACTTTTGTTTTCAGGTTCTTAACTTTGCATGTTCCTATTAATGTCACCATTTTAAACTACTTCCAAAGTATAGTTTTATAAAATTAGAAATATTTAGATATGATATTTTTAAAATAACGAAACATCCGAATTTAAACACTACATTATCTAAAAATCAAATCATTATTTTTGGTGAAAAAAATCATTATTTTGCCTAAAAAAATACAACCCTTCTTTATATTATTCGTCAGATGATAATATTTGAACAATAATAAATTCAAACTTGAAAACATTGCCATTATCAGCGCCATTGCTATGTTTGTTTAATTCTTAAAGATTAAAAAAAAATTAGTGTTTCAGAACGGTATTTAAAATAATGACTATTATCTAGGCACAAACCAGTAACAAAAATTTAAAAATTCTCATATTTTTTGTTATTAGAATTATTACTTTAAGCTAAAGTTCAAGAGGATATTCCAGGATTTTCTCTTTCTTTACAATACATTTTTATGTTGGTTTTATCGGTTTTATCAACATTATGTTTTTCATAACAATTATCTTTTTCTTACCGTGACATGAAAATGACACCTTCACAACTTAGGTATTACTTTACAATTAAATATTTGTTTCTCTTTCTTATAGAGTTCAGTAAGGTAAAAATAATATTCATTTTCTACATTTTAAAATAAATCTTGAACTGGTCAATTTAAAGTTACTAACATGATTAGTATTGCTTTTGTCAGTATCCGCCATTCCCGGTAAGCTGTGTGTGTTTTAATGTTACCGATGCTAAGAAATTGGATTTTTTTTTTTCAAAAAACCAATTAATATAAGGCGCTTTTATATATATCATAAACTACTATAGCTAAGAAAAACACTTTATATCATCGTGATTTCTTTATGTTAAATTTTAACATAATTGTCAAGTTTTGGGTAGCATATGATTTTAGGACATAATGAAACTGATTTAAAAATTAATCCCATGATATAAAGTGTTTTTCTTAGCCATAGTAGTTTATGATATATTTAATAAATAAATAAATAAATATATCATAAACTACTATGGCTAAGAAAAACACTTTATATCATGGGATTAATTTTTAAATCAGTTTCATTATGTCCTAAAATCATGTGCTACCCAAAACTTGACAATTATGTTAAAATTTAACATAAAGAAATCAGCTCTATCTAATGTCAAAAATACTAAATACAACAAATATGTGGATAGACTTTCTTCTGGATTTTCAGGACTTGTTTACAACAATGTCACTCATGCCTATGGTGAATGGTTACTTCGGGATTTAGTATAAAACAATCTACATAATAAATCTATACATAGACCTTGGTCAATGTATATAATAGATATTATGATAAGCACGTTAACATAATGATAAAACAAATCAAACTCGATGATAGAGTAAGTAATTTTAAATAAATTTTGGGTATACTTTGTTATACATTAAATAACAAAGTATACACTGGTAATCTATATTTAAAATAAAATAATTACTATGGTCAATGATTTAGAAAAAAATCACACTAAAATTCAGAAAACAATAGGTTATCAAAAATTAAAAAAAAAGAAATTTAAAGAATCAATCAGCCTAGACGATCTGTTTAGCTCAAATTTATAAAATATCATTGTAAATGTTTATTAAAGAATTTTAAGAAACTAAAATTTCTTAAATTTTAAGAAATTTAAAGAATCAATCAGCCTAGATGATCTGTTTCGCTCAAATTTATGAAATATCATTGTAAATGTTTATTTAAAACCATCTAATCGATGTAAATGGAATAAAAACTCAAGAAAAAAACGAGAAAAAAAATTCAAGATTAAAATTTAAACAACATAAATAAAAAAACAATGCTCTCAAGTTTCCGAAAATCATTTGATAACCAACTAATAACCAACTTCTAACACTTAGATGGATATTAAAATTTATTTTTATATATTTCAAACGAAATTTACTGTTTTAATCAATAAAAAATTTAAAGCTACCAATTTCGTGAAGTAGAATTATTGAAAAGAAAGCTGTGTGTAACAGATGGTAATTTTGCTATTTAAGTAATTTATATTTGAAATGGAAAAAACTTAAAATGTCTTTTTAATCCTATTATTTAATAAATGGCCTTTGCGATTTCACTGAACTTCAAATCATTGCTATTTTTCACATTTACCCTCTTTCAGAAAAAATGTTAATTTCCAACAATTAATTTATATTGGCCTTAATGAGTCTATTTTACTACTTTTCAAAACTTTTAAATTAGATTTCATGAAATTGATTATCTCTGATTTTATAATGGGTTTTTGCAAGTTTATTTTTTGAATTTGAAATGTACAGAAAATCATTATGATTCTGAGTACAAAGTGCCTTAATAGATTTTTTTATTTATATAAATGCAATATAAATTTTATTTATATTATATTTGTACTGAGTATTATTTTTTAGCCTTCCTGAAATTTTTAAAACTACCTACTGCATGGAGGAGATGACAATTTTCTATTTAATGCTTATTTCATAGATTAGCCTTATTTTAAATAAATTAGTATTAAATAAATAAAATCATATTTTGATTATTTATAAATATTTATTGTACAATAATAAGTCAATTTAGTATTTATATGCATTTTTATTTATTTTGAGATATTTAAAAAAATATCCTAACTAGAATGGAACGATAATTCAGAATATTATAAAAATTATTCAATCAATTCAATTCTTTTACAGCAATTATATGAAATGCTCTACCGATTAAGTTTCAAATGGTAATTTATTATTATTAAAATAGAAACTTGTTTGGATTATCTTTGCCGATACCAATCACAATACAGTTTTATTTTATTTTTGATATATTATATTATTCAACATATAATCAATCCTTTTGTATGTAATTTATACTTATTTTTTTAGATTTTAACAAATAGAAATTCATGCAATTGTTTTTGTATTAATTTACATCTCATGTCTTATGAGGAAATTAAATGAATGGGTGAATGATCACTGATTTTATGTTTCAATGCACTTATGTTTTTTATTTATGAGGATTAAAAAATAAGTTATAAAATAAAATCCACCGGGGCATGTATAACCAGTCAGCATCTGTGGGATTAATAATCTAATGTTATTCAAGTTATTTGCTTCCTATACCATAAGTATGACATTCTAGCAATTGTGATTTTTTAATAATCCCGCAATTGACTTTCAATTTATATAATAAAAAGTATATGTTTTTGTTAAAATGTATATTGAAATTGTAATAATTAATATTTTTGTTATTATGACTAAATTATAAATTAGTCAACCATTCTAATCAGAGATGGTAATCACGATTCATTCTAAAACTACGAACACTACACTAGCAAATCCTAAACTTTTAAAATGGAAATACATGCTTATTGTTATTGGGAAAAAAATCTATAAATTGGATTAGCTAAATATTCAATTCAAGAGGTTGATAAGCATTAATAATAATTATATTTGAAGCCCACTGAGGAATGATTTTGATGAAGAAATAGATAATGTTTCATTCGATTGAAGTATTCCTAGTGTTTGACTGATTAACCAATTAATAATTTTATTTTAAAATTTTTGATTATTGAATTTTGGCCATGAAATCAGGGAAATAAGAATGACAAAATTAACAAGTTTTAGGTATCTTAATGAATAATTATTGAATCCTTTTAATATTCAAAGCATTATTTCATTGCTTAAATTATTAAGATTAATTAGTGACCATCTTACTGGTTTACACTTACTAATAATTAATTACACAATATACTTACCATTTTATTACGCTTTATGTAACAAATCGATAAACTTTGCAAACTTTAGGTAGGAAATGTTTACATGTTATTGACTTATAAAAATTTATATAACAAGCAAATTTTATTTTTTGATCCAAATTGACTTTAAGTGAAGAATGTAATAAAATTTAATGTTTGCACAATGCACTTCGAAAGTAATAAAAACATTGGTAAATATTTAGGGTGCTGCGAAAACTAAATAATTAAAATTAGTAAACATTAATCAAATGAATTCTTTTATAAAAATTGATTTTTATTGAAAATGAAACAAATATTGAAAACAAAAAACTTTTGCAAAGAAAATTAATTATGAGTATACATATATTGATAACTATGAGTATTAATTTAGTTTTCCATAGATTTTAATATTTTATTATTATACCAGCAAATGATAGGTAGTTGATCATTTGTTTGAAATATAAATGATCAGCGTTTTGACCCACTTTTTATGTCATCTTCAGGGATGACCGAGGTCGGAAGCATAAACACACTCCAGTCCTCATGTATATTCGGTTAAAGACCATCTTTTCTTCTCAACTGTAAATAAAAATTCAAAAAATAAAGTTTTAATGATGCAATATGGAAATAATTAAATAAAATTATACCCATTCAACCATATGACACATTACAAATATCTATTATTACTTACTTACCTGAACAGGCTTATATGGCAACCAACCGTTGGTTTAACTCTAGATAATAGCATAAAATTATTTTATAGCATTAGTAATAAATGCATTGGATGTAAGTAAATATCCTAATATTTATCTAGTTTAATAAATAAAATTATACGAGAATAGTTTTGAATAGATTCAGAATTAATTACATGGCAATGATGATGTTGCAGTTTTACAAACCAAACCATATAAAAAACTACACCTTTTTAAAGGCTTAATGTTTTGATTTACTTTAACGTAGTTTATGATAGTTTAATTATATTGAATATTTATATATATATCTTCAGGTTGGCATGTTCACCGACTTCTTCATTTTATTTTTCTTTGAAATAAAAAATGCACAAAGAATATGCAAGGTACCTATGATATGTATAAAAGAAATAGGAAAATAATAGCCATTGAAGACTGACGACTTAATCAGGCAGGCAGGACCAGTCATGGTACGTCAAGGGTGAAGACATAACGAAGGACAGGGAGAACAAAAAAAAACTATAAAAAATATAATAAAAAATCTGATGCCTGTTGTGTACATATATAGCCAGGCTGTGGAAGAAAAATAAGAGAGAGGGAGAGTGTAAGTGTGAGAGAGAGAGTGAGAGAGAGAGTGAGAGAAAGAGAGAGAGAGGGAGAGAGAGAGAGAGAGAGAGAGAGAGAGAGAGAGAGGGAGGGAGAGAGAGAGAGAGAGTGAGAGAGAGAGAGAGAGAGAGAGAGAGAGAGAGAGAGAGAGAGAGAGAGAGAGAGTGAGAGAGAGGGGGAGTGAGAGAGTGAGGCAGACTGGTATTTTGTGTAAGGGCTTTGTGAAGGTGCTGCCAAAACAAGATATCGATTAAGTATCCTGCGCGCTCACACATGCTCGCCGCTTCTCTGCTCTTGTCCGAATTATCTTCATCTCTTTTCTCTTTCTTCCTTCTTCAACAAAGGTCCGAGGGACACCAAACAGTCATATTTTTCGACCAAGTAGAGGAAAATCTGGGACGAATTTGCGTTATAAGTATCCGAAATAATTCCCAAAAGGGCAATTGATTTTTATAGGAAGACAGTTTCAGAAAATTATACATAATAAACATTATTTTTGTTTTAATTGGACATTTAAATTCATCGCTCACGGTACCTTTAAAAAAGTAATAATTTTTAACAATAAATAAAGAAATAAAAAAGTAATTTTCTGAGGGCCTAGAGCTCTGATAATATTTTTGTTTTCCATGTTTAAAATAAAATAGGACCATTATAAACTTCATTAAAATAGTTTCATTCATTATTAATATTTTATCCTACATACAAATGGTATTGAAAATAAATAATAAATGTTCTTATGGGAAAAAACGTATATCTTAAATCGAGATATTTTACAGAAATATAATAATCGAATTCATAAATGGTAAGTATAACGCCGAAATGAACTAAGCGCCAAAAGATTTAAATAAATTTATAAAATGTGAACTATTGTTATTATTTTTTTTATTCTTGATACTTTCTCATATTTGAAATATATAAGAGGCAAAGTAAAATATGCTGTGTTTAAAAAAGAATGTTTAAGAAATGCAGTTTTTCACCAATATAAATAACAATTTTGTGACGGGAAACGTAAATCTTATATCAAGATATTATACATAAATATTATAAAATCGAACTCATAAAGGTTTAATTTTTAAACAAATTGAAAATCTTTTCATTTAAATATAAAACTTAGAATTTTAAATAGATCTTAAAAAAAAGTTGATTTTAAGCCCATTTTAATTAAAATGGACAAGGTAAAATGTATTATTTTATAAAAATTCAACAATAAAAGATAGTTTTATAGTTTATGATTTTGGCAAATAGGCTAGTTATTTCAAATCCAAATGTTATTGACCCAAAAAATCTTTTTTTTGCATTAATATTTAGCTTGAAAAATCAAATCATCTAATTAAAAGTAACATTTAAAATAATTCTTTGTTTATTATAAATGAAATAATGCTAAAAAGGCGAAGTAAGTGAAATAGTAAAAAAAGAAGGAGGAAACCCTGAATGAAAATTAATGAAAGAAGTAGAAGCAAAAATAGCCTAATTATTTATACAATAGAAAAGTAACCTCCTTTGTTCACGAATATAAAAGATACTGCGAATTATAATAAATTTAATATAGCTAATTGTAAGCAGTATTATTAAAATTAATTAACGCCTTTACAAATAAAAAAGATAATAAATTTAATTGGGCAACGACCAATCGTTGGTAAGTTGTACTGCAATCAAGTACTTAGTACATTATACTTTAACTACAATAATACATTTTTATGTTAATATGGAAGTTTAACATTGATGTGTGAGTGTTTTTCTCACATTTTATCTTCCCTCCTAATTGAACACATTATTGAAAAATTAAAGAATAATTCGATTTCTTTATTGCATATACCACCGGACACTATCAAGCAGTAAACAATTCTCAGTTTTTTTAGTAAATCTTTATGTAATACGTTCCGAAGTAGCCTGCTGATTTTTAAAATCATTTCATGCATTACAACTGATGTTTGACTATCGGATTTTGTATAATAGCTTAAAATAACAACAATATTTTTCTTATATTATTACGTGAAACCAAAAAAGATGTTTATTTCTATTGCATTGTATAGGTTCTAGAATTGTCTTTAACATTAACAGTCATGTGTAACTGATCACACGTTTGGAACGTTCTAGGCTATACTTGGTGGATCCATATTGGACAAAAATAAGAAACGGTCGAATAAGTAGCAGTTACAAGCATTCAGTTTGAGCCACTGTTCTGTCACTGCTACTCGTAGTTACTGTTTTGTACCCTTTCTACTAATTTTTATTTTAATTGTTTGTTTGACATTCTTTTGTGGTAAATTATTAGACAAGAATGTAAAGAAAATAATTTAAATAATTATTTAATAATATATACTTTTAAATAATAATTTATTTAACAAATAATACTTGAAATAATTTTATCGGCGTAAGATTATTATTAATAATTTGTCGTTAATAAAATTATTTAAACCCACATTGGTGTCATAATACATAGTCTAAAGAAAAAACTAAAAAATGTCATTACCATACCTCGGTCGCTGCTACTTTTTTTTCTGTAAATATTTGCACCATAGTAATTATGATTAATACTTCTTGGCTAGTCTAAAAATAAAATTTAAATTACTTCTGGAACTATTAAAATGAAATCTAGCCGCCATTTTTAAATATTTTTTTAAAGGAAGAGAAAAGATTGTCCTTGGCCGATCCGGATTTACTTATCACTAGTAAGGCGCTCTTGTTGTTGATTAATAGAGAAATCCGGGTTCGAATAGCGGGCTTTTCTCTTCTTATAAAAAATGTTAAATAACATAATTATAAATTTCATGTTATCATGACAGAGAAATTGTTGAATTTATGTTTCTAAAAAGACACATAAATTCTGTAATTTGATTTTTAGCAAAATATGTATTGGCCCAATCTTCCTATTAGAAATTAAACTTATATCCCCTGTCTTTCCATAAAATAGTAATTCCAGCTTGGTCCAAAATAGTAATTCAATTGTTTCTATATTTTGTCATGCCGATGTTTTTTTTATTAATATTGTTGCATTGATTAATATTTATTATTGATATCTAGTATTGTGTACATTCTAAATAGTTTTTCCGTAATTAACTGACTTGGACCCCTCCTTAGCCAATCCCCTACTTAGATGAAGGGAAGGCGGAGCTAAGACAGTTGGCTAATAGAGGAAGGAAGGATAGAGGAACAAGACACAAAGAGGAGGTAATTGGTAGCGGGGATGTGATCAATGTGCTCGCGCAGTCCCCACCCCCGCCCACTTCCGGACCTGTTAAACTTTAATTAATTACAATATTAATTGGGCCGCTAGTCCGACCAATCGGTTGTAGTCTTTGTCAGTGCGGTTCGCTGATTGGTCCGCATCGTTCTCCGGCCCAGCGCTACCTAGCCTGCGACTTGAAGTAAAAGGAATAATTTCTAGATCTCTACGAGTCTCTAATACAAATGTCGTCGGATGTTTGGTAAACTAATGAGCCTGGGCAATTCGATTTTTGATATATTTGGCCCCAGTTTTTGAGATTTCTTCATTTTATGTTGTGGATTCATTGTTTATCCTTCTAGTTAAATAAACAAAAAAGAAAAAAAATTTCGAATAATTATAGATTCTTTATAAATGATCATTTGATAATCTTCCTGGCGATTTAAAGCCCTCACATTATTAGGTAAATGGATTCCTAACCAAAAAATGGTACTAATTTATTTCTAAAAATCACAAAGTAGGCGCTTCAAACGGTAAAAAATTATTTTTTGGCTATCTTTGCAAAAATGCATTAAGTGATATAATTATGTAAAATCATCAAGTTGATCGATATTTTTTTATATCAATTGTTTTACTTATATAAATTATATTTTATTTACATACCTCAATTTTATAGTTAATCCATCAATAAAAGAAGTATAACATTAATCTAAGTATAGTCACATCCACTATTATGGTAAAAATAAAGAGTAGCGACTGCGAAAGCTATTTTGAGCGGCTATTGTCAATCGGTTCCAATTTCTAACTGTCATAATAATTTTTTTTTTAACTAATTAATCACTTGGCGATTAATAAAAATTAAAGGAAAAGAAACCTAAAATGAACAAGGTTGATTTTAAGAAAATATTTTGTGATACTACTTTTATTATTTTAAATCCTTCAATTTTCAGTGAAACCAAAATCGGAAGTTAGATTTTAATATCACTGAAAATTTATATAATGTAATACTTCAAGGCTTCACAATCTTTTTCATGTCAAAAACACTCAGTCTTCCATGTTTATTCATTGCTTTATTATACAAAATTTTGCTCACTTTAAAGACGATCGGATTGTGTTTATATTAAAATTGTCTCTTAAAACAAAATTAAAGTGAATAATCAAACGCAAATTATTCACATGCCATAAGACAAATTTTGTGTGTCGGGATTATTACATGTAATTAAATTCTTCAATAAAAATTATATTTTCACTACTTAACACGAATACACATTATTAATTAAGGTCTGGCCACACATGTCCGCACCGGATCCGCACCGTAGCAATAATACAGGTTATGTTCAGAATGTTTTTAATTTAACTTACATATTACCTTTAGTTATGCCTAAAGTTCAAGCCACACATGTCAGACACAGGCCACTTTAGGCATAACTAAAGGTAATATGTAAGTTAAATTAAAAATATTCTGAACATAACCTGTATTATTGCTACGGTGCGGACATTTGTGGCCAGACCCTTATACTTAAAACTTGTATAAGTTAAATAGTTTATTATAGTAAACAATTATTCTTATGTTCAATTTACCCCGATCAAATAGGTTATTATGAATGATGAATGAATTTAAAGGAGGGAACATTTAAAAAAATATCTACTAATGATGCGGAGGACCTGGGTTCGATTCCCGGCCGTGGTCGAATCTTTTATCTTCTAATAAAATAATTTAAAATTTATAAATTAAATATTTAACCAAAAGACCATAAATAAATACATCATTAAAAAAATAAATTTGAATAACCGCAGGCTGCAATCATTTCCATGTTCATACTAAAAAAAAAAAAAATATACTTTTATTTGTGCATTAATACTGTAATATTTAATCAATTAAAATAAAAATAAAATTATTTATATCCAAGTAGTAATAGGCGGTCAGTGTTTTACTATATAATACATCTTATGTACAATAATATATCTCATATGGTAATTGCATGAATAACGATGCATATTAAAAAATTAAATATTAAAAATATTTTGATTTAAGATCTGAATTACTTCATTTAGAGGCTTTATTGTAGTGTATTGATTTTAATAGATGCTCTAAAATATGGGGTGATTTTGTTGAATTGTTTACACTTTATTATTTTTTTCTGTAATATTCTTTTTTCATTCACAAAACGTAACTTGGTCTTTTAGATTTTGAGTCAAGAAAGTAGAATATTTTTCAGCTAGAAATTAATATTAATTATATTCCCTGAAGGATTAATTATAGGATAGAAATAAAAAATGATCCAATTAATATATATTTTGTATTTACATGTTATATTTATATTATAAATATATAGAAGAAATAAAAGAGTAATTAATAGATATAATTATTTAATTGTGTCAACTTAATTTCAGTACAGAAAGATTGTTTCTTTTTTAAATATTTGCATGAATATAATAAATAATACATGTATGGTAAGAGATTAAAAATGAGTTTCTTTATAAAAATGAATTTATTAATTAATGTGTACACTTTTTATAATTTAATCAATTAGCGGATGAAACTAATTACTATTTTAAGATTAAAATTAAAGTCAGCCGTTGTGTAACAGGAATTTAGAGACATCACAAAATATTACCATAATTACAAGAAAAGTTATATAATTATTCATAACTGAATAAAGTAATATTAACACATCATTAATATTAAATTCCTTTCAGTATTTAAAAGGAAATGATTTTTTTTTTTTTTTTAATATGGTTTTAATTAATGTGTAAAGTTCCTCAGTACATGTAATTGTTTTAAGTAAATTTTTTGTGAACTAAAAAACTTCAGATTTACTTCAGAAATTCTAAATTAGAAAATTCTCACTGAATTATTTGTGTTTAAAGAATATAATGAAAAATAAATGTTTAGCAAATTGGTTCTAAATTTAATGTAGTAATGGAATAAGAGAGGCGGCTAAAGATCTTCAAGGTCTGTGAGCCAACCGAAAAAAAAAAAAAAAAAAATTGAATAATAAGAATTGAGAGTGTTATTTTTTTTCTTAACTTCTGATCCCTTAATGTTCGTTTCCGAAAAATAGTGTTCCCGAAAGGCAATAATTTTTAAATTTTTCCATTCATATATTTTTGAAATATACTAACATAGAATAGAAAGAAAGACAAAAAATTCATATTAACTATATCCTTGCGACGAAATGAATAAGAATGATTTTTCATTATTTTACATGTTACAATAAAGTTGTATAATGTGTAACTAATAATAAAAATAAATTAAGAATTTTAATTAATTTATTCCAGTTTTATAATTACTTAGATAACACTTTTCATTATATAGTTTGTCACTGAAAAACTTATTAAAATTGGTTAAATAAATAAAAAGGCCTTTTTAAAAAAAAAACGTTTATTTAAACAGGTAACGTTTCGGCTCCTGTAGCCATTCTCAAGCCTACAAATATTATTACATCAGAAGTATTATTTACTAATATTACAATAATATTTATGCATAACATTTAGGCATTTGATATTTTGATTTCTGCTTATCATGCACCACTTGATCACTTTATGTAATTGGAAAAAAACATTATTACAATTAATAACTTACTACTTAACAAAATTAATTTAAACAGAATAAAAAATCACAAAAGCCGAAGATGATTGGAGAATTTATTAAAATTTTATAATTAATTAATGTTTTTACGTACTTATTTGTAATGATTCATTCTTCAATCTCTAAAAACTTTTTATAAAAATGAATCACAAAATACTCTTCTCTGTAGTTCTGTGTGACGTTTGTTCCAACGCTGTCATGGAGTTTGTTCCGTCGCTCGTAGGCTTGTTACTAACTAACTCTCGCTGCTCTGAACTATACACTGATTAAACTTGATAACTATCTGCTGGAAGTTAAAAGTGAGAAATGAGAATGTAGGTAGGATAGAAGCGTGAGATTGGGACAAGGAGGGCGCTGGTTGTACACTGGTATTGGTTGGGGCTCGGCGGGCCTCAAGTGTGCCATAATAGGGCCACCCTTTGTTCCCGTATCGACCACCTTCTCTCTTGTTTGTTTGTCTGCCTGTCTTGGTCATTCACACTACCAACGACAACTCTCCTCACGCCTTAGCCCTGTTTTGAATTTCATCTTCACCTTCGGGAAAGATCGTATCCGAAACGAAGGTAAATCGAGTAACCGATAGACGATAATCGATGAAAAACGATGCAAGCTGAAGCTAAATGAAATGTGATATGAAATAATAAATTTATGCATATTTTTTTACTTAAAAAAGAAAGCACTTTGGTATAATCCTATTGGCCATAGTACTAATAAACCGACGTAGGGTGGAGTATTGGCCATGAAATCCTCGCCAAAACTATTTACCTATTTTTTTTTTTTTGTAACTGTGGAATACTTAAAACTTTTTATTAACATTCTAAAAATATATCAAACTAATAAAATATAAAAAAAAAAAAAATCCAAGTTTTGACAAAAATCAGGGGAATTTCCGGAATAAGCAGGGAATTTGAAAAACTTCGGGAAAATGTTCAAGACATAAGACGTTTGAAAGTTATATTGAAATTTAACATCTAGCTTAGCAGGAAGTGGATAACAATGAACGAGATAAATATATCTCGATGCAAACCTTCCTAAGCTACCAGGAAATACGTATTTTGATGTTCTGAAGTACAATTTATGTTTTGGACTTTTGCCCATGATCTCATCTGTGCGACGTTAAATAAATAAACAAATAAGAACATTTGATGAAAAAATAATTTTCGCTGTCCTTCAGTTAGGGATACAGGAAGGATTACGAACGTCCATTTATTTTACAATATATTTGATATTTGAAAGTTAAATATTTATAATATATGACATGATATTTTAAAATATTCATAAGTAGGTAATTAAACATAATAAAAATGGGGGTCACCTGTGGTGTAGTGATTAGCATGGCAACGAACAATACTAAAGGTCGCTGGTTCGCGGTAGCCCTAGTAATCTTTACTCCGATAGCTATGCCGTCCCTCGATAGGACGTAAAATGGAGGTCCCGAGCCTGTGCGATGTCAGCTACTCGTTAAAGATCCCTATCCTAATCATATCTGGATAGGCAGCATTTAGGACTGTAGAATCGTCCGATTAGCCTTAGTAGCATAAATGGACGTTAAATAAACATAATAATAATGATAAAAATATTCATATTCATAAAATCATACGGGATAATATTTGAATTAATTTGCTATTCAATTATTACTCAGAGGTCGAATGGCCCCCTGTGACCAGAAATTTTCTTTTATACCCTGATCCAGAGCTTTTCTGAGGGGGGACGCACTATTTTTTTTTTTTTTACATTTCATGAGTGATGAAGGACCTAATTTAAAATTTGTATTAGTACACAGTAACGTTGTAAATTACAATTAAGGGTTTAAATACAATAAATTGTTAATTGAGGTCTTAAAAAAATGAGTAAGTCTAACGTATTTTACAAATAAATAGTTATATTTTATTAGTGCCACACACGCCCCTACCCTGCTTACGCTATTGTTCCCATGCCCTAAAAAGTGGATAACTGACCCTTCAATGAGAGGGGAAAACAGGATGTTAGGTATGGAGTATTTCCTTTTGTTTGTTGAGCCCAAGGGACCATTATTTATTTATTTTTCATTATATTTTTTTAACGAAAATTATATAATATTAACTTAGGTTTCACAATATTTATTTTTAATTCGTTTGATTTAATTAGTTGTTACTTTGATTTTTTTACGAGCCACGTCTGTAAATAATAATCACAAAATTTCAAGGACCTTGTTTATCTCGATTTTAAACAAAATTATTGTATTACATTAATCGTCCTTCCTATTAAACTTCTATATACACTTGGAGAATTTAAAAAATCAATACAAAGTGTTTATAAAAAAATATAAGCAAGAGAGATAAACTATACTGCCTATAATCAGGCTTTGTTTGTTAAAAATATTGTTTTATTTAAAAAAAATTGTTTTGTTTCTATTTGTTGAAGAATATTTAAAACTATTTAATATTAATATAGAAGAAAGACATCTGTAGGTTGAAAATGTGATATAAGGAACTCTAAAAGGTGAATAATGGGCATCAAATTAAGGGTTTGCCACATATAGAGGGATCAATAAGGGCTGACCATTGTGGTTAGGACATTATCCAATATGAAGTGCTCGCCCATTGATATAATCGATAGCTGATAATACCAATGACAAGAGAGCTCAGTGTGGTCATTACCACGATAACTAAGCCTCACCTTTGTAAGGAATGGAAGGGATACTGAAATTTGTACCAATATTTGCCTCCCCCCTTCACCTTCGCCACATCGTACAGGTGTTAAATTGGTCCTTTTATTGGTCAGTGAGGTAATTATCGGGCTGACATCTGAGCTCCCATTGGCTGGCGGATTAGCCCCGAGCTATCGATCGCCGGTCCGTACCGCACTTCACACCTGCCACGATCGCCTCCCCCTCCACAAGGAGTCTTATTGGCGAGCCCAACTGCTCTAGGGGTGGTGTAATTAATGATATCCCTATCTGTGGGGGTAATAAGGCAGCGTCAATTAATAAATCAATCAATAGACTTGAAAGGCTTGTATTAACAAAGTATCGAGATTTATTCTGTGATGATTGTTTCCGTACACCACTAAAAAAACACTCTTCTTTTCAAAAAATGTTGGAAATATAACTAATTAATCCAAAATAAAGTATATGTTGGACAGCTGGAATGTAAAAAAAAAAAATAAATAAAAAATCCTTCACATTACACACTCTCGTCAGCAGTCGTTCTAGAAGGTGATTTGACCTACATCACACAAAACCGTAAAAATAAAAAAAATTTATCTCCTTTAATTAATAAAGAATATCCATTTTACAGAGGCTGGGTGTACTCCCAGGAGTGTCTTTGTAAGTACAGCTCAGATCATCAAATAAAGCGTAAGGCTTTCTCCCTCCACAAAACGAGAGATGATTACGAACCACATATTGAATGGGTTAAGTTAATAAAAAGAGGCATGGAGGGGGTTTCTTCGTTGTGCTATTGTAATTTGTGTTAAATCTTTTGTACCCTGTCGGTGAACAATTCGTCAAATCTAATAACTCATTACTTATAAGATCTATTTATTTATTCTTTTATTATTCATTATTTAGGTATTCGTTTTTACTTATGGACATCCTCTCGTAGCTTTATGTTGGGAGGACTGACTTTTATGTTTTCATACTGAATATTATTCCACTCTCACCATCCGATCTACTGACAATAAATTGTTGTAAATGCTTTCCTTTTATGGTGAGAATTTTTAACCGTTACTTCCTCCCTTTTGGCTCGGTGGGGATAATAGTTTTTCCGACTGAGGAAAACTGATTGTCGACAAGGCCCAGAGTCTGATAGCGGATCCTGATTAAGCCTTTGTTAGGGCTCATTTGACAGGTAGGAACGGTGAGTGGGCGTGAGAGGTACAGGTGTGAAGGTGCCAGTTGTGAAAGAGGCGCTAGGAAAAATAAAAAAGGGGGGCTAATTATAACGTGGGACTGTCGGCCCCACAATGCCCCCCCCCATTGTCAGCGCTCTGCCTCATTCACACCAGCCTCGCCATTATTCCCTCACCCAGTCGCCTAATTAGCTGTCTCTCTTTCCGTTTATCAACTGCCTCCTATCTACCCCTTCCTCTTTTTGGGTTTATTTCAACTACCGGTACCAGTACTAGAGGCAAAATTCGTAGTTGTCGGGTAAGGTCTCGTGTAAATGAGCAACGAAGAGATTACAGTTGCATTTACTTTAAGAAAGAAGTAAAGCCTTGATGGTCTTCTGCCGCAGACGAAGTAGAGCCATATTAGCTTCTATACTGATTCGACTCAGAATAGAACGCACAAAGCTTTCTCACTCCTACCTTTCAGCAAAGAAAGCGCCACCAAGCTCAGTGTTATATTGACAGTGGAACAATACTCAACATTTGAGCATACAAAGTTTTGGATTAATCTCCTAATTAGAAATATGACACTAGAACAATAGAAGTATTCCTATTTTTTTTTCTATAATACTATAATTTCAAAAATATAACATTGTTAAAAATGCTTTGATGACCCATGAAGTGTTATGGTTATGTAGCAAAAGGAACGAATTACTTAGACGAACGAAACTCTCAATTAACTAATTTTACGATCGCCAGAATTCATAAAAAAGTATTTTTTTTTTTTTTTTTTAAGAAATATTGAAAAACAATCAAAATCTGAAAATGGAATTTTAAAACAAATATCGGACGCTTATGTAGCAATCCTCGATTAAGGCTATCATAAAGAGAAACGTTTATATCATGTTTCGGTATTTGTTTAAAGCAAACAAGTCTTATCTTATGGAGAAGGTATCTAACCGCCCTCTTAATTACATATATCTCCAACTAAACAATCAGCTTGGGTATTTACAACAACTAATAAATATAATAGATTTATTATGAGCGAGGCTTTAAATGTTGGCACAAATCAAAGTTATTTCCTGGAAGCACGATTTAGGCGCCCTTCCATCAACTAATCTTTAAACACTAACATTTCAGAGGACCACAGTCGAGAAGTAATTATTTAAAAATAGAAAATATTGTATTAGGATGCACACAATGTTGCGTTGCCTTTTTTGAGAGTTATTTTTTTGTATTGAATAATAATTCTACTTTTTTCCTCTTTTTTATTCATACCTACGATTTAAGGTCCTTATACAATAAATGGACTACTAAAATTACCAGATTCTTGTTTTAAAAAAATTGATGCTTCATAAACTTTCTTTTATATATCTCTTATTCTCGATGAGCGGTTAATTTTGAAAATAACATTTTGGAGTTTTTCCAACATGATGATATTTACAGCAGTTAGTAGAGCGAAAATTGTTTAACAAGGTAATTGGATGTCTTAACGACACTCAAACCATCGCGGCCTATTACACTTTCTAAAACAAAGACCGGTTATGAAGAATTTACCAAGACCGGAACTAAATGAGTTCTTGATGGTTCTCCATTACGTTCCTGTTTTTTTATTTAATTTTTTTTTTTTATATTTGAAAGCGCTATCAATTTGTGGTTTCTCGTTAGTTATTCCGGCTGAAAGAATAAATGCTCAGAGTGGAGGAAACGGTGAAATTGGAGAAGTGGGAAATGTTTAATCAAGCCTCGGGAAGAGGAATAAATTTAATAAGGTGGGGGGAGGGGAGCCCTAATTTAGTACTTTTCTCTGGCGCCTAACAGTTGAAATTGCTCCGGGACAACTTAATCCAGGAGGCGGTGGAGGAATGTTCTCATCTCCTCACCCGCTCAAAATGGCTTCATTTCCTCGAGTTTCCTTTCTTTTCCCGCCTTTTTGAGATGGGGTGAGTCTAATCCCGGCTAACGATTAGGGGTGGTCCCATGGAAATGACTCCCTTTCATCTTCCCACCCAGTCTAATGCTCCCGCCTTTTCTGATTAACAACTTAACTCCTATCCCCCCTCCAAGCCCCCGGCTCCGCAGTTTTTCTATTATCCCCTCACCATTATCTTTCTGATGAATCAATTATCTTCTTTAAGTCTCATTCTATAAGGTTCTGATCTCTATAATCGGAACGATGGGTCGTTCAACCTTGATCGATGTATTGAAATCAAAATAACTGCCTGAGGTATACGATTCACAAGATAATAATAAATATATGTACTTTCTTTATGTATATTATTTCATTTTTATTCAATTAATAGCAGTATATACCGGTTTCACTCGGAGAATTTCATTTTTTAAATCTATAAAGTGAGACTTTTATCGACTCAAACCGTCGATTTCGTAAAAACCTATTTAAAGCGAGATCAAAACAATTTTTATAACAATAAAAAATATACCAAGAGATGGACTGAAGCTATGCAATTTTAATATGGACTGGTATCAAAGAACCACTGATCGAAATTTGGAGAGTTTAGGACAAACGTATGGATTTCTATAAAGAATAAAAAGAATTTATCTTGTTTGTTTGTTTGTATATTTAACTCACTTTATGCCACTAAGGCTAATCGGACGGATGCTACAGTGGGAGTCCTAAATTGTGCCTATCCAGGTATAATTAGGACAGGGATCTTTAACGAGTACCTGACATCGTACAGGCTCGGGAACTCCATTTTACGTCCTATCCGAGGGACGGCATGGCTAAGGATTTTTTACTCCCATTAAAAAATCCTAGGGCCACCGCTGGGCGCGAACCTGCGACCTTGGAGAATTTCATCTTAATTTACATAGATTATAGCTGTATATCCCGGTTTCACCCAAGGAATTTAATTTTTGTAATGAAACGGTCGATTTCGTAAAAAATCATTGCCAAGCGAGATCATTACGATTTTTATAACAATAAAGAATATCAGCTGAAGTTCGGCTGAAGTTATGCAGTTTTAATAAGGACAGGTGTTCGCTCCTGGTATGAAAGAACCACTGAGCGAAATTTGGAGAATTTAAGTCAAACGGTATGGATTTCTACAAAGAACAAACAATCAAACAAATAAACAAACAAACAGAATTTCATCTTTATTTGCATAGATTAAATCAGTAGGTCAATTATAAGTCATTATAGTTAAGCTCCATATCATTATAGTTAAGCCTGGTTTCGCAATACTAGTCAGCTAAACCTTATATATACAATATTTAGGGACTAAATAAAAAATAAAAAGCAAGTACTATGAAATGCTTTCACTTGAGATAAATAATTCAAAAGTCATAGTTTTAATCTTTCACGTAGGTCATATTAGCAGAAGACGATTAAATCTTAAAAAAAGAGACCAGTCTCGTGAAATCACTACCTTAAGACAATAGTCACGAAATCAGGACAATTTAGTCAAGCATGCAATAACACCATTGTAAGGGGAAATATAGCACTAGGTAAAGTTGTTGAAATATTAATCAAGAGCAAGTCATGGGACACCAGACATGGGAAACCAAAAAGCAGCTAAAGAACTCAGTAGTTTTGGGGACAGTGTTATAAAGCATGGAATTGCGGGGTTGAAGCTGTGCTGCAAAATTGAAATAGTCTAGTTAAAATTTTAAAACGTATTCATTTTACTATTTAAGACTTTTAAAATTGTTTAAGGTTAATACCAATTCTCTTGATAAAAAAAATGTGTTCTTGAAGGAAATAACCATTATTTATTATTTTGTATTTTACAACTTCAGTGCCTATAAATTACAGTAGTCTTGATATATGGCATAACATCTTTAGCTAATCGGAGGGATTATGAATCCGAAATATAGTTTACTTGAGAGCGTCTTAAATTCTTTTGGCATGATTTTAAGATTACTAAATCTAGAGTATGCATTGAATCCATCTGTAAACAATCGAATCCATATGATTCATTAGACCTAATAAAATTAAACCTGAATACATTTATAGACAAAATTCAAGAATGATTGTGCCCATAGTCATCTCTGTACTGCTGATAGTGATGTTGGTGCGTAAAAAGTCGTTTATCAATATGGAGGATGGCAACAAACATACACCAGAATAAAATCAATGGTATATCGTTGTGATAATATGCTAGAGTTTAGTAAGTAGTGATATATTATAGTTTAATACCTTTATAAGTTTATTTAATACAGGTGATTATTATTATTATGTGATGATAATGTAATTGATAAAGTGTGGTGTACTATCTACGACCTAATAAAAGGTTTCCAATCCTGATGCCTTAAATCTTAATAAATTAGTGTTCAATTGACAATGGGTTTTATTTAGAGTCTTCCTAAAATGTTTCCAAGGCTGGAGGTGGTGGTGTGACAGTCGTTCAGAAATAAATACGTGTTAATTATTTTTTCGATACTACAGTTCTAGCCCTGACCTAAGCGTGGAAAGGGAAGAAATGGTATATTATAAATAGCGTTATTTGATACTACGCCACGAATTCCGAAAGAGACGATGTATATTAAGTCTCTTTTTTAGTCTTTTAAAGATCGATACACAAAAGGCAGTTAGGTTGTTATGTGAGATTGACTTACCATTGTATACCAATTACTGACTGCATTGTTGGAGTATTAGAGCAAAACCAATAAGTCCACAGAGGCATTTGATATGGTTGGCAGAGGCTTCTCTTCAACTCCAAATAACATTATCTCATCCATAGATTACTCTTTTATCCGTCCTGCATAAAAAAAAAAAAAAAACTTGTCTGCCCAATCAGTCTTTGCAGGAGTACTGCATTGATAAAAATTGGCTCTCTTACTGTATAATACTCGAATATACAAGCCTGTAGAGTGCATTCGAACGGAATAGGGTTCCCCGCTGAAGAGACCTAGCAAGGAATGACTTCGAAGAAAACAACCGACGGATTCATAAAACCATTAAAGAAGAAATTTAAAAAAAAAAATGACAGAAAGAGGAGTTACTAAGAGGGCTATCTTTCCTCAAATGCACGGGAAAAAGATATCTCCTATTTTTGTTTCGTTCGGAGATTTTAAACAACATTCAAAATTAATCGGCCGCCGTACTAAACGCATTTGGTTTCATTGTTCTGAGAACTCATCACATCATCTATACAGATTATATTAAACTAAAAAAAAAAACAAAAAAAAAAAAAACAGAGTGGCAAAGCAAAATTTCAGGAACTCCCAGAGGTCTCTCCCAACAGCTATACATCCTGGTCTCCAATTTGTGTTGACTAAATGTCTCGGAGTTAGTCGGAGCTCGATTATAGTGATAAATAAAATTATAGAATCTTTATGACTGAAAGGTCTGAAAATCATCAGTACAGGACTGCCTTTCGACTCCACGTGTGCAGCATACCTCCCTCCCTCTGCGGCAGAAAAGAGACCCCAAGTTGAATTTGCCGTTAGCGGGGCTAGAAGAGGGACCGGTGGAGGAGGCGTGAAGTAGAGCTCGGACGAGGAGGGGGCCACTAATTACATGACTAATTGAGCCACTCGACCAAGGTGGCCAATTAATAGGGCGCTCGTCTTTAGGCTCTATCGCCTTCTTTCACTCCCTGTCACCACGCTCCACCGCTTAGCAATGCCCGATCCTCCACCCGCCGTATCTTCTCCTAATGTCTCATTTACGATACACTTGTCAATTGGGGTGCGGTTCTCTTCAGGAAATTCCCATTTAGGAAGCACAATATTTCACAATTAACCTTGTTGGTTAAGTAGGCCCTCTACTTCAGGCAGTGAAGCAAGCTTCTTCCAAAAAAAAAAAAAATTAATTATATTTGACCTCATTTGTTTTGCAAGTTAATAATACGCGGATGATACAGGTTCGAGTCCCGGTGAAGAAATCGATTTATATAAAATGTAACTTGTAAAGGTTTTAGAGGTCAGATATTATAATGCATTGTTGTGAATATTAAAAAATAGTTTATATAATTGTTATTAGTAAAATAAGTACTCGTTTCCCTTTCGTCTAAAATATAACACTGGCGACGATGACGAAAAGACCTGCGCCAGCTTTGGAGGAGGTGAACCCTCAGGTAGTATGGGGGAGAGCGGAAAGGCTTCCTATCGGATGTGTTCAGAGTAGAGAAGTTTCATCCGGACAAAGGAGATATTGAGATATGGTCCATCAGTTTCAAGCTAATATTAGGTTTTGAGGGATCGATGACGAGGAAAAAATAAAGCACTTCAGAACAGAGGAAGAGGTCTACATGGAGGTGTGGAAAGGTGGACGAAGAAGATGGACACCGGCGGTGGTATGTAGAAAGCTGGGACGGAACACCTGATTGGTAGAGGAGTCTTTAGAAGGCGGCAGGAGAAGACGGGTGAAGAAACACGCAGACCAGCTACGCAGGCGGAAAAATATGAGAGGGCAACGCGATCTCAAATGAATTGAAGCTATCAATTGTCAAGTTAAGGGGGAAGAATTAGCTAACTGAGGAGGTGTACCATATTATATTGGAATCGAAAGTAGGAATCGATTTATATAGAATGTAACTTGTAAAGGTTTTTGGAGGTCAGATGTTATAATGCATTGTTGAGATTATTAAAAAATAGTTTATATACTTTTTGTTTGCAAAATAAGTACTCGTTTCCCTTTTGTCTAAAATATAACAAAAATGTTTAAAACTATTAGGTGTATTCGTATCGATGGTATATACATATCTGTGCTTGCAGTGTTGATTTGAGAAAAATGCAATTGAAAACGTTGGGCTTTTGTAAGAGTATTTGTTTTATGTAGGTATATTTAACACTTAATCAATAGCCCCATATTGATTTTGAACTGATTTAACTAGTGGTTTTAACTGCATTATTAATAGGTACTTTCATAAGGAAATAAAACAGAGTTATAAATATCAATGGAAACTTATTTTTACTAAGGATTTCTTCATGTTTGAATTTTCCCTCAACAAAACTCTTCTTCAAGTCTCTTCCTCCACATCTTGCTGTCCTTCGTCTTCCTTCCCTCAGTCCATGACCGGCCATACTTTACTATTTTTATCCACTGTATGCGTTGTCTTCCCCTTTTTCTAATTCTATATGTCTCCCAAACCAATATCATTCTTGGTATTGGACTCGAACCCATTCTTTTCACGTGACCATAATTTTTTTAGTAAAATGGTAATAGTATTAGTTTTCTTTTTTCTATCACACCCCGAGAAAAAATTTGAACATATGCTAATGATTCTCAAATAGTAATTCGTCAGCACTCCTTGATTGGGGGTTTGGGCGTTATTTGCTTAATGTAAAGCTGAGCGAACATAAGCATTGGGAGTGATATTAAACCTTATTGTGATAATTAAAACTAGTCAGCTTACGTTATGACATAATTAGTATAGGTTTGGAGCAATTTTTATCTTTAATTATTGTTTTGGACGATAATAATGCTTTATGTTTTAAAGGAGTAATTTTATATCGTGAGATGGCAATATAATCCAGAAATTTTTTAACATGAGAGCTGAGTTTAGTTTGGCAAATGGAGACGTGGTGAAGTAAGGAAATTGAGTTGATGTTATTGGAAAGCCAGCCAAGCTCGAAACAGGTAAGAGGGCCCATTGGGAGCCGAGTAACCGAGCCCAGTCAATAGACCGGGAATTGCCAATTTTCCGTTTTTCCTATAAGCTACTTATAGGCCAATCCGCTGAGACCCTCTCCCTCCCCCGCACTATCGACGACTTACCATTGGCTGATTAGGTATAGAGCCAGTTATATTGTAGCTCATTGGTCGAGCGGCTCATTCCATTAGCGGCGGATAATGTGTTTTCCTGACATTGTTATAGGACTAACAAACCCCATTTGATCCTCCCCAGTGCTCTTCTTGATTGTTTCTACTTTGTCTAGTGTAAAATTCGATATGAAGCTTTTTAATTTCGGAAAACAGATTTTCTTTGCTTATTTATACTTTTTCCAGCAAACAATAATTTTAATAAATAATTAAAGAAATTTACTGAAAAAATTCGACAATTTTCTGGATGAGTTTTTTTTTTTTATCATAAAGAGATCTTGAGCCATTCGACTCCTGAACTTCTCACAAACAGGAATAAATATGAAAGCACTGTTCTTATTCTAAAACAGGAAAGTCAAGATTTATTATATACATTAAGTAGATAGAAGATGGCTGATAAATGTCTTGAGGAAGTGGATTGCATAGACAGGGACTAATGGAAGAACTATGTCTTGAGGATAGGAATTGGAGTTACATTGAGCCCGAAATAAAAAATAAATAAAAATGAGATGCCTAGCACTTAGTAAAATTGTCTGCATTGTACACCAGCATTTATCTGACAGCTTATTAGAAAGGAAAATGATACAATGATTCTTTTTATTTCTTCTCGTTTTAGATTAACTTATCCTCCAACATGCTTAACTGATTATATGACGATAGACTTGAACCGGAGCGGACTTTATTTATCGAATTATCATCAGGAGAGGTGTAGCAGGAGCGGGGTAAGGGGGTAAGGACTTATCAGGGGGATTCGATTAGTCGGGAAGGAGGGTACCTGCGCCTTCAGCGGCTGTCTCGGGGTGTTCCCTTTTGTTTGTATATTAAATTGGAGGGGCTGTTGACGGAACAAGGAGGTTAGCCTAACAGGATTTCATGCCATCCTGGCCCTGCCTCAGCCGCTTACCTCATCAACCCTCCTCGACGATTTTCCATTTATATTTAAAGCTAATTAGTTCTTCGATCAAAATACAACAATAATTAAACTAATTACGTAAATTCATTACATAGCAACGCTAAAGGCTAACCAGAGAGGTACAGATGATTGCTTGAAAGTTTTAAATCAGTCATATCAAGAATAATATTGCTGTTGTTTTTTAAAGCTATTAAAAATATGTAGGGAGGATGATTGGATGAAGATCGTGTCGTAGGTAAAAATCGTACCTTGACAGTTAATCCAGTGCATAAAAAGATTAAAAGATATTTATTTTATGAACGTTACTTTAGGAGTGTTAGAAAAATTGTAATATTTTGTTCTTCTGTATGTTGTTGTCTGTATGTCTGTTGTTGTTCCTCTGTAGTGCCTTTCAGCGTAGAGGTGCCTCGGTCCATGCATGCCAAGCCTCTCGATCTCGTGCCATTGCCATCACATTTAGTGGCTTGTTTCGTTTTTTTCGGCCAATTCTGGAAATTTGGTCAATCCACAGCCTTCTTGGTCTACCTCTTGGTCGTTTCCCTGTGGGCACAGCTTTGCAAAATTTTCGGGGATCACGGTTCTCGTACATCTGGCGGAGGTGTCCAAAACATCAAAGTTTTCTTGTTTCAAGGGTATCTTTCAGGGGGGCAGCTCTGAGATCTTCTCTTGTACGCTCATTTCTTATACGATCTCTCTTGTTCGACCAGCCACTCTTCGGAGAAACTTCATTTCAGTAGCAGTCAATCGACTAAGTTTTCTCTAATGGTGTCCAACTTTCACTTCCGTATAATATGGTAGGCTGATAGACGGCTTTTAAAATGTGTATTTTAACGTTTTTCTCTACTTTTCTTTTACCTATCATAATAAGTGTCCACCATTTCTATTACTGCCCCTTTGCATCGTATTTCGACAACTTCCTGCTCCCTGCCTTCATGCATTCTTTTGCTCTTCCCGACATTGATAGTCATCTCCTTCCTTTCCAACTCTGCCTCGCATTCTATCACTGCCTGTTGTAATCGCTCTTCAGGATCCGCAGTGAGGACAATGTCATAAACACAATCACTTATTTTGTTAAACATATCGTAATATTTTGTTAATTGTTCCAAAAACCTTTCGTTAAAACTTTTGTTATTTTCGATGAGAAATTATCGATAGTCAACTCTATCGATAAGAGCTTTTAGTTGATTTAATCGCCTCAATCAGTAGCCAACATTGCGGTGCTTTTGATGAAATTTTAACGCTTGATAATGCAAACCTGAGTTTATACCAATTCTGTTAAAACTTTAAAATCCGTGCTCTGAAAAGTATGGAAATTTGACTAAATTTCCTTTGGTCATCGTTTAATTAATCATATATATTGCCTCATGCAACTAATCACCTTTGCTAACGATGACTTGCTTACTTAGATGGGATCCCTGGCGTGTTCCGGCGCACCCTTTCACATGCCACGAGTTGGGATTTGAAGGAAGGACGTCGGCTGAAGAAGACAGGATTACGGAAGCGGGCGTTCTGTTGTGGTTGGGGTACAATGGGTACACCTGGACCCTTTGTACCCTGGCTACAACTCGACACCCTTGTCACCTATATTGTGACAACCCCATCCCGGGAAGGACCGCCTCACGGTAGCACTTAACGATGTGCAAGTGTTCTCCACAGATAGCTGTCGATAGTCCTGACACTTCAAAAGGACCTCTTCCTCACAGTTAATTCTCAAAGGATGGGGTGTCCTTAGGAGAATGTCACCTTTACATCAATCTCTTGACCGTTTCCGTCTTAGCTCTTGTCCATCCACACGTTCCCCGGAAGCATGATTCTGACAATAATAAACCACAAAGAATACGGAATTTTCGTTTTTATTAATAAATGTAAGATAACTGAGGTAATTATTATATCTAAAGTAATGAGGATGTGGTAAAATTCTGTTATTGCGCCATAATGGCTTTTCCTCATTGAGAAATATTCATATAAATTTTTGAGTGTGAAAGGCTATAATTAAAGGGATATATTATCCAGTTTAATTATCTTCTACTACAAGTGAGTGATATATAATATTTTAATTTAACTATTTCCTTGTGGGTAAGCACATTTTATAATTTATATATAATCTTAACATCCCGGACTAGGAAATTCTGATAAAATGTAATATTAAATTAATGAAAAATCATGAAATTCAGTTAACCCCAAGAAAATATTTAATTTTATATAAATATATTAAAAATAGACGAAATATCAATTTGGACGAATAATTCACCACACATATATATGGGAAAAAATATCCGAAATCGGTGGAAGGGTATCAGTGAAGAGTCCCCTTGGCTTGACTTGGATGCAGCCTTGGTGGCACAGTGCGGCTTCCGAGCATATTTGCGGGAGACCGGGTTCATTCCCGGTCCCATACATATATACATTTTATTTTTATTAAAGTGCTTTTATTTCATTCAAAAAATGACAATCGATTAGGTCAATAATGGCAATAAACAATTAATGGTTGATAAAAAAAAAAAAAAAAAAAGTCCTTACTTATACATTTCTTGAAAGTACTTGAAACACTGCCTAGGAATACATCACCAGTAATGTTACATATATTAACACAAATAAAAATATAAATACAAATATGATTGTAAATATGCACAGGAATATAAGTATAAATGTCAAATAGAGATAATACATGAAGTTTGATAAATAAATACTTCTGAAGCATAATTAAAATTAATGTTAAAGTTAACGTTATTAGCATTATTCTGATTTACTTTCATATCAAATATAAAATTAAATTAACAAATAATTTTATTTAAAATTAAAATAAATAAATAATTAAGTCATTATATCAAATAAATTAACAAACAAGAAGAACTCAACAATATAAATTTAAAACAAAAAGAACCGTAGGTAATGTTAAATATTTTGAAAGAATAATATACATGCATTTTCATGTGGTAACTAACAGTGCGAAGTCTACTTTACAGTTTTATATATACTTTTTTTTTCAAATTATTAAACCTACGAAGAAATTAATTTGTGTTAATAAGATATATTTGGAACATTACCAGGTGTCAGGAACAATTTATTGACATTTATCCATCTGAAGTACCTGTTGTTTTCCAACGATGTCCTTGAAATCAACTAAACAATTTTGATTAAATAGATATTAGCATTTTCGGGTCGAATCAATATAAATGTTTGCTTACTGGTGCTTACGAAGGTTAGTACTAACAGGAATGAATGGCTTGCGTTGTAAGACAAATAGCGATTTGGGTTAATAATAGTTTGTTTAAATAGTTCTTTTTTTAATCATATTTTAATGATTATTTTCTCATTCAGATAATAATTTCTTGTATAAATTACACATATATATATACTTTTTATCATGAAACTCCTTACGTAAAACAATAATATAAGTAAATACTTACCAGAGGTTAGAAACGACTCTATTTTTTATAAATATTATTTCTTAAATTTATTTTTTATAAACTTTTATTTATTTTCATATCTAGTGTGGTTTTAGACATAAACATGTGATTTCGGATTTCTAAATCACTAGGAACAGTTGTTAAACTATTAAAGCATATTGCATTCAAAGACAATTTTTATAAGGGCTTTCACAACTTAATAATGAAGATCCACCAAAGAGAGTCAAGTGAATTTAATTTTCGGTTTAAATATACATATCAGATGAGGAGGTAATCGTTTCTGAAAAAAATATTTAATACATTAATCTTAATTATTTTTTTATTTGTATGAATTATAAAAAAAAAACTACTGTGTGTATTTAAACTTTATTAATTTAATTTAATATATTTATACATCATTATTTATAAGTAAATTTATCCACCGGATATTAATGACAATTACAGAAGTTTAAGACTAGACCTTATCTTGAATAATTTCGATTATGCATATAATGATTTAATTTGTGTATTAGTTCGGATACCCAGCTTTGCTCAGGGAGTTGTTTGAACAATTACAGAATAAACTTTAAAATATACAATTAGAACAAACATTTTTACTTTCCTGAAACTTTGGTTTTAACATCCTATTACATGGGAGATTCGAGGTCTGAAGAGTTAAACCAAAAAAGGGACCATATTACCCTTTATGGAGAGATTAAAAAGGTGGACAAAAAAATTAATTTGGCTGAAAATATATTGAGTTACGAGCCGTTTTTGATGGTTTCTATGATTCTGAATCAAATTAGTCCATTTCCATGCGTTTATAGTCAACATGTAGGGTTAAAAGTTATATCAGATTATTATCATAGTTAAAAAAGTGCTGTTAACAATGACACATCTTACAAAATGATTAATAGAGTACATATATAATCAGAAATAACTAGTGGGATAAATAGAAATTATGAGAGGTAGAAACTTCCAGCTCTTATATTTTCAGTATCATGGCCAGTCGAATAAAAATGGAAAGCTACTTCATGGATAGGGGATATAGGGCTAAAAAACTGTAAAACTTTCTTGATTGTACTTTGATTCGTTTTTGAGTTTCAGAGGCACGCACATTGTACACTTAGTTTTATAATATTTAATGAATTTTTTTAACTTCACAGTTGCACTCTGAACGTCCGACTTCCCAATGCATTATTTTTGCGTTATTTACCTTCTGCATTTTGTTTTAGTTTTTATTCATTTTTTTTTCCTTTCATTGCTTATATTCATTCACTTCCCCTTATGTGCCCAAAACTGGAACGTGTGCTCTATTGACTGAGGACATTTGAGACCTCGTATAAAAACAAGGAAGCAGCAATTCAGAGGATCACGTTAACGATTCCTAATTTCTTCAGAACAAAAAAAAAAAAAAATCCCCAAAACTCCACCTTTGTAATTTTTTTTCTTCCCCCACTGTTTGGCCTAGGGTCATCCTAAATCGGTTGTTTGGTAATATTAAGGCTATACGGGGGATTGAAAAGTGTCAGGTTTAAGGAAAGAGGGCGTGGGATCGGGGAAGGCTAGAACTAACCGCTAGACAATATACCTGTCTCCGGTTTCCTATTCCATTGAGTGCTGGCTGCTCAAAGACTCCCTCTCAACAGCTGCTTGCTTCCACTCGATCCGTTCCCCTGATCCCCGATTGTTGTAATTCCCCTGTTTTCTTGTAGTCATTGTAGGAGTCGCTGGTCTAGTGAAAACAGCAATTGGTTTGTTTAGGCTAGAATTCTCCACTGATCCGCTGGGTTCTCATTTAGGTTAACGATTGTTCTTTCATATTCGTTCGGCTAACTTTAACTTTTCTTTCACTAATTTATTACTTTCCTTTATTTTTATTTTGGAAAATCGACAATCGCATAAGCCAATTTTTTTAACACCTATTCAACTAAATTACATATCGTCGTTGATACTGCAAAAGGTCGTATTTTGGAAATTTTCGGTTTTGCGATTTTATTGAATTTTTAATCAAAACGAGTAGCTGTATAATCCTATAATATAATAGGCTGTATAAGGTCCTAAAAGACGAAGAATTCCACGAGTAAATAGAAAAGGAGAATCGTGCACAGTAAAATAATATTCGAATTTCAGGATTCGCTTTGTCATTGATCCCGAATGACACCAGTCTAGACGGAAAATTTAAACTCTAACGCAAAAAAAGTTGTACAAATGAATGTTATAACAATTTTAATGTTTATATTAATAATCAAATCTAAAACTTCAACACACAAACTAAAAAAGTCAATTGCAAATAAAATGATTTTTTTGTTTTCCTGAAAATCAGTTGTTAATTGACATACGACCTTTTGCAGTATCAACGACGATATAAATCTTCGACACTATTACTTAGGTAAGTTAAAAAATTCTATATAACAACATTTTTCTGTGTGTTGATTGATTTTGATCAACTAACCAAAAACAGAAGGGCATCCTAAAACTTGTGCATATACATAGGAGTTATCTAGTTATTTTAGATTTATTTAGGTTTTGTTTATTTTTTAATTTTATAAATGATATTTTTTTATTCTATTTTGCTTAGCAATATCTGTTTGTTTAACGTCACTTTATGCCAGTTAGGCTCATCGGACGATGGTACAGTGGGATTCCTAAATTTTATGCAGGTATAATTAGGATAAGGGTCTTTAACGAGTACCTGACATCGTACAGGCTCGGGACCTCCAGTTTACGTCCTATTTGAGGGACGGCATAGACAAGGATTTTTTACTCCCATTTCAAAAATCCATCGGGACGCGAACCCGCGACCAATAGTTCTGTAAGTTTCTATGCTAACCATTATACCAAAGGTGACGCCAGCAATACTCTGTAAAATTTAATAAATTTCGACTTTATTATGAATAGATCTGCATAATTACAATGTATGTAATTTATCTTATAGAGTCATGGAACAAATATTTTAAATAAGTGAATCGTCTCTTTACGGGGTCACTACTATCACAAGATAAAGCAAGGAAAAAAAATACAAATAAAATTCAAATATTTTTCTTGTCTTGAACATTTGAACATTACTTTGATAAATAACAAACATTTTTTAGTAAGAAGAGAAAAGCCATGGTTTTGATGGCTTATGGGATTCGAAAAGGGATTTCCTTATCACTTGTACGGCGGTGTTACCACATGATCCATCAAGCACATATTCAGGTCAAGCCAATCCATTCTCTTCACTGACAATGGTCAAGATATCTCACTAATTGGACTAACAGTCCATTCCCCCGTATAATTCGAAAAATTATAAAGACCGATGGTAAAGGGGGTCCATCTAGAAAATAGATTGGCTAGAACGTGCTATGTGGAGGCTTAAGTGGAAAGTAATTGTGATGCGGAAATCCGGGTTCAAATCCCAGCCAATCTTTTCTCTTATTATATCAGAATTTTGTATACATGCTATGCTTTATTTTTAGTTATAGTCAACCATTATAATTAATAAAATATTTTATAAGGCTATAAACTATTTGGTCACCGATTCATAAATATCCTAAGGCAATTATGCGCAGGACTTTCAAATATTTTGTATTGTTAATTAATTAAGTTCCATAATATAAATAATAGACATTGGTAGAAGGATATGAGTTTGGTGAGTTGGGAACTAGGGTTGGGGGGGGGGACACAGAAATGGTAATTAAGGAGTTTTGTCAAAGGGGCGAGTGGCATCAATAATAGGGGGCGGTCATTAGGGGGCGGAATGCAATAGCCTGCCCCCCCTGTCCCCCCTTGCCACCCCCCCTACCCGGCCTCTGAGTTAGCTCCTCCCTTTTAATTTAATTAAGTCTCACTACGGCCTAATTGTTTTAGACAATTTATTATTGTCTCTAATGGTCCAAGAAATTTGTCAACCCTTTCGCTACGCTTTCCGTTCGCCCCAATTTCTTTTTTTATTTTTTTTTTTACTGACCTCTTCTGGCGCTGACCTGTCACCCCACTTAATGCCCCTTTTTTATTAAACAACAATTTATTTTGCTGTTTTTTTTTTTTTTTTCATTTTTATTTGTGTCTGATATGCAAATTACATTTTCAGTAAATAATGCAATAATTTATTTAATTAATAAACTGTACCCATAGCTACAACTTGTATTACCCATGAAGGGTCCTTGGGTTCGGTACCGTGTACGGAAGTACTGTTTCTTGGTCAGTGCTCATGCAAGGAGGTGGTTTGACCGTGATCACGCCTAACAGCAAGAATTTAGGTAGCCACTTTACAGAAGCTGGGTTTGCCACAGGAGAGTCTCTTAGCCCTAGAGATGGTCTGTGGCAGAATATTGAAGATATCTAGCCGAGCAGTTCAGTTTTTTAACAATGAGCTCCCTCCTTTATAGATAACGGTACTAAAAATCATCTATATTAGCATGGTGCGAAAAGCCAATAATGGTGGTGGAATAGTTTGCTTATTTCAAAATATGTCTTAATAACATAAAAGAAATAAGAAATACTGTCTTTAATATCTCGACATAATGGTAAAGTTGCGAATCTATGAAAATTAAAATTTATGCATTAAGTTACGTCACAATACAACACATAACATTCACATTCCGACGAGATACATGTCCACCAGTTTATATCGGCGACCACCAAATGCCTCAAACAGACAAAGTACGATACCTTGGACTAATATTTGACAGAAGGATAACTTTGTCAATTGTAATTGTATGTCAAAATGAAAAGACATACTAATACTAAATACAAATACTAATACTCACTATTTTCAAAATCATCAAAATTAAAAATCAGACAGAAATTTAGTACATACACATATTTACTGAAATATGACATATAGACGTGTGGCTCAAAAATTTATCAAACAGCAAAAAAGACACTCTTAAAAACCTACAAACCTTTCAATCTAAAATTTTACGACTAAACGCTCCTTTATACGTTAGTAACAAAATACTGCATACGGACTTACAACTAGAACCCTCTGTTCTGGCTTTCACATCAAATTGCAAGGACATAACAACAGACTTATTCATGACAAGGCCACGACTGACATGCCTTTCATGAAGCGACTGAAAAGGAATTGGATAAGAGACCTCCTTTCATGAAACAAGACCGGGATTATGTGCTGCTGGGTACTATCTTGCCACATGCCTTAAAATGCCAACATCTCATTTGCTGATTGTCGCTTAGTTGCGACAAGGGCAAATTGAAGTCTGATGTAGCACATCATAGCGAATAGCAAGTTTACCACATTATTCTATATACGATAGGCGTTAAGTGTAAGATTTAACCACAAAACTAAATTTCGCAAAAGAAATCAGATTCGTGACTTTGAAGTTCATATTTTAAAGCTGAGTTTTGGTTAGTAACTTTGGGTAAAAAAAATGTCTAGAATCGCTTAGAACTGTTAAAGTTATTACCACGCGATCATACTTTATGGAACGTACTCAAATATTCGAGACAGATCTAGCACGTTCGACAGCTTGTATGTGACAAGTCTCGAGTGAGCCAGTCTAACCTTACCGAGTATAGTCTAACAGCGGTGTGATACTGTTACTTTCTTTCACTGTTACATTTTATATGTTCCATTACAATGTATCTGTGTTTGTATATCTAAAGTTTATATTTCATATTTAAATATTCTAATTAGTTAAATCGCAATCCGTGGGTTGAATTTTATTTTTCTATGCCAAAGTTGGAGATGCCTATAGTAAAATCAACTCTAAAAAAGTATCTTGAACTAAGTCTAATATCAATGTTTTCCTTTGAAAAATAAAACTAAAAATACATTTCAAGATTGGCAAAGCAGAAAGTAGTGAAATCTGGCAAATCAACTTTTGGCAAATAACCGTAGATATAATTTTTGTATTCTCATAGTTTACTCGACATTTTTGAGACTTCACGTCAATAAATAAGTGTCCAAACCCGGGTTAGTGTTACAATATAAATATAAAATAAATAAGTTAACCTACTATGCTTGAGGGTTGTATAACTAAAGGAGTATAAAGAAGATAGGAGTTGAAATGGGGAAGTTAAGCGGTACTATTATCTAAGATTGGATAATTGGGGGCTCTGGGGGCAGATATAATGGAGGATGGAATATGTTATCGGGTTGGGCGGGCCCCACTGTCAACCGCAACGCCAATCCATTGCCGAGGATTGCTAGTTTTACCGCCGCGGTTATTTAAACGTCACCCCCAGCTCCTTCCGATCCTAATTCTATCTTTTGTCCGGCAAATCGCCCGCCTATTACCGACAGACCTCTTTGTTGAGGCCTTCCCTGAGACCTCTAATCCTTAATCCGATCAATCCGATTCACCAAAGAAAGTTCAATCGAGTATATGAGTATTTTTTTCTCGCAAAACGCTCACTTCTTATAACAACGCCATATCGCAAAAACACACAAAAACATATTGAATTATTTTTTAATGTTTATTAAAAAAAGATGTTAAATCTTTACATTTTCCAACCTACGTTTCGGAAACACTTCCATCTTCAGGGTTTCCTTTCTAGATTTTATCTCTTATTTTTCATGATTAAATGATTATGATTGAACCTATATTACCAACTAGTCTAAGGGAAAAACACATACTAAATGCTCCTATCTTCGTCACATACAATATACTTTGACATACTTATGCGACCAAGATAGGAGCATATAGCATGTGGTTTTCCCTTAGAACAGTTAATGTAAAAAATATAACCTACTAACTGTATATCCAGGTTTCACCCGGGGAATTTCATTTTTCTTTCAACTCAAACGGTCGATTTCGTAAAAACCAATGTAAAGCGAAATCATAACGATTTTTATAACAATAAAAAATATACCCAGAGATTGGCTGAAGTTATGCAATTTTAATATGGACAGGTGTTCGCATCTGATATGAAAGAAACTCTGCGCGAAATTTGGAGAATTTAGGAAAAACGGTATGGATTTCTATAAAGAACAATCAAATAGATTTTCATCTTTATTTATATAGGTTATATTATATTAATAATAGAAAGTAGAACTGACTGTAAAAACGAAAGGAATGAGAGATAGGTGACAAAAATAAGAGATAAAATGTAAAAAGGAAACCCTGAAGATGGAAGTAAATCCGAAACTTATGTTGAAAATTGTTAAGAGTTTACTTATTTTTTATAAACTTATTTAAAAAAAAGGGAGGATTTGATATTTCAACACTCAATTATAGGATTACAACATTGTTGATGTTCCTAAAAGCAACTTGAAATACATATGTAAACAAACATTATTTTTCAGGAAAATGACTCCTGAGTTTAAAAATAAAATAAAACAATAATGAGTCTGAAACTATTAAAGGTAATACAATACAGATGATCGTTTCTGGATTCTTCTCCTCTGAAGAACCTCGAAAATAATTAATTTTTTTTTCATTTTTAACGGTCCCTTTTGATATAATGGATTAACGACTTTGACGATCTAGCATTGATATACTAATCTTTCAGCGCATTCAGAGAATAGTTATAAGTGAAAATAGCAACTTTTTAGTTATAATAACTAAGCCCAGACACGCTTTGCTGTGACGTATAATAATACTAAATTTTAGGGTGGAAAATAATACCATTCCAGTGAACTCAAAGTTTTCAGAATATCTTTTATTTATTTATTTTTATTTTTTATTTATTTATTTTATTTTTTTCTTTTTGGCCTGAAGACTTGTCAATCCAAATCCTGTTTTGCCTCATTACTTAACCTATATCATGTTGTTTGTTCAACGTCACTGTATGCCATTAAGCCTGATCGGACGATGCTACAGTGGGAGTCCTAAATTTTGCCTACCCAGGTATAATTAGGATAGTGATCTTTAACGAGTATCTGACATCGTACAGGCTCGGGACCTCCATTTTATGATTCGAGGGATGGCATAGCTAAGGATTTTTTACTCCCTTTAAAATCATAGTTCAGTAGGCTAAACTTTTGTTTGATTTAACATTACAGATTTTAGTACAATCGTTAGTAAAAATAAAATAAAAACTTAAACTGGTCTTTACTGTTACCCATTTTTAGCGACTATTGGTCATTAAAAGGTACTCACTTAGTTTTGATAACCCAAGGAAAATATCGAAATATGATTTTAGCACTTCAGAGGAAATATCTTATGTGTGGATATCACTTTCTCCAACCATTTTCACGATGATTTAACAACAATATGATGACGATGTATGTAACAATATGACATCATACAATAGAGTCATCTGAATCAAGGCGGTGTAAAGAGCTTCAAATCTAATGATGGAATGACTGGTTGTTTAGAATAATATATGAATCCTCCACGTTTTAATATGGAATATAAGGCTTATGTGGAAATAAATACTTGCATTCTAATTTATGTAGAAATCAGCTTTTTCCCAATAGGGGTATTTTTTATATTACTTCTATCTATGTTTATTCTTCTTAAAGATTGTTGGTATTAACTAACCTACAAAGCATTATCAGTTTCTTGTTGTGATCTATGTCATTGCAGCATATCTCATGGTGAAAACATTGCAAAAATTGGAAAGAAAAACGAATATATTTGGGTCTTGATCTTTTGAAAATGGCGTTTGGATTAAGTCTTTCGGATTAAACGGGTTAAAAAACAAACAAATGTCTTATGCAGGAATGATTTGTCTGATTTGATCTTTGAAGCTATAAAAAATAATTTAAACTTTTTATTTTTGTTGCAGGATTTGCACAATTACAAAAGAGTGCTGGTTCCTACACTTCCCCCACATCATGTATGCCAGGTAAGATATTTCATCTATATTGTACTAACATTATGGGGACATCATATCCGCATAAGTCAAATGAAAATCACCTGCGTTTAAAATAAAGTGAAAAAACAAAACAAAAAAAAAAAACAAGGCATAAATATCCTGGGATGTACGGTAAACTAACCAATCTGAGAAGAAAAATCTGATTTTTAAGATATTTGTGTCACAGGCAGCATTTTATGAGTTATACAACTTTCTAGGTTTTTACAATTCAATTTTTTTTTCATCCTGGTTAAATAAATAATTTTATTGCAAATTAAATCTTTCAATGCAATCGTCCAGGCTATTGAAAATCCTGACAATATTACGACTATCTAATAGATTCCTAAAAAAATATACCTAGAAATTACAAAGGCAAGCGCAGAGCTGCCTAAAGATTAGAAAATGTTTTTTGACTTTCCTGAAAAATTAAGTTTTCACAGATTCGATAGTTCACCCAGATCAAGGCAATATTACTTATTCAGCATAATATTAAAGCAAAGTAGACACATAATGAAGAAACTGAAAATATTAAATGTTAAACCTTTTACAAAGCACCTAAGTTTTCATAACATGAATAACAAAGGTAGGTATAACATCTTCCTTTGCCTCTGAAAAGTACGGTTATGCAGATCATAATAAATCGTGAATAATTTTATGATATGATAATAAATCAAATTTAATATTAATGATTATGAACCGAACTTCACAATTCTTTTTTTTTTTTTTTTTTTTTTTTTTTTTTTATAGTTAAAAGTATTTAAGCAGCTTAAAGTTTTAAAGTACCTAAACTAAAACACTTCGCTTAGAAAACATACATCTGATAGTTTAGATTTTTTTTTCCAAAATAACCTTTATATCTAATACTTATAAATTTTAATTAAGTGAGTGTTTTGTAGTACTCAAACAAAAATATATATTGTTAAACTAAAATTTTACTTACTGATTATTTGACTTAATTTAAATTGGAATCATTATAGTCTTACAATTGCACTACTGGATCAATTGTAATAAGTAGAAAAAATGTGTAAATAATTTTTAGAAATATTTTCAATGCTAAAATTAATTTTAAATCTTGAATTTAGTTGTATGTCTTTTAGTACAACCTAAAACTTTACAATCACAATTTTGAAACAATAATAATTCTCTAGCAAATTAATTTAAAAAGAAAAGAAAAATTAAACATAAGTTACCTATCCTGTGATTATAAGTATATACTTGAAGGGAGGAAAGTTTCGAAAGTATTGTCAAGGTTTTGGTATCATTTAGTCTTATCATTTAGTTTTGGTATCATCTTGGTATATACAATCTTATTATAACATTTCTTGTTTAAGTATTAATGTAAAATTTAAAGCTAATGTTTCGTTAAGTCAGGGTTATTCATAAATTCAGTTTTAGTTTGTATTCTTACACATCCTACGATGTGGTGTCTCGGCTCACATATGCAACAGTTTGTTAAAATCAATTTCGTTACATTCAACAAGGTTAACTTTGAAAAAATAAATAACGCCCCAAATATGTTAAACGGCAAAAATCTGGCTGGAAAATTAGTTGAAAGCAAATTGAAGCATAGCAATGCAAAAGGATATAAGTTCCTAGAAAATTTTTCCAGAAATTATATTAATTATACCAACTAGGGTGAACTTCGTTCGGAGCTTATACTCATGCCATCTTTCACACGTTCAATGAACTACTTTCTAACAAGAAAAAATTACTTACACTTATTTCTGAAGAATGGCTTTGACACACAGAAAAATTTGGCAAAAAAGAACTTTAATTATTTTTTTGGCAATTGATTAAAAACTTGAAACACATATACAAAACAATAGAAACGAAACCACAACAAATAAACAAACATTGAGAAACAGGATGAAGGGGACAAGATAATCTAAGTAACAAAGTCCACAAAGCAACTAAAGTTTTAAAAATGTGACAATGAAATCGATCAATGCAAATAAATGTTAAAATAAGAACATAGACAGTTGTAACATAACAAATTGTATTGATGACTCGACTTGAATTGGCAATAGAAAAAATGACTTATAGAAAAGATAACCACAGAGGATGGGCCAACAGCCCGAAACGTTGGGATAATTAAATATAATACAACCAAAATATGAAAGACACTCCTTCATTAAAGAAATCCTAAAAATAAACACTCTTCCTCACTATAGTGCAAAAAAAGAATCACCTTATACCTATTTCTGAAGAATGGCTTTGGCACACTGAACAATTTGGCAAAAAAAAAAAAAACTTTATTTATTTTTTTGGCTCTTAAACCCTTTTGCATTTCCACGTTTCAATTATTATTATCGCATCAAACTTACACATCAGCCACGTTTTTCCGTATCAATGGGAACGATATGCCGCAGATTTTGCAAACTTGTTTTCATAATTGCTTCTTCCTCTATTCCTGACAGTCCTCATTGGCTTGTGAAAAGAAGATGGCTTTCGGCCCTTCTAAATTAGAATATTATTGGCATGCTAGCAATTATATTTTTAAAAACTCTATAAATTTCTATGAATATAATCAACCGGTAAAAGAACAGAGAGGAATAAATAATATACATAAATTTTGATTTTTTAAACATTTTCTTGTCTTATAGTGAGTGGAAATTTTAAAAATATTTTGGGTTTGAAGATTCTTTAGAATGATATTGACTCGATTGTTTTATTGAGATTAAAATACCTGTGACGTTTTACTTTTCGCTAGGTATTTTTATTTTTTACAGCTTATTTTGATTCTGGGCAGCTATTGACTGTTGAAAGCCTTTGTCAAGTTCCCTCCAGTTTATAAACTCGTACTGATTACTCCATTTTTCTCCGACGACTACAAACGCAAAATTAGCCTATGAGAAGCTATCAGTTTCGGTTTGCGGTGGTGAGGAAGGTGAATTAGGAGCGGAAAGAGAAGGCGGGCGTGGAGGGGAGCCTAAGAGGGGTGGCCAAGATGGTTGGAAAGATGGCGGACTTTTGTTTATACCCCCACCAGGGTAATTGCCTCTGCATGTGCATGCGTCCCTCGAGTGCACTTGAGCCAACATCATTATCCGGAGATACCGCTTGTCCATCCTCTACACTGGTCCAGGAAGTTCGGGAGGTGGCGTGTAGTGGCACTGATGGAGGTGGGATGACGGAAAACCGAGGATGAGTACGGGTTCAATCGTAAAGAAGAAGATAAAAAAAAAAGGAGACAAATTTAGCTACCATAGTTCATTAAGAATAACAATATATAGCAAATGACACAATGGTCTGCATCAAATAACATAAAAACATGTTTAATACGAAGCCAATAGATCAGGAATAAGCATTCAGCATTGGCACAAAACAGACAATTAACCCGATATCAAATACTCAATAAACTCTTGGTTTATTCTATTCTGGTTTATTCTTCGATTGGTTTCCGAAAATACTTTGGTGTGTCTAAAAAGGAAATGACTTTGAGAGCATATAAATACTATTTTAAACGATGACAGTTACCGCGATAGTTGGTATCATGGCAGGACTGTAACTGGTTTGTTATTTGAATGATGAACCGTCAGGATTTTATTTAATAAATAATTAAAAGGCTTCAAGGGGTCGCCGGAGGTATAACAATAAAGGTCACGGGTTTGCGTCCCGTGGTATCCCTAGGATTTTTTTAAGGAATTAAAAAAATCTTGATTATGCCGTCCCTGTTATAGGACGTAACTTGGAGGTCCCGAGCCCCAAAGATGTCGAATACTCGTTAGAGATCCCTATCCTACTTATACCTGGATAGGCAAAATTAAAGACTCCCGCTGCAGCATTGCCCGATCAACTTTAGTGGCGTAAAGTGACGTTAAACAAACATATTCGTGTATCCGAAGGATTCAAAAGGCTTCCATCTGTAACCATGGGTCATGCGACTTACTATAGTAAATAGTACTATAGTAAAATAGTTATTCATTATTCATACAAAGTATTGTTCATAACATGCAAAACCAAAAAACAGCAGTTCATGATATTTTGTTGTTATATAATTCTCATATAAAATAATGATTGTCTGAATAGGTGTTTAGGACACATTCTTAGACATATCCTAATCTAAAAATACCTCCCAGGAGAAAAGAAAGACATGCAATAAGTCTTATTTTTTTTTAATTGATAGGTGCTTCCAAAATAGAGGATAGTGTTAGCTGCGCTGTAATGAATAAGCAGAATCCAAGAGAGATAAGCTTTGAATTCACCGAAGAAGCGATTCCCCTTGTGAAAGTGTATACTCCACAGCAGATTCCAAAAACAACTTATGGGCCATTATATCGAAGTCATGGAGCGTTTTGGTTGTCATATACAACAAGACAATCTTTTATTCCCCTTTTGGTCCACGTGTGGTATGCGGTGATCACTGTAGAGGTGTAAAAAACCTATTATGATCAATGTGGTAAGGTTGAAATTTTTTCCGTGGGCCCGCCACTAAATAAAAGTGAACCTCTCCAGGGAAGATTCGAACCGGCGCTAGTCTTGAGAATGCAACTCAAGCAAGTTGCGCTCTTGCACGCTCAGCCAATCCGGCCCCTAAGGGTAAGGATTGAAAAATAAATCAATAAAAATAACTTTTTTATGGGGCCAGCCCACTTAAAAAGTGAAGAAAAGGCGGACCAAGCAGCCAATTTATCTAGGTTTAATTCAACGGATGTTACACTGAAAGGCTGGGTACTAAAATAAAAAAGAAGACAATGGTAAATGGATCAGGCGAAAATAAATTGTGAATTAAAAGAAAAAAATTGACTGTGAATTAACTTCATAAAATCGACGGAGAGCTCCAGAAATTCTAGGAGACAGGAGGTTATGCTTTGCCGGCTAATGGACTCACTAAGTTCACTCACGGTTATCTTAGTTCGTCAGACTTTTAATTTAGGTATTTTTAATAGAATAGATTTAGGAATACATAATTTAGGAAAAAGCCGGGAATCAGAAACGCTAAATGAAATTCAAGAAGACAATGAAGAACAAGTAAAATAAAGAATTGAATACTATCACAGAATATAAATCACTACTTGTGGATAATTTATTATTAATTATTTTTTTTAATAATTTTTGCATAATTTTATCTAAAGAGAATATAAAAATAGAATGTAAATCATTATTGGACGCTATGGTTTTTTGGAGTAGAGGTGGAATAAAAAAAAAAAAAGATTGGTATTTAATGGCAAGACCATTAAATACAACAAGTAATCAATTATACTACTGCTGTGATCTATGGTAGGTACCTACGGAAAATCTTGCCGAGTGTTATGAAAATAAAACTGATACATGACTATTCAAACCGTAATTTTTTATTATAAATATTTTTTACCTCATCTCTAAATCCGTAGGTCAAATATTGAGCTAGGGGCAGGTTCGTGAAGAGGGGCAAAAAAAAAAAACGTTGGCGCAGGGTTGCTTCAAGTGGCAAAAAGGTCCCTTTTGACTTTTGGTAAGGATGCGGGCTCAACCCTGTTGACTCTAGGCCATCCTATCACAACACTATAAGTCTATTACCTCACAGATTTCTTTCTAATTGCTGACTGTCAATATTCAAAAAATGTTTTTAATGGGCATTAATTAGAAATAATTGATGATCCTTTATCATAATTATGGGCAATGATGCAGCTGTTCGGTGATGCTGATATTTAAAATTTTGATTCTACCTATCATTTTCGAACCGGAATACATCCATAAGGTTGGAGAAGAATTATATCGCTCGTCCAAGGCAAGGCGTAACTAAAAAAAAAAAGATTTTTCATGACAGTCGGTTGAAGTTTCTTCTTTTCCTTTCTTTGGTATCCGTCAAATCATTATTCGTTTGTTTAATTTTTCTCGATTCGTTAATATAACCGTCCTTAAGAAATATTAGTGGTATATTGTAACATGAATGATGGGAATATTTTTCCCTTCTGTTAACGGAGAAATGTTCATAATCATATCAGTAAATTTTAATTTAATTTATACAATTTTTGATTTAACAAAATGTTTCAATTAATTAAAATGGTGGTAAAAATGATTAATGCAAAAAAAAATGTCTGAGATAATTTTGAAAAGGTTTTTCTTTGGAGAGTTATTTCACATCTTTGTGTTTATCCATCTCTTCACTATGTGTTACTGAAACCCCTGATAATTCGTGTTAATTGTAATCTTCATTGTAATTAATTGGTAATGTTCAGAGGACATCAAATGATTGGCTAAAGTAATTTCCCTATGCTATTTTTTAAATTTTAAAAGATTTAATGTAAGCCAATTATTCGATGTTGTTCTTTGCTCAGTCAGACCACCAGGAAGTCCCTTTTATTAGTGAGCATAGTAAAATTAGCCCCGGTTTTCCCAAAGAAAATTTTATCTATTTTACTATGTTCCACTTAGATTGAATTACCATGAATCTTTGTTATATCCTTTATTATTCAATAAAAAATACAACCTAATGAACAAAATACAAAAATGAAATTTACTACTTTTCTGTTCGGAATCGGACCATGAATCAAATTATCTTTTTTGTTAGAAATATACCTAGAATCATCTTGGGATTTGACTGAATCTCTATGTATAATCTTTATGTTTTTATAATTAGATATTCAATATATTAATACTTCAACTTCAATAATATGGAATTTCTTAGATTTTTGGTTAGTTAAAACTTTTCTATTCTGACTTTTCCTTCTTTCAAAATTAAGTTTTATTTTAAAAGATTTATCTTTACTGAAAACACAAATTCACAAAGAAACACGAACCACAATTGTCCCAAAAATGCTTATAATTGAAAAATGTTTCTAATGTTTCCTAAAGTACAATAATATAGTTCAATGAAATTTATACACTTATACACTACAAGAGTATGTTTCTTTGTTATTCCTTACTTTCTATTTCTTTCGCATTGATAAGTACCCAATTTCACTCCAAAATCTATCAGAAATGCTAATCTACTTATTAAGTATACGTACCTAAATTATGTTATAATAAAATTTCCTAAGGTATTTTACTTAACGTATACATAAGCAATAAGCACACTGTGATTTATTGAATCTATTCTTTCTCAAAAAATGATGTAAATTACCTTTAGTGATTGAAAAACCTCAAATAATAAATAAATGAATGTATTGAAAATAAAAGAAATTAATATTGAAATTCGGAAGCATATAATGAATAGAAAATATCAGATATAATTTTGGTTTTATTTAATCAGATAAATTTAATTTGAGCTGTGAATAATTATTTAAGCTATCGATCACTAAGGTATCTAATAGGAAAACTGAAAATCTCTCGACTAATAATGAACAGTTGGACTTATTTTGAACGAACATCAAACGGTTGTTCAAACACAGTTGACTAAACACTCTCCAATCTACGCAGGCTATTGGCTGGAATAATGGCGTCGAAATTAAATTATTAGACGAAATCAAATCAGATACATTGGATAACATATAGTATTTTCCCCCTCACCACTCTTTGATCCATTAATATATTTAAAAAAAAAAGTACTCATCAACATCAATAAATTTATTATATCTTAAATATGTCCAATATAATAATTAGATATGACTGGAACAATTAATTAGTCAATTATACAATAATGAAATTAATTTTAAAGAAGCAATGATTAGTCGGTCTAATTTGTAATTATAATTTTTTTTTCTACTAGGCCTGTTTAATAATTTCATTATTTTTTTTATTAATCTTTTTTCCCTTTAAGTTTATTAATGGCCAAGGGGTGTCAAAAATTACTTATATCTAGCTTAATAATTATATTAGTCCGTCAATATATTTCAACCCAATTTTTCAAATGTTTTTTTCTTGGAAAAGTTTGTTCCATATACTCAAAATTTAAATAGATAAATATTTTTTAGTGTGTTTATTTTTTTTTTAGAATTCTTTTCTCTATAAATATTCAAAAATAGTTTTAAAATATGATTATATATTACATAGCAATAGTTTTATAAACTCAATATTTCCGATATTGGAACGCTTGGACATGAAAGATTGGCTGAACTTGTTGCACAAAAGAATGTTTTTTGATAAAAGATTTAATAGAATGGTAAAACGTTTCTAGCCAGTATTCACTTGATTTTTTTTTTCTTTTATTATAAATGATTTGAATCAATTAATATCAAACACAAATTAATTTAATTAATTTTTATAAAAAAAAAATCAAATAATTAACAAGAAAAGCTTGAACAAGGGAGTATTTTAACGAACTTTAAGATGCCAGGCTTGGGTTTAAGTTGGTAAAAGGTTAAATATTCTGCAACAATAATATGTAAAATTTTATAAATAAAGCAGAAAAATATTTATGTGATTTTATAAATTTGATTCGCTTAACCTCCATTCAAAATTTTGTTGTGCTTGATATTAATGTTGAAAAACGTCTCTTTTGTACATACCTTGAATCCATCAAGCATAACATGTATGTCTTTACTTAGTATATTGAATTAGAAATGTAAATTATATGATTCTATAATAATAATATATCTGCGCATGAAAATTAATATGTTCAGTAATGATGCAATGATAATTTTTTTATTTATATCAAAACGAAAGAGCTTTTTAGCATGCAGTGTATGTAAAAGTTTGATTCTTTTCATTAAACACTAAAATTTATTTAGTGATAGAATAGTGCAATACATTTCTACATTGCGTTGAGAGATCTACTAAACCATTTTCCTGGTTTAGTGTCCTGTCGAACATTTTTCCTTTATGTTAAGGGAGAAATGTCAAGATATTTCGTTGAGGCTCTTGTAAAAATTATTCTGATTATAAATTTCAAAATATTCTGTGGACCATTCCAAATCCCAATGTATACGGAGGAATTCCTGGAGAATAATGTGATCCACCATGTCAAATTATATTAGGTATCGTTTTGTTCGATGATTTGTCATTTGGCAGCAAAACGTTATTGTTCGCCACTTCTGTAACTATTAACGGTATCATCACATATCCACTAACTATTCAATATGATCTATTACTCTATTTGTTGATGCTTTTCAGGACTATGCAGTTCTGGCGTTGGTTTCTTTTTCTTTGCTTCTTCGTCAGCTAAGAAAATATTTTGTTATTACTAACGATTTCCCCACTTCCGTGATCTCCTCCCCCCGACAAATTTCCCCTAACTAGCCCAGGTACACTAATAGCCATAGACACAACAGGAAACATAGCCGGCGCCATGAGAACATATGTTGGTTGTCGCTGAGTCGAGGGTGACCTGACCGTGTTGTTGTAGCCAATTCTCTCCCACGGAAGTTGATGTCTGTTTTGACAGGCATCACTCTTAGTAATTTTATTAATGTCTTAACTCAACCTATTAAATAATTAGTTGGTGGATAATTAATTAGGAAATAGTCTTTTGAAAAGGAATAATTTGTTGTCTTAATGAGTACAATTACTGTAATAACTATTTTCTTTTTCTTTTCTATTTAGAGGAGGTCAATACAATTTGTTTTGTTGGAAAAAAATTAACCCATTTCGCAGCAAGGGAGATGGTGTATGAATATATGATTGGTAAATTAAAAAAGTATCGCTCTATTTTCCAGTAATGCTTTAATTAATGCACACTTAGTGAACGAAAGTGAATTTTTTTTTTATAATTACATTCTTTTAATCAAATTCAGACAAACCAAACAGTTTAGAACACCAATAATTTTATTTGAATATTTAAAATTTCACATTTCTGAAGTTTGCATATTCAAAGAGAAAAGAGAATTCCACACTTTTAGCTAGTGCATTGAGCACGACACGAAAATGAAAATATCGAGAAGATCTAAAGGAGATTAATTTTTAAATTTAAGAAAAGTTTTTTGTTGTAGTTTTATTCATTAATTTTTCTCACCTGAAAAGTACGGATTTTCACATTCGCTTATAGGAGAAATCCCTTTGATTTTCTATCGTAACAAACACCAAACCCTATCGAACACATTTGCCTTTTGGTTTCCAACTTCTCTTAAATCTTCCTATTCCTGATAACCTTCCTAACCCGCTAATTTATAACAACTATAAGGGTTCTACCTATAAGTACTCTACAAGCCTCTAGAAGGAATTATTTTTATAATTTTGGGCTCACATGTACTTGATGTATTTTTTTTCTTTTTGTTTTTTTTTTCTTTGCCATTTAGGCTATACGGGGTTTCCAGTGGCCCGGGAGAGGGAGGAAGATTAATGCCCATATTATTAAATACCCTCTGGATCCGGGTTTTGAACTGGCTGTCTTTGGGTTGTTAATCATACCATGTGTTCAAGGGCAACTTAACAAGATAACTTGATGTGATCTTGTTAATATGGTTGTAAATAGGGATAAATTTAAATTAAAAAAAAAAAAATGATGAAAACTGGAAGGAGGTACTGGAGCTGGACCCCCTCTCTACTGGAGGGATGGGAGGGAACACGACAGCTGGAGGGCGGTGACTGACGGGCGAAGAGGACCGGGGCATTGTCTGCTCCTATCGGTAACCCGATCTTAGCTCCAACGTGTGAAACGTCACACGCCGGCTCGGTCACTTAATGCCACAACATGTGTAAATAGTACTTCGCCATGCTTTATCTACATCCAAACCATCGGCACAAGTCCTCCTTCTTCCAGAAGTGGGTACCTGTACCATCGTTCGAGAGGGTCTTAGGTAGCTGGTCATTGAACCTATGTATGTCAATAAGCTCTGTTAGCAAATCATCCGAATTTTTTTTTTGTTGATTTTTACAATGAAATTTTTAAAATTTTATTTTCCTTATCCTCAAGTGATGGACAGTAGTTGTGTGTCCTTAAACAACAAAACCTAACCTAAAGTGATGGCATAAAATAATAATTTAGGGATATTTGCACCAGAGATTATATTTTTGCAGCTAATATTCATTTTAAGATACGTTTAAACATATAAGAAGCGGATTCAACTACAAATTTGTAGGGGGGGGGGGGGGCTCTCGCGTGTTACCCTCTGCCTGACAGCACTTTTGTTTCCAAATCGTCAACGAGATTATTTTCTTGTATCAGAAAGGACTGCGATCTAAGCATCCAAAACTGTTAGATATATTTAATTACATTTATTATTTCTTGAAAAATATAAATCTAAAATGTAAAAAAAAATGTGTCAGAAATATTGCAGGGGGTGGGAGGGGGTCGCTACCCCCTTGGAGCCATCCCATTAAAATTTAGGTGAATTCAATGTTATTAGAATCGCAGAGGATGAAGCTCGCATCAAAACTGAGTTAACTTTACTCACAAATATTATGTTTATTTTTATTATTAATTTGTATATATATTTATACTAGCATTCCCCGTCGCGGCTTTGCCCGCGAGCCTTTAAAATCAATTCTGTGATCATTATCTTGGTATTGATTTAATATAATATGTTAACTGATGTTAAGGAGATTTAGTAGAATCGGAGCTTCCGGTAGGTGGAAGGTTGGAGGGGGAAGCTGCCGGCTCGGTAGAAGAGAGGGAGGCGCGCAATGGAGAGAATTCACTAAAACCGCCGAAACAACTTACTCGTCGTGAACGTTTCATTTTTCGGCTTTAAAACATGGTTTTCGACGCCCCGTAGATCAAGATCTTTAAAATGAGTCTAAATTAGATATTTTTTCTCGAAGTGCAAAAATAGGCGTCCGTTAGAGTTAAACGACAATTTCGCCATTTAAGCCCCTTAGGGGTTACGTTTTTGAAATTCCTTTCTTAGTGGTTACCTACATCGCGTTTAAAATCTAAATTCCGAACTTCAAGTTTCTATCATTAGTAGTTTTTGCTCTACATTGATTCTATCATTCAGGACAAAGCCTCTTATATATATGGAGAACAGATCGAAATAAACACGCACCATCCCCAATCATGGGAATCATAGTGGGCATTATTTGATTACCACTAATATGTAAATAATCAGTAACCATATTTTATGTGAATGTCTATTTTAATAATATTGTAACGTTAAATCGATATTCAAATAAAAAACATATGGTTTAAAATCTCAAAAATAGATTTCCGTTTGAGTTAAACGACAATTTCGCCATTAAAGCCCCTTAGGGGTTACGTTTTAAAATTCCTTTCTTAGTGGTTACCTACATCGCGTTTAAAATCTAAATTCCGAACTTCAAGTTTCTATCATTAGTATTTTTTGCTCTGCGTTGATTCTGTCAGTCAGGACAAAGCCTCTTATATATATCGAGATTTTAAATTAAATACTTGATAAATTAAAAATTAATCTAGGGCTCACCTGTACTGTAGTGCAGTGTAGTACCATAGAAAACTTCTACATACAAGGTCCTAGATGTCCCGAAGATTTTTTAAAAGGTGTTAAAAATCGTTAGTTACACTGTCCTTCCGTATCCGTATCCGTCCTTCAGTATTTAAATATTGTATTGTTACTTGAAATTACTATTTTGTTTTTTCACTTATGTGATGAAGAGTTTATGTATTCAGGTTTCTTAAGGACCTTTACACTGTGCGAACTTCACCCTCCAACACCCTGTACGGCAAATCTAAATAAGACACGAACTCGAACAGATAGTTTATTCGTTCGCCTGTGTGTTCGGAGTTAGCGCTAGTGTCGCTTTTGTGTTAGTTAAGATAAACTTCTATTCCTTCTTTTAGCATTTTTCTGACGTTGCTTTTATCCATAATAAGTTAGAGCAAAAGTCAGAACACCCAAAAAAAAAAAAGTTCCAAGTCAGCATTCTTAGAAATAAAAATTATTGTATTAAGGTGCATAGGTTCGGTCAGATGTCATTGTCCGCTCGACTTCACGTTTCAGCTGTTCGTGGTACGCCGATACGGCGAAGTTCGGGAGATTACCTATTATGTAAAGGTACCTTTAAAAAGAAAGCATCTCTTCCATATTTTCCTAAATTTATTTACTTACCCAAAATATCAGGCCTCTGACCCATCTTCCAGCTGTATCTATGTTACACTTCTGTAGTACATTTTTAAGACTCCACAACCATCTGTCTGATTTTTTTTTTTTATGATAAAGATGTCCTTGCTTAAATACAAATTAAAATTAAACAATATTCTTCTGTAGTTGTGGAGCTATTTCCTTGGAACACATTTCTGTTGTTTCTTGCAAAAATCCAAAAGGGATTAATCTATATCATTTGACACGCAGTATTTAATTATTTTATTGTTAATTCAAATTACTATTTGTTTTTTTTTTTAAAGCCCACTAAAAGAAGAAATGCGTAACATAAATTTAAATGCATAAATGGAGTTGAAATTTGATATAAGTATATACAACAGCAGTTGGTATTAGAATTCCATACTAATTTACTAGTTTTTGGATGCTTGTTTATGTTTTAAAAATAATTTGACATGGACAAATTTGTTTGTTCTGACGTCACTAAATGAAACAACACGTAGAATACTTATTGAGATAAAAACACAAAGAAACTTAGATGGGATAGGAAACACCTGGGGTAGATTAGATTCTTGGAGTCTGTTTCCTAAATTCCTTGGCCAGCGTCCATCCAACTGTTCGCCAACAGAGGTATTGGGGAAACCTCTCCATCATATATATATATTTTTAATTGAAATTAATTATTTAGGGATAAAAAGTTATTTTTGAATTTAGCAATTATTAGTCACATTATTTGGTTTTGATTTTACAAAGAGTAATTTAAATTATTCTTGTTCTTAAAAATAAATAAATAAAAATGTCTTACGTCATTCGATCTTTTGATTTTTACTGAAAACTATTATAACATTTAGCGGTATTTTTCACCAATTTTCCTGTCACCCTTCCTCCTGGTAACGCTGCGTCACTCTCCTATGTCACATCACGCCACTTAATTCACTATTTTCAAGATTTTATTTTTTATTTTTTTATGTACATTAAATTGTGCATGATATGATTTTTTAAAACAACGCCTTCCTATTGACTTTTAATATCAACTGAAAAAAAAAATTATTAATCAGGCAAAAGAAGATTGACATTTTAATTTCAGCTAGAACTTACTAATGATTTTTTTCGACTCAATCGGATCTTATTTTTTATTTTCGTAATTGCCTATTATACCTTATTATATTATTATACCACCAGATTTAACTGGACAACGATCCTTAGAACTTTCCACCTTTAGTTAGTTACTGTTAGAGCAATAATACAGAAAATTATTGAAGGTATTTACAATATTTTTTTAATGGGCTTCCAGATCGCATTGAAAGGAGGTATCTCGGTACATGTTTGCAGTTTTTTTTTTAGTTTTTTTTTTTTTTTTTTACAAAGTATCATAAAAATCGTTCACTAAAATCGGTGATCAGGGCTAAAAGAAAACTAATATATGAGTATCTAAGCTAGAGGATGACAATAAATGAATGCTTTACAAAACTGATAATAATATAAAAGATGATAAGCACTACACCTGAATATTTAAATAAGAGGCTGTTTAGCAAGATAAGATAAAATCTGTTATTTACCTTCTGAGTCCAGAGTGATACAAAGACTGAAGGTAAAATAAGGCGAGAGGTAGTGGTAGGGGGTTAGTTTGCCGACTTAACAGGTTTATTACGGGGAAACCCAACTGATGAAGATCCATAAGTTAGATGGAAACGTTGGCTTTCCAAAATAAAAAAGTTTTAACTGAAAATCCTGATAATCATTTAACCTATCGAAAAGTAATAACACTTATACGTTGTTTTTATTACTTTTTTTTTTATTTTTATTTTAACACGTTTTACGTTCTTTTTGCTATCATATCCACATTCTTCAGGGCAGGCTGGCAGGCATTCTTCTATGGTTGAACATCATAGAATAAATGTATATTCTGTATATATTTTTTTATTTGCATTTATTAAAAGTGATTTGTAATAAAAGTGTACATTTATAGAAGAATGAATAAAAATGTCATGATAGTGGAAGATGGTTGACCGTAGATGTAATAAAGTGAAAATAGTTTAGGTGTGAGGTAAAAGTAAATAACACTAATATTTATGTTTCACATATATAATTGTGTCTAAGTTTCGACCATACTTTCAGGTCCTCATCTGGGCTAAATGAGAAAAAAACCAGACAACATCCATATGTGTAAACTCATATCAAAATTAAGTGTAGTAAAATAAACCATTACAGGTATTTAAAAAAAATATATAAGATCATAATTATTGTTGTAAGAAAATGATCGAAAATGAGATAAACATTTTTATAGCCTAACAGATGTAATATAAAGTAATATTGAGATGAAGGTGAAAAAGTTAAACATATGATGATTAAGTTTACATTTGTCAGTGAGATTGAAGCCAATGTTAATAACATAGAATAAACCAGTGTAGGTACTATATAATAAAATGTAAAATAGTACGTAAGTAAGATAGAAAAATATAAAGTGAAATATAATAATACGGAATAAATAACTGAATTAAGGGAAAGAATAAATCATGACAATTACGGATTAACAATGGGGTGCTGATATAAAAAAATACTACATAATGAAAATTTCACTTTTTTTTTTTTCTAGTGATTTTTTAACAATCATTTTGGAGTTACCACAAACGATTACAGCTACCAACTAAATACAAATTCAATTGAGATGAGCATATCCAACCGGTGTGAGTTTCGTTGGGGGATGTGATATATATAATAGCCGCTGGGAAGGCGGTCAGGCTGGCTGACCAGCGAGGTTATAGCCAATGAGAATTTCCTCCGGGTGGTTGCTCAAAGGGAGATTGGTCGTTAAACAATTTCCCGCCTGTTTCCATGGCAACGGGGGTAATGAGCCATGGTCGAATGGGCACCACTTTTTTTTTCCATACCCTCCGTCCTACCTGCCCCCGTTTTCTAAGCCTTCTTAATAACACGGGAACTTCCAGGCTTATATTATGGAGGTAAATAGGCACCTCCATATATTAATCAATTCATTAAACTAATTGTTGAAATCTATATTACAAATATCGGTGTTTTTTCTTTTTAATGCGTCACATAATGGAAATACTGAGATCCTATCACCATAGGGCTATGTAGTTATATCATTGCTTATTATCACTACGAAGTCAAAATAGCCCCATTATCATCGTCAAATTTTTTGACGTTTTTCTATCTCCTCGCCAATTTAAAATATCGATATTGAAATTTGGCAATCGAAACCGATATCTTCCACACCCAACAAAAAAAAAAAAAAAAAAAAAAAAAAAAAGAAAAGGTAATATTACAATAATTGCTACCATAGCTTTTACTAACCTACTAGTTCATTTTAATCATTTAACTTTTGCGTTGTATTTTAAGATTGTAAACATCTTGATTGATTTTGTCATCTATCTATACTAGAATAGAATTGAAAAAGTTCATTGTCTAAAAAAAACAATAAGTATTTACAAAAAAAAATCTGTATCAATACCTAAGAACAATTTTGACATGGTTTACACCGTCTTCCAGGAATTCTAAAATTAATACAGTAAACCCTCGATATAGCGAACTGGTAGGGGGTTTGATATTCAGAGTTCGCTATATCGAGGTTCGTTATAACCGAGGATTCTTTTTTTTTATCTTTTTTTTAGCCAATGCCCGCACTAATTTGATCATATTTAGAATGAAATTCATTCATTAGAACTAGTTAAATTAAAACGCATTTATGTAATTTATTTTTAGTTAAACTACATAGTATATAAACAATGAGATTCATTAATTTGCTTACCAAGTTCACTTGAGAGTTCTTTAGCCTTAACTTATTATTCGAATAATACGGAATGGTTAATAAGAGGGTCTGAGATTGGTATTTGAGATCTCATGAGCCGCAGAGCGCAGTCGTTTATTTGATGCTGAAGTTAATACTTGGGCTGCGGTTGAATCTATTTTATCTTTGTTTTTTATAATGGTTGACAATGTTGATTTGTGAATTCCTTATTTTTCTGTATGTAGTTTTCTTACTTAGAATTCCCGATTCAATATCCAGGAGAATTTTTAATTTTTCCTCGATTGATAAGGATTTAAGTTTGTGACACACGCCTACCAACGAACTCATTGTGTATTAAAAAAACAAAACAGTATAAACGACTACAGAACTGAGCTAGTTTTGAGAAAAAATTCAATGGAATCAGAGAGAGAGCAAAAGGAAATCGGATTAGTTAAGAGTAAAAAAACACCTCAATTCTAGAAACTGGTGCTACTTCGCGGGAAGACGCTCATTCTACGTAATACAGTAAAAAAAAAAATTAATAACAATTCTAGCAGTTCGTTATAACAGAATATAATAATTCTCAGGCATCAAATTTAGTTCGTAGTTCGCACTAACCGAGGGATTTCGCTATAACGAGGGGTTATGCAGAAATATAATGGTAATTTTAGGGGGATAGCATTTTGGTTCGCTATATCGAGGTGTTCGTTATATCCGAGTTCGTAATAATGAGGGTTTACTGTAGTACCTTCATAAACACCACAGATAATAAATTTACAATTTTAAGAGAATTCAGATAAGAATAATCTCTTATATCTCAATGCATCTTTTACATAGCAATGAATTTCATTTAGTTTATTTTGCTTGAACAAGACTAATAGTTCTACTTTATTGATCAATATTTTCCCAAATTATTTTCCCCCTAATTTAATTAACAATTGGGCATATTCCAATAAAAAGCACTATTTTTTTTATTTTATTTTTATTATAAATGGTACAATAACAACTCCATTTACACATAGTTTGTAATTTAGGTCTAACAGTTCTATTTTTGCTTTAAATATTATTTTTATTAAATCGAGACTATTAACATCATTTATACTTCCCTATACCATCCGAAGATATTATAAGTAATTAGATGTAAAAATATAATATCGAAAAAGGCCACCAACAGCTGTCAAAAGCAGAGGATATGTCTAAGATTTTATTTCCTACTTTAAAAATTGTGTTTAAAAGACGTTTTTGTGACATTAAATATAATTATTTTTTTTAGGTTTAAATAAACAATTTCAAACGAAATTCTATTTTTTCTTTTATTATGCATAAGACATAGGTCCTGTCTTAGTGAAAAATACCTGACAATTTTTGAAGTACATCCTAGATATCAAAACAATGCAAAGTCATATTGAATTGAGCATTATCCATATTTTAGTATATATTTATTTTCTTTATTATATCCTTAATTAAACTTATTGACTTAAAGCATTAATAGCCATTTTCAGAAATTAATGTGATATTAAAAAATAAAAGGAAATGGAGGCTAAACGGTATGGGGAAAAATGTCTTTTTTGTTTTAAAACATAGAAAATATATAATTTTAAGCTAAACTAAATATTTTACTTTTTTTTTAATGTTTACTTAAATATATTTTCCACAATTTACTGGAAAGTAAGTGTAATACTTATTTAAGTTTCTATTCTAAATATGATACTGTAGCACGACAATTTAAAAAGATGCAAAATAACTTAAGATTATTTTTAATTATCATTACAATACAACTAACTATCAGTTGTAATAATTATTTTAACTACAATATGATAGATTTCAATTATTTTAATTTTTGTTTCTTTTAGGTTTCGCTTCTTTTTTCTTCTGCAGTAAACTCGAAGAAAGAGGCATGTATTTATTAATTTATCCATATACAAATAAAGCATATTATAGTATTAATAAATAAAAATATTAACACTATAGTGACAAAAATATATTATTTCTATAGTATCAAATAAATATATTCAGTAATGAATTCTCACTTGGTGACTTCGTAATATTCAGCTATCATATCTGTACATTGTGATGACTATGCAATAATTAAAATGAAGCAAATTAAAATATTTTATTAGATTTCTTATAATTTTTTTTTTTTTTTTGGGGTAGTTTTTTTACTCACATCAATGTGTTTTGGATTTCATTTTTCCCTAATAATATTTATATAGTATTTCACCACATTATTGGCAAAAAATGTGGTGAAAATTAAATAAAACACAATCATAATATTTTTATTATTTTTTTTAACATTAAAAGCATTACTTCTGCTTATTAATGCTTATCTATCTCATCAAACATATTTTTCATTCTTCTTATATATCTTTTTTGTTTTGTATATCGACGCCTGTCGACAATATGTAATTATAATTAAATCGTTATTTTCGGTCCATAATCATCGTTGTTTAAATCTATAATTATTTAAATTAAAAGAGAACAATTGAAGGGGTCGGGGCAAAATAGTGCCAAGTAAATTTTTTAACAAAACTAAACTGTAGCTGCAGTCTGCTGTATATTACGTTGCACTATATGTCTATGATGGAAAGGCCACCTAAATGTGACTATATAGAGCCTCTATAGTCATTTTTAGTTGGCATTTTCATCATATAAATATAGTCCTACGTAATATACAGCAGACTGCAGCTACAGTTTAGTTTTGTTAAAAATGTTGCTTGGCACTATTTTGCCCCAACCCCTTCAATTATTAAATGGAACTCATAAAAATAAAAAGTATTTAAGTTCGAAAAAAAAAGAGTTAGTTGATAATGATTGTTAGTCTCATATAACACAATTCATATTCATAATAAATAAGCTTTTGATTAAAATATATTTTATAATATAAACTGCTTTGCTAGTGATAATATACCTAAGTATGAGTATTTCCATTCACTTAAACAAAATAAAAACATTAAAAAAACGTTGTGATTATACGATTGAAAACTGTTAATTTGGTTAAGACCTACAAAACAAATTGAAAAGCCGTTTTTTCAAATTATTTTGAAGATAATCCCTTTACACAACTGTTCAAACAGGTGAACCCTGACGAAATCTTTGAACTCGTTTAGGTCCGGAAGTACCTACTGCCGATGTCAGTTATGTTTTCTCTGAATCGTACCTGGAGCCGAGCAATTTAGGTCTCTTCTATTGAACTCATGAGATCTTTTTTGTACATGGAGCGTAGGAGGTGAATCCTTTCATGTTCCATGTCCACCTTCCTTGTTAAAGGTCGATGACAAAAGGCCACTTTTCAGACCAAAATTTTGAGTGGTTTTAAGAAGAAATGATTTTTTGGAAATAATTTGCTTGATAATGTATCTAAATTATTTAATTACTTTTAATAGTTTTTGTTTCATTTTTTGTCCTAAAACTGTAACAAGAATATTTAATTCATCATTATGTTATATTTAGGCAATCCAACGAGCAATAAACATAATATTTAAAAAAAAAAAAACAAGATATAAAGGAAATTGATAAACGTATATTACTTTTCAATACGTTCAAGTCATAATATTTTTAGTTTGTTTGTGCCTTAAAAGGTATTGGATGAAAAGTGTAAGCTTCTTGTTAATTTCAGTTTTTCTGTAAATTGTCAACCATTTTGGTGATTTTTGTCTTTTGTTTTGATCAGTAAAAACATATCTAATTTTGGATCACATTTATTTTAAATATGTATTTTTATATTGAACATAAACTAAACTTTGAAACGACAGATAAGTCTCAAAGGATTTTTTTTTTAAAGGTTCGCATTACTCATAAACCAATCAACTGATTTAGACGAATTTAGCCCCTATTTGTGAATGAATGAAATTCTGAACTGGAATTTTAATTTTGAACAAGAGTAAACATTTTCAAAAGTTTATTTTTTTTTTTTAGTTCGACTTTTTTTTCTACTTCAGACTATCATTTATCAAAACCCTGCACCTTGAAACGTTTTGCAGATCTTCCTTGGAAAATCAAAAAATGTTTCGATATGTTACTTAAACTGTTTAGAATCGATTACAATAGAAAGTCGAGCTCACAACCATCGATAGCTATAGAAGTACAGTTGTGAAGTTATGACATCAGATCAAGTTTGTTTTTGCAAATTATAAAAGAACATCACTGTTTTATCTTTGATTAGATTCTTCTAGTGCTCATAATTCGTTGAGAGCTAGTTAAAAAAATCCAGAAAGAGTTAAAAATTATAACTCATTTATTGGCTAAATATCTTCATCAAGACACGTTATTCAATTATTTTAGGTTTATTATATCCCAAAAACTATAAACAGTGTGCATTTTTGTTTAAAAAAAATTATGGCATAAAAAAGATAAAATATGTAAAAATATCAATTGATACCGGAAACCTAAATGTGAAAATTTGAATTTATAGTAAAAATATGGAAAAATGTCATAAAATTATTAAATTGAGCTTTCTAATGAAAATTCTAAGCTCAGAAAAAAATATTTAAAATCCATTTCCTAGTTGGATATCATATTATTATGAAAAATTCAATATTACTAGACTCAATTTTTAAAGCTTTCTTGATTCACAGCATTATTGTTGTTATGCAATGGAAATACATTCAGGACATTTTTTTTTTTTTTTTGTCTTGGGGATACATAGGCTTTTCAAGGATGTGGTTTGGAGTACAGAGTGAATATTATTCAGGCCGAGCCTAGAAATTAAATTTACCCAATCCCGAACCAGGATGGGAGACAAGCACTGTGCTAGGAATGAAAGAAAAAAAAAAGTAGGGAAATAGATTAGAACTCTCTCCTTTATAACCAATTGAAAAAGTCAATTTATTCCTAACCGGTCCCCGGCTGCCTGGTTAATTCGTCCCTGGGACAGACAGCTCAATCTAGAGTTGGATGGAATTTCTTCTCCAGGATCACCACCATAAGGAACTGGCACAAACGGCGGAAATTACAGACACACCGCCCCCTCCCACCCACCCCTCGCCGCCGCTACCACCCCCCACGATATCCAACGGCTAATGACTTGATTCGCGCTAAACGGCATGTCTTTTCACAACCAGATATCCCCCTCCCCCAACTATACACTTTCCTTTCCATTAGTAAAACCATTTTACTCTATTAATAGTAATATTTTATTTACCTAAGGGTACCTTTATACTCAACCAACTTGACTCTCGAACCTCACCTTTGAACAGCCTCCAAGGAAATATTGGAGAAACCTTTTACGGATAATCGAAATTCACTAATAAATAAAGATAAAGAAGCTCTAAGCAATAATACTTGGTCACATAAACTTCATGTTTACAAAATTTATCTCGATTCGAGGAATAGAATATAATTAGGCATACAGTTCTTGTTAAAAAAAAAATCTGGTGCGTGCCCGCAACACACAACTTTCACTTACCAACTTACTTAAATTAGAAATTGATGTGTTTTGTTAATTGCCACTTCTCAAAGACATATGTTTCCACATTCATTTCTTATTTTTGTTTTTATTTCCTCTATAAAAAACACTATTTTTTTTTATTATTAAATAAAAGTTTTTACTTGTGGTAATTCGGCAATGCAAGCATAATACTTCAAGTCGTCTGATTTTATAATTCTCCATGGAATTGTTGAAAACTTCATTTACCATGAAACAAATAATTTCCATTAAATGAACAGATCGGCTTTAATTATGAACAATGATCTGTCATTAAAGGCGTACTCCGCATGCGTGGGCTCAACGTGTTTTATGAGTCCACTGAATATTTTTCTTTTTTTCTCCTCTATATGTTTACCTGATTTTTACCATATCTCATATTTAGCCATTTTTTATTTTTAGGCGAAACGAGAGACAGATAATTTCTCCATATAAAATATAAGGTACTTTCTAGGAAAACAAAAAAGGCCCCTTCCCCGTTTAAGCCCCCTCGGAACATTTTAATAATGATAAAGCTTACCTGATATTACAGAACACCTAATTTTCATTAAACACGACGAATTTGATGAAAATCAAAACGTTACAGCCGTTTTTGAGATAATCGAAACAAGGGTAAAAATTGGTAAAAAAGTTATGAAATAAAGTGCCTCCTCCGGTTGAACAATTTTGATGAAATTTTTACCGTCATATCTCGGGCATATTAATACATCAAATACTCAGTTTAATCAAAATCGTTAGAGCCGTTTTTGGGAAAATCGAAAAAAACGTAAAAAGTTATTAAATAAAGTACCCCCTCCCTTTGACCAATTTTGATGAAATTTTTGCTGTCACATCGCGGGCATATACATACGCTAAATACCTAATTTCAGGTTCGCAAGATTTATAGTTTTTGAGCTAGTCTGTTCACACACACACACACACACACACACACACACACACACACTCACACACACACAGACCATTTCGCGGGACTTGGTTATTTCGACTCAGGGGACCCCAAAACGTGTATTTCCGTTGAAAACCGGAGGTCGAAATTTACTATATATTTCATATAAAGGTAAGTGAAAGTAAAAAAAAGCACATGTTCATTGAAACACATGCTCACTTATAGCAATATCAGAGAAAAAATTAGGTTTAGTCAATGAGGGGAGATGATTCCATGATTACCTAGTGAAAATGATTTTATTTAAAAAAAACATTAGTTTTTAAAATAAATATAAAAATGAACGATTAAGTATAAACGCTTTAATTAAAATTAATTTAAAATAAAAAAAATGGTCCCGATAGTTGAAGAGACTTTCGTTTCAGATTTCTTTTACTGAATGAAAATATTATATGGTAGAATGAATGTGGGCTTGGTAAAAGGTCTATAATTTTATAGGGTAAACCATACAGATATTGACACCCCAACTTTAACTTAAAGAAATAAGTAAACAAGTCCTAATTTTATTTCAAGATATACATGAATCAAATGTTTGAACGGTCCTCTATGACATCTATTAAGTAAGACTTGAACAAACTAACCATAGGGAAGATTTCACAATTAAATGCACAGGGTGTCAATAATTAGTTTTTGCACTTTTAACAATAAATATTGCCATATGGTAAAACTATTGAACTTTCGACCCAAAAAACCTCTTGAGTCTTTATAAGGATAGATAAAGAGGAGCTATAGGAAGTTTCAATTTGATCCCTTCATAAAAAGTATTTTTTAAAATTTCATCACAGAAATATGGTCTTAAGGGTGTCAATAACTGTACGGTTTACCCTATACTCTATAATATTTTTTGTGTAAATTATAATTCAAGTCACTTATAGTTTTTTTTGACTATATCATGAATGCACATATATCACGATAATTTTATATGAATGATTGAATGAAAAATTTTTATTTTGGAAACTGTCACTTAAGAATAATTGTAATGTTATTGTATTGTACCAAGTACAATTGTCTGACTAATATCAATTTTTTGGATGGTAATAAATATAATGTTACTATGAAATGATTAATAACTTCGTTGATAATAATGGCTTCTTATCATTTACAGATTTTGATATGAACTAAATTAAACTAAGAAGGTAATAGAGGATTTTTGTTTTGCATTTCTTTTAGACAAAAATGTTAGAGTTTTTTTTAGCTATTCGCGCATAATCAGGCTTTCTTTTCTTTATAACATTTTTAGCATTTTTTTTTTCTTCTGTGGATTATGCTACTTTTCGACACTGGAAGAGAAAAAATCTTGAAAAAGATGCCTAAATATTCGAATTCGATTGAATATTGAATCAATAAACACAATAAAATGTTAGAATCTATCATATATATTTATATTTTATTATGGTTTTATTTATTTGTATTCATTATATTTACTATGATATTTACTTATTTGGTGTCAAATTATTAATAATGCTTTTGTAAGACAGTGATGTATATTATATAAATACTATTATATAACTACAGATTCTGAAACACAGACCTCGACAGACGGACTGTTCCATTCTATATGTGTTTTGCTGATTTCTCAATGTAGTGATTTGTATTAAGGATTTTAAATACAAACGTTTTCATTTATACATATGATAGATTCTAAACTTTATTATGTTCCTTGAGCTCAGAAAATTCTTTAGTGCCTCTAAGAAAAAATGTGATCGAATGCTATGTCATAATCTAAAATATCACAGACCGCTAAACTAGTTGCTCAAACGAATTGGTAGCGATTATAATTTAGATTGAGAACAGGTGAAGATATGAAGGCGAGTGTACGGCGTGGGTGGTCCGATGAAACAGCGAGTAAACTACCAGCAGCTGGTAATTGTAGCACTTGTTCAATTAATATTTTGTTTGCCAGTGGCTGTGTGGTCCCCCGGCATTTGCATAGCTAGCGAGTTGATTAGTGTACATTATGTTCCACAATGGTCCCTGTCTTCTTAGAGTAGCTCACTTAGCCTCTGGGGAGGTCCTATGTCGAAAACTCCAAATTACACATCTGACCGTAATTTACATCCTAATAGGAGATGCTACCCATTGTTCTTAGCGAGGGACAATGTCGTCAGGATGAAGAGGAACGGAATGTTCCCACACTTTTCAAAGGATCTGTGTATGTGTGTGTGTGTCTTGTTGTTGAGGATCGTTCTACGGACGCTTATTGAAATAAACCTAACCCTAACTAATTTTCAATGCTATTCATATTATTGTATACCTATATTATAGGGTGTTTGATATAATTATATCCTAAGTGACATCTTGTTGAATTTCCTAATTCATAAAAAAATATTAAAGTCCCAATTAGAAAGCAGTCTTTTATTAATTCCTGTTGATACATCACAGTAAATTAATCTATTTTTTAGCAAATTCAAGAAATTGTATGGCAAAAAATTGTTATTAAATAAAACTAAAATTATTAGCACTATTTATTAGATTACATGATTTATTTTTTAATTTGACATTTATAACTGTAATAGAACATAATAAACCTGTAAAAGACAAAAAAAAAAAAAATGGTATGCATAAACTTGGATATGACAGATCTTTGATGGTTTGGTGGAGAACCAAAGCTCTACTCCTTAAGTCCAAATATATCTATAAATCTTATTATAGCCATGTAATTGAGCATTTTGTACTTGTTTGGGAGTTTTGAGCGTTTGCTTAATTAGTGCAGCAGTAGGCAGTAACGTTGAAGGGTTCAAATGAAGTAATGAAATTATTACTAGCAGTCCATTCACTGAATTGCTATTCGTACATTAATGTATTCAACGAAAATCGTTTAAACAATAAAATATATAGAATTTATAATCTTTACATTTTATTATTGCACTAACACATGGGAAGTTCTGGGCAGAAAAAAAAATTGAAAAAGCCCTGGTTTCTTAAGGGTTAAATTTATGTCTTGATATCGAGTAATCAATTGCTGCTCCGGATGTGTAATGAAACAACTGCAAATATTAAAAGTTCATATTACTAGCTAAAAAACAATCCTAATTTGTCTTAATAGAATGGACCACACATTCAGAGGTGAATTTCAGAGTCCGATTTCTTGCCAACATCAATTAAACCTATTCTTTAAAAGGCCAGCACAATAAGATTAGTTTACAAAATTTTATTTTTTATATTTTAATTTTATATTAAAAAGTATGAATTCAATTTTTATATAAATAATAAAGAAAGGAAAGGTATATGGAAAGGTAAAAAATCATTGCAAAAAAAAAAAATTCCCGCATTTAAGTGAACTCAATAAATTCGAAATATAGGATTTGGAGATTGGTCTATACATAATATTCTATGTTTTGCTATAATTCCTTAAAGTTCCAGTTGATGAAAACCGTTTTCCAAAAATCATAATCATCTCCATTTTGGATGAGGAGTCTAAATGATGTTAACATTTACACTTATCTAATAAGTTGTTTATATTGTTTTTATTATGATTTCTTCATGTGACCAATACTCGAACTTTAGCTTGCATTAGATGCCATTCATTCTTTTATGCTTTTGTTCAACTGTGATTTGAATAATAGCAATGTTACCCAGTGGCATTTAAAATTTTACCAAGAGCATTTCAATTTACTATTTAGATTAGTGAGGATAGGAGAGAACATTAAGGTACATAGGTAAGGAGTTCACTCATCGTAACTTTATCAGCAGAAGTAATTTTAATCAGGGCTTGCCCTAAAGGGCTTTTAAAAATCGAAATTGGCAATTAAGATTTTGCTAATGTTTCCTTGACAAGTGGATAAAGGGCCGGGCCACCAGCTGTTGCCTGGCAGGATCAATCAGACATTCAATTAGTCATCAGCCCGGGGGAAGGTTTTGTTAGGGGGGGAGGGGAACGGCCAATCAGCGCCAGGCTTTAATTCCCTGCCACCGGATTGGTTAGGGCCCTCGCCGAATTAGGGCCTCCCTTACATTGTTTCGGAGCGGCGTTAACCCCACCACCGCTCACTAATCAGCCTTGTATTGACTTATTCCAATAATTTACATCTTATTGGCTTTTCTAAATTTGAAAGTATTTTATAAACGATAAAATGAAGCTAATTTTGCACATGATTATACAACTTCAGAGCTGAACAACCCTAAAAATGTTAACAAAAATAAATTAAAAAAGGTAATTATTCATACCGTTGGACGAGCTGCTTATAGACCCCTGAGTTTTTAGACACTTGAGAGGCCATTCCCAACCTCTGTAATGAGAGTACTCTTAATTAAATCATTAATTAAGAGGAAGACCCTTTCGGTTGATTGTGATCTCGGTCAAATCCCCTCCTTCCACTTCCTTAGTTAGTACTTCCTTACTTAGTATATTATCGGAGACCTTTCATGAATCGTGGTAAAGATAATTTTTGCTATTTCTTCAGCTTCATCTGCCGCATTTCAAAACAACAAAGAAAAAATTCCTGTCTAAGAATTAATTTGTATTTCAATGATTAGGAAGAAAAGGAGAGTTATATCAAGCTCAATACTTTTTGCATAACCTTTATTCAATCTTTAAATGAGATCTCGGGTCCAGCTTCAGCTTCAATAGCGGGGTCAGCTTCGGGTTCAATAGCTATGTTGAGCATATTTCATTCATTACATGAATAATTTAAGTTCAATATAATATTACTGTTTGTAAATATATATATTTTCGCTGTAAATATATACAGATACATCGCCAATTAAATAAAAAAAATATATACAAGATTTTAATTAGATAAGATTCAGTGGTAACGGACTACCAGTGTTAAAATGGCACGTCCAATACAAAGTGTAGCTAAAAAAGCGATTTTTTTTTTTTTTTTATCACCAATTTTTCCAAAGTTTCTATTTTTCCTTTTATTCGATATGCAATTGTTAAAGTGTTTCACAAATCAGCAATATCACGGTATACAAGCGATCTTACACAGAAATATTAGTGGAAAATTGGGATATGATTCTTGAAAAAGCGTTACAAATTGCGACTCTGAATTGGACGTCTTCCATTGGAGCAGCAATATTGTAATTTCATATTTTTTTATTATTTTTTTTTTTTATTATTCATACACGATAGTTATTAGGTTACAGTGGCATACCTATGATGTTATAGGCACCTATATACTTACATAAACGCAGTGGCTAAAGGAGAACATTAATTTTTAACAATATCGTGAATATTGCTAGTAAACTGAATAGAATACCTAACTTATCTCTTTCCACTGTCATTACTGTTGATTCCGAAGCTTAAGAATAACGAAAACAAACGATTATATTCGGTGAAATCCGATATGTACCATCCAATACCTACCCGTTTATCAGATTCTCATAAAGTACAGGAAAATTTGAATTGGTAATAAGACTTATGCATGCCATCTGGTTTCGATTCCTGTCAGGCAAGGGATCACACAAATATGATCCTGAAAATTTTAGCAGGATTGTAAATTATCGATTCTTTTACATCAATACATAATGTTGAACGTTGAACCCTACCCTCCAAAGAGAATAAAGAAAGATATATGTCTATATAATAAGTAAATCTTTAGAGACATTTCTTAATCGTAGTTATGATACATATATTATTTTCCCTATGTTTTTCCTATATAAATACATAGGCATTATCTTACAATAATGTACCTATTTGAGCTACTCGTTTTTTTATATAGGATACAAACTCCTTTTAGATAACCTATCGATATAAGATAAGATATCGAGACAAAAGGTATAGATACTATAGATAATTGGAAGGGGATGAGGATAGGGATGGGAAGGGGAGGGGTGGGGAGGGCCGTCAAGGGCTCGTTAGGAGTGGGCCTTTATCCTCCCCTAATGTAATCACCTCCTCCTTCCTCCCCCTCCACCCCTCCTCCCTCCCGATCCCTCCCCGATTATGCCCTCTTACTGATTTCGTTACTCCTTTTTATATTTATTCCATTGATACTTATCGCCGGTTACAAATCTCATAATGACGCGAAAGAAATGAAAGGAAAAAAAAAAGAAAAGAAATCAATTCCCCCCTGACGTAATACCCCAAGATGTTAGAGGGTCTTTATCTCTTAATTCTGCAGGTATTACTGTGACATCTCTAAAATAAAAAAGAATGAATTCTAATACATATTTTATACACACATATATCTATGATAACTAGGAATATAAGTAGATAAATAGCCAACATGATTTATGTATCTCGATATCTATGAAGTAGTTGATAACTGCGCTCTAATCATGAAGAACAACTTACTGTGAGTTATTAGCTACTTCATAATGTACAGAAGTGTCGCAATATAATATAATTTACAAACTCATGCGGACTATTTTCCAAGCTAGCTATTCCCTTGTGATATTCCTAAAGTAGGGGCGAAAAAAAAAGTGTGATCTGAAAGAATTTTTTGAGTCTTACAGTGTGAATGCACCCATTTCATAACCACCACCACAATCACGAACTTTTGCCACCACAGTTCTGTTACCATGAACATTTTATAAGCAATAAAATCGAAATTTTTAATATGTTTTTTCTAATAACATGAAAACAATTTATTGCAGTAAAAATTGGATTTTTAAAAATAATGCAGCATAAAATTTCGTATATTTTTATATTAATTCGTTATACAATGTATCACACAGTATTACTTTCTCTTTACCTTAAACGCGTATACCATTCCAAATAGTATGACATATATGATGTTAGAATCGGTTTAGAGGTTTACCCAAATTAGAAAAATGATGATCGGTAAATTTTACAATTTTAATGGAGCTCAAGGGCGTAACGCCAATAACTCGAAAACATTTCCCCTTAGTGAAAAATTGCACAAATAAAAGTTTTAGAGAATTTAACTAAACATAAAACTTAAAATTAGCTTACTCCTATGCAGAAATACTTGTATTTCTGCATAGGAATAAGCTTTTATATGTTCTCATATCCTTTTTAAATTTTATCATATCATAATATTTTATCATATCATATTATTTGTAAATAAAAACATAAAAGTATTCGTAGCACTTTCTTCCTGCTAATATATTTTTGTGAAGTATAAGGGGATATGATAAAATATATCAGAGATTATTAAATGAAGGTAGTTTCAAAATTTAAAAGAGTAAGTCGACGGATTGAATAAGAACAAATTAGGTGTCTACTTTCAATTTAGGTAACTCAATTTTATAAATTTTTAAAAAGCTAGAATAAACATTTAGTAAGAAGTTATAGAAACTAACTTGTTATAACTAAACACAAAGCAAAAAAAAAAGGCTGAATGACGTTTCAGAAATTTAGTGTATTAATGGCAAACTTTCATAGAGTTTTGAATTTTTTTTGTTTTTGCAACGTTTTAAGATCATCAGCTATTCGTTATTGTTAAGTAAACGCCTCAAATAGTATTTTTAAATCATATTTGTTTTAAAAATAATTAAAAATTTCGAAATAATATCTAACTTGGCCATAGCTATTAATCTGTTATACATAACAGATTAATAGCTATACATACATACATTTATTTTTTTCTCAGATGCAAGTTTGAAAAGTACATGAGATGTTTCATGAGATGCAATCGCATATTAAGGTTATTAATTTTTTTTGCTTTTTATTTGTTTAGTTGATGCTTAATTAAAAATCAAATGGTAGGTTGAAGGAATGATAAATAGCCTAAGGTCGGTTGGGCTTTAGTAATCCATAAACGTTTCTTTCATTCAAGAGATGTTAAAGTTCTAATACATGACATGACCTCTATATTATAGAGTTAGAAGTGCTTTATACTGCGCGAACCTCACCTTGAGCAGGTGGTCCCCCGAACCTTGCCGAACCGGCGTACCACGAATAGCTACTTACACTTAAACGTGAAGTCGAGCGAACAATTATGTCTGACCGCACCTATGCACCTTAATACGATAATTTTCATTACAAAAAGACTTGGAACTAGCGGATGTTCTGGCTTTTGCCTTATTATGGATAAAAGCAACGTCAGAAAAATGCTATAAGCAGGTCTAGAAGCTTATCTTCACTAATACAAAAGCGACACTAGCGCTATACTCGAACACAGAGGCGAACAGATTAAGGTCCTGTTCGAGTTAATATTTTACTTAGATTTGCCGAGCAGAATTCGGAACAGTCTGGAGGCCTTCTTTTTATATAGAACGATGAAGGACATTTCTGAAATTTAGTGTATCAATGGCAGCAAACTTTTCATTATCTTGATAACATTTCCATTATTACAATTACAAACGTTTCGTTAAAACTGCTTGTATTTCCAATGTATGTAATAGGAATATGAGGATACCTATGTGAGAATTATTACAAGGGAAAAGTATTAAACTATAAAGTTTGTTGTACGACACCATCGAAGGCTGTGATTACATCTATATTAAGAAGGGCCGGAGCGGAGGAGGCGGCTGGAAGGAGGTGCCCGGCGGGGGCCGCTGTACAAACAGGAGCCGGCGCCAAGCCGCTGTTTGCTTAGGCCCTTCACAGATGTCGCTCGTCACTCTCCGGTTAAAATAACTAATTACTATATCTCTTCTTTTTATACAGGTACCTTCTGAGTTCCACGGTCTGTCTCCGGGGATACATAGGGCTCGGTATCATCGGATTTGTAACTATCAGGAGGAATTTATATGAAGTTTAATAACAATAAATACGGGTCCTGCTATTACATGTATACACATAAATACTCTTAATAACCAAAATTTGTGAAAGTAATCCAAGTTTCTTATTCGCAGACTGGGAGGGCTCAGAAGTAATGTACATGTATAAATAGAGATGATGTATACCAATATAAATTACATTACAAATAAATACAATAAAACAGCTATTTTACATATAAAAATATCAATTTTCACTTTATGAAGTGGAAAATATCTGTTTAAATAAATAACCATTGAAATTTATAAGAAAAATGAAAAGGATCGATAGACAAAAAATATTTATCATTTAAGAAAATACTATGATAATAAGTACCAAAATAAACATCATGAATTAACTAACCAGTCAATAATTCGATTAAACATAAATCAGGGGTCACCTGTGGTATAAGGGGTGAGCATGGCAAGCTGCAATACTAAAGGTTCGCGTCCCGCTTTGGCCCTAGGATTTTTTAAAGGGAGTAAAAAATCATTGGCTATGCCGTCCCTCGGATCGGACGTAAAATGGAGGTCCAGAGCCTGTACGATGTCAGGTAGGTACTCGTTAAAGATCCCTACCCTTATTATACCTAGATAGGCAAAATTTAGGACTTCCACAGTAGCATCGTTCGATTAGCCTTCGTGGCATAAAGTGACGTTAAACAAAAACATAAATCAGTATAGGGGCGGTCCCAAAGGGGATAACTATGAGCATTTAATTATAACAAATTTTTTAGTATAGTAGTATTCATGCATAACGATTAATAAAGTTCTTATTATTTTTTAAATAAATAAGTGTGGCGTTTTTCGCTTTTATATATATATATATAAAGCTTTTTTTATAGTACTTTTTTCTTTTTTATTTCAACAACGCAGAAATATCAAGCCTGATATCGGCAAGAATATGATTACAACTCAAAATATATCATCAAGTTTGAGTTATGCATCCTCTTTGGAATCAGAACGACAAAACCTACAATACCAGACAATGTATTCACTATAGCAATATAGCAATTTTTATGAAGCATCAACAACTTTTCTTTAAAAAAATCTTATGAATAACATTTCTTTTTCTTCTTCTTGAAATCGATTATTACTGTTGTCTGTGATATGTTTTAATTTTTCTGTCAAATTAAATCCAACTGCAACTGCTGTATATACTACTACTGTATACATTTAATATGATATTTGCAATGATAGATGTAATCACTTATAAGGATATCAAAATTATCTATTGTTACATTGAAAATTACGCTAACCTATCAAGCAAGAACGATTTTTTTTTTAATTCTCGATTCCAAAAAATAAATAAATAAGAGGCATCAAATATTATTTTTTGAACCTTTTTGCTATGTGATGAAATTTAATCATTTTTTTAAAAATAATTTATTTATAATTTTTAATGCGGAGGACCTGGGTTCAATTCCCGGCCGTCGTCAAATCTTTTCTCTTCTAATAATATCCCTTTGATCTAATATACGTTTGATCTTTTAGTAGGTTCTAAATATTTGGACGAATAATTATTTTTATTAAAGTTTTAATATTTTAATCTATATTACGTAGGATATCGAATTAAATTTAATACAATTTTTAAATATGTTATAACCTTGTTTTTGGCGCATTGTTTTTCGACTAGGTTTATTTCGAGAAGAACAATCGTGAACATAATAGACATGTGTACTCCATATTTAAAATGCGTATTCCAATTGGTGTTTGCTCAGGCTGCCGTGTCATTGGATAATGTCATTATTACAAAGAGGCATAAGTAACATCATCTGTCGAAACCACACAGATGTTAATTTACATAGATTTGAATAAATACACAGAATATATTTTCCAGGTGGTAATTTTCAAGGCCGGGAAACGACTGATACATAATTGTTTATTGCATATTTTGAGACATAATGTAGCTTTTTTATTTTGAATAAAAACATTGTAATGAACTTTAGTATATAAAGGCAGCCATCAATTATAGATACAAAATGGTTAAAAATTTCAATGTTGAATAAATTGTTATGAATGTAAATAAATATATTTAAGAGAGTCTATACTAACTGAAAGCTTTATTTTAATTGTATATACACTGTAAATAATCATATTCTTAAAAAGAGGCTTTATTTGGACTATTTACATAGTTCCTAGAAGACCAGGTTTGTTTTTTATGTATTTTTTCTTTTATAGTGATCTAAGGAATTGTTTTTGTTAAAATTAGTCAGTCTATATTAAGCGAACACCTCGACAGACGAATATGTTCATTGTCGAAAAAAAAAAATCGTTTATTAATTTAAAACTATTATATTTAATTTATATATGTCTCATTCAAATAAACGTTTCTATCTATCTATCTATCTTTGTAATAAACGGCTCTTTTTCTTTATTTAAAAAATAAAATTTCTTTATTTCATTTTATTTTAAAAAGAATGGAAATAAAAAATGGAACCAAAAATACGTTTTACTGTAAAGTGCTGTTTAATGTTTTCTTTAATATTTTAAAACGTATCTTCAACAAAAATTGTCTTCATTTTTATTTTTATTTATTTCTGTCCTAACTGCAGATCTATTTTGTAATTTTTTTTCAAGGGTATTCTCACTTTGAGCTTTCCCTCAACTAAAAACGTTTAATGGTTTAAAGATTATCATCTAGTATCTCTTTTAGTTCCTTTTTCCATTTCTTCCGGTCTTGTATGCCCTCCTCTTTTAAACCATGACCCTACACATTTTCTTCGTCATTTCCTAGCTAAAATTTTGAAAGAAAATTAAATTATTTTCTATTATTTTTTATCTTTTATTTAGTAAATGATAGTTGTTTTCTACTTGAATTTTGGTAGAGATTTCGTTAATTCAAACCTAAAAATATAATGTACTTACCTATTCATGAAACATGAAACCGTGGCACAGCTATCTCATTATCGCCCGATTAATTTCTAGACCAACTTATTGTATCAGGTAAATAGCATACACTTTCATTGTATTCATTGTTTACATTCATCAAATACGATTGTACTCACCTCAACGGTGCTTCTATGACTCCTACGTGTGTATCATCAATCAATTTCATCAATTATCCAATGCCCCATTAACATAAGAGTCTATCATAAGAATACACATCATACACTCATGAAAAGGATACACTTTTGTTCACTTAACTCATGATGTATCGTCATGACGAGCACTGAATAATGAATTCTCACAATGAGTACGTGGGTGTCTTAACTGAACTTCTGAATATTTCAAAATACCAAAACAAGTTAATATCATCTCAAAATAGGATGGAGTTATTTATAAAAATACCGGTCCTTGGGGTTCGTATCTATTCAAAATTACAAATTGCATTATAAAGAAAATATATCTGTAATGCTGGTATATAAAATAACTGTGCAATATTATTTTCACAAGTCAACAAACACAGGTAAAGTCCACTCTATGATAAATTTATTTATAATGTGAACTGTTTTAGAGCTTCAGCTGAAAATACTGTGTTTTTTTGTTTGTTTTTTTGTTTTTTCGTTGATCTATATGCAACAGTATTAAAAACAAAACACATTAGTATTTGGTGTATCATATGAACAAAACAAACAAATAACATACATAGATGCATTATAAATTAGATGATCACAAGGCCTAGGTGGATTATAGGGAATAAATGACCCCTCATTTATTCCCTATAATCCACCTAGCATGGATGGAAACAAGGGGGTTAGTACGAGTTGTAAATAAACAGTTGTCTGTATCTGGCCGAATCAGTGACATAAAGAAGATTCAAATATTTGTGGATAATTCTTTTTGTGATAGGTACAAGAAGAAAAATTAAATATTTTGCTTATGATTTGGGATTGGATATGACATCAATTCGATAGTTTGATAGAGCTCAACTCCTATTGTGAATGACTGTAATAAAACCAAAAATTTGTAATATTTTGGAAAGTTTATCTACTAAGTGTTGTAGCATGTAGTGGTTCAAAGATTCAGGAATTTTTTTATTACTTCGATAAATTCCACTAGAGTGTGGTCAATCGCGCAACAACAGATATTTATTTCAAGATTATCAAATAAAAATAACAATGCAAGGGATAGTAGGTGTACTTGAGAGTCTTAGTCAAATTGAAAAAGGATCAAAGTAATAAAACGTATTCTGGCGTGAAAAAAAATCATAGGATTTTTTCGGTTACATTGAAAAATGACTTTTTGTTGGAATAGTTACATAAATGTTCTAGTACATGCTCTAGATTTTGCGAGAACCTTCTACGCCCTTCTATAATGTTTGATTTCGGACTAAACATAAGAAGCATATAGCTGGGACTTAATTTTGCTCTGTACATCGAAGCACATGATTCCTTCTATGTCACTGTATTGTCACTAGTAGTTACTTTTTGTAACGTTATTAATAATTTGAGTTTTTATCGTTTGTTCGGCGTTGTGAATTATAATCTTTTTCTAATAATAATTATTTAAACCCAAATTAGTGTTAAAGCACGTATTTTTCATTTATATATCATGAGGAAGTAACTTTTAATAAATAAACATATAATATATTAATGATTAATGACATTTGAATATGTGGGGATCATAGGTGGAGAGGGTATGGAAAAAGGAATAGAATCCGGATATGAATTAGGCTCTGATGAGTAAAGATGAGGCACGAATCTGAAAACAGTCAATTGAATAAATTAATGGATACCTTCAATTCGAATCTATTGTATACAAAAAAAAAAAATAAAAATAATCATGATGAATGGAGCATGGAGAGAACAAATTTATTATAAAATTGACCCTTGGGATTAAAAAAAAAAACACTGATGTAAGCTGTTTATAGTAGGGTTCTTTTAGAATTCTCTCACTATTAAAGAAGAAAGCGTTCGATATAAGAATGGTTTGTTTTTAACGAACCTAGAGGTAGAGTATATCTAAAATAAAGCATTAGGTAATATAGGATAAATTTATTAGTGAACAAAGACCACTCAGCCCCTGAAGGCGGCTCCGGACAGTGTAATTAGTTATTTTTAAATTAGAGTCGAGCACGGCATTAGCCAAAATCAATAGATAGCACTTTCTGTAACCTACCGATTTAGCTACAACCGACTGCCATCGCTCCCATCATATCATTCATATTCTGACAGCCTTAATGCACTCTTTGTCCTCCACTTAATATGTTTTCTTATCCCATGACATGAGGTGTTCCCATACTCCAAGCTACCCAGACAGGTCCAACTGTATATTTAACAGTAACACCTTAGCCGCGTAGAAACTATTGTTTCCAGGCCACGCAGTGGCATCACTACTATTGATCATTTTAAATTACATAATTTATGCTTTCAACGCTTTTGTTGATATTTTCATGTGTAACTCTTTAAATTCGTATTCAGCAATTGCCTTAAGAATGTGTTAATAGTGTATTTTTAGTAATTTAAGAGAGAATTTCAAGGAAAGGGGTAAAAGAGAAAGGACTATATACATTTATATATGCAAGATTGTTATGAACAATATTATAACCAGATTTTACAATGTGTCTATTGTAGAACAACAGTATGCTGAGACAGAGCGGTACCGATGTGGTTGGGCAGCATTCCTTTTTTTGAATGAAATGTTTCTCTCTCTCAGTAAATTTAGGAAGCCAACCATATAACATGCCGGCCACTATGCTTCTTACCGATATGTTAGCAGTCATAATGTTATTATATTTATAGAAATGTGTAATTTAAGTTCCCAAAGGAACTTTAATAAATTTCAGTACCATATTTAAATACCAAAAATTTTCACTAGGTTGTCTCCAGACAGACATCCTTTTTTTCACTAAAATTTGCGATATTTTGATCGAGACTCTTCATTTTCAAGGCACGGATTCTGTTTTTATTTGGAAATTAACAAAGTCCATAAGTATATAAAAAAAAAAAAAAATATTACATTGATTCATGTTTCATGAGAATGATACACTTTTGCTCATTTAATTCTTGATGTGTCGTCTAGAGAACTGAATAATGAATTCATTCAATAAACTGAACTTCTGAGTGCTTTTGCTTAACATCTCCAAATCTATAAACATAGTAATATCCGATGAGCAGCTAATTACAACTAATCTTAACTTAACTCCCTCTGTATGTCTAACTGGCAATAACAGATTTACTAAATAAATAAACGACCCTCAAAATATGATGAAGTAATATATCATAATAATGGTCCTAGGGATTTATATCAATCAGAAATTACTAATTGCGTCTTAACAGAGAAAATACCTGGAATTCTTTTCAAAGCAACTTTTTTTGTTTTTAAGCTGACACTTAGTTAAAGTACTTTTGGATTTTACAATTTTTTTAAAAATTATATTTGCACACTGAACAACTATTTCAATTGACTTTGAACATAATACATCATTATTTTGTGCATCATGTAAACAAAATACATGCATATAAATCTAATGATATTCCATGTCATTCACTAAATATGGATACCTTGTTCAGGTTTATATGATATTTAATTTTTATGATATTAAATTATTTATATCTATATTTGTATCTTTAAAGTTGTTTGATTGGTTTCATAGCATAATAACTGAAGAACGAAGTTACACATTTCCATATCTTATTGTAGTATTATTTCTATGCTGCTGTTAACATCTTCACTTGAAATGCTATTAAATCCATCACTAGGAAATTTTTAAACAGATAATACACTTATAAATTTTTTTTTTTTTAAATATTAACGAATATAAAACTGAATGCCTGAAGAAATAAATTATTTTAAATATAGTGCTAAGTTGTCGATTAAAAAAATGTAGATAGTATAGAAAGATAGTCTCTGACATGCATCAAGATGAATTATTATTATCGAACCTTCTTAGTTTAAAATTTCAATTTTTTTTTTTTTAACTTTTCCCAGCTTCTTCTGTTTAAGATATATTGAACAGAATATGGCTCAGAACAGTGCCTTGAGGTACACCTTTTCTTTCACACTGTATAAATTTGATATATAATAAAACAAAAAAATACTTTTACAGGATTGAATTTCAAGTTTAAAATTTAGGTTTGGATAGTGTTTTTTAGTTTTAAGTTAATTAAATTTCTCAATAAACCATGCTGTTGGTATTTCATCTCTTCGAAACCCTTGCAATGTTTCGATTCTTTAACGCGCAGTAGCAGTCAGGAAGTGTGAAACTATTCAGAATTAAATTGAGCGTGAAGGGTTTATTTAGTGGCATGTTATAGACAGAGGCTTAGGCAGCTTGCGGGGGTGGTGCGCAGTGTACAATGGGTCAGCGCAGTACAGATGTCTCCGCGCACTGGCTATTGTACTCTCTATATGTTAGTCTATTTAATAATACATCGGCTACATAGCTGCCAATCATTGTCTGTACCCTTATTGTAAAAACATAAATAAATTCTACCGTTGTAAGGGAGCAAGCGAACAACTGCTCTTCCATGAGAATGGAATATACGAAGAGCATTGTAATTGATGGATATCCTTAATGGTGTTAATAAAATACAAAAATGGTTCTATGTCATTTTAAAAGTAATAGCTACATTTAATATGGTATTTCGTGGATCCTGTCTCTAACAAGGAGAGATAATGATTCATAAATTCAGTATTAGATAAGATAGAAATTCTTGTTGATTAGGGCGAAAAAGTCACTTGAAGCCTTCAATATTCAGACGTTTTCTTGAGATTTGCACGTGAGTATCAGTGGTGTTATTTGTTGACATTAATATTTATTATTCATAAATAAATGTCAAATATTCGGTCATTTATGCATCATGGATACTTTAAGAACTTGGTGTACTTACTATGAATACGCAGTCTACAAGACAAAAAAGATTTGGTCAGGGTAACAAAAAAAAAAAAAAAAAAAAAAAATCTTAAAAACATTAATTTAATTGGAAACATTTAATCTAACACAAAAAAAAGGTGGGCGCTAATCAGGTCTCTGATTAAATAAAGAATTACGGTTTTTAAGTTAGGCCTATACTCTAATCATATTTTTCAAATGGATTTCTAAATGGTTAATCTCCATCCTGATGATCCATTTGTCGAATTTAATTTTAGATCTTTTTTGAATTCATATTCTGCTATAAATTACTTTTTACTAAATCAGTTTAGAATTTTTTTTCCATGCATTATGTTCCTAATTTATTTTATTATATTTTTCAATATTACTTTTTACAAACAGTTACTTTTCTTTCGTGTGGGTTGTACATAGATAGCATAGTGTCATTTTCTATTTCTAGCTACAAATGTTATTTTTTTTTATTTTTTGTAGAAAATAAAAAAAATTGTTATTAGATAAAAAAATGGCGTTTTATTGAAATAGTTTTAATTAACTTGGGGTTTAATAACTCTCCCTTTTATATAATTTAGTACTGCTGGAAGCCATAAAATAGCTAATCAGTAGGAAATAGGGTTTAATTCTACGTAGCAATACACCATGGCGAACCAAAGGAACATTGTATTTTCGTTTGACATTGAAATCTGTCAAAATGTATTTTTAGTATCTTCTAATATCATGGAAGATATAGATACCGGCACTGTTAATGATGATTTCTTTCTCATTTTTAGAAATGCGCATGTTATTAAACGTCAGAAGTTAAGCAATAGATGTATGCATCGTTTACATTTCAAATGATTTGTATCCATAAACCTTTTTGCAGATTTCACTCCTCCGTATTACCTTACAAAAACTAGTTTAAGCATATGAATTTGCTTTTAACACATGGTAATCCATACCAAATATCATTTCCATTGCAATCCATTATATGTGCATTTCAGTTAACTATGCCTAATTACAATTTAAACATTTTGTAGGAAAGCAATTTAAATAACATTTCTCTTTGGAAAATTCATACCTTTCAGTTTTAAATATATATTTTAGTAAACTGTTATATTTTAATTTTACTTTGATACTATTAAAAAATAAATTTTTTTTTCATTCATTCGATGGTTATTTGTTCACGACTTTTAAAGGTGCCACAACAGGATTTATTAATACATACTAAAAATTTAATATTATGGCATCGCGGAATTTAGTTAAGTAGACATGAATGTAATATACCTTTAAAGCATATACTATAATAAGCATGTACTAAACAGTATTGGATATTCTCTTTGATTTTGTTATATTTCGAGTCTTGATAAATTATAATAATACACATCATTATAATCCTCAGTATGTACCACAACAAACGGGACAGGTATACCACGGGTAGGTACAGATACGCAGTAGTTCAAGCGAACTCCCATCGTTTCTGTTTCAGTTAAAAAGGAATTTGGGCAGCTTTATTAGTTCCCAGCATTCGACTCCCGCTCGCTAAGCTTCAGAGATAAATAAGCCCCCTTAAGGGTCTTTATCAGTTTACATTAGGACCTCACTTATCGGTGCCATATCATAACCACGCATACAATTAACGTATTAATACCAGTCCAATAATTAGCATGCAAGATATACTGACCAAGGATTCAAGATGTGAAATTGAAATGCAGTCTTGAAATATTCTTACAAGAACCTGAATTGTTATAGAGGTAAAAGATTTGAAATTAATTTTATATCAAACATCCAACAGGCGATGATGACTAATAGGTAAAATTCATAATGAATTCAATTAGAAGAATAGAAATTAGAAGAAGTTGTCCAGAGCATTGGTAAGAGTATTCTGGAAAAAAGGTTGAAAGAAGAAGAGTTGGGCCAAAAAAAAACTTAGTAAGATAAAGTTAATAGTAAGTAAATGTTATTGCATGCTATATTATAGGAAATGGACAAATAACATTAGAAAAGCTTGGTCAAATAAACCCATCACAGTGTTAGATCGTAGTTTGTTGACAAATGTATATAAGTCAAGGTTTAAAATTTTTTGAAAAGCCTATCACTCCAAATGCTTTGCGCCTGCATTAAGAAGAAGAAGAAGAAGAAGAAGAAAAGTAATTTTTATTCTGGGATATTTAATCCCCTAAGAATAACAGGCATGAAAAAAATTAATGGCCATTTGTCTGGCTAGTTGGAAAAAATATAATAAAAACAATAAATAATTAAAGAATTAAAATATAAAGTAGCCACAAAAAAGAAAAGCAATACAATAAAAATAACTGAGATAAAATACTAAAAGAAAAAAATAAAAGATTAACATTTGGATGATGAGTATAAAACTTTGATCAGCTTTTGAGCTTCAAAGATATTAAAAAAAATCAAAAAGATATATCCTCAATATTTTTTTCACTATTTACATATTTACATAATCATCGGAGATTGGAGATTCAGGAGGTGATGAAATAGTTGGGTTTTAATGGATTTGAGGGATGAAGGTTTTTGGATAGAGATAGATAATGAATTCCAGAAGGTGGCTGCATGCATTAAGACCAGCAATGTATGTTTTTTTTTTCTATTTATTATTTTTTTTTTTCGATTAACATATGTCAAAAAGGTGTGAGAGGTAAACTGAAATCTGACAATGGGACGGACAAGCTGGATCAAAATAAAGGCCCACAAAGCTTATTATTGTCAGGGTCCCGTGAAACCGAAACTGATTGTGAGAGCGAGCTGAGGACGGGACCAGACGCGAGCAGTTACCTGAGACACCTCCGGGGGCAAAATATTTTGAAAGGGGTTACACCCCCTAGCAACCCCCTCTCCTACTTGGAGGGGAGTCGTCATGGTAACTACCCGCATGGCGTCACACCCCTCTCCCTTTTCACCGCCTTTTATTTCAGCTCGGGGATCGCTGTGAGGAGGAAAAAAAAAAAAAAAAAAGGAGCTGGAAATGTTTTTGAATGGTCATTATTCCATTATCGGCTGTCAATTGTACCAGAGGGCCGATTGCCGGCTCCAATTGGTCCCTTCACCCTAAATGGAGACGGAACTAAATACTAAGTCAGCTCCATCAAAAAAAAAATAATAATAAAAAAGGATTTACACAAACAGAAATTAAACTTCATTATATTATATTTTAGTCTGAGACAGCAATAAAATATAAGCATAATAAATATATTTTAGTAAACATCTAAAGATAAAATGTGTATATTTTAAAATATTAACTTTAATTATGAAGGGGTGCTTCAAAGGGGTGCTTCAAGGGGGTGCGGTCAAAATAAATCCGAATTTCAAGGTCCTCATCTAGGCTCTTTGGTTGATGGTGTCAAAGTGGCAAAGAGCCTTGATACCATCAGCCAAAGAGACCTGATGAGGACCTGAAAATCGGTTCGGAACATTGGAAAAAATAAAATATGTAATGCTTACTATTAGAGCTATTTATTTTGACAGCACCCCAACCATCTCCTCTTCATTACATCTAAGGTCAACCATCTTCCACCATCACAACTTTAATTATATTTAGGAAAATAATTGGGTTTCTTCTTACAAAAAAAAAAAAAAAAAATAGTAGAATGCTGGCAATCCATATGAAATGATAAAAATAATTACAAAAAAAGGTGAAACCGTGGATCATCTCAAGTCGATCTTATCGCAGAGAGGAGGCTGCCATTAGCAGACTAAAAAAAGACTCCTAAACATAACCCTCCTACACGTTATCTTGAAACTGCCATCTTCGAATGCAATAACTTTTTGACTATCCATCAGATTTTTCAGAAGTGTTTCTTTTATACTTCTAGATTAGCCAAAGTAGGTCTGACAAATAATATATCTTATATGCTTAGTAACAATAAAGATAAAAACGAATTAATTTAAAATTCTTAATGTAAATTAAAATATTAAGAAAATTTTAAGAATGTTCTCCCTCCATCACGCTTGAAGATTCAATAAATAAACAAAAATTGTTAAATATTAACAGGTCAATAAAATGATGGTTTCCAATAATATGTAATATTAAAGTATATAATATAATAAAAGTAATATAATATTACTAATTGAAGTAACGACCCTCGAAAGCCTAAACATCATATCCAGAAAGGATGGCCTGTGTAAAAAAAAAAACACTTTTGCGTAGTGATAAAATACTTTTATTACATCTAGTATGTAATAAAGTTATATTAAGTGCCTAATAATATTGGGCGTTATGTGCTTTTTGTTTGCAAAAAAAAAATGCTGTCAACTTTTAATGGGATCATCATTGTTAACCTGTTGAATCAACATACAGGCATTTATTACTGCAAAACTGCATGTATCATTCAGTATGAAAATGGTAGAAAATAGATCTTGTTCAAACAAAAAAAAAAAAAAAAAAAAATACCTTGATTTAACTGCTAAAATTTACTTTTAAAAATTTAATTGTATTTATGTATTATTTTTCTTATTGTTATTTACTGATAAATCACCAATAAAAACTTTATATAAATATTTGTTTCCTCTCTTAATACAATTATAATTTTAACTATCTGATTGTTATTATAATTTAATTCCTGTTTATTCTATTTTTGGTTGAACATGATATATCACCTTCTCTTTACCACAGAGTATTATAGAAAATAGGACAAGAAATCGTGACAACAAACTAGAGCGAGTTTATTCGTTAGAAGTTTGAAATTAACTTAAGTTCGGGCAAAATCTGTTGTGAATGGATAACAATTACTAGAATTGATGGTTTGTTTGTTTGTTTAAAGTCCATTTTTATGCTACTAAGGCTAATCGGACGATGCTACAGTGGGAGTCCTAAATTTGGTCTATCCAGGTATAAATAGGATAGGGATCTTTAACGAGTACCTGACATCGTACAGGCTCGGGACCTCCATTTTACGTCCTATCCGAGGGACGGCATAGCTAAGGATTTTTTACTCCCATTAAAAAATCCTAGGGCCACCGCTGGAATTGAACCCGCGATCTTTAGTATTATAGATTGCCATGCTAACCACAACACCACAGGTGACCCCGAATTGATGGTTAGTGGGTTCCTTTTACAGTTTTATTTCAGTTATATATGTAGGTATAAAAAGGAATGGCTCTGTAATATTAAAAAAATAGCTAGGCAATCATGGAGAAACGTAGTATCAAATAGAGCTTCCTTCTGTGATTGATCATTTTTTGTTAAGTCATTGAACAACCCTCACAAAACCCCTTATTGTGGAGTCGTGATCTTGGTTCATACTATTACCTAATATATAAGGTAGTCATTATACCATAATCTGGTTAGATATTATAGAACGTCTGTAGAGCGTTATGATATTCCTTGTAAGAGAAACATTTCACCATGTTCGTTTCTTTAAAAAATATTGGTTCATACAAATTCTCGTCTACAGTTTTACCTCATTCGAGCATCGTTTGTATTATGTTGTCAGTTATTGTTTGCTTGGTTTAGGATTACGAACCTTCATTGATCTTGTAATGGGTTGTGAGAGAAAAGTTCTTAATTAAGTAAAAGGCCATTTTAATTTGGTTTGCCACTGACCCCTGTTTTTATATTTATTAAATTCTTATAATACATTATAATTTTATTTGAACATCATTATTTTTATTGTTCTTGTTTTGAGCAAAAATATTTTTATTTATGACAATGGCAAATCCGGCTTAGTAAATTATAAAATCGCTCGTTTGAAAGAAGACAACCAAACTAAGTTTTTTTTTTTTTTTTTTGTTTTTTCTTTTTCTTAAAAGACATCAAAGCACATGATCCTTATCTTTCTTTGAAAACAATTTCAGATTTTTGAATCCAATATTTAACACTCCAGAGCAGTCAAGGCAGGCTTCCAAAAGTGTTGAGAGATAGCAATAATGAATTTTTTTTTTTTTTTTTTTTTTTTTTTTTTTTTTACTGTTGCAGTCGTCTACCAAACAAGCGATATGAGAATGTGGTCGTTGATCGGGGATAAAAGATACGTTTTAAAAATGGAGTTTCTTGTATTCTGCCAATATAATAATTCTTTTGGACTTAATAATTTGTGTTTACGATCTGTTTTTTTCATTTGATACTTGTAAGTAAATTATTCTTTTGTAATATGTTTATTAGGTACTTTCTTTTTGGTTAACATCAAAACTTCAAAAACCTCAATGATGAGGCCATTCCATCGAGTAAGGACGACTATTGAGACTTACAAATTACAATATTTACTCATCACACGTTTACAACTTCACCGTTCAGAGGTATCCAATTCAACTTCACCCTAGGCCGACCGGCCTCCTCAATGGAGGAAAACGTTGCTGTCAGTGTTGCTGACAGACTCCAAGACGAAAAGTAGTTGAATGGCTACAGTCCATCATGGAAGGGAAAAAAAGAGGTGTTCCGATGACGCGACAGAAATGGTACTCTGAGACTCATCCAAATGAATCAGCTTGTCAGGACTACTTTTGTTGCGGTTCATTCTTCATTATAATAACGAGCCTTGGCGGAGATACACATTCAACTATCTTTGCCAACAACCTTTCACCTACTTTCCATACCTACAAAACGATTAACTTCGTGATAGGCTAAAAGGTCCTGCTGAGATATTAGCCTCTGTTATTTGTATAGAAAATTTCTCAGATGAGGACATCCCTTTATGAATGTTGACACTGGAGGTTTCGTCTTCAAACTGCTTTTGATCTTGAGTTGAGAATATGAATTCGTGCCACAATAATTAAAACGTACACAAAAGAAAACCCTGGACCTGTAATGATTTTTAAAGCCCCGTTACAAACTGATTACACTCAGCTTCTAGGAGATAAAAAAGTAAAAATCTTTCTAATTATTAATTTGAATTCACTGTATGTGTTTGAATGTTTGCACATTTTTAACTAAACGATTCTTTGTATGGAATACATGGATACCGACATGTATGCTTCATGCTTATCATATGCAATGATCAATTACAACTCTATTTATATGAAGAGGAAAGAAAACAACAAACAGAAAATTTACGATAATTTTTCAGCCATATCAGTAAATTAATTGTTAAGTCACAATTCCTAACTTTTCCTGGCACGAGATTTTTTTGAGAAGTTTGAAAAGTATTGTTATAAAATGAGTTTTTTATTATCAAGCATTGAAATTTCATCAAAAATACCAACTGATTGCGGTCATTAAACCATCTGAATAAATCTTATCAGTAATGAGATATTAGAGTTGAATAATTGTTTACCGACCGATTGATACAGATTTAAAGCAAATTGTAATAACTACATTTCAAATGAACTCCTAAATTACAGATTTGTTCACTACCGAGAAACTGCCCTCATGTTTCTTTTTCGCTTCTTACCCATTTTTGACTAAATTTGACTACTTATTTACTGGAATGATAGACTTATACATCCAATTTTGAGTGACAACACCTGAGTAACAAATTGAGTCATTTTAAAACTCCAATAAATTTATTAATTTTTAATTATACACCAGAAAGATATGACACTTTTTAGTTCCCATGTAGACACGTCACTATTTGAACTAATTTAGGCAGAGTTTGTAAAAGAATGGTATAAAAAAGGATATAAATTAAGTAAAAATATTATATTTGATTTATCACATCAGAAGGTTAAGCATATAAATAAGAAAAAATAATTTTTGTAACGTTTTGGAACTTTATATTAAAAGAAAAGTTTGTTTTCCTTATAAACTTCAATTCACACCAGTCGAAAATCAGCGAATGGGATGACTGCAAAGAATTAATATATAAAGCATTTTTGGCATGAGGAAGCTAATAACGAAAATTGTAAACCTTTAAACAGTTGGGAAAATAAGAATATTTTAATCTTCCTCAGACATTTTCAATCATCATTAATACTGAAGGTTTTCGTCCTAAATCGAGTGGATATTTTAAATGGCAATACCAATATGGCAAAAATAATTCAATGCATTCAGAATGCTGATGGTTGTTCCCTGATAAGCCTGTTACGTTCATAATTTTAAAGGGTCGTTACAGAGCTTGAAATATTTCCTTAACTTGCAGGAAAGATTGTTCAAATAATTCAAATGCTTAAATCCAATGCACTTTTCAAATTTGAATTATGTTTACTATCAATTAAACTAAGTTTCGGGCTTTAGACATGTGCTCGTAAAACTTGACACTTTATGTTGGCTGTTAATTTTTTCTCATTTGAGCGTAGGTAGGTTAAATTTCTTACTTATTTGCAGGTAAAATTTGATTTAAAAGATTAACTCTTTTTACAAACTAAATTCAGCTAAACTGTTAATCAAGATAAGAATGATCTTACTAATTCAGGTTGAATAAGCACTGTTTAATCTTAGCCAACATTTCAGCTAAATTATAATTGTTTACTATTCTTAGATAAATTAAATTTTTATACTATACTAAAGTAGGTATTTTTTAAAGATATTCATTAAATCATTCATTAGACAGTAGCTCTCGACTTCATCATGACAGAGATTTTCTTGAGAGCCTGCTGAGATAGGGGAATCCTGTAAAGGGAAAGGTGTTAAAATCCTTCAGGAGGAAAAATCGCCTCGTAAGCTATTCAGCTTCTCACGGTATCCATTATGTAACAAAAATAAACGATAATTTAAATTAATTACATAAACATTTTCAAGCATTTAATCAAATAATACACCCCTAAAGGATTTTAAAATATAAGAACATACCAAAGTGTTAAAAAAAAAAAAAAATTCTAGGATGCTTGAAGGGTTACATTTTAAGGTTTATCATAAGATTTATATTTCTTAATTTTCTGATGTTTCAAATAAATGTAAGTAGTTATTTTTATATTACTTTTAAAACTTTACTAGTACAAATATTTCAGGATTCGTCCGATCAAGTACTCCTGTTTCAATCCTTGTTTTTATATACCAATTTTTCAAACATATTGGTCACTCCAAACAATTTTATTACTAGCTATTCGAATTCCTGGGAACACCTCAATAGTATAGTTGAGTGCTTCCTCCCTAATACAATTTTCCCCTCCATTCTCTAGTATCTGCAATGACTGTAGATCGTACGATATAAAAATTGAGCAAGTAAAGAATCTCATTGAATGTTAGATTTGTAAGGAATTAAAAATGATAAAAAAAACCACTAAAAGAATCTCGTGCACTATTTCGTTCTTAATGTGTAAACAATGGTAGGCATGTCAAGAGTTCGGCATCAGGAGACAAAGCTAATGACGCAAATGCCTGCACACATACACGTCAGTGATAAATGTTAGTAAGTATGTAAATATTATTTGAATAATTGCATTGAACAATATCGTCGCTATCACGAATCGTTACCTTTCAGAAGAGCAAAACATATATAGGAATGTAGAGAAACTACCCATTTTTGGCACTCCTCTGTTACATATAACCTAGATAGTCCCGAGGCCATCTTCTTTTCAGACAACATTTTAAAAGTCTAGAAGGAGTGCCAGGAATAAACGAGGTTGGAAACAAGTGGTTTCGGATGGTTAATAGATTATGGAAGGAATGGTATATGGATTGTGCCAAATTAGCGACATATTGAAAATTACGTTCTTTGCGGATGATTTATTTTGCAGTTATAAATGGGGACTCCAAATTACCCTATTTCCAAAATTGGAAGTTCTTATATTTCTACTATCACCAATGTTTTAACCTTATATCTTTTTTCAAATGGTATTAAAACTGATAAGTTACCAGGACTGCAAAGGAAAATGCTAACAGTAATCGAAATGTACGATGAAATTACAGAAAAAAAATTGTGTGAAATGCAATCCCCCCGCGAACTCTACGTGCTGACAAAGAGTGTGATAGGTAAAAGATCGGAGAAATAGTTGTTTTCCGTTATTTGTAATTTAAACGGATTGAATAAATGATAATTTGTTATTTTATTATTGTTTTTATTTATTTTTTATAAAAAGCTTTGCTAAGAATCATAAGAGGAAAAAGAACCGTGTCATTTATAAGGTTATGTTCATATAATTCCCCAGCTTTAAACTGAAAAAAAAAATTATAAAACAGTGGTGGTCTGATCACGTAATATTATTGGCAGGAAAAAATAGAATTGAGGCATGTTTTTATTTGTTTCCTCCAACTAATAGTTTACCATGATTACACTCACTTCATCAAGTATACAAGTCGTTCCTAAGAATTCGTTTGTTTGTATGTTTGACGTCACTTGATGCCATTAAGGCTAGATGCTACAGTGGGAGCCCTAAATTTTGCCTATCCAGGTATAATTAGGATAGGGATCTTTAACGAGTACCTGACATCGTACAAGCTGGGGACCTCCATTTTACGTCCTAACCGAGGGACGGCATAGACAAGGACTTTTTACTCCCATTAAAATATCCTAGGGCCACCTCAGGACGCGAACCCGCGACCTTTAGTATTTAGTAAGTTTCTATGCTAACCACTAAACCGCAGGTGACCCCTCGTTATTTTTTAATTAGTTATTTTTATATTACTTTGAACACTTTACTAATACAAATATTTCAGGATTCGTCCAATCAAGAACTCCTGTTTTAATCCTTGTTTTTATATACCAATTTTTTAAACATATTGGTCACTCCAAACAATTTTACTACTAGCTACTCGAATTCCTGGGAACACCTCGCAGTGACCCCTCGTTGGGTTCGTTGTTGACCACACTACATATAACTATCAATGACAATGACTGCTATATATTTTATGACTTAAAATTCATTAATTCTAGTTAAAAAACTAAATCTAAGACACATTTTACTCCGATAAAAATTTGCCCCCCGCTGGGTACGCCCATGGATGCTTCTTTATGCCGTGATTAAATAAAATTAGTTGAAATGTCTACTTATGTTATCAGGAACACCTTGTATAATGTTTTCTGTTGTTCTTACTTTTGAATTGATGTCGTACAAAAGAGTATTTTTCGATTGTAGTGGCGTAGTAGAAACGTCACGGATCAACCAGTATTCATCAGGTTAAAACACTTTCGAGAGCACTTGACTTACATCATACTCTTTTCCAAAAGCTAATAACTTACTATATTGTGAAATCCTCAAATACTGGCAAAAAGAAAAACATCATTGAGAAATAATTACTACACATCGATGGAATCAAATAAATTACTAACGATTGAGAATTGCCGGATGTCGTCATCCCCAGGATAACCGGAGACAAACCGAACACTGGCCTAATTCCAGAGACGGATCAATATTTGCTGTGAGTTAAATTAAACGGGGGATGAGATGGGGTGGCGAAAGAAGCGTGCAATTGATTTTAATAGCTTGGAGTTGTAGCCAGCAACAGTTGCTGCGTCCTCAGGGGCCACTTGCTGCAGTCGGCACATGTTACAGCATTAGTGGCTATAATAGTATCGAGTCTCAGGGGAGCTCCGATTATCCGGGGGCAGTGAGTGGACCGATCGGGGGTGGTTTGTTATCTACCGGGAGAACACTTGTAGGGAGAACATGCCATCGGTTAGGGATTCTGACCGGTTGGGATCGAACGGGCCACTTTAGGGGGATGTCATGAGTGAATAGCTGAACAGAATAACCAAAAAATCTGGTGCGATGCGCGCAACACACAACTTTCACTTAGGAACTTACTTAGATTAGAAATCGACGTGTTTCGACAATATGTAAACGCCATTCCTCAACTTCACACATTTTTCCACATTTAAGTATATACTTATATTTGTATATCTCCATAAGTTATAGAGTATCTATATAGCAAAATTTGGTAGTTCTCAGTACTTTTCGATTTATTATTGCTAATTTATTTATGAAGGGACTAATTTCATCAACAGTCGAGTTTTTTTTACTGCTTGCTTGTTTTTTACTACGAGTTGCCTTTTGCAAATACATCGTGAAGATGAATGAATGATGAATGAGGTGTATTTACGTCTCTTAAGCCTTTCTGAAAATCAAGAACGATTACTGTTCCTCTAAAATCGCTTTATATTGTTTTCAAAAATTTATTATGGAACTAAAGTTTCTAAACTAAAATATATTAATTAAACAATATCGTTACACCCGTTTTTGAGTAAATAAAAAAAAAAACTCGTGAAAATAGGACAAAATTTATTAAGTAAAGTGCCCCCTCCAATTTATTAATTTTGATGAAATTTTGACTGTCACATCGTGGGCATATACATACACTAAATACCGAGTTTGGTCAAAATCTTTAAAGCCGTTTTTGAGTAAACAAAAAAAAACACGTGATGATGAGACAACATTCATTAAGTAAAGTGCACCCTCCGTTTAACCAATTTTGATGAAATTTCGGCTGTCGCATCACGGTCATATACATGCATCAAATGCCAAGTTTGATCAAAATCGTTAAAGCCGTTTTTGAGTAAATAAAAAAAAAATAAAAACACGTGAAAATGGGACAACATTTATTAAATAAAGTGCCCCCTCAAATTAATCAATTTTGATAAAAACTTTACTGTAGCATCGCTGGCATATAGATACACCAAATACCGAGTTTAATCAAAATCGTTAGAGCCGTTTTTGAGAAAATCGAAAAAAAAAAACCTTAAAAATTAGATAAAATTCTTTATCTAAAGTACCCCCTCCGTTTGACCAATTTTGATGAAATTTTTGCTGTCACATCTTTATACATATACATACACCAAATACCCAATTTCAGGTCTGTGCGGTTTATAGTTTTTGAGCTAGTCTGATCTCACACACACACACACACACACACACACACACACACACAGATTATTTCCCGGGACTTGGTTAATTGGACTCAGGGAACCCCAAAACGTGTATTTCCGTTGAAAGCCGGAAGTCGAAATTTTCCACGATCGTAATACTTTCCTTAATATTCATTTCATATACAGGTAAGTGAAAGTAAAAAATAAATAAAAGTATCGTAGTATTGTATATAATAGTATCGTATATTATAACATATTCTAAGAGGCGAGGAAGGGGAGGCCCAAAATAAAAAAATAAAATAAAAAAGATCCAGGAAGCTCTTTGAAAATTTAAAATAAATTTACCGACAGAATATCTTAACCATTTATTTGATATTTTGGAGAGCTAATACAGTCCACTCAATCCAATCACATAGATGAGCTATCCCTCTTACTAAGGTAAAGGCTGGATAGTCATTTGCGATCGATTTTCACGATTGTATTGTTTGTTTAAAGATATTACAAACAGGTGTTATATTATGGTACGATAAATATATTAAAATTGACCAGTAAAGCTTCCTTTAGGGGTAACTACAGTAATGTGCAGAACCCGTAGGCGTAGGATAATGAAGCCCAATGGTAAAATGAAAAAGAATTTAGAGAAAATGTACCAGTTATTAAATATTTGGTGCCAACAGATTTCTGAATATGCCGAAATTGGATTATGGAATAAATTAAAAATCTAAAAAGCCACATACACAATGTTGAAACATAGGATACTCTGCTTGTGTTTAAATTGCTTTCTTTATGTAATAAATTTTAAAAACTGTATATTCTTTAAAATTGTCCACATTTTTTCTACATTATACATTCTTTTCTTCATTTTAGGACTTACATGAGCAATAAATCTTATTTTTCCATTTACTTACATCTTATTGGTTCATTTATCATCTCATGTGTATGAGATTACTGCTCATTACATTACTGACCTCTTTATTATCAAAAAAGCAAGGTTGTATGTATAATTTTATATGATGTGTACCTATTTTTAGCATTTATAATATTATTATTTTAAATATTCAGTATAAAAATAACGTTTTCTTAAAATATTCTTAAAATACTCTATTGGGCGCCAAATCTTTTTACAACGCCTATCAAAACCAGGGGTTTTCCGTATTAACAGGTGTCACAACTATAATTTCTCCCCACCCCTCTTTTTTATACTACTACATAGGTTTTCTATACTAATAACGAAAATTATCCCTAAATAATATAAACTTTTATTTAATATATAAATACCTTTATATAGGCACGCGTGCCTTTTAGTGGCTATCCCTGCTTTATTGCATAAGTATTAGTGCACTAAGGGATTAGGAAATTCCATACAAACAAAAGTAAAGGCTCCAAAAAAAAAAAAAAAAAATATATATATATATATATATATACAGAATAAAATATAAAATTAACTCCACAGATCTTCAACCAGCCATTTATCGAGTGGCTCAAGGATTAACGTGACACATTATTGATAGCTCCGTAACAATGCCTGAGAGTGAATTAATATCCAATTGCCAGTTGACATATAAGCCACGAGGAGAATTATGATTTTAATCCAGCAACGGAGGGGAGGACGGCAATTAATAAAAATTCTCGGCGGGTCGGGGAGTAAACCGCTTACGGTGGTGCTAATAAAGTGGGATATGAGTGAAATAATCCCGGAGTAGGGGGGAAGGAATGCGGCGGTAATAATAGGATAAAGGGCAATCATAGGGGCTGCTCTTATGAGAAAATTCCATAGGGCCATTAGTAGGAATAGCAAACTGATCGCCTGCACCCTCAGCCGGCAACCCTTCCGGTATATCGATCCAACTGGTAGCTGGGCCAGGAGCCCTTCGTCGGTGTATGAGCGGAGGGAGTAAGCCTTGCAGAAGGACTTCTGCAGGGGAAGGGCACGAATTAATCAGATCGCTGTTTCCATACCCAGATAATTTCAAAATAGCGATACTGCCTTAGTGGTGAAAGTTTGAAAATGATCTCGGATTATATGTAGGCAGCAGTCGAAATTTCTTTATATTTAACCAGTATAAGTTTCTAAACAAGCAGGTAAGTCATCATCAGGGCTAAAATAAAAGATTTTTAAAAATACAGAGGAAAATAGAAATTTATACTCATAAAATGGACAATTAATTTCTTCCAAAGTTTTAATGGTCCTCGAATTTCCTAGGATTATGAATGAATGAATGAGTTTGTTGCTTATAAAGTTACAACTTATAGCAAGGAGTTGGTTGTTTACATTACATAAAAGAAAAAAAATATTTCAATACAAATTAAAGTTAAAATCTTTACAAAATGTAGTTACAAATAATGAGAAAAAAAAATATATATATACACTTTTTGAACGATATTTAAGAAAAGTTCAAAATTTATATACTTTACAATGGTAGTGTAGAATGGTATATGATTTAATAATTTAATGTAACTTTTCTCTTGGGCTTTTATATATTTGACAAAAGTTTTCTACTTTTCAGGCTCTTCGTGACGAATATAAATATGTTGTCGATTTCTGTATATTGCGTGAGAACGTGTATCAATTTATCTGTTTTATCCAATTTTTGAACTATAAAGCCTAAATACTTTGAACGGAATTGTTTTAGAATAGGGCATGCCAGCAAGAGATGGGATATAGAATTTTATTGAATATTTTTGAAGGTATAATCTTGTATTATGCTTACAGCATAGGCGCAGTTGAGCCATTATTCTGATTTTATTTATATGCGTTTTAAAATAAGATATTCTTCAGCACCATCTAGGGAGCTTATATGACGGTACGTAGGGTTAGATTTGCTGTTTAGGACATTATCAATATCAGCTGAATGTAAGTGATTTTGAGATTTTTCCAAGAGATCGTGTAAATCTGTTTTAGTCAGTGCCTGTTTATCCCATATGTCCTTTGCTCAATTTCCTAGGATTATAATTTACTGTATGAGTTAATCACAGACCGTTGAATTTCTATTTATTAATTCATTATCGATTGTTTCAATAGTATCAGACATAAAACTATCGATGCTATCGATAGGCTAAGGTGATGACCGAGGGGGGGGGGGGTAGAATAGTTGAATTATTCGTTTGGAATGATAGGAGCAACAAATAATGTACGTTTCAATGTGCACTTTTTTTTTCTCTTTTTTTTTAGGGAGTAAGATGTACATTTCTGTGAGCAAAGGGTGGGTTCCATTATACCTTGAAATAATTTCTTTCACTTTCAAGCTTAGTCGTATCTGCAAAGATTAAATCTATGATAAAAGGTCAAAAAAACTGTATTTAGAGGAAAGCTATACCAACCCTCTTCAAGAAACCATGCAAGCAGGATTCCCAGTTTTCCGAGTAGTTGATTTGACATAACAACATTGTGTGAATGTTTTTGTTGTTGTCTTTGAAGAAAAAATGAAGAAAAAATTAAATAAAAAAGAAAAAACACACAACTTTCACTTACCAACTTATTTATAGTAGAAATTAATGCATTTTGTTAATTGCTACTTCTCAAATGAATAGAACGGCTTTAATTATGAACAATGGTCTTTCATTAAAGGCGTACTCCGTATTCTTTTTTTCTCTTCTATATGTTTTCTTTATTTTTGTCATATCTCATATTTAGCCATTTCTTATTTTTAGGCGTAACGAGAGACAGTTAATTTCTCCATATAAACAAAAACAAAAGTACTTTATAGGAAACAAAAAACAAACAAAAAAGGCCCCTACCCCATTTAAGCCCCCTCAGAACATTTCAATAATTATAAAACTTGCCTGATATCAAAGAACACCTAATTTTCATTAAACATGAAGAATTTGATAAAAATCGTTGAAGCAGTTTTTGAGATCATCGAAAAAAAGGTGAAGATTTGAAAAAAATTATGAAATAAAGTGCCCCCTCCGTTTGACCAATTTTGATGAACTGTTGGCTATCACATCTTTGGCATATACGTAAATTGGTACAACAAATACCCAGTTTGATCAAAATCGTTAAAACCGTTTTTGAGTTAATAAAAAAAACACTTGAAAATGATGCAAAATTTATTAAGTAAAGTCCCCCCCTCAGGTTGATCAATTTTGATGAAATTTTTAGTCATATACATACACTAAATACCCAATTTCAGGTTCGCACGGTTTATAGTTTTTGAGCTAGTCTGTTCACAAACACACACACACGCACACACACAGACCATTTCGCTGGACTTGGTTAATTGGACTCAGGGGACCCCAAAACGTGTATTTCCGTTGAAGACCGGAAGTCGAATTTTTTTACGATCGCAATACTTCCACTTACTATGTATTTCGTATATAGGTAAGTGAAAGTAAAAAGGGCTTGGTTGTGACATTCTCTAGACATTCTTTGGAACGTGCATACTTCAAAAAAAATGTTCAAAGGTAGTTCATTTAAAGAGGTTGAAAATATTTTCTCCCAAAAACTGTGATTTTTGTTTCTATGCCATTAACTACGTATTTTTCAAGTCAAGAGACTGGCAGGCAACCAGTTGTTTTGTTTGTATATTAATCCATCAAGTTGGCATGAATGAGCAAACCATTCAATTTTTCAGTCTTACATGAAGTTAAAAAATTTTTTTATAGAGTAGATAAGCATTTTTTGTTAGAAACATGAATACAATTGCAGTCACATTTTTTTTTTCCTTTTTCCATGAATTATATAGTTTATGGTTGGTTAGAGGCAGAGGCTATCACTTAATCGTTAATTTTTTTTCTCGAGAGTATTGATAGTATTATCGATAGTTTTACATCACTAATTGACAACTTTTCCATTCTTCGGTCATTATCAAGTCTCGATCTGACTTCATTAAAGGTGAACGTTCTATAAATTCTATACATCCAGCAATAAGGTCTACACAGGGAAATTATACTTCGGGTTGCTTCTATCACAAATTCCTGAGCACATGGAGAGGTATCTTAGGCCGTAATCATTCAGACGTGGGTTGTAAGAAATACAACTGGTAGCCAAGCAAGACGTTTGGACGGGTGGCGGGCGGGCAAACATAACTGGCCGGCCTCGTACCTTATTAGTTGAGTAAATAAACACATGCCTTCCAGCGAGATGTAGAAGAAAAAACTACGAGAGGAAATGGTAACTATTTCACTTCCGCTGTGGAAGACAACTTACTGACTAAGTGTTTTTAACGAGACCTATTGTCCGGAAGCAGCCAACGCTACCCGATGTAGCTGCCATTGTATTCCTCCGACCTGAATCACTTTGTCTCCTCGATGGCCTGAGGGAAAATTGGAGAGAAATCTGATAATTAGTCGAAGCGGGCTAAAAACTTCTTTCCCGGGGAACAAAGAGTTTAACAACGGAACGATTTCTCATTTCTATTGCTTACCCAATGTTTGTCATTACTAGTCTTCTGATATGATAGTACAAATGTATATTTGGGTACCAGGAAACATTGCGAGTTCTCAAGTTTTTACGAGTTTTACCCGTTTTCGTATGAAAAGTTATATAGACTGTTGGTAATGTATTCACGAGCAACATTCATTTGGATATTACCGTTGGATATGTAAGAAACTTTATAATCATCATAGGTGGCGAAGATTACATATAATATAGGCTCATTACTACCCAATTCGTGTTTAATAGAATATTATTGAACTTAAAACATTGGAATGCTTATTCAATGAGAAATTTGTTATTCTTCAGGACTTGAATTTTTTTATTTTCTTGATACTCTTACTTGGTTTTCACGAATGCGGGGCAAGCATAGAATTCAAGTTACCATCTTATCTTTCGCTCCATATTTTCGTTTTATCATCTCCATCCGCTTCTCGTTTTTCGGGTTACTTCCGAAGAAGAGGAAAACCGACGAGAGCCGTCGGAAGACCGTAACCTGCGGGGAACAATAAGCCGAGAGGAATGACGAAGACCGTTTATTACGGTGCTAAATGTTTGAGCAGAGGAGACAGTAAAGCGGCCTCTATATTTCACGAGAGCCGAGGACTTGTTTTACCACCGCACTCCGACAGGGATAAATATTTCATTAGCTTCCCTCCTCTTCCCGGACAGTCCTCACGGGAGAGGTTTAATCACTGGGCGTTCTTCGCGGTAGGGGAAACTCCAGGACTGCTGGAGGCTGGAGGGTGCAGGAACTTACGTGTTAACCCACTCCCTAGGACTTGATCTTAAGAAAACATTCACTTGAATTGATCCAAATAGAAATTAATATATTTATTTTGATGTACATAATCTCTGTATTTTTTCTTAAATTATCCATATCCTGTAGGAAAAAGCAAATATGCTCACAGGACACATAGGAAAAGGAAAAATAATAAAACCATTTCTACTATTTGATGAATATATATGTAGCTGTATATCCCGGTTTCACCCGTGGACTTCAATTTTTCTAATGAACGTGAATAATTCTATAAACAAAAATAGCACTAAAAAGCCAATGTGAAGCAAGATCATAACGATTTTTATAACAATAAATAATATACCCAGAGATTGGCTGAAGTTATGCAACTTTAATATGGATAGGTGTTCACACCTGGTATGAAAGAACCACTGAGCGAAATTTGGAGACTTTAGGACAAACGGTATGGATTTCTATAAAGAACAAACAAACAAACAGCATTTCATCTTTATTTATATAGATTATTAAATATCACAGGAAATTTCGATAAAAATGTATAAAATATATTTATTTCATAAATCTATTTGAATGCAGAAACGTAATAAACTGGATAATGTTGCTCTCGTGAAATTCAGAATTACATGCCTACCTATATGACTAACAGGCTATTAAAATATTCATAAAAAAAAAATATAAATATATATATATATATATATATATATATATATATATATATATTATTAATGACTGAACAATTAGTTATTAGGTTAACGACTGACCGGTCATTTCTTTGTAAACGATTCAGTAAAAAGAAATAGATTCTAATATTCTTTTATGAGTAAACATGAGATACATATTATAATTTCTATTTAATACTTTGTAAGCATGGGCTATACTTGAAATCTATTATCAATGCTGTAATATCAAGCTGGTGAATATAATTAATAATTAATTTTCAAGATCAGATCCAGCCCCTCTATTAATATAATGTTATTTGTCACCCATGAATCTCTCCCATGAATATGAATATGTTATCCACGAATACCTATATGTCAACAAACTTGTAAATATTAATGTTCTTGTTTCCAGGTCTGGGCCACTTACACCAAGAGGTCGGGAAGGACTACAGCAGCGACCTGGGAGGTTTCGGTTCCTCCAAGAAGAAGAAGAAACGGCGCCACAGGTAAGTTAACCCAACCACCTTACTGCCATACCAGCAGGGTTCCCAAGCATCTTTCGATCATCCTCAAGAAATATTTCGTAACTTTTTTTTTTTTTTAAATATTCAAGATCGTAAAGGGGCATGAGAACCCTGCCCGCTCACCTCCCACAGTTCCCGCTATTATTAAATCTTGTATCATAATTATTGATCCAGGACGATCTTCACGTCTTACCAACTGGAAGAGCTGGAGAAGGCCTTCAAGGAAGCACACTACCCCGACGTCTACGCCAGGGAAATGCTATCGTTAAAGACAGACCTTCCAGAAGATAGGATACAGGTAAGTGGTCGTTTCAGTATACAGGCATATTTTATCATAAATAGATGTTGTTGACCATTTCCCTTATAATAATCATTACTTTAAGTTTGAAATGTAATTTTATCCCAAATTACTCCTCTTTGGTATCATAAATTTCAAATTCTTGTAAAAAAAAAAAAAAAAAAAAATATTATAAATTTTGGTGGTCTCATCTGCAAAATGACTAAATATTTCTGATTACCTAATATACAGAACCTTGTAATTGAAGGTTACAGTAAATGTACATACACGTTCAATCAATATATTTCATTACTTTAATATATCAATCAAATATTTTAAATAGAGAGTATTCAATAAGTGGTCAACAAACTCATTATAACTCATTTTCTTATAAATGTATCTGTAAGAACTGTAGGTAAGTGTCAAAACCGAAAATTCTGGTAAAATTTACCAAGTTTACTATTAAGTTCTTGCGGTAGATGTCAGGATTGCGACCCATGTAAGTGCCAACTCATAGTACCAGCTTGGGGGCCATGGGTGGGCTGTGCATTCATGTTTTGAAAGCGAAATTTTGATTTTGTAGATAAGTTTAAACTTAGAAATCGCTCATATGAAAATCGATGAGAAAATAATCGATTTATATTCTTATTCACAATTTTTACAGATATATATAACGACGAAACAAACTATTGTTATAAGAAAACCAAATTAATTTCTTCAGACTGAAATTTGGAGCTTTGATAACTCTATTTGATTGAAAAAAAAAAAAAATCCTAAATTAAATGGGGATTCTTGATTTTTAGTCACTGAAATCAATTAAAGTCATATTTGAAAATAAACTGATTCAAACACGTAAAAAGAAGTTATTAAGAAGTTGGCTGGGGAGTGGTGATTAGTCTATGTAAAAATAATTCAACATTTTGACTACATTAATTCAACTATACACATACTACCATATACTACATCATAGTTAAACAACTGATTCATTTTTCTTTCGGTTGTTTTATTCCAAAATATTATAAATCACCCGAGAACATAAAACAATGCATTCTGATTAAACAATTTATTATAAAATAAAAAAAAAAATTAACGAAACAGTCTCTCAAGAAAATGTTATAGTAAAATTGAAAATTGAGTATGCAGAAAACTTAAAAGAAGATCATACTGTTCCCTTGCTTGTATTTATGAAACGTCACATTGAAAAAAATCTTGAAGAAGATTAATAAATTCTAAGTAGACATTGTATCCAAGAATGGAATGCTCTATAATACCTTCGGCAATAATTGGCGGACGCTTAGGGTGTAAGATGCTGCATCCTAAGGCCCCAATTAGAAGGTGGATTAAGCCGGCAAACAGGCTCCTTGAGCTAACGGGGGCGTGGCCTCCGAGTTGATTGGTTGACAAGGAGGACCGGTGGATGTAATTGGCCGAGCGGCCTACAATTACCGTCCAATTAGAGCGGGAGGACTGCCCAGTCACGACGGGCCCGTAATTGACAGATCCCTGCTCCATAGAGGCGATACAGTTTTTACAGAGTGACGCGGTAATTGCAGTAGAACTGACAGGCGGACAACTGTAATTGCTCCCGGGTCAAAGGCTTGTAGTCGCTTTGTACTTCGGATCCCTTTCTCCGATCGTTTTCCTCAACACCCGTTCACTGTTTTCCTAACCGTTCCTCCGGCAGAGTTGTTTTCTGAATTAGGGGTCTGGATGTAATAACTTGGTCGTTTCGAATTAGTATTCTGTCTGTGGTCTCTAACAAAAGGCAGCACTCTGTACCTTTGAACCCATATTAAACATTATCATTAGTTACATTACATTTTAAATTTTTCGTTTCATCCTATGTTTTTTTACTTTATTTTATACGATACAGCTATATAGTAATGTGGATGAGATGAACCCTCAAGTGTTGACCAAAGTAAAAAAATCTGGAAAAGCAATTTACGCTGGTTTAGACATAGGAAGAGTATAGAAGATGATAGAAGCCAATAGACTGAAAAAGAAGAGTGAAAAAAAAAAAAACCATACTTTCTACCTGGTATGCCCTGTAAGATGGAATGATTATTGAAGGATATATTGCACTGATGAAAAATATACCTGTGCAGGAGATAATATAATATATACCGTTTAGCTCGTGAAAGAAACTTCGGAGTCAAGAAAAAAAAATCAAAATAAACTAGTACCTGATTGTTTCTTTACTAATGCCGTAATTAGGAGATGTTTGATTATAATAAATTCATTTGACAGAATACGAAGGGAAAATCTTAGAATATAGAATTATTATATATTATATCATATACCAATCAATTTTAGGAAGTTTATGAAACAATACATATTTTAAAATTGTCGATATTGAAAGGGTATAACTTAGAATTTCGTAAATCAACATAAGCGTAGTTACAAAATTCTTCACTAAATCTATAGACAATCAATCCTATTGTCTATAGATCCTATATATCCTATATGAAAAATCCGATTTTTTTTTTTGGCATTTACCAAATATCAATGTTTTCAGTAGTGTCATTATAATTCCGGAGGAACGGCATCAATTATTATCAAACATTACGAAATAAATAAAATAAAAATCATACCTCCTCAAAAAAATAAAACCCTTCACTTGTATTATTGCCTGGTATTTCAAGTAAGAGCAAAAAAAATCTTGAAAGGATTGGAATGAATTAAATAAATGCTGAAGCTCCAATATAAAAAAAAAAATAAAGGTATAAATATAAATATAAAAATTAAATTAAAATACTGTTTTGTTTTCAGCTTTTTATGATCCTCTAAAGGACCAAAAAATAGAATTATAACACCTAGTAGATACATTTAGTAATTTCTTAGTTGAGAGCTTATCAACATTTAATAATTTATATTTTTCATATTTTATTCAACATTTGCATAGCCTATTTATTATATATATATCAATAATATCCATTTACAACGAGGAATCGATGGATGGATCAGCAATTAAATGAAGATGTATTTTTGATATTCCTGGGTGATGAGATAAATAAAGCTAGATAATAAATCATAGTTGGTTTTCTAAAAAAGTAAAATAAATAATAGAAGTAATTGCGTATCTTTTGTCTTGCGGATACAAAACCAGGAATGTTATAGCATTCAATTTTACTGTAGATCATTATAAATTTATAGTTACTTCCACATCAGAATTGATGATAGCTTGCTTATCCCTAATATAGAACATTGGTTAAAATTATTCAGGAATAGATAGAACGGTAATAAACTACAGCTATTTTCAAGGCATTAATATGTTTAATGACTTGTTTTCTTCCTAGTAGCTTGATTGGATTATAGCCGGAGTAAAAGGGACTAATAAACCTCTAGTGCTTAGTGGCATTAAATTAAAACAGTAAAATAACTGCTCTTTTATGGGTGTGGGCCTGAATTATTTTACATCCCCTGATGATTCAGGTGGTTATAAAATGTTTAAAAAACATTTTAGCAATTTTATGTACATATATATAATTAGTTTACATATCTATAATTATTGATACCTTAATTTATTTGCATTCTTAATTATTATGATTATTATCAATGGCGCAACAACCCACTTAATGAGTCAAGGGCTCCTTAAGTCCTCAATTCCGAGTACCTAGAAGATGTCTTGAATCCGTTGCGATTCCATCTGTTTCGGTCTTTCGACAGGTCTTGACCCATAGATTTTTTCGGACATCATTCTTTTTGGAAGGTTCTGTGCCGGCATTCTGGCAATGTCCGCCAGCCCATCTAAGCCTTCCAATGCGGATGACTCTAATTATGTCCGGCTGTCCATAGAGCGTTTGAGGCTCCAAGTTGTTTCGTAATCTCCAATTTCCGCCTACTTTTACTGGACCGTAGATTCGGCGTAGAATGTTTCTCTCGAAAACAAGTAGCCTCTTCTTATTCTTAATTCTTAATTAAAAAAAAAAAATTTAACACGAAAGATCTCTTCGACTTCCTTAATACTTTATATCGCGAATTCTTCAACTTTATCCGTCCGAATTCATTCATATGCTATTTTTATGATAAACAAACCTTTCTCATGACCATAGCCTCAAGACCCGTTTTTCAAAGGAAACCTTTTCTTCATTAACAATTTTTTCAAAAAAATTACACTTATCACCTAATTTATCTTATAAACTATCCCACCCCGCTTATTCTCAAAATCCGATCCAAACTTCATCAGTTAACCACACATCTCACGTTATCCTAATTTGATATCATTTCATCATAGATATCACTGGTCTTAGGAGTCGCAATGTTCTATATTATCGAATTGTTCGATTATAAACGAGAGTCTACATTTGTCTCTTCTGCAGTGTCAATGGCCACGAAAACGAGATACCTTAATGGCCATAGACTAATACTTGGACCATTCGCTACAAGGAGAAACCTGATTGAAGAGACCTGCAGAGACTTAGCTAGCAGAGCAATTAGTAGTTGGCTTGGAATGGCAGAGTTGAGACAATACTTAAACTAGCAATTACCGGAGCTGCTCCCATTAGAGGCAGTCGACCAATCAGATCGATTCCCTCCCCTAATGAGTTACCCTCTAATTATCATTTAATACAAATTCTCAAATGACTAATACCTCTAACCCTCCGGAGGTAAAACTGATAATTAAATTATAATAAAGAGGGCAGTGAGGTTTGTAGAGCGGTAATGAGGCTATGGCTATGGCCCTAATTGGGAAGATAGCCGGCTAACAAGGGATTCTTTTCAACCAGTATCCACTTTCCTTCCTTTATTTCCTCCGTCCGCCTTTATTATTATGCCCCTCCCCCCCATCTTCCCTCGGCCCCAACCCCATCCTCGGATAAAAAGCTTTAAAAATGCTATTTATATCTACTAGAACCTGTGAACTGAGAGGCTGTTAAGAGAAACTTGGAAAGGGAACAAAAACAAAGAAGTGTTCAGAAAAACGTTTTATTTTTTTTTATTAAAAAAACCCACATCGGACTAAAAAGAAAACGACTCAACAAACGATTTTGAAATATTATCTAGGTTACTCGACAGACGTTCCAAATCATCAATAACTAACAAACTTGCCATTTACAAAGTACCGACCATGTTCTACGGAATAGAATTATGGGATTCTACAAAACCCTCAAACATCTAAGGAATTCAGTCATTCCAGTCCAAAGTATAGTCACGTTAAATAAAAAAAAATAAAACTATGTGGTTTAAAATCCCAGACCTGAAGGTTTCATTTTACGACTACATATAAGGAGTGAGTGACTAGAAGAGTTAGTTGCTAAAAAGTGATAATTTTCGTAACCTGCTTTAATATTTGTGCTGTTATATTCGTGTGGCAATGGCTATTGTTATATTTTCGTTTAATGAATATTGTTAATCCACAAAAGGGTTACTGTATTGAGGAAAAAGAAGAGGCACCATATTATGCGACAAATGACTCACTGGACAAGGACCTGAATATCCAACAGTTATCGATACGGCTACATATACTACAAAAACTTCCACCAAAGACTAACTTTTAACACGAGCCTCTTTTCTGAAACACTAACATCTAACATAAACCCTTACATTCCACCCCGGCGACTTTTGAGGCGTCGGCCGAGAAATATGCTAACTTAGGTAACTTTAATAAATTAAACTAATTTATCAGTTGGAATTTCATGCATTCGGTGAATGGCAGATTGCAAATCTCACAATCCGACATTTTGTATATGTATACATAAATATTTTTTTTATGGCATACCTAATCTTCCACATCAAAGACAACATTTATTTTTTGACTTTCAACGGACGAACATTTCTATACCTCATTCTAAAATGAAAACTGTAGTAACTACAAAATTTTCTACTTTGGGATTATTGATGTAACTGCATCGTCGAGAGTATTTCGAGTGGAATGTTATATGTAGTATATGTAATATACACAGCTTTTGAATGGTGTCATATTTAATGTGAATAACATCAGTTGCGGCAGATTACTTCAAAGATACAGATTTATTGATTAGCGCAGAAAATTGAAAGAGCATGACAAAATCAACGAGAAGACTTTTTTTTTAGAATTTTCAGACCTGTTGGATGTTTAGTCGTCTACACCTATCATCTCTACCCCTGTCAATCTTAGTTGCTATACCCTTTCACGATTCTATGTTACACTAGGTTCAGTAGTGGATTCAGGGGAGGTTAGTGTGTAGTGGAGTTCCCCATCTGAGAGGTGAAGACACTAATAAAACTTTACTATTTCTACACACAACGCGCAATATTTAGTCATTTTTTAAGTCCAAAAATTGAAAATGAATTGTATTGTAGAAACATTTAATAGAAATTTACGTCACTATGTACTAATTATTCCGTTATTCTGGAACGAGAAATACTATCCTGGAATCCACCTCATACATGATCCAGAACACAATTTGATTCCTCTTTTCAATAAACAATAAGTAATTTAAAAAAAAAAAAAACTGTTATAAGGTTTCATCATTAATTGTGACATTATTATCGACTGGTATCCCATTATTAAATTATACCCGGACCCCGGGGATGAAATCATAATGAGGCACCGCGTACTAACAACCAGATCGAGCCACTGGCCTACGTTGGATTGGCTCACGTGGTTTTAATGACCTATTAGGTAGCGGGCAGTGTAATGAACGAAACGAAATATCCTCCTGATTAATCTAAATGAGCGCGCTGAGCTATTGTAATTCGTTAGGGGCGGACGGGGGAGGCCTGTGATTGGCAATTGCTCGTCGGTGGGCGTGGCCAGGAGAAAAAACCAATTTGGCTGAGAGACTGCGGCGGACAGTGAGCCGTCAATCCAACCCTGCCAATTGGATCCTTGATGGAAATTAGTCTCTCCGCGCTTCTTCGCAGTCTCCTAACTGTCCTCCACAACTCTACGGGGTGGCTTCCATCCAGAGGGTATCTGCAATATCATCACTAGAAAACATTAAACAAACAGGGAAACTACCTATCAGCCAATCCATTCCAATAAAACATTAAAATTCTAAACAAAATTGCTAATTAAATTTTGAAATATATTGGAGCGATTTCGGAAGTTTATTTGGCATTAGAGATTCCCCTTTATGAGTTGTGGGTCGATCCATTGAAGAGCTCCTAACAAAAGTGAAAAAAAAACAAGATTAAAATAAGGATAGATGTTGGGGCAAGGGGCGTTTCTTGTTTGAATTGCAATCCTTCCCCGGTGAGAATTTTGTCTCCCCCCTCCAAACGGGCAAAGACAAAATAAATGGACTGTGTATAAAAAAATATGGGCAAGGTGGGTTTGCTGTAAGGAAAAAAAAAAAACAAAAAAAAACAATGTTGATGATATAAATTAATAAAAATAAAAACATTTCATGCAAAGTGAGATTAAATTAAGATCAATATAGTTTGTAGGTGTTGGTTTAAAATAAATAAAAGGCCCTTCCATGTTTTACAAAAAATATATTAATAAAGAAAAAAAAAGGATTAAAAAAAATAAATTGATAACAGTTAACCCCCAAAATTAACATACAAATGTTCAATGAAAAATAAGAAAACAGCTTAAAACAAAAAAAGAATAAATTAGAAGAACAAAAAAAAAAATAAATTAATTAACTTCTTTACAATATAACGGGAAAAAAAATGAATCTAACGCTTTGTATACAAATTAGATAAAATAATTGTCCATTAAATTAAATCTTCTTAGAGAGAAAAAAAAAGAAAAGATGTTCTTCGACGTATATTCTCGTTAGAAAAAAAATGGTGAGTAAGGAGGATCCTACCTTATTTTGAAATTCTTATTGTATTCACTGTTGTGTTAAAATACTCATCGTCCTCGTAGATATAATAGATCTTGATATGCAGGATCATAATATATTGAAATTGATTCAGAGATTGAAGATGAGACGAGGTGAAACGATAATGGTGGGTGAGGGCACGATTGGTGACGATATAAGTGTGCCCCGTACAACTTCCATACTACGACTGGTCCCGGCGTTATCGCCGTTGTTGTGGTCCTTAATACCACTAGACATCATATATATATGATATTCTTTCTTCATAATATTTCTAAATAAACATACTATTTACAATGCAAATGTAATTATTATTTATTAACCAATAAACTAATTAGTAATAAAGAAAGAAAAAATCATTAAAACAAATGAAAGGGCCTGGGAAAATGAAATAAAATTAAATTACTTATGGGAAAAATAAAAATTGACTAGGGCTTCAACAATAGATGTATCTAGTAACAATAAAAATTATGATGATTTGACGATAGGAACAATGACTACCGAAACTTCGACCAGATACAATTATTAAATAAAAAAGGTCAACAGGCAAAAGTTCTTAATATCATTGAGACTTTCACACGAAATCCAAACAGAATGGAATTTCCAAATATCTTGTTGCTCGCTGTTAGATTCTACTAGTTCCCTACATCAGAGGAGGAAAAATAGCAGTAAAAACTTCCTACGTACGTACCTAACAAGCAGAAGAGGGGAACACCCTTTGGTATAGTGGTTGGCATAGCAAAGGGAGAAAAAAAATCCTAGGCTATGCCTTCTCTCGGATAGGACGTTAAATGGAGGTCCCGAGCCTGTACAATGTCAGGTACTCGTTAAAGAACCCTATCCTAATTACTTATAGCTGGTTTTGCAAAATTTAGGACACCCACTGTACCATCGTCTGATTGACCTTAGTAGCATAAAGGATGGTTAAACAAACTAACAAAGTACGTACTTAAATACTTCGTTCACCTAATATCCTAGTATTCAGGTTCAAGCTTGGAGCAACTATTGTTTGAACAGACTGCTTGACATCTTAAGCCATCTGCATTTCAATGGACTAAGTCGAATTTCAGTTAAGTGATTTGATAACTGAGCCAAGAGGTTTTTTTTTATGATGGAAGGTTCATTTATGGGAAAAGAAATTCTACTATCTAAAACTACCATTAGATGTCATTTATGTGCTGTATTCGTGCCTGCTGAAGGCACTTCTTGCTTGCTTTTACTACAAAATATAAAAATTATGACAATGTATTTATTACATTGCAAAATGGGACGAAGTGCCTCACTCTGCAGGGAGTTAGTGTAGCATTGCTACATTCCATTCCATTCTTTAATTTATGATTAAATGTTTTGCAGGTGTAAAGTTTCATAGCCGTTTCAAGGCAAACTTTGCTTTCCAGTCGGTTGAGCGAATTTTAAGGATTCATTTGTTGCTGAGCTGCTTTGGTGTAAATTTAAATAAGGTTTCACAATCTGAAGAAAAATAAAAATCCACAACGTAGATGTAATCATACCAAAAACGAAGAAAGCCTCCTGACAATGAAAACAAAGAGATAACATAGATTTGCTAACTATCTTAAAAAAAGCTTTGTATACCAAATGGTGAGGTACAGTTTAACAAACTACTATTAATATACAAGACAGGTATATCAATAGGCATCGCCACTTATGAATCCTAACTGACCTTTTATGTTGTTTAACTTTAATAAAGTATTTAGCCGATGAAGAGATGACATTGTTCGAAGAGTGGTTTTAGTAGGCACAGAGGATCCCTGGATAGCGGCACTCTTCAAGAACAAGAGAGGGAAGAAGTAGGCAAATGAGTGGAGACCGTTAGGAGCCAGTCACCTAAGAACCCCCTTCCGGAGCTTGTAATTATATTTGTACAGCTCCGGAGGAATTGGGCGAATCCGCTCGTCATCCTACCCCCGGTACCTCGGGGGTCTTCAGCGTAATTTATTCTTGCATATGTTTAGCTCTATTATCTAGCCCAGCGGGGCGGCCTGTGATATAAGCAGTTCTTCGCTGGAAAGTACAATAGTGAAGATCATTGGCCTTTATTGTATTAGAGCCAAACTCCTTGAACTATTTATATGAACAAAGGAATAATAGAGTCCATCTTGGACTTCATTATTAGGGCTCTATTCATAATTAGTTTATTTATCTGACAATGTCATACTCTCCACTGAAATCATGGGCTATGGCGCCCTTGCTCAGCCTCCAATGGCTTTTAACATTAGTGATGAGGTAGAAATAGATGCATTGTGATTTAAGAAAGCATCCAGAGGGGGTATACAGGGGCCATAACATAAATATTTTAGCTATTTACATATTATTTTTATTTATACAGGAATAATGCTACCTCATAGCTGCTGAACCATAAAAGTAACACTTTAGATCTTTGTCCTTCCTCCTGCTAATATATAATCCATTAAATAAATTTGAAAACAAAAGTGCTATCAGATGAAGGGCAACGAGTGAGTTTGAAAAAAGGGGGGACTTGAGCCCTCACATTTTGTTCTTGATCAGTTCCCGTGGTAATGTTTCGTATTTTTTTCACCATAGGCCGGGATTGGCCTGGGTTTATCCTGCCTGATCGTAAATACTATGCCTCTGTTAAAAACAACTCAGATGTAAATTTACTCCAGTTTCTATTCTGATATTTTTATTTATTTTAAATAGGCTTTGAATGTGTTCCATCATCAAATTACCATTGTCTCTCCAAATATAGAAAACAATAATGTTCAAAGAATGAATTTATCTAATTGAACACGAATAATCCTATGATCATCTCTTATTCAAGTTAAATCACTTTTAAATAATTATCAGGGAAGAGGTTATTATAGCATTCTATAAAGTTGATACATATATAGCTTACTATTCCAGTCAATTTATTAATTTTATTAAGATATGTTGGAATGTAGCAGCCAAAGATGCATTCTTTTGCGAAAGAATTATTTGCAACAATAATAATTTTTGTATTGAAAAGAGGATAATGAGAAATAAGTTTTTAACGTTTATGCACTTGTATAAATTATTATTTCCGGGAAATTCACTGAACGTTAAGTAATCTTTCATGCTTCAGGTGTTGATCAGATGTGATTTTCAGGTTGCAGCGATCATTAAAATTCCTTATCAAAAATTGTCGTTTGCCTAGTAATCGGATTTCTATATCTAATAGGATTCTATGTCTTATATGGTTATCTTATTTATTTTTTTTCATATGAGAATTTTCCTTTAAGCCCCCAATTCTTCGTACACTATGCAGCTAATAATCTCTCTTTTCGAAGTGCGCTGGTCCCTATGTCATCTGTCGTATGAAGTTGCGCAGCCTGGTTTCCCAGTTTGCGGGGTTGTGGGTGGGAGGGGTTTGAATTTTCTTTGATGAAATTTTGCTTCTCTAAAAATTTCTTTTGAGATTACTCAGGGAGAAACATCACAAATTCTCTCAAGGCTATATATTTAAAGTAAAAGTTTATATTTCAAAAACTCTTTCCTGATGATAGTTGAATTCCTTTATAAAAATATGGCTAACGGAAGTAAATTACGCGCCAAAATTTTGAAAGAAGCAATGTTAAATCAAGAAATACGGAATGGATTTCATAAACAAATGAAGGAATGAATCCGAGTTAAATCTTATTTTGACTAACATTTGATTTTATGTAAGATTATAAAACTTTTATTTCTGAAGCGACCCCTTGAGTATTCATTATTTCTTTACGATCGGTCATCCAGTTCGGGGCAGGAAGAGAGAGAAAGAGGGAAAGATAGTAAAACATGGAAATAAGGGAAGAAGAAAAGAGGATTGGCACTGTGTATATAAATGTCACTCCGGGTCTGGAGGGGTCGGTAATTGCGTTGTCTCCCTAATGATCCGCCCTGCTCGGTTTAACTCAAAAGAGTTTATTCTCGCGAAGGGGGGGGGGAGGAAAAAAAGGAGGAGGCGCCCCCCCCCCCTCCAAGCATTAAGGCACAATGGTCGTTCTTGAGGGAGCCCAGGATAGCGCAGGGTCATTGTAACCTCTCTCTCTCTCGCCGCACAAAACAATTAGTGGATACAAAGAACACTTTTTATACAAGAGGATAACTCTTATTTCTTTTTATTTTCTTTGTTATTTTTTTTTCGTTTTTTTTTTTTTTTTTTTATAGGGGGGTCGCAAAACAAACAAAACATTTTGATGACTTAATAAACAGAAATTGTGCAGTTCCACTCTCACCCCGAACAAGTGGTTTTTCCTACCCCCTCCCCTGTTTTCCTACCGCACTTCTCACCCCCCTTAATCTGTTGACGTCGTGGTGTTGCGAATTAAGCTCAACAACTTTGCGGAGCCTAATAGCCCACAGTAGAACCTCGTTAATTAATTGTTAGTAATTCGGCGGCGCAATCCCAACTTATCGCTCAGAAGCACATCCTCCATCTCAATATTATTTTAACTTAAATTTCAAATAATTCATTCTTCAACTCTGAAACTTAAAGCAAAATTGAAATACTTACAGATGTATACCTATCGCTTCCTCCTTTCAACAATGACATATCTCAAAAAAGCGACTTTTGTTTGTCATGATTGTATTTAGAATGCGCTGAAAGTATAAGCCCGATCGTCAAAGCTTCAACTCGAACTTCTTGCAATTATTACCAAAAATTTAAAGCAACTTGTTACATTTCGAAAAAAAAAAATCATTTTTCTTCTTCTTCTTCTTTATCCAACCCTTATACCTTCCGGTTTCGGGGCAGCCTACAACCATTTTCTATATACCTCTCTATCCGCAGCCAACCTCCTAATCTCACTCATCGTGAGTCCCTTCTTCCTTGCCAGATCCGGTATGAGGTCCTCCCATTTATTTCTCGGTCGTCCTCTAGGTCGTTTTTCGATTGCTCTTGATTCCCATACCCTTTTTGGCAACCGACTGATTGGCACCTTTGTACATGGCCAAACCACTTCAATTCTTTTCTGTGGATAAAGTTCATCAGCAGTTCCTGTCCCGTATCTTCTCTTATTCTTTGGTTTCGCAATCAGTCCAATCTTGTCTTAGCTTTTCTAAGGAATTTCATTTGTGCCGCTTTTATACGGCTTTCAAACTTCTTGATGCTAGGCCAGCTTTCAGCTCCATAGGTCAGTGTAGGGATGAATACTTGTTTATAAACTGTCATTTTGGTTTTCATCTCTACTCCCCTTTTTCCAATTATGAAATTGCGGAGCTCGTAATAGACATTTATCGCTTTCCTTATACGTTGATTTTCATTTTTCCTTCTTTAAAAAGAAAAAAAAAGTCAGTCATTATCAAAAAAGATCGGTTGTATACTCAAAAGTTCTACCGGAGACTTAACTATTCTGAATACAATTTTTTTTTTAATTTTCGAGTCACTACACTTAAGGTGCCTTTACACCTTACGAACTTTACCTTCGAACACCACCCTCGAACAACCTTCGTGAAGCCTTCACGTCGACTGTTCGGGTGTTCTAGGTACTTCATCTGTTCGCCTGGGTTCGGTGGTAGCGCTAGTGTCACTTTTGATTTGGGTTTTTCCTAAGTGACAGGAGTTGTTTTTGATACTAGTGTAATTTGTGGAACGTTGTAAATCGTCTCCCATTTTTTTATTTTTCAGATAATATAAAATATATTGATAATGGGATTTTTTTCTTTATTATATGCTAGCTTTGGGTGCGTCTGCCATATTGGTTCGCTTAACGTCACGTGAAGTATAAATGGCTGTTCGCTTCACGTCGGTACGGCAAGGTTCGAAGGAGAACTTGTTCGAAGGTGAGGTTCGTAAGGTGTAAAGGCACCTTAAAAATTCACGATCACGAAATGAGAGAGCTGTATGTTTCACACCTACAGTCAAATAACACAAAAGCTAGAGTGTGGTTAATTTACCCAGGAATGTTAGTTAGTTAGTATAAGGATATTGTTATTTAATTAATTTTCTTTTTATTGAAATAATACAAGCAAAAACTTGACAAATAACAACTTATTCACGCTATCATAAAATGAAGGAGTGCCCTTTTTTAAGTTTAAAATGCATCCATTTCCATATCAGTGTTTTTTTTGTTGTTTTTTTTTTTTGCAAGATAAAAACATTGGTAAAAGTTACAAACAATGGACCATTCTAAAAAAGTATTAATAATCTAAAATGAGCTTTTCATGACTAAACCGAAAGATGCAAATTAGTAGGATGTATGAAAAAGTATGAAAGTTCTTATTGTAGCATGAAAACTGCTTCGAACTGATGAAAAAAATCTACAAGAAAGAAACGAAGATAATAGTATTTAATAATTTATCTACTCGTGTTTCTTTTCTAATAATATTAAAAAGTTGACCCGGAACTGGAAGCAGTAATAACTAATAATAATACTAACAGTCAGTATTAACATCATGAATACAATTTTGTAATAATTTTTAATGACGACGTGAAATAATTTAAATGTCCAGACGTTTTTGTTAGTAAGTGGATGATGAACTGTCTTAGGAACATGAAGAAAAGGGCTTTAGATTTGAAGATGTGTTCCTGGCTCTTTCTTATGTAAATGAGCCCGAAGACCCCCGGCCGAGACAATCGAAGGCTATGAGAGAGAGGAAGAGAGAGTGTAAGATGGTTCAATAACGATTATGTCAAAGCGATAATGTGCTGAGTAACTGGCCGTAACACGGGGAGGAAACATTTGCATCCAGCTAACAGGATCAATGCAGGACCATTAGGGAGGGATGATGGACGAGGGTGATGTCGAGCGGGCGCTGTAGCGGCATCTATCATAGCGCCACTGGAACCGAGGGCTTTTTATTGCATCTTCAGCTTCGCTGCCTAACTGCGTCATCACCAGCATCATTTAGATATTCGGATTTTTTTCCCGCGTTAGGCAGTTGAAACTTAATCGTCTGCAAACAAAGCTAGTAATCATTTGACTTTGAAATCATAATTCAATAACGTACGTGCGAACAAATGGCGTCGGAAGTTTACTTTAGGAACTATGCAGAAACTGTATAGAGTATTTACGGTTACTTTGATTAATTAGAACAAAATCAAGAACCATATTGTCTTTTCCGATAGGCATTAAGTCCAGTAACGTAATCATTTATCATAACTAATTAATTTACCAGGTAACAGCTGCATTTATATGTAGTAGACCATGTGATGTAGTGGTTAGCATGGCAAACTACTAACCTAAGTTCGCGGGTTCGTAACCCGTTCAGGATACCATAAGAATTTTTTAAGGTAGTAAAATGTTCATAGTTACGCCGACCTTCAAAGTAGACTTAAAATGGCGGTCCTGAGCCTGTGCGATATGAATTACGCTTTAAAGATCCCTTTTCTAATTATGCCTCGATGCGCTTAACTTAGGACTTCCAGTACAGCCACGTCCAATAAGTCGTAGTGAATTGAAGTTAAATAAATAAATAACAAATAAAGATATATTTCTGTATCGCATTACATAGTTCGATATATTCTAGGTTTAATCTATATAAATAAAGTTGAAATTCTGTTTGTTTGTTTGTTTATTTGTTCTTTATAGAAATCCATACCGTTTGTCTTAAATTCTCCAAATTTCGCTCAGTGGTTCTTTGATACCAGGTGCGAACACCTGTCCATATTAAAATTGCATAAATTCAGCCAATCTCTGGGTATATTCTTTATTGTTAAAAAATTCGTCATGATCTCGCTTTACAACGGTTTTTTTTTACGAAATCGACCGTTTGAGTCGAAAAAACGGCCTAAAAAATCATTTTATAGATTTTGAAGAGGCCAACAAGGCCCGGTAAGACCGTTCCTTGGCAGGCGTCGAGTTCTGGGATTTTTAAACCATATGTTTTTTTTTTTTTTTTTAACATTACAATACGTTTATTTACATGTATGGTGAATTTATTTTTTATAAATGCCTCCTAAGAAGCGAGCTTCAATAGGAGTAGTGAGCTCAAAAGCTAAAAAACAACGTTAAATACGAGTAGCTGAAACTCTCGACGAACATCAAAATAGGATTTAACAACAGAGGCTTAGACAGGCAGAATCGCGGGAAACTGAGTCTGCCCAGGAATATGAGGTCCGTTTTGCGCCACAGAGGCCTAGGCAAGCCGATTTGCGAGAAGCTGAAACTGCAGGGATATATTTCTGTTTATTCGTTTGTTCTTTATCTATCCATACCGTTTATCCTAAATTCTCCAAATTTCGCTCAGTGGTTCCCAATGGTTTATCCTAATAAAAATCGTAATGATCTCGCTTTACAGTCGCTTTTTTTTCCTAAATCGACCGTTTCATTAGAAAAATGAAATTCCCCGGGTGAAACCGGGACATACAGCTAGTAATTAATATAACAATAGAGAGCTGAAAACGAATGAAGTAGCTAATTTTTTTTTTTAACATATTCTAACCATGGTGACTAGGTCTAGCTTTATTCCGCAGGGCCTCCACGAAATAAAAGTCAACCATCCCAGGGCGGATTCGAACCGCCACCGTTCGGCTCGAGCGTGCTAAAGCGGGTCGCGCTGAAACATGCTCGGCTATCCCGGTCTAGCTGAACTAAGTTTAAGTTGGTGTTTAAGGTTAAACCGTCCTTCAAATTCGATTTAAAAAGGCGGTCCTGAGCCTGTGGGATATGAGATAAGCTTTAAAGATCCCTCTTCTTAGGCAAAAGTTAGGACTCCCAGTGTCTCATCGTCCGATAAGTCTCAGTAGCATTAATTCCAGTTAAATAAATAAACTAACAAATAAACATCTATTTCTGTATCGTATTAAATATTTTGATATCTTCTAGATGCAATAATTCATATAAGAATAGAGAGCTGAAAACGAATGAAGAGGCTCATCTTGGAAAAAAAAGGAAGGGTTTTTTGGACTTCGAAAAAAAAAATTTCATATGTAATTTTTATTGCGATATCAATCAATATAAATTCAAAAAATCTTTCGCAGTGACACGATTACATTAATTATGCTTTTTGTTGTTTGTAGGAATTTAACTTTAATAATTAATAATTATAAAAACTTTAATAATTAACTATGCTGTTTACAACTTTGTAACTACTGTTTCTTTAGTCACAGCCAAAATTAGGCTCAAACTCAGTTTTTCCAATCAATTTTTTATTTTATCCACTGTATAAAACCAAGGCATGCCTTAGGAATATCCCCCGATAGCTGGGCAGATTTACGACAGTTTCAACATAATAGAGAAGTATCCGTTACAACCGGAATCGAATCCGGGTTGCTGGAGATGAGAGCTCAGTATTTATTCGCTGAGCTACCACGTACCCAGGAATTATAACTGTTATTGTTAATAAGAAAAATATTGTTGAAATTGACTCTGACCGACGGGGTCATGGCAGTGTTTTATAAATATTATTTTTTTTTTTTAATACTTTAGTATAAAATCCGATAACTTTCAGGAAACCTATTTTTCAAGTTTTTCCACACTTTCGTCTGAATCTTGCCATGTTTCAGGTAGTGATGTGCTCATCTTTAATTTTCATCAAACTTCTTGATAATATTCACAGTCCACTATTATATGTGAAACAGCTATAATATCAATGTATACTCATTAACCTACAAGTAAATGATTGTACGCACTAATAACGTAGTGCTGTACATATGTTATTAGCAATTATTAGTAACGTAATTAGTTATAGGTGGGAATATTCTTTTTATTTTAGCTATTAAAAAAAAAAAGAAAAAGAACCAAGTTTATTATCGTTTCCATGAAACTATTAGATGTAAATATGTTTTCAAAATCTGTATAGACAGAAGAATATGTATACGTTTTTGTACTTATTTATATCTATTGCTCATTAATAGTGAGATCTGCTTTTCATTTTTTTATTGTTAAATATTTTTATTTATATTTTATATTGTATCATTGTGACCAGCTCTATTTGTATCGGGTTCTCCCCCAAAACAAATTACAATAAAATAAAAAACAATCGTGAAACAGAAAAATATTATTATTGTAGATTTAGGATTTGTATCGTGAAGTATCAACGGAATATATTTGGATTATTTGGTATAAAAGTTAGTGACAATTAGCAATCTTTAAAGGCCTTTATCTACCCATCGTAAAGAAGTAAGAACCAATATATATATATATATTTTTTTTTTTTATACTTACTTATTAATACGGTCCTCTGGGAATGAAGGCTCATGTTAGATCAGGATAATTTTACTAACTCCTCTCCTCTTATGTAGCAGCGTTATGTAGAACATTGTTTGCTCAACATAACAGCCACTAAACTGTCCAATGTATACTAATTCACACTCGGCCATATGCTGAGCGAACATCCAACACTGGCATGAGGACGACATTCGGTCGGGCCCAGGGGAGCACACTTGCAGGCCGCAATTACTTAGCGAGTGTCCCCAGCGGCCTTCATCCTGGGAACTGCTTCTCCTCCTCATATCCACTATAAGGGTTCTTCGTGGGAATTAGGGAGGAATGATAGACGGAAGAAATTTATTACTGCGGAGTATGTTCGGAATGGGTGTTTAACTTAATGATCCATTTTTAACTAAATGATTTACTAGTAAGTGATGTATTCCCGCGTGTGCATCCCTTTGTTTAGTTTCCCTGAAATTGACTTGGCTAGAGCAATGAACTCCGCCCAGCTCTGATTTCGACAGCCGCTGAGAAGGGAAGAGGGTGCAAAATCACCTGCACCCTCTCAGCACCCCCTCCCCACTCACCACCCTCCACGAACACATGTACAGCCCCGGCCGCCGATGGGGTATGTTTACAATTATATAAATTAACAGGGAGCAGGGAACAGTGTCATTAGGGTCGGAACACCCTCCCCGCTCTGTAGCCTTTCCATTATTGATGCTCGCAAACAACCAGTCACGCCGATTACAGTTTTCTGCACCGCTTAAACGGTTCCCTGTGTAATGTCCCGGCTCATATTTTATTAAAGCCCTATTCGATACGTCCCTGCCGTTTGGAGAGTGCGGGTCCTTAATATTAATCTTAGCCGGTTAGTTCCATAGCGGTAGTTCGGCTGGAAACGAAAGGCTCATAGAATATGCATGTTCATACCATATGAGACGAAATTTATTTTATAATCAATAGCTTAGCACCCCATTTCTATCTTGACGAGGTATGTTGTTAATGTTTTTTGACTTCGTAACAATAATACATAGGGTAAACCATACAGTTACAGGCACCCCAACTTTAACTTAAAGAAATAGGTAATTAAGTCCTAATTTTATTACAAGATATACATGCGTCTAATGTTTGAAGGGTCCGTAAGTCATCTATGAAGTAAGACTTTAACAAACTAACCATAGGCAAGATTTCACAATTAAATCCACAGGGTGCCAATAACTAGATTTGGCAGTTTTAACAATAAATATTGCAATATTGTAAAACTATTGAATTTTTGACCCAAAAAAACCTCTTGAGTCTTTATAAGGATAGATAAAGAGGAGTTATAGGTAGTTTCAATTAGATCTCTTCTAAAGAAGGATTTTTTTTTAATGTCACCACTGAAAATGAATCCTTCTTCCCGTCCTGCATCGGAATTTGAGTAAGAAGTTTATCCTGTTCCACTATTCATGAAACCTTTCAATTTTGTTGGTCAAGTTACTTAATAAAAAATTAATAAACATCTTTTTCACACAAATATCCTTTACTAGTCCGGTAGATGAAGGCCAAAAATTTCTGATTTAAACTAGATGTTTGATCTTATAAGCTGAATGTACACATTTTGTATACCACAAATATAGAAGTACATATCCAACTCAGACCGGTTGCCATAAAATTTTATAGACAAACAAAATCGAAATTTTCTAACCTTTTTTGCTTATAACTCCAGAATATTGTATTCTTTTTAAAATATGCTCAGTTCGTTAAGGATTTCAATTCTCGAAGAGCTCACATTAATTTAGCTTGTTACAAAACATTTGGTGATGAGTCTTACGAAAGAAAGCAATGAAATATGAAACGATGGACCCCCAAGGAAGCTTAAAGTTTGCAAAGGGTATCGGCGCTCTGGAAATCCCGAAGCTGCTTCACAATCAGCTGGCCCACACAGTGATGAGGGCTAGCGGACGAAGACACCGATGAGGCGCCTCGACCTCTCGAAGCGGCTGAGGACTCTTCACAACAGGTAGGGCCTAACAAAAAACATACCCCCCCCCCATCCATCATCCTCCCTTTCTTATGGTAACTAGCAACATTTATGACTCGGCAGGATTCCTGGACTAACTGTAACAGATGAGCCAGTGTTGTTCTAGTACCTGCAACAGGCCCTAACTACCAACTAATTCGGTGAATACACCTCTCGGCTACCGTCTGTCATCGCGGTTTATTTTCCCCTTCAGCTCTTCGCTACCTAGGCCTCGTTATCGGCTGCCCATGTTGGTTCAGAAAATATTTGTCTTCCTTGGACCTTGGGAGGAAACTTTTAGTATAGCGTATTGGATATCGCTACCGTCATCGAATGGATAATTAACTGAAGAAAAAGGTTTAGCTATAGAAAAAGAAGGACTAATCATTAAGAGCAATGAAAATAAATATCCTTTATTATACAAATAATAAATTAACAATAATTTTAATGGTTGAACTAGTCTTCATCCAAAAGTAATAATAGTCTTCCCAGAGCCACTTTGCTGGGAAGCGTGTTTCGCCATTGCTTTTTATAGTTTCCACCATAATTTCCTACTTCTTGCTTTTCTATATGGTCACGTATTGGACCTGAAGGTATTGGATCGCATATTAGACCTGATTCATTTTTGAAAGAGTCGCTGCATCTCTTGATTTCCTCCCTCTAAATGTAGTATCATTATATGGAGTGGACTCAGGCTGATAATAAAAAACCTGTCATCAGCGCATCTTAAGAGATATACTGTTCTACATGGAGATTTCCAATATTTATTTTTTTTTATCAACATGCTTAATTGAAGACTGTTTCTTCTTAATGTCAGTAAATAGCATTTTGTTTCATCTTCCGATGTTTGTGATTTTGCCAAACTCGGTTTTATTCTTCAAGTATTTTGTCAAGTTTCAATGTCGTTTTTACGATTTTATTTCTTTATTCGCCTTTAACATATTCAGGGCGGGGCCGTTATTCATGCTCCAATGATTTTCGCACTATCAGATGGGAGTTATTCAAGGGCCTTATGCAGTATTTACAATCCAAAATTAATAAAATAACAATACAATCCTGACTCCTTATACATCGTCGTGGAAAGTTTTGTGATAGACTAAAGTGTCCGATGCTGCTGTGTAGTGCGAGCCACCGGTGGTACACGCCGCACAGTGGTTGAAAGGCGGAAAAAACCCATTATTTGAAGGTATTGGAATATTCTTTTTCTTTTCAATATTAATTAATAGAATAGTTACCTGACACATTCCATCAATTTATTCGGATATATTCTGATTTATAAACTTGTTAGGACCCTTTGAAAATCGATCATTGAAAAGGTTTATTTTTCAACGGAAAACTTATAGCACTATAATAATTTTTACAACTCGCATTTTTGTTTCTTAGAGCGATTTTCCTTCTTAATCATGAAAAGCGATCTCACATATTACACTTGCATAAAAATAATGCCATTTGGTCTTTGTTTTAACCCAGAAATAAAATCCCGAATAAATGCAATAAAATTAAGACAAAAAATTTTTTTGGTAATCCATACTTTTCAAGCGCAGCCGAGCGCAGTTTTAAAATCCATTTTTTTAAGAAGAAGATACATTCAAGGAAATATTAAAACATATTCTAGCTGCTTCCACCTGCGTCTGTACATGTGGGATTTTTTTTTTTTATTGAAATTCCAAAGCTATTTCGTGCAGTTTATTCGCTATGGAGCTTGTGCTTCGAATTAGGATATTACTAATCGTTTAGTAAAACATCATGCCTTACTTACCAGGTCTGTAGCATCATTTATAAAGTTTTTTTATATAAACGCGAAAATTCAATTGAAATGGCAGATAATGTCAATCAGTTGTTTTTGAAGCCGTACCATAAGACAAACATCATCACTCGATCGCTTAAAACTTTGTTTATAGGCCACTGATACAGTTACATATATATTGTAAATAAAATGAGTTAAAAAAATTATCATATTTTTAACAAGCGTTTCATGATTTCGATCAGCCGTTAATTGCAGGCAAGCCATAATTACTTCAATGAAATAAATTGAATTAATCATTATAAATTTTCTTTTTAATGAACTCATTACCCATCAGATCAATTTACCTTTAATTCCCTACTCCAATTACTTTATTCTTAATTATAATGCTCTCTTTTTCCTTTTTTTTAATTACAATTAATTGTCTTCTATTTCCTTCTGGACACTAAAAGTTATATTTAAACACGTCTTAATATTTTTCGTCGTGGTATTAAAAAAAAAAAAAAAAAAAAAATTCAGGAAAAAAATATAACTATATTCCACTTGTAATATTCACTTTTCTGAGGGAGAGTTTTATGTATTAGGTTTTGTTTTTTTTAAATGAATAAGTCTCTTCCATGTATTATTAATTTTATTTTATTTATTAGGCCCATCTTCAAGGGTATCTATTGAACATTTTTAATATTCCATCAACCAATCGTAGATATCTGAAAGATACGAAATGTATATTAATTAAGGAAATTTACGTTATTTTATTTTAATTTATAGCTTATATTATTTTTATTTTCATGTCCTCCCTACCTTGCTTCACGGCAAAGCGGGTGTTTGCAACAACTACGCTAATCAGTGTTTTTATCTTGCCAAAAACACTAACCAATTGAAAATAATTAACTAAAGTGAATTGAATGATTATTTCAAGCAGAACAGGGAAGTGAATATTGCTTGTGTTCAATTACCCCTCGATGTTTCCCTAACACAACTGTTTCCTTCCCATGGACGATATGGGCTGTGAGATGGGCCGGAACACCCCTGAAAGCTGAGAGGCCAGTTTAAGTGATATCCAGCAAATTGGTTTGCAGCTTGCGCTGGGTAGGATGACTCCAATCTGTCATCGTTGTTGTCCCATCTCGTCTATTTGATTGCAGTAAATACTTTATTGTGATTGACTGTGGGCCCCCCAATGGCTGGCAGTAGTGTTGGACGAGCTGAGAGAAATGTTGAACAAGTATTAAGGTGCCTTTACACTATGCTAAAATCACCTTCGAACCTCGAAGAGGTACTTAATCTGTTCGCCTTTGTGTGTTGGGGATAGTGCTAGTGTCGCTTTTGAAATTGTTAAGGTATGCTTCTAGACCTTATTTTAGCATTTTTTTTAACTTTCTTTCATCGATAATAAGTTAGAGCAAAAGTCAGAACAGCCGCTAGTTCAAAGTCAGTCTTCTTTTTAATGAGTGTTATCGTATTAAGGTGCATAGGTGCGGTCAGACATCACTGACGTTTAAGTGTAAATAGTTGTCCGTAGTACGCCGGTACGGCAAGGTTTGGGGAATTACCTATCGAGGGCGAGGTTTGCATAGTGTAAAAACACTTTCAGGACATCAAAACGTATTTTATACAGATATAACTTTATTCAGTTGTTGGTATTTCAGATCTTTGTTGATTCAATCTCCTTGAAGAAGGTTCAAAAATGAAAAAAATAATCAGACCCATTTTTTTTTTTAAATTATTAATTTCTTTTTGATAACGCTCTCTAATCATGATTAGGCATACGAATAATTTTAAAAAATGTTAAAAATATATTTTTCATAATATTCTTGAAACACCAATAATTGAGTGTAAATTTTCAAATTTCTTATTTCTGATGTTTGAATATTTGATCTTCCTTTGACATTTTGATTAGAACCTTATACATTAAAAAAAAATTCTCATAACAATACAATGAAAAGTATAATTATATTAGACAACACGTTTTGCGTTATTATATCTATTTGGACATTGATAGAGTTAAACCAAGTATTTATGGAAAATGTGAAATAGACATATATTTCGATAATTCTTTGCCGTTATTTTAAAAGAAGAGAAGATGTTATGTAGAATTTATTTTATTTCAGAATACAGGTTTGAATTTTATTCATAAGTCATAATACTGTCCATTTGTTAAGCCTTACTCCACATATATCATTCATGTTTGGAAAATATGGCTTAAGTCATAAAAAAAAAATGTTTTGTCTCGTCTTCTCAAAATTCATAATTGACTAAAATTTTTTCGTTTTTCATAATTTATTACAGTCTCTCTTGAAAGAATATAGTTTCATTTATTATTCAGGAATAAAGAAATGCAATCAGAAATAATTTATAATGATTTTCAATAGCTTGGCAAATCGTTGTTTAAGCTTCACATTTGATGACTTAACCCCTTTTGACCAAACACCATTGATATATTTGGATAAATAGATAGATAATTTAAAATGATAAAATTTATTAAATCAAAATTAACTTCAATAAGAAGGGTGTTGGTTTGTTGCAATCATCCATAAAAAAAAAGTTGGATTTACATTTTATCTATATCTGACTAAGAACATGGAAGTGCTCGATATGCTACCAGATGCAATATTCAGAGTTAACATGATAGTAGCAACCGCAGAGTAGGCTCCATAGAGGGGAAAACTACAAATAGCGGACTCATATTTCACATTATTAGATTATAAAGATATTAGGGACGTAGGGTGGCCCCGGCGGGTAAATCATCAATTTCAATTGCACGGTTTGGATTTTCCAGGCGATAAGTTGGCTGTTAATATTCATATCCTAGTCTTCGACTAATTCTAGTTTAGTACCGGGTCCTAAGTGAGAGCATTTATATCTGTCGGGGTCTACCCCCCCCCCTCAAACCCTCCCGCCACCAGCGGTACTCCGTCTTTACGGCCTGCGATAAAACAATGGTTAAACTATCCGACGGTCTCCGTCGGTCGTCTGCCGCAGCTATGGATAATCGTATCGGTTCGACAAACATAAACTCTATAAAACAATATATATATTTTTCTGAAACACAAAAATAAAATATAAAGTTTGTTTCTTTAATTAACGTCACGTTCTGCCACAAAGGCTAATCGGACGATGCAACAACATACGGGATTCCTAGATTTGTGGAAATCCAGGTATAAGGTATAAAAGGATCATTAACGAGTACCTGTCATCGTACAGGCTCGGGACGGCATACACAAGGTTTATTTACTCCCATTAAAAAATCCAAGGGCCACCGCGGGACACGAACTTGCGGCCTTTAGTATTGTAGACCGATAATGCTAGCCACTACGCCACAGGTGACCTCATAAATAAAGTTTTTCTGTAATCGTTGAATAATGGTAACATTACTAAACTGAAATGAGTGAGGAAAGTGAAACATTTTGCAATAGAGTGAAGAAAGTGATTACTTTCTTCACAAGTGAAGAAAGTGAATTGCCTTCTTAATCAATACATATTATAAAGCAAAGTGTACAATGTGCGTGCCGAAAAGGCTCAAAAACGACTCCACATACGATTAAGAGATTTATGTCAGCGTGTAACTGTAGGTCCCCTAACGGAGAAGAAGGTTTCCGTTTTTCTCTTAAGGGTGTGAAATTGAAGAGAAAAGGACTGGAATTTTAAGGCTCTCGCAACATGTAATTAGCCTACCTGTGAATGACATACGAGTTTATGAATGAAAAATTTAGTTCGAGCTGCAGACCGCCAGGAAGCGCTAGGGTGTGTTTCACTCAATGTTTATTGTTCATTCATTCCGTTATATTTGTAAAGGTTATATATTTTGTCAGCTGTTCTTTTTAAATTACTAAAAAATCAAGCGAAAATAATTAGTTTCACCTTTTCTTTTAAGATAAATTAATGATTTTACATATCTGCAATCAATGAGAAAACCGACTGGATACTTTACAAAATTAATTTTCTCATAAGAAGGTTAATTGATTAACACATTACATTTAATCAATATCTAACATATACTTAAGTAAATTTAATGCAATTTGAGTGAGCGAATAAAAACAGACATAAAACAAAAAAGAAGAGCTGAATAGACTGATTATAAACCGAAAATAACAAGTTTGAAGTGTTCTTATTGTATGTAGTTATGAAAAATGGTTTTATTACTATGTATGATGAGCATTCCAGTTGAAAAAATGATGAATTGACTCCAAATATACATTTTTTCAATAAGATTTTATCACCGCTCATAGTTCAGGATAAAAAGAAATATGAAGAAAAAATTGTGCCCTCATGATATTTTAGTTTTCACTTAGTAACAGTAGTAAGATTGGAGAAGTGCAGAGTTCGGCCAAATTAGGGTGTGGTGGGGGGGGGGGGATAAATTAAGGGAGGTTGAACTGGAAGAAAGGTCTTACAAAAAAAGTTTCTATGAATCTTCGGTATTTTCTAAACTTCTGGATCTAATGGGACCATCACAATAGTCGGCGCTTAAGTTGAACTCCAAATATAGTTTTTTTAACTAATAATCTAATAACTTATCATCTGCTGACAGTTTGGAATGGGCTTATAGGATTCATAATCACAGAAACCATCAAAAACGATGCATGACTCGACAAAATTGCAGCAAAATTAATTGTTCATTCACCATTTTCAACACCCTATAAAGTATATAGGGTTCCTTATTTGGGCGGACACTGCAGATCTCGAATCTTAATATTGATACAATGTTAAAATTTTCAAGAAAGTGCTAATTTTGTTCTATATTTCCTTTAATTTTAAAGTTTTTCTGTTATTGAAACTGCCACACAACTACCGGAGCGAAGCCGGGCACACTAGCTAGTTAGTAATAAGTATAAATTAAAAAATAATTTGAAGTTGGAAATTAAATGCTTTTAAATATTTCTTAACATTGTAAGATTTTATTTTAACAAAATAAATTGAAATGTGAATGAATTATTGGTGGAAATAATCAATATATTTTAAAATTTAAATATAATAATAATTACCTTCCTTGTTTATAACCTGCACTTGTTTATAACACATAACCTTTCACAACCATGCTTATAACCTACCAACAACATACCATAATCTTCACAACATCCTAATTTTGTTCATATTCTGGTTAGATCTGATCATGTATTACACGATAACAGAAAAAATTTAATATTACACTCGTGAAAAAAGTAGAATTTACAACTCTCGTGAAATTACCATACTCGCTTCGCTCGTGTGGGTAAACGTTTCACTCGAGCTGTAAAATGATCTACTTTCGTCACTTGTATAATAAATAACTATCATACTAGAGGTTTAAACGATTAACGATAACTAAATAAAATTGAAGTAAAATCCGATGAAAATTTTTAAAAATCATTTGGTGAATTTTGTCAAGAGTGGTTTTTTTCAGGGTGATTTTTTACATAAGTGAAAAGATCATATCCTGATCATTAATATTTTTAATTAAAATACTAAGTTTCGAGTGAAGTAAGAAATATATTTTTTTAAAATATTTATTACTTGACATATTTTGGTCCTTTAGTAGTAGGTTAACAGTATTGTTATAATATTTTACCAAAATACACCTTTATTTCCGTAATGCATTAGAAATTATGGTTTCCAAATAATATAACAAATAAAAAGTTCCTCTTTGGAGCTGGAAGAGTTTAATTTCAAAATAAGAATTATTCACTATTGCTCAGATGTCGACTAGTGTATGTAAACATTTTTTGGTTAACACTTTTAATAAATTCCGTCTATTAATCAACACCAGGACCAAATATGTTTAAAAAACATAAATAGTAACCGAATAGAAAAATTAATGAATTTGAATAAAACACCTAAATAAGTATATCTTCATAAATATATGTATTCATGAAAATATATCTTCTATCCTCTGATCGATATTTTTTTTTATCCGAATTGGATGTCTATATCTTATGTAATTTATGTACTGTATCACTATGTATGCGCCGTAAGCATCAAAGATCGATTTAAATTCTTATATATAAATCAATCATGATTTTTAAATTAAAAATCAAATTTAACAATTTGTTATAAATATTATTATATTTAGAAAAAATAATCTTCGATTTCAAATACTTTAATTATTTACCGCTTCCTGGTTCTTAGTGTATATAATATCAACTTAATAATGAAAAAATATATATTGCAGATCACAAGCATTTTGGTTTAATAAATTCATAATGACGAATATAAATACTACAATAATATATTAATAATATGAAATGAAATAATTAAGAAGAAATATATATTTGAAAAAAAAAAAAAAACACCCACAGGCCTATGGCATAAATTTCCTGAAATTAAGGTTGATATAAATGTACTAACCAAACGATTTATTTTTTTGGCTTTCAATTAATTTTTTCCGCATATCATTGCAATAAACAAAACATCGTAAATAATATATGAGTAATTAAAATGCAATATTTTCCTCAACATTTCAAATAGGCTATTATTCGAAAACACATCACTCCATGACGCCTAAATACATAAATAAATACAAAAGTGGCTAATTTGGTAGTAAAATAACTTTTATGAACATCATATCTTTAGTAATAATAATAAAATGTCAGCTGTTACCTCCCTCCAGAAAAATTCTATTACATTATCCATCAAACAATAAACAAGAACAGAAGAATGGTTGAATAGGACTCGGGCCGAAATACAATATGTTTCCGAGTATATGAAAGTTGTTGCGAAAAGGCTACATCGCGGAAATGGGAAAATGGGAAACCCATTATGGGATTACGGGGAGTGTGCCAGGTTTTCCACCGACGAGATCCAATAAAGGTACTTTTCCAATATGTTCGTTCCTCCGCTAAGCTAACGGGTTTTAAGCCCTTTTTCCATCCCTTTAAGGGCGTGTTATTCTAATTGGCATCAACGTGGCTTAGGGAAGGGTAGAAAACCTAATTGAGACAACGTTATTTATATAAAAAAATATATTGACGATTACATGTTTTTGGGAATCGAATGGAATTTAAAATAAGAACCGATAATTATTGTCTAGATTGATTTTCCGTTCTAGTTTGAAATGTTTCAACCTATGAAACTCCATTCTAATATCAAACATTCAAAAAACGAAATTATTATTATAATATGCACGAAATTTTATAATAATTTAGTTAAGTGAATTGTTATCTTTAATTACCAATTGAATCTATTTAGTTTGGCAATCCATGTCTTCATATTCTTGTAAAAGTGATTTTGATTGTGTTTATAATGAAATCTTTCAACGGAGCTAAAGGATTCAATATTGAACATAAACTTGATAAGGTATGAGTAGTATTAAAATCGTCATTTATCCAATCCTGTCGTAATTGTCTATGTTTAAATATGCACGCCTAAGGAAAATACCTAACTTTGAATTCTCAAACAATACGTAAATTACAGCAAAGGGATGGTTAATTTAGGACAGTTCTAACAATAAAACTTTCTAATATCCTAATATTTCTTACAATATCTCTAAGTATATTTTTATTTATAGCCATATCTCATAGGATATATGTATCATATATGAACAATTTGGAAGGGTTGAGCTTCACAGTCTATACAACGATAGCTATTGAGGGGCTTCACGGGCAAATACATCGATAGACTATAGTATAAGCCTAGGATCTCCAAAAAATAAATAAGAATAACCTATATAACTTTTTGCTTTATTTGACTGATAAGCTCGTTTCCCACAATAGTTGCATACTGTTTATACCTAAATATCGGCATCACCATGCTAAAGTAACGAATGTGCAACTAAAAACCTATGCATATTCGCTACTTTAGCATGGTGACGACGATATAACCTTGTTTTATTTTATATTGTTTATAACATTTATAACATTGTTTATAAGTATTCAAGTTTTGTGGGATTTATAAGATATTTTTTAAATACGGGTTTCACTCAACGCCTTCGATATATCGTTCATTCTTACAAGGCATTGGTCGTTGGAGCCTTCTTGTAAACAAGCAACATGCTCCTAGCGTCAATGCTCACTTTGATATGAATGATAAGATTGAGATGAACGTTAAGATTTAACGAAAATCGGATTTATGTAATATCCATACTTTGAAACCTTAATTTGAAGATTTCGTAAGGAATGAGTTATCTACCCAAGGTTCTGAAAAGGATGTGGCTTCCGTATCATTCAACGCTAGTCATCTATCATTGGGGTCTTCGAAAATCATGAGTGCTCCAATGACCTGATCATCATGTTAATACAATGGTCGGTCCTTTTGATATACCGCCTACTCTTATCTGCTCATGTGTGTGTTGCGAGAGTAGGCGTGCCTTCCAAAACAGTAATCTATCTTATTCAACGGCGCAGAGCAAACATGCGCCTCTGGAATGAGTCAATATCCGAGAACTTGCTCTCGATCGGGGAACAGCGATACGGCGAAGACGCCCATTGTCAGCGAGTATCGTCACAGCCGCGATCTGACCTCGAGCAGAGTAAACTGTAAACATTGAGAGTGAGAGGCGAGTATTGCCGTTAAATAATACATTGTAAAAAGAAGAAGAGAGAGAGTGTAGGGAGCTCGGCTGTATTTAGGACCCCCCCTTAAATCCGGCCCTAACAGGATTTAGGAGGTGGCATTGTAGTCGGCAAAAACCTATTACCCCACCCCCTCCCACCACCCCTTCAGACCACTTAAATTAACAAATTCAATTAGAAATTAACTCGTTCAATGAAGTCGCTCCGGAGCCGGTGGAATTAATGCCGGCTAACCTCTTCCTTCTTTCTATATTCCTCTCTTTCTATGCCTCGCTCTATTCATACAAATGTTTTCATTTCGCCTCGCCTCGCCTCACTTGGCTTATTAAAAATTAACGGCCTTGGGAGGTCTCGTCCAAGGCTTGCCGTCCAATTTCTTGACTCAATTACGCGGTCTCCTTTCTATTTATAAAAAAAGAAAAAGGGGTAATTTTTAGATTCCACAAATAACTTTACCAATATTCAGCCTAATTTAAATTATATATATTTTTTTATCTATTTATTTATTGGCTTATAAGACAGCGTAGTCATGGAGTCTGGCCCAATCAATGTTAGAGTTAGTTAACAGGTTAGAATAAAATTAAAGCAAAAAAAAATTAAACTAATAAAATAATGAGCGCTGTATAAGAAGAAGATATGAGAGATACTCTAATATAAAAGAAATTTACTGACTAACACTAGCAGAATTAAACTAAATTTAACAATAGTTCAACTAAAAAAATAAACTTACTGAAAAACTAAATTTTTTTATAATTACCACCATTTATATAAAATAAAATATTATCCAAATTTTCTTAAATATACATTTCTTTTAGGTACAATGATGTGATGCACAATGTTGCCATTTAAAAGGGTACCAAAATATGCACTTAATTTATTTGTATGAAACTCAAGCATACGAATAATTAAAAGATTATTTTATAGTAATTGATTTGCAGGTAAATTGCCAGAGTTGAAAATATTAACTGATGACATAATAAAGTAAAACACATTGTCCAATTGTTCTAGGCTTTTAATATCTAGAACCCTCATCAGTGATGTCATCCGAGCCCGCACTGATATATTTGTCAAGATTTCTCGTCTTTAATTCTCAATAAATAAGCATTCTCCGAATTCGAATTATATTAGAAAATAAAATTGATATTCGCAAACACCAAAACCCTTATACTAACTTGTTTACATTCAAATAATGCGGTTCTATTGAGTTTCATGATGGGCTTGACCTTTCGAAAAATTATAATAATAATGTTTATTTTATCCACATTCATATCGTTACATATTCAATAAGAATAACCGATAGTAATCCATATCGTGGGTTTCCTGTCGAGTCTTATATTTCCATCGTAAAACATAAAATAAAGAAAAAAATAATGAGAGAAATCAAGAATAATGCTATCCTCTGGAAAATCTCTGGAAAATCTCGTTTACAGATAAACGCAGAGAAGAAGTTATCTTAAAACGTTTATGTATTGGTCATACCCGCCTTATCCATGGCTACATTATGGCTCCCGATCCTCCACCTGATTGTCTGATGCGGCAGTCTGCGTTCGATGTGTTCACATCTTGACGGATTGTAGAGCATATGAAATAGATGGTTTGTTTGACGTCACTTCATGCCACTAAGGCTCATCGTACGATGCCACAGTGGGAGTCCTATACTTTGCCTATCCACGTATAATTAGGAATGGCATTGATGGAGCAATTTAAGATATGCCTACCAATCTAACTTTTATTTTAAAGGTCAACGTACAACAATAGCTAATCTTTTCGACTACCACGAACGTATAGAACTAATATAGAAAGAAAGAAAGAAAATATATAGAGTAAAACTATAGCGGTAAATAAGTTGATAATGACCCTAGTGGTTAACATCTTTCTCACGTGAAAATCACTGATGATGCTTATTACAATGGAATGATGAGAGGATATGGCTCATTTTTTGATGTGGCACGAGCTCATTAGAGAGAGTTTGGAGGTTGTGAGCGTGGAGAGTACAAAGTAACCACGGGGGTCTCCCCTCTGCTACAGTACCTCGTTTGCTTTTTACCGGAGCTTCAGCCGACAACCTCGCCGATAGTGCTAATAGAGTCGTGTGTCCGCTAATGGTCACCACGGCTGAGGGATCTCTCTAAGCGAATAATCACTGAGCCAGCAGTGTTTCGGATCCACAATACACTTAAATAGCTGGGTCATAACGCTTATTTATCTCTGTGGCTCATCTAAGTTTCATTATCGTTTGAGAACATCAAGCAAAAAAAGTTAAAATATCAAGGTTACCAAACGTAAAATGAAGTAATAAATATTATAATATTCTTCTATGTTACCTGCATCGCTAAAAACGAAACTTTCCTTCTTAAATTGTATCTGGAAATTCCTGGGATCATATACATCAAGAAAGTCCTATACCATCATATAGAATATTAGATACGGAAAGCCTTAATTTCAGCAGGGCTCCATTTTATAAGGTTAACGGTATTAGTTTATAAATAAAAAATATCAAACTACTAAGTAAAATCACTAGTAATTTGTAGTATTTTAGGTACTAATACTCCCCGGTCCACCAAACCTCGGATTTTGAATTATCCGGTCCTCATCCCGAAAGAATTCTATTGCCCTTTTATTCCCCGTAACTCCAACACCCTTCCCACCTTAAAATCCCGCCTGATTAATCACTTCCTAGCCATCCAGTGTCCTTAAAACATGTAAATTGGTGCTTCCTATACATTAATTGAAGCGTGGAAATGCATAAGGGTCTAAATGCAAAAAAAATAAAGTGCCAAATTGTTATATGTGCCAAAGCCATTCTTCAGAAATTGGTGTAAGTAATGTTTTGTTGTTAGAAAAGAGTTCATTGAACGTATGAAAGATGGCATGGATGTATGCACAGGACGCAGTTCACCCTAGAGGGTATAAGTCACATCATTTCTGTAAAAATTTCCTGAGGCACTTATACCCTTATGCATTACCACGCTCCAATTTTTAAAACGATGGAATCTTTTATTTTATTTTTAATTTTGTTTTCAGAAAATGTAAATTATGTTTTACCTGATCTCTTAATTCATTTTAATTTGTTATATTTAAGTTTCTTTCTAAGGCTCTAAAGTATGTATATTTGTTAATTTTGTTCCTGAGGGACTTGTCCCTGAACGAATAAATAACAAGTATATTTATGAACGAAAAAAAAAAATCAAATCAATTAAATTGACTATTTGTGGTCTTTAAAATATATTGATATATATATATATATATATATTAAAGAAATAGAAGTCAGTAGGAGGAAATCGAAGAAGTCGAATATTGAAAATATTGAGAAAAACATTCTTTGTACAAATAACAGTATTTAAGAACACGGATTTTGCAATAAAAGGTTCTGGAGCCTTTAGGTAGAGAAAGAATAACGCTAGATTTGTGTCTATTTGCATCAAATTTAGAATAATTGTTACTGTTTTAATAGTTTTTTCCCAATAGTTGTTAGTTGCGTTCATAGCTAAGTGACTTAATAGTTAATAAGTTACTTTCCCAAGAGCTTCAAAGAAAGGTTTTTAGAAAAGCTCCCATCGGTGACAATGTAGGTCCTAAAATCAGCCACTTTTATTTAAAACCTTTCAAATGTAACTGCTACTTCTTTGGAGCTTTGATATAATATCAAATCGAATCATTAAACCACTAATCCAATTTTGGTTGTTTTCATTGGGAAACTAAACAACCGATTTATGTAGTTATGAATCCTATTTGATATTTTCCAGTTTAATCAAGACAATACATGATATTATTGAGACTTGGTTTCGATGTTACTTATAAATAAATATAGAAGAATATTGAAGAAACAAAACGAATACAAGGTAACAAAGGGTTTGTTTCAGTATCTTTCCAACTATGAATAAATTCTTCCTACATTCACGGCTTTATAAAATAATATCTTTTGAGAGGGACTGCCCGTTGGCCATTAGACCGCGGGTGCATCTACTCTACTTCCAGGACAAAGGCCTCCGCATTTTCCACTTTTTTCTATCCCGATTTTCCGGCTCTCCAGGCCCAGGTGCAAGTGGGTGGAAATATAAAATGCAGTTTAGGTCAGCTCCGCTTTTTATATCGAAAAAAAAAACAAGGTAAAAAAAAAAAAACCGATGCACGGTCGGATAAAATACCTCGTAAAATGTGGCCTGGGCTTACCAAATCAGTCCCTATTCTGCACCATCGTTAATAAACCCAACCGTGTAAAAATTCCAGCTGAGTCGGCATGTTTTTATTCCGCCTGGTAAATGCCTTGTTTCGTTATCCTCTCGTTGGTTTTTTTTTTTTTTTGTTATCAATATAAAAGTAAAAATTGTGTTTTCTGTAGTGAAACTGCAATGCTGTTAGGTAACGTATGCGCTTTCAGTCATTTCTGGGATTTCTGTAGAAGTCATAACGGCATTCGAGGAACTTGAAGTATAGCTACCAAATTGATAATGTAGTCTATGATGCCACTTATAAGCCGATGAGTTTATTTTTTTCCAATGTCGAAAGCTCTCGACAGTAGAATAGTATATGAATAATAGTTGTGTGATAGTTGACTACGAGTTGTATTAACATTGTAATGCGAAAAAAACACGAAACATATGATTTTAAATAGTTCTAGACTTGTTGGAACAAACTGTTCTAGTACATGTTTGTGATTACGATGTTCGAGTACTATGTAGGCTGGCCTAGAACCTTCCGGACAGTTCTTCTTAAGACTAAATATAAAGAGCGATGGACAGCAGTTAGTCTTGTTCTGAAGCTCAAGTCATGTGGTTATTTTTGTGCTACTGTGCGGTGACAAAGTGATTATTTTTGTAATTTGTTTAATTATTTTTATTTTCATAGTTTGTGTATCATTGTTAAATCTTATTTTCCTTCAATAAAAATTATCTGAACCCACAAGTTGTTACAATGCGTTAAAAAGTGGTTTCTTGTTTATAGTTGAATTATAAACTGTTCATTTTTATAAACAAAAGTGAAGCAAAGACTTTGTTTACTACAGAATATTTTGCGAATGATCCGATTAGTAGATTGCCTTTGTTTCAAATACAACAGAGAGATTGAATGCCTTTCCATTAGTCTCTTATGCTATACGTTGTTTGTTTTTGTTTTTTTTCAAAGAACACTCAGTGAACTAGCAATATTTTGTCTTAAATTAAAAATAAAGCATCAAAGATACGAAGGGGAAAATATTTTTTATAAAAAATCATGTAGGGACTTTTATTCTGTAATACGAGCAGCTTGTTTCGCTTTTTTCACATGAAAAATGGCCTTAATAAGGAAAATTCGAAATTATTAAGGTGTTTTTTGGTGGAGCACCTCTCTTTTAAAAATCCTATTTGTTATTTTTTTTAATTTTAACTTCCGGTAAAGTCAAATTCAAAGATCATATTTGTTACTTATTCCAGCCTGGATAATGTAAAATATTATTGCCGATTGCACTTTTTGGAATTATTTATCTGTTAAATCCGTATCCAACTAGAAGTACTTTACCAGCATCTAAGTAAACATTTGATAGTTTTTTGAATAGTACTTACCAATCTTTTTTTTTTTAATAACTACCAATTTTTTTTATTGTAAGAAATAATACATTCTGCCACAATCAAGAGCATTAATATTATATCTATAAGGACTAATTTACGCATTGGATATTCACAAAACCAAGTGATAGTGGAGTCTTCTTCTAGTTTCCGCGTAAAGTATTCTTTCTTTTGATTACTTTTAAAACTGATTTCACCCACTTTTTTTAAATGAAATTAATTCAGCATTGAATGGACGATGTTGGTCGGACACAATCGACGGAAAATTTGCCAGTATTATTGTGTGATAAAAATCAAATATTAGACCGTATTTGAAAGCGACACATGAAATTACAAAGGTCGATTGAAAAAAAATTAAAAATAATCAACGATGTTGGTGTTTTGATTAACTTTTTTCTTGAGTAATTTCGACATTCTAAATGGTATTCATTGTCTCTAGTTTGAATATCTGCTCTTATTAAGAAGCATTCATGTTGTGCATATATCAAATTTTAATCAGTCAAAAGGTACACCTAGTGGTAATTGATATTGTATGTCAGTGACTTTCAAATGCTGTATCTTCGTAAAAACCCAGCTGAGCATATCTTTGGGAAGGGAAGCTTGCCTGGAGATCTACCTCCTCTGGATCTCCTTGACGATCACAGACATGGAAGGAGGGTACGGAGAGAAGCAGACGTACCGAGGATGGGTTTTAAGGGGTTGCCGCCCCAATTTGGTGTTTTCCGAGCGATGAGAAGGCAATCACACTAGAACGATTACCAAAGTGTCTAGGATGGGCTAGAGCCCAGTGGGGTAGAAGGGCCCACTGGACAAAGGCTCTCATTACGCACGGTCAAGACGCCCGATCATAAACTTATCCGCTTCAAGTCTCCTTCCAATTACTTAACCCTCTCTGAGGAGATTTTAGTAAAGCTTATGTGCCAAACCGGCTGAACGGATAAAAGGGGGGCTTTAGCATTTAATGCTCAGTCAATTCCGAATTATTAATATCTCTCTGTTAGTTGGGGTCACCGCCCATTAATTTGGGGTTGCCGCAATAATTAAATTTTAATCATAATAAATTTTGATAATATGTAATTAAATACATTCTGTGCTGTATTGAACAGTCATCGAATTTCATCCACTACTTTAGCAAAACCGTTGAAGTTCAGTTGATCTGGTAAAGTGTGTGAGCGTTGCAGTCATTACACCATTTACTGTCACACTCGATGGTATTGGTCGAGTTAATAGCAGCTACTCTCACCGTATTGGCAAATATAAGAATACGCTGTGACGCACTTAAATCAAATGTAATCATCAAATGAGTTGTTTAGGGAAAATATTGTAAGATTTAAATTGTTTCTGAACTTAACTTTTTCTAATCGTACATTTGAAGTGATATTCGTTAATAGAGCATTACATATCTTAATTTCCGATCGAAAAAAGGAATGTTATGGCCAAAATTCATAACTCAACAAGAATTCACTTTGTTTTGGATCCTTTTCTTCCATATTATAACTATGCACTGATCATTAAACAGAGAAAATGACTTTAAAACGATACAAACCTAGTGCGATGAGCGCAACACACAACTTTCAATTACCAACATACTTTGATTAGGAATTGACGTGTTTTGATAAATGGCATTTCTCAAAGTCGCAAATTCTTCCACATTTATTTTCTTATTTTTGTTTGTATTTCCTCTTTAAAGTACACTATTTTTTTTTTTTTTTTTTTTTTTTACCTAGAAGTTTATATTAGTGATAGTTCGGCAATGCAAGCATAATACTCCAAATCGTCTGATTTTATAATTCTCCATGTAGTTGTTGAAAACTTCATGTAGTTACCATGAAACAAATAATTTCCATTAAATGATCAGAACATCTTTAAATATAACCAATGTTATGTCATTAGAGGCGTACTGCGTATGCGTGGGATCTACGTGTTTTATGAGTTGACGGAATATTTTTCTTTTTTTCTCCTTTATAAGTTGATACGTAATAATGATAAAGCTTACCTGATATTAAACAATACTTGATTCTCATTAAACATGACGAGTTTAATCAAAATCGTTAAAGCTATTTTTGAGAAAATCGTAAAAATGAGATGGTTAGGGATGCATCGCAATACTTTCCCTTACTATGTATTTCATATATAGGTAAGTGAAAGTAAAAAGAGGAAATTCAAATAACATTTTACTTTTTATTATTAAGCTTACCTCTTGAAAGATGAAAGAAGATATTTTTATTGACAATTTTTTCTTCCCTTTATCCGAGACTTTTTTTATAAGGTTGGTTCCTCAGAATTCTTCTGGAAGGATTGTCTTTTCTACATAAGTATTCCAAGTTTTTTCAGTCCCACGAATTATTCTTTAAACAATCCTCCGCAAGATCACACTTGGATAAAATCTTATTTTTGACCGGGGGATTGCATTAGCAATAAATTTCAATTGACAAACATTGAGGGAAGAATGCCCCAGGACAAACAGGAGTACACAAGACTGTAGGCCTTTAAATCGAGTTATCCCTAATGCCGACCCGATGGCTGCTATAACTAGAGCTGACTGATGAGGTTGTAATTCACCATTATTCCATTATATTGTGTAATTTAACTGCTACGAGGGCGCCTCCTGCGGTAACGATGAGATGGGACACGTGACCTCGCACGTGGCTCAACGCCTGTCAAACTGATTACGTTCAAGTTTTGTTACTGTCGTCGGCACTGTCTCTATATATCTCTTGTCTCTTTGTCATGATTGTTATATCTTATAAGTTTAAACTATTATTTCTCTAAAGGGTTTTCTGGAAGAAAATGAAACCTCATTAGTTTTTTTTGATATATATATTTTTTTTTCAATCAATGGAAGGCTAGAAACTACCCAGTCTAGCCATAAATTCTGTCACAAAGAAAAACTTGAATATTAAAAAAACAACAGTGCTACAAAATTGTTTATTACATTATATAAATGTACAAAGAATACAAACTTCTATTATAAAATTATATTTCAAAATGTCCTCCTTTTGCACGACCACAGTCCTTCAAACGGCCTGGCCGCTCATCTATGGGATCTATGGGACGACGCACCTTTTCCATGGGGAAATTTATAACAGCATTTTCCAGGGACCTCTTCAATGATTCTATGTTAGGGTGTCTCACTCTGCAGGCCGTGTCCTCCAAGTCAGGCCACAGTTTGTAATCCAGAGGGTTGAGGTCTGGACTACCAGAGGGCCATTGTTCAGCAGTTATAAATTCAGGGAGATTTTTGCGTAGCCAGGCTTGCGTACTTTTTGCTTTATGTGCTGGAGCTGAATCCTGCTGCAATATCCAGTGCTTCCCAGAAAAAAGGGTATCGTTCAAGGGAAATACAACATTCTCCAGCACATCCTCCTGGTATGTTTTAGCCTTCATTTTTACTCCTTGAACGCAAAAATGGAGGGCCATTACACCTTCCCAGCTAACTCCCCACCAAACCATCAAACTTGAAGGATGGTGGCCTCTTTCCACCTTCTTTGCGGCTTTGGCTGCTTCCTTGGAGCTGGTTGCATAAACCCTATCATTTTGTTTGTTCAACTTCTACTCTACAGTAAAAACGTTTTCGTCTGTGAAAAGAATTTGTCCGTGCAGGTTATCTGCGTACCTGCGGAGCAATGCTTTCCTTCTTTCTATTCTCCCCTTCTTCAGAGAAGGAGTAAGAAGATGACCAGTGGCGCGTCGGTAGGCCCTTAGACCAAGGTCTTCTCCAATAATTCTTTACATTGTTCTTGCTGACGTATTCATCTGCCGGGCTAGGATTTTTTGTTTTTGAAGAGGATTTCTTGCAATGCGTGCCCTCACTGCTTTTATCTTATATTTAGTCTTATATTGCTTCTTATATTTAGTCCGAAATCGAACATTCTAGAAGGGCCTAGAATATTCTCGAAACACCCAGAAAATGTAATAAAGCAGTTATGAAACGTTTCTCTTTATGAAAAAGAACAAAATATAATATTGTTAACATCCTCTTTAAATGTTCTACATTCTTGCTAAACAAATCACAGATGACGTTTGGGTCGAGAGTACTACTCTTTTAGAAATAAAACAAAAAAAAAATTGCTAAAAATATCCGATTTTTGAGGTATGACGTTGTTGAAAAGATTCAGGAATATTTCCTTTAAAATCAAAGATAATTGTATTTTTCATTAAAAAATTTTCATATATTTAAATAATTTCAGGAATTATAGAAAAAAGGACAGAATTGATAAATTTCATTAATGGTAAAAAAATATTGGAACTTCGCATCTTTAAAATTATTTTTCTTTTAATTGAGGTTACTTCAGTTAAAATCATCCCTAACCAAAATAACATATTATGTCAGAAAATTTATCTTGTTATTTCGGTCTGTAAAATATAGAGCGACAAAGAAACTCTCCGAGTCATTTGAGCTTCAATAGTAAATTATTAAAAAAAATTATAATATTCTTTCTTCATATAAAAGATATATATGGAGAGAGACAATAATGGAGCTAATTAATTATCATTCGCCCCAAATTAAAAAAATAACTAAATTTATATAGCCCTAATTCCACTCTAATTTTTGTGCACTAAAATTATCTAATTTCTTACTACGAAAGAACCAACACTACCAAGTTGTGTGCTATTTGCTATCAGTTCTATCAACAGGAGTACCCCAAGGTTCTTTGCTCGGTACCTCACTCTGCATTACATACGACTTATGCGATGTGTCTCGTAACACAATAACAGTGACACAAAAATTCTATAACTTTATTTAATGAAATTCTATATAACCCGATAAAATCGGTACATCCTGAATCGTAAATTTATTTTTGGCTTAGTTTAACAGCAAACATTAGTAAATCCTCACTTCATTATCTATTACATCCAACCAGGCAACATGCTGAATTTTTAAGAAGTTCACTTTACGTTTTCTCCACATGTATAAAATGCCTCTTTGCGAATAATAATGATTGAACAGGTTTTCTTAAACTAACTCGATCCTGAGTTCCTCAACGCAAGAGCGACGCACTTAACAACGAAGCTCTAATGTTACTTAGGCCGCAGTCCACTAAGACACTTGGCTCTCGTCCAATAGAAAACGTGTAGTGGGTGTCAGAGATGTAAGAGCAGCGCTGATTGGATCCACTGATGGATTACAGTACAATTGTAGGCGACTAATGAACCAGCTGCCTCGGGGTCCGGTCTAATCTGCAACAGCTCACTTACGGTCGACCCCCCTCCCTCCACGACAAAGGATATGTTGCCCAGTAATCGTGGATTAAGAGCTCTTTCAATTATTTTGATTGGTTCGAGAAATGTTCTATTGCTTTCACCATTTTTGAGATGTTTTCATCAACAATCTAAAATTTATAAATGTTAAGTCGGGAATACCACAAATATCGAACACTAGAGGGGACACACGGTCATTTTGACCTTAATTCTTCTTTATACTTATCATTAACCTTGTATTACATTTCTGTAATAAAATGTTTGCATAGAGTGACATATTTAGGGAATTATCAGGTCTTTAAAAAAATACGTATAAAATGGACAGAAGTGTATTTTGTGAAAAGTAGCAAACTTCTAAAATTTTGTTTTTTTAAATTAAAAAATAAAAAGTAATCAAATTGTTAATCTTATCATTTTCCCGTAGTAAAATATATTTATAACAAAGTAAAAAGATAATTAATCATAAATAATAAATAAATTCGTTCAAACTATATCTAAAAGCAGAAGGCATCACTGCCATCAGCAAGAAATTAGGATTAGAATGCCTGATGCAAAAATATTAGTTTAACAATAACCATTTGAACATATTCCACATGTTATACGTTTTGGTAAAGGTTTGTCGAAGGATCTATATTCTTTGGGCCATTTCATTTGGTGTACCGAGTACCCCTTCCGTACGAAGTCGAAGTTCTTTCTGAATCTCATGTGGGGATCTACTAAACTTCTTGCAAGAATCTTAATGAGTTTGACTCATTATATGAATCCAAAATCCAAGTCATTTTAAATAGAAGTATATAGCATAATAGAAGTAATCTGGTACAGAAGAAACAAGTCACACTCGGATGGACAAAGAGTCCAAAATATCCGATCGCGTTTTTGAATAGGTCTCAGATACAAGTAAATAATTGGAGGATGATAGGGGTTTGCTAAAGTACTGTGACTAACATAAAAAAATAAATAAAAATAGGTCTATATTTTTACACATTGTCCCCGGTTAAGGGTGAAAGCCCACACAACATATAAATTACATATACTTACAAAATCCCCAAGTCATAATTAAAACTTATATAAAAATCCTGATAGATAAATATAGTAGGATATAAGGAAAGGAAGGACCCTAATAAGAAATTTTTCAAAAATCGAAACTTTATGCTTTAATGGTTATTGTTATACTAATATTTTTGCATCAGGCATTCTAATCCTAATTTCTTGCTGATGGCAGTGATGCCTTCTGCTTTTAGATATAGTTTGAACGAATTTAGAAAAGTGATCAACAATGTCTAACATCTTCAAAATTGTTCATTTACTTGCCTGTATTTTTGTGTCTGACTCAACAACTTCTTCCTTCCTTCCATCATCCTGGTCTCCTCCAGTCACTTGCGTCCTTAGCGGAACATTTCTTTCTTCTTACTTATCAATAAGCCCTCTCCTAACAAAACACCTATCATTGCTAAGGTGCACAATCTTACATTTGGGCACACAATTCTATTCTCAATAGCAGTAGTAACTTACAAATTTGACCACACGGTAACACAGTGTCGACCCTCCGGGTCTTGGGGGTGGAATAAAAAGATGCCATCACTACTCGATTTAATCCAAACGAAATAATAACAAAGGAAATAGATACATTAAACTAGCCTTACAAAACAAATCATCATTCTCATCCCAAACAAATGGGGAAGGCCATTGATAATCGGTAATATTGAAATATCGATATTTTACCATCGATGAAATCTAATTAGATATTATCCGTAAGATATATTAATTTATTATTTCCGGTGGGCCCCACTATACTATGGCAGTATGGTACCCACCGGGTGGGGAAATCAACCCCGTTTGCAAATCTGTTGTACAGGAAATTTCAAAATGTTCTGCTCACTGATTCTTTCGTACCCACTGATTGGCCATGATTTATTCGAAGTATAAGGGGGCTGGAAAAGTTGTCCACTGTATCAATAATTATATCATAGATTTATTATGTTATAAATTATTTATATAATGTTATACTGGAGTTGGGTAAAGGTCAACGGTTTTGTTTTAGATTAGGATGATTGATAGTTCGTTTTTTCAGCCAAATTTTCTTTATATAGAGAGCCTGGGTTTCCAACCAAACCTGAGGATCTGCGAGAGCTTGTTGAGTCGAGTAATCCACATGTTTGGATCGAAATATAGGCTCTCCAAACAAAGAAAATTTGACTGAAAATCCTAATGATCAATCATCCTAATAATGTTATATTGTATTATATTATGCAATGTATTATACTGAAACTTATATAGTATCACGTTGTCATGCACTTTACCAATGGTTTACTTAGTACCATGTATTGAAATATTATGTTTTGTCAATTTATGTATTTTTTGTTTGGTTTTGTTAATTTACCTAAGATTGGCGGGATGTGCCGACAGGTCTGGTTCCAGAACAGGAGGGCCAAGTGGAGGAAGACAGAGAAGTGCTGGGGCCGCTCCACGATCATGGCGGAGTACGGGCTGTACGGGGCCATGGTACGGCATTCCCTCCCCCTACCAGAGACCATCCTCAAGAGTGCCAAGGAAAACGAGTGCGTGGCGCCCTGGCTGCTGGGTGAGTTATCATCTCTAAGCTGTCTTATCTATTGATCGTGTCAAATTCGATTATAAACCGTTAATTGCAGACCTGCCGACTTACTGGGCTATTTTCCATAAGATTATCAGCTATTTCTTTCGATATTTACTTCACTTTGGAATCGATAAAAAGTCCGAAATCATAAGAAATATTTTTCCTGTGAAGCAACAACAAAATAAATTATAAATATTCGTTAAATTTCTCCAAAAACAAGTTTGTTGAATATTTTTATAGCAGTGATTCGAATTTTTCTTTAAAAAAATAATTAAAGCGAAAAATATAATAACATTTTTTGAGTATTTATTTTCCGTTAATTCACGAACATCACTCTTATCGAACGAAGTTTAAAAAATAAAAAAAGTAAAACAATTTTGTCTCAATTAATCTATTAATATTGATTGCTGTGGTTGTTCTTCATTAGAACGTTTAGAAATATTTTCGGCAATTCGAAGCTTTTATGAATCGGATTTGAAACTAGTTTTAAGCTGCTAGGATTTCAGTTTCTAATTTCTAACTGACAGGGGTGGCCATCCTATTCATGTACAAGTACCCTTATATTATATTGTTTCCTATTCTTAAATTGAAAGTAAAATGACGAAAAAGATATTTTTTTATAGTAAATGAGTGAAAATGAAATAGGCAATATCCATGACAGATTGTTATTAAAAGTTGATTATTGGTATTAAGGAAATAAAGTATATTTTTTTATGTAGAACAATCATATTTATAGACGAATGGATGATGGAATGTTAAAAAATGTGGAACAGGCCCCAGAAGAGGGCAAAAAGCTCGAAACGGGATAAACTAGGAAGAGTTTCCTTCAATTAAAGAAAAACGTATTAAAAACCAAGTCTTCCTCACTAAAGTGAAAAATACAAGTAGAAAAACATTTATTTTTTTTTAATATATTATGACACTTGCTGAGATTTCCTTTATGTTTTCCCATTCTCATAGGTTTTAAAGTATTAAACTTCCCCAAAATCTGGTTCCCTTAAATAAACTGATTTATAGATAAACTCGTGTAATTCTAAATTCCATAAATATGTGTTAAGTAAACATTACATCCATCTAAATAAATAGCATCATAAAAAGGATAGGTTGAAAATCTTATAAAATAATTAATGTTTACATCAAAATCTTTTAATCTCCCAAGACTATATTAGTGATCGATATACTAATTCAGTCTTAAACAATATATTAAACATACATATTTTTATAAATTCCATAGGTTTCCTGTATGAAATAACTAATACTGTAATAACATCAATCTTTTATAAGGTGTTCTTTCTTTGATGTTGCTTGTATAGTTTTCATCATGAAAAAAAAAACACTTTTTCGTAATTCCATATTTTTTAATATCATGCTTACGCATTAAAATATGCGTCAAATCAGAATGTGACATTATCTTAATACACGAGAAAAACTGCATTGTTTTTTTATTTTGTTTTTGGAACATTGAGGGTATCGTAGGGAACTTTGAATTCTTACTTTTGTTTTTTATATATAGGGTTGGAAAATCAATTTTCTATAGTTATTTTAAAGGTCTTGTTGATGTTTTGTGCATTCCCCAATTATCGCTTTCACAACATAACCAACACTTTCCTATTGTGATATTAATAATATTTTGAACTCACTCATATCAGTAGATGAATATGAACTTAGGAGCATTTTTTTTTACTTTCACTTACCTATATATGTAATATATAGTAAGTGGAAGTATTGCGATCGTGAAAAATTTCGACTTCCGGTTTTCAACGGAAATACACGTTTTGGGGTCCCCTGAGTCGAAATGACCAAGTCCCGTGAAATGGTCTGTGTGTGTGTGTGTGTGTGTGTGTGTGTGTGTGTGTGTGTGTGTGTGTGTGTGTGTGTGTGTGTGTGTGTGTGTGTGTGTGTGTGTGTGAACAGACTAGCTCAAAAACTATAAACCGTGCGAACCTGAAATTGGGTATTTAGTGTAGGTATATGCCCGCGATGTGACAGCAAAAATTTCATCAAAATTGCTCAAAGGGAGGTGGTACTTTATTTAATAACTTTTTAGGTTTTTTTCGATTTTCTCAAAAACGGCTCTAACGATTTTGATTAAACTGAGTATTTGATGTATTAATATTCCTGAGATATGACTGTGTAAATTTCATCAAAATTGATTAACCGGAGGGGGGACTTTACTTAATAAATTTTGTATCATTTTCACGTGTTTTTTTTATTTACTCAAAATCGGCTTTAACGATTTTGATCAAACTGGGTATTTGATGTATGTATATGCCAAAGATATGATAGCCAACATTTCATCAAATTGATCAACCGGAGGGGGGACTTTACTTAATACATTTTGTATCATTTTTACGTGTTTATTTATTTACTCAAAAACGGCTTTAAGATTTTGATAAAACTGGGTATTTGATGTATGTACATGCCCGAGATGGGGAGGGGGCACTTTATTTCATAATTTTTTTCCAATTTTTACTTTTTTTCGATGATCTCCAAAACGGCTTTAACGATTTTTATCAAATTCGTCAGGTTTAATGAAAATTAGGTGTTCTTTAATATCAGGTAAGGTTTATCATTATTAAAATGTTCTGAGGGGGCTTAAATGGGTGTTTTTTGTTTGTTTGTTTTTTTGTTTCCTATAAAGTACCTTTGTTTTTGTTTATATGAAGAACTTAACTGTCTCTCGTTACGCCTAAAAATAAGAAATTGCTAAATATAAGATATGATAAAAACCAAGTAAACATGTAGAGGAGAAAAAAAGAAAAATATTCAGTCAACTCATAAAACTCGTTGAGCCCACGCATGCGGAGTACGCCTTTGATGACAGACCATTGTTCATAATTAAAGCCGTTCTGTTCATTTGAGAAGGGGCAATTAACAAAACGCATTAATTTCTAATCTAATAAGTTGGTAAGTGAAAGTTGTGTGTTGCGAGCACGCACCAGATTTTTTTTTTAATAACTATTACCTTGCAAAAGAATAATATTCTTTGCTCTATTGCACCATTTTTCGATGAGATTATTACCTTGTATCTGCGATTTATCTAACCAAAAGTGTTATGTTTAGGACATAGTAACTACCGAATTGAATTATTCGTTTGAAAATACTAAACAATTGAAATAGCCAAAATATTTGAGAGGTGTCATGATCATCGTGACCCCTTCCATCCTAGATCTGCACATGCTTATATAATTTCTTATATAATTCCATGATTTTTCGAGATTGTGCTAAAAGGAATAAAAATATAAAGAGGAGAAAAAATCTAATCTGGATATTGAAGTTTATTAATAGGCGTCGTTACGTCATTTTCAACTTTTGACTCGTTTATGACTACCATTTTATACGAAAAACTTTGTTTTTTTACAGTAATATTTCTAGTGGTATTAAAATTTGCGCCATGCAGTTTATGGTTGGAAGGATGGGCCGTTTAGAATTTTCAATTTTATATTTTTCACCGCAGAGCAAAAATAAGGGAAGGACGAAATTACGTTCCCAAACGTTCTAATCGGAACCGCTGACGGTTATGGGCATAAAAAGGTAAAAAAAAAAAAAAATCCCCCCGGACGATTCTGGAAAACAAGTAAATATCCGTGTAGATTGCTTTGTTTGTCGGGGGAAAAAAGGGAGCCATATATCAGAAAGCAATCCGAACGGGGAGCATAAATCGAGGGAGCGAATGCTAACTGGATAAGGGCCGTAATTGGCGAGGCAGCCACACATCATCATTAGTGGGGGGCTGAACCAAAATGGCCGGCGCCCCTCCCCCCCCTCGCTTTTTTATTATCACTACTGGTCTAGGGGCTAATGAGGCACCGCCCCCTTACCCCCACCCCTTTCTTAATCTTACCCTTTCTAGCTCTTGTTTGCCTCTGTGGCCACTGGTGTGGTGTGAGCTTCCTTTACCGCAGCTAGTTATTGCATCATTACTTGCAAATATAAAGGGTTAATTCAGAAACATTGGATCCCATTTATTTTTTAATTTATAAGGAATGATGATATCAAAGATATCACGACACTTTATGATTTTTATTATTGGAATTTATATAATTCCATTTATTTTTTAATTAACAAGGAATGATGATGTAAAAGATATCACGACACATTGAGGTCTGGTCAGACATAACCGCACCGCACACGGGCATGTTTTATATAGAGAGATTGGTTTAATTATTCCAGCTCAGGTTTATCCAGTCAACGCAATGATTCATAATAGAAAAGATATATATATAATATAAGAATTTGTTAACTGATTAACACCTGAACGAAAATTGCAGTCTGATTCATGTGTGACCAGACCTTTATGATGATAAATTTTTTTTATTATTTTTCCTCTTTATATCTTATTCATCCCTGACAAAATCATACATACAATGTATATATTCGTTACAATCATAAAATTAGTATAGGTTCCTTGCCAGGATGTTTCAATAATCAATCAGGTTTCAATAATTACTTTCATATAAATGACCACTCTTTTAATATTTTTATGGTAGTTGTTGATGACCTAATTTTTAGTTTTGAAAATTCCTTTATAGAATAAGCAAAATCTCAACTAAAATTAAAGTAATATATCTAACTGTATAAAAGTCAATAAGAAGAATTTTCAACTTTATTTAGAACCTTATTCATTATATAGTGGACTGTAGACTTCTTACGTTTTTGAAGATTAAAATTCAATACATAAAATCTATAGAATAAAAATCTGGTGCGTGCGCGCAACACACAACTTTCACTTACCAACTTACTTAGATTAGAAATTGACGTGTTTTGCTAATTATCATTTCCTAAAGTCACACATTTTTCTACATTCATATCTTATTTTTGTTAATCGATAAAGCCGTTTTTGAATAAATAAAAATCTGGTGCGTGCTCGCAACACACAACTTTCACTTACCAACTTACTTAGATTAGAAATTAATGCGTTTTGTTAATTGCTGCTTCTCAAATGAACAGAACGGCTTTAATTATTTAACAATGGTCTGTCTTTAAAGGCGTACTCCGCATTCTTTTTTTCTCCTCTACATGTTTTCTTTATTTTTATCATATCACATATTTAGCCATTTCTTATTTTTAGGCGTAATGAGAGACAGTTAATTTCTCCATATAAACAAAAACAAAGGTACTTTATAAGAAACAAAAAAACGAACAAATAAAAAAGACCTCTACCCGATTTAAGTCCCCTCAGAACATTTCAATAATGATAAAGCTTACCTGATATTAAAGAACACCTAATTTTCATTAAACATGACGAATTTGATAAAAATCGTTAAAGCCGTTTTTGAGATCATCGAAAAAAAGGTAAAGATTGGAAAAAAAAAAATTAAACTAAAGTGCGTCGTTCTTTTGATCAATTTTGATGAAACGTTGGCTATCAAATTTCGGGCATATACATACATGAAATACCCAGTTTGATGAAAATAGTTAAAACCGTTTTTGAGTAAATAAAAAAAAACCTGTGAAAATGATACAAAATTTAATAAGTAAAGTCCCCCCTCCGGTTGATCAATTTTAATGAAATTTTTACAGTCATATCTCGGGCATATACATACATCAAATACCCAGTTTGATCAAAATCTTCAAAGCGGTTTTTGAGTAAATAAAAAAAACACCTGAAAATGATACAAAATTTATCAAGTAAAGTCCCCCCTCCGGTTGATCAATTTTGATGAACTTTTTACAGTCATATCTCGGGCATATAAATAGATTAAATACTCAGTTTAATCAAAATCGTTAGAGCCGTTTTTGAGAAAATCGAAAAAAACTTAAAAAGTTATTAAATAAAGTACCCCCTCCCTTTGAACAATTTTGATGAAATTTTTGCTGTCACATCGCGGGCATATACATACACTAAATACCCAATTTCAGGTTCGCACGGTTTATAGTTTTTGAGCTAGTCTGTTCACATACACACACACACACACACACACACACACACACAGACCATTTCGCGGGACTTGGTTATTTCGACTCAGGGGGTCCCAAAACGTGTATTTCTGTTGAAAACCGGAAGTCGAAAATTTTCACGATCGCAATACTTCCACTTACTATATATTTCATATATAGGTAAGTGAAAGTAAAAAAAGGCTAGCGCTATGCAGCTTTTGGGCGTGGTCTATTTCGGGAGATTGAATATAGATAAATAAAAGGCAATAATATAAGCTTACTGCTATAGTATCCATAGACGGATATAGGGGTATGGCTCCCCTTAGGGTAATTTTTTGTAATTTAAAGAATGAATTTAACTTTACTAAAAGCAAGGAAGTATCGTAAAGAATAAATAATATGAAAAACAAGTATCATGTCTATTATGGGAAAGCAAAATAAAGGTAAAATAGCTGATGCAGATCCTGATTTCCCCACTTTGAAACCGGCTGGATCCGCCTTCGATTGTGTCTTCAGTTAAAAATGACCGTGATCAACGTTATTAGATCTCAGTTTTCGCCTTCCGATTGATACGCTATCTCTTCAGGAATAAATAAACCCCCAAAAAGTAGCGTACTAGTGCCTAAAAAAAAACTGCAATTTCAGCTCTCATAAAGAACACCAGTTCTATCACGCAATGCTTGACATGGATAGTTAGTACCCAGTGTACCGAAACTTTCAAGTGTTATTGCCCCCTGAAAACATGGTTTTTCACCTGTTTTGATTTGAAATTGCAATGGTAGGCATCATTCTGAATCCAAAGCAGTATCAAACTCATTTCTAAAGAATGACAAGATTTTTTTCTTCTCTGCATTTAAAGATTATACAGGAATATAGGAAGTGTATGAAGTCATATTGACTCTTTAACGTCAAAAAGTTCAGGAGAAAAAATTAATTCAAATAGATAAAAATGAATTTAAAGGCCCAAGGATGCTAAAAAACAGGAACTAGCTCGAAATCTTACTTTTTAGAATAAATGATGCTACAAAATGCTCACTGACGTTTCATTATTTGCAATTCGTAAGCATATTAGTATATGTATAAAAATAAAAAGTAATTTAATTAGTATAAAATTATATTCGTATAAGGGGACCCTAGGGGAACCTATTGACAATCTATGGCCTATCTAATATCTTCTAGGGAAAATAAAAACATAGGAATATGAAATAATACAAATATCTGCATACATTGCTAAAATATCTTATTAAGTAACATTTATAAATTCCATAAGAGGAAAAAAAAATATTTAGGTACTGTTTATTTTATATAGATAGTTCTTATGACTGAGCAAATGTTAGGGAAAGGAACATTTCATATGTAGTATAAGAAATTACACTTATTATTAATATCATATTTTGGTTTTTATTTCATTTTTAATTATTTTATAAGATTTTAATTCAAACGTTTTCAAAAATATCAGAGATAGTTTAAACTTTTTAATAGTATTTTGAATTTTTAAAGAACTTGATAACTTCAAATATGGGAATTTGAATATTCACAATAAATTAATGGTGTTTCGAGGATATCATGAAAAATAAATTTTTAAAAACTCTAAAAATGCTTTATGTGTCTAACATTGATTAAAGGAATGTAATAATAATGTCACAGGCGTGCGATTTCTAAAAATACGGTTTCCGAAGGGCTATAATTTTGAAATTAACCAATCATATATTTTTCAAAAATTTAAACCTATAAATAGAATAAACACCAAAAATTCATATTAATTCTACCCTTGGGTCGAAATGCGTTAACGAAACATATGATAAAATATATCTTTACAGTTACATGTTTTTGAGATTTTGGGGCATAGGGAACTAATTAGTGATTTGAGCGAGATAATTACCAAAAGCTAATTATCGATGCGATATTCATAAATGTGAATTAATTAACTGATTTGAAATAAAATAACTAATCAACATAATTATTGATTAAATATATTAATTATACTTTGCAAAATATTTATTACTAAATTTTCTCCATATTGAGCATTCAACTGACTTGATTAGGAGATAATTTAGACAATAGAAGCGATAAAATAAAAAAGAAATGACCTCAATAATTTTGTCTCTTTTTTGCATGTCCTGCTACGACCAGCTACCAGGTCTTACATCGATGATGGGGTAGAAAACGGTATGTAATTCTAACCGGTTTTACAGATTATTATTCCCTTAATTGGCCATTAATTAGTTTCCTTACCCTAATTAAAATATTACAGTAATTAAAAATCATATAAACCTGAATAATTAAATAGATAATTTAATTGAACCAATTTTGTAAATTACCGTATTTTGACTAACGCCCAATTAAAATTTCGATCCCTTCCTTTTATAATATAAAATTATAAATAATCGCATTTAAAATAGGAATTCGATGTTATCAATGTATAATATTAGTGGGCAACAATTATTTATCATTTAATATTAGTTGCATTACATTTTATGTACTTTTTTTGTATTATTAATTATATCTTGTATTTCTATAATTATATATTATGTCTTCTCATGTATATAAGAAGAATAATTCTTGAGTTCTTCGTCTATTGGGCTCAAGGTAAACTTAAGTAAACTTAATTTAAATATCATATTTTATAATATTTAATGATATGACTGGTAGACTCTTATCTTATCTCTTAATAAATAAGTATTTACCCTTTTAAAATACTCTCAGATATTTTTATTCCATTACATTCGTGTTTTTGTATCCCTTAGGTAAACAACACCATGTTCATTTTGCTATTGAATTCAATTTTCCTCTATGGACTTAAATACCGTGATAGATACTTCCAATTACTTATCACCGTCAATAACAATATAAAAAAGGTTCATTAAGCTGTCTTTATAAGTAACTAAATAACGTATAGTGGTCACCATGGAATTTGAATACAAAGTGTTAGCTATAATTCTGTTGTTTAACTCCGGGGTACAGGTATAATGAAGTTTTCGGTGCATGATTCAATGCTTAACAATATATTGATACTTTTTCAAGTCTTGAAATATGATCACTGTTATTAATTAGAGGACAGAAAACTATGTACAAATTTAACTTAAATTGTATAATAAATAAAAAAAAATCCCATCTGTAAGTTAAACATTCTAGTAATTAGTAGACAGTTTCTCCCTATTGAAATACGAAATAATTTCTGTTTATTTTAGGTTTTAGTTTCATGTGTTCTTCAAGTAATTTTTAAGGCTTAAATGATTTTTTAGGACATAATAACGATGAATGTTATTTTTCTATTCTATTATTACTGTTTTTTTTTTCTCGATTAAATTCAAAATCTTGAATTTCATAGTAGCTCACCTAGGAAAGTGTTAAAGCCTATTTGCAAAGCGACATTAGTTTCAAACTTCGTTCCAAAAACAACCCTGTAAACCGCGCTTTTACTATTAGGAATCGGGATCGATAAATATGTCGATAATACAAAAGAAATCTTAAAATTATTTCTTGAGTCCCATTTTTTGTAAACTCATTCAACTATTCATAATCACCTTATATAATTACTTAGTAGAGCATTCCTCCTGTTTTCAATGCGATTGTAATTTTTAAAATTAATAAAAACTATTTATTCCATTTATGACGGTTAAAATGGGATAATTGATAGATATAATTTAATATTATATTGATAGATATAATAGAATAATTATTTTTGTCTTTTTTTCTTGCAGGAATGCATAGAAAGTCCATCGAGGCAGCAGACACGCTGAAAGACGACACCAACTCCCAGACGAGCGTCAAGGACGAAGAGGAGAACCCCTCCGGAGAGAAGAAGATCCCGAGGGAAGAGCAGGAAGAGTTCAGGAACAACAGCATAGCCTGCCTGAGGGCGAAGGCCCAGGAGCACAACAAGATGCTCGGCCTCGGCGAGCCGATGATGCAGGGTATTCGCCTCCAAGCGACGGACACCAACGGAAACACCGTCCCGACGGAGCAGCACATGTACTAAACTAAATGTCTTCGGCGGTGAGGGTGTAGTTTTGAGACTTGGAGACTGAAGGAGCTGTCTTGTGATGGAGCTGGTCGCTAGAAATTACCGAACCTATTTATGTATTAAAACAAATGAAAAAAAAAAAGAGAGAAAGAATTAGTTAAAGGTTCAAAAAATACTCCAAGATATTTCGAAATTTCGATAAAATTATATTAAAACATATAGAAGATTAACTTTGAAAATGGATTACTGGCATTCAATGGTTATTGCAAAAAAAACTACCAAATCTCCTACATCAAATATGTTAATTTAGGCGCCCAAACATGAACACAAATATCAAAGCGGTTCATAATAAATACGATTTTCGAATATACATAGCTCACTTATCTATTTATCGCTCATCAAGTGAACAGTCTAGGTCTAACTCAATATCATATTTTTTTTTAGTTTTTTAAAAGAATAACCTTTTGATTTTTCTCAACTAACTCTGAGCAAGACCTTGCAGACCATAATTCTGATTATTTATGTGTCATTTTAATAATCGAATACTTCAGGAAAGAGATATCAAATAAAGGGAAAATAAACGCTTTAATTCGCTCTCCTGATTCGCTTTCTTTAATTCGCTCTATTTTTTTTTTTTTTAGTCAGACTTGGTTGACTTAATGCCTATTAATAAGACCTGTCATGCATTGGTCTAGCGATATATATAAAAAAAAAAAATAAATAGTCACGGAAAGATCCTCCACAAAGCTTGTGATTAACTAGAAAATTAAATGCTCAAAAACAACCAGATATTCAATTTAAAACTTTTTTTTTCTTTACCAGCCTTCCCCCTAGACGAAATCCTCCTTCAGACGCCCTTGATTACTCATATATTAATTTCTTTTGTTCTTTTGTTCTCAATGTAAAAATAATCCTTCATGATAAAGGAGTATCCTGTATCAATTTTAATTATGATATAAACATACGAAATAAAAAACAAATAAATAATAATAAAATTTAATTCAAGGAACGTAACAAAGTTTACATTGCATATAAATAATTTTTTATCTTTCACACTGAGCAATTCCATTAATCATTGAATGCCTAATGAAAGTCGATTTATTTTTCAAAAAAATCATAAATTTTTAGAATCAGCAATCACTAAAACAAAAAAAACTGTTTGTTGAGGGATATGCTCAAATTGAATGCTTCAAAGTCTCTGTTGTAAATCTCTTGTAAATATTTTTGAAAAATTATTAGTTTATAGACCTTTATTTACTTAAATAAACAATGAATTTTGTATCTGATTGTAAGACTGCGTGTTTCTTTGTATTGTAATAATAATATTATATGATCATTCAATTGATGAGACAGCACAATAAGATAGCGCTTAGAAAATGCCCCTCTTTTTTTCTTCATTAATATTTTCATCAATATTATTGCTACAGATATAGTGTTAATATATTTTGTTTTTGTTTTTTAAATAATGATTATTGAAAATGTATTAACATCAAAGCAACGAAACGGGTTGTGATGTAAGGTATGAATTTAAACTTGAAAATTTAAACTTCTCAATAATTTATCGTTGATAGTAAAGGAAAAATAAATAACAGTAGATAGATAAATTATTGAGCTCACACGTGATTGCTATTCAACAATGAATTGAATTTTGTTAATTGATATTAGGAGAATAGACGCCTATTTTAATACAATATAAAAATATTAATACTCATAAATGCTTATTGTTGCTTGCAGACCTTTGTCATGCCTCTGCAACAATTCATATTAAAATAAATTATAAATTATTGTTCTTTCAAAGTAAAACTGTAAACTTAGTCAATAACTGAAATATCGATTGTGATCTCAGAATTTTCGAACATCGATAGTAGTTCGGGATGAATAGTCCACGAATGTTTTGCAACGAAATGAACTTCAAGAACTGAATGTCAGATATTGATCGAAGGCTCAAGGTTTTGAAACATCGACGAACATTTCAAGAATTGATACAGTGGCTTCAGATTCTTTCATAAAGAAATGAAGAAAAAAATTATCTTTTGACAATTATTAATTTTTTTTCCTTTAAAATAAATATATAAATTAAAAAAAAAACCTGTACAAACGATGCAGTCCTGATGTGATTGTATTTCTAATTTATGAATTTTGTAAATAAACTATGTATTATTTTAATTATATAAATAGATATTTAAGGGTGGGTCTTGAAGGGTATTTAATATTTGTGCTATTATATACATATTATAAATATATATATAAATATTTCGGTGATATGTAAATTATGTGTGCAATACCTATTGGCTCATTGATGGCATAGGGCCTGTATGTATAGAAGAAAGTGTATATTCATATAGTTAAATAGTATGTAAATAGTCAAACCATATGTTTATTATATATATACCTATTAGAGTCCTGGAAAATGTTTTTCTCGATCAACAACGATTCATTTATTTATTTCGGTAACTTTTGTACTACATATTTTGTAAAGGGTTCATTGGGATTATTGAATACCTCAAGGGTGCTTTATGTTTTAATGTGAAATGGTGGTGCTTTTATTTCTTTATCGTTTTTCGAAATTACATTCTTGGTAATATTTTTTAAAAATTATTTTTAAATAATGATATTTAGAGGTAGTTATGCAACAATAATTTAAAAAAAAAAAAAGAAAAGAAAATAAACCAATAAAAAAAAAAATTAAAATTTGTTTGGCATAAGAGAATAATGTTATTTCAGATTTTTTTAGTTCGATGTGCAATAATCTTTCAAGTTCAATTTGTAATATGATTTGTAGGAAGTTTAAATTTGTAAAATTTTAGTAACTCACTAATGTTTGTTTCTTTTTAATTCATTGTTATTTGTTATAAATGCAGATTTTCCTTATTTTATAAATAATTTTCTTCATTGTCTACTTCATGTACTTTTTAAAATTATGTATGAACGGAGATGCTCATGTTACGCTTTGATATTGTATTTTCGAGAAATATTGTAATAATCTATTGTAAATTTATAAAAGTTTTATCTTCAGCATTTTCTTTTTGTTCAAGTATTTCTTTAATGTATAAAAATAGTGAGCTTACTTTATGTAAATAATCAGTTTTAGGCAAGAATGTATAATAAATATATATATATTTCGTAACTGGGCTGCAGCCCTTTCTTGCCATTTTGTTTTTTTGGTAAAAAAAAATTGTAAAACCCCTACATAATGTATTGTATATGTCAAAATAGATGTTTACCAAATGGGACAAAAATTAATAAAACTATCAAAAATTCAATTATGATTGACTGAATACCCTTCCTTTCGTCCTAAATCGATTTTTACAATTACAGAAGAGTGCCAATTATCTGGAGTAATCAATGTTAGGCTAGATTTTCCAGATAACCAAAGCATTATATTAATGCACAAAGTCAAATTGGTGAGTACAAGTAAGTGGGAAAAAACAAAAACACAAGATAAAATAATATTTTTATTTAAACTTTTTACTTTTATTTTATTTCAAAGACCTTTTAAGTAATGGTATTTAAAAATGTCATTAAAAAAAAACAAACAAACAGTACATACTTCAAAAAATCTAATCCAGGAAAACAGGATTAATATACCCACCATAAAAATTTTAAATAAATGTAGTTCAGAATGTGAACTTCAAAAACAGTAAATAACAATAGTAAATCATTTTAAAATATTCTGAAATAAGATTATAAATTGTTACTACAACACAGTATGTAACAAATATTTATTGTTTACTGTTTATTGTTGTTGTAATTGCCTCTACCCGACGGGGTCATTGGCAATGTTCTTTTTGTTCGTTTTTATATTCTATTATAGTATCCTATATCTTTAAGGAAACGCATAAGCTTTTCCACACTTTCCTCCGAATCTTGCAGGATTTCTGGTTGTGACTCGTTCAACTTTAATGTTCTTCTCATTCCTTGAAAATAATTACAGTCCACTAATATATGTGAAACGGTCATGGGGGGGGGGGGGGGCCACATTTAACGCAGGTAGGCTGTACTAAGTTGTGCAGAAGGTATGCGTGGGAGAATTCGCAGTGACCAATTCTTAGGCGACACAGGATTATTTAAAATATTTAAACAAATATTTAAAATAAGATTAACGTCTTAATCTTTTAACTTCCAGAATCAGAAATATGTTTATTTTGTAATCATTAAGTGTTGCAAACTCTTCTTTAATTTCAAGCATAAAAAAATGTTCATATAAAACAGGCAGGTTAATTGAATAATAGACAACACAACTCCATCATGCAACAGATGATAAGTTTGAATCTCTCATAATTTTTATTTAATCTAAATTTTTTTTATCTCTTTAATCAATATAATTCAAGATAATAAAAAATCTGGTGCGTGCGCGCAACACACAACTTTCACTTACCAACTTACTTAGATTAGAAATTGACGTGTTTTGCTAAATATCATTTCCCAAAGTCACACATTTTTCTACATTCATATCTTATTTTTGTTAATCGTTAAAGCCGTTTTTGAGTAAATAAAAAAAAACCGTGACAATGATACAAAATTTATTAAGTAAAGTCCCCCCTCCCGTAGATCAATTTTGATGAAATTTTTACAGTCATATCTCGGGCATATATATACATCAAATACCAAGTCTGATCAAAATCGTTAAAACCGTTTTTGAGTAAATAAAAAAAACACGTGAAAATGATACAAAATTTATTAAGTAAAGTCCCCCCTCCGGTTGATCAATTGTGATGAAATGTTGGTTATCACATCTTTGGCATATAAATACATCAAATACCATGTTTGATCAAAATCGTTAAAACCGTTTTTGAGTAAATAAAAAAAACATGTGAAAATGATACAAAATTTATTAAGTAAAGTCCCCCCTCCGGTTGATCAATTTTGATGAAATTTTTACAGTCATATTTTAGGCATATAAATAGATCAAATACTCAGTTTAATCAAAATCGTTAGAGCCGTTTTTGAGAAAATCGAAAAAAACGTAAAAAGTTATTCAATAAAGTACCCCCTCCCTTTGAGCAAATTTGATGAAATTTTTGCTGTCACATCGCGGGCTTATACATACTCTAAATACCCAATTTCAGGTTCGCACGATTTATAGTTTTTGAGCTAGTCTGTTCACACACACACACACACACACACACACAGACACACACACACACACACACACACACACACACACACACACACACACACACACACAGAGACCATTTCGCGGGACTTGGTTATTTTGACTCAGGGGACCCCAAAACGTGTATTTCCGTTGAAAACCGGAAGTCGAAAATTTTCACGATCGCAATACTTCCACTTACTATATATTTCATATATAGGTAAGTGAAAGTAAAAAAACACAAGAATGGCAAAATGTTTCAGTCCTAATAATACGGTTCTTGAACAGGTACTTGGTGCAGTAAAAAAAAAAAAAAAAGTAATTTTCTTTAACAATTTGATCTTCTACAAGACATTTCAACTGCGCAGGTAAGTCATATAAGTATAAATTAGTATAAAATAAGGATATAATGAGTTGAGAAACTCTTTGTTTTTCAAATCGTACACCATTTTTAGTCCCATAAACAAAAAATTTAAATATTGGACCCACGGTGATAAAAAATTTTGCCATGCTATTTACACATTTTCTGGCACGGCGATTACATGCTACACTCTTAATTCACACACTATAAATCATAATTAAATTCTAATTTATATTTCAAAATAGCTGGCCAAGCTGATTGAAACGATAAGAAGGTACATTTCAAGACGGCAAAAAATATTTTAGTTAAAAGAGACCAGGGTAATAACAAGCAAATCGATACGCATCTGAATCAAGTATTGAATATTTATCTTCAACTGATTCTAACCTTTAAGTATCTTTTGCATTTTAATAAGACCTTCCATTGCATAGTAGTAATTATATTAAAAAAAAAAAAATACTCCGAATATCCTACACTTCTCAAATCAATCAATCTATTACTGTGGTTGTAAAAACCGATTTCGAATCCTGGCCTCCTCCAACAGCTTTCGCCATCTGTTCCTTTCCTTTGCGGATCCCATCCAACTCTTTATACCTAGAATATTTTTGACATCGACATCCTCAGCCATAACGATAGAACGTCTTAATCTTGGTCTTCCTTTTCTACTTGTCTCGTAGATAGGTTGCATAATGAGTTTCTGTGGTTTTTCCTCTTCTCCCATTCTTGACACATTTCCTGCACACCGTAGCCTTCTTAATTTAGCAATCCAAATGACATTGGCTTTAGGAAATATAGTTTATAATTTCTGGTTGGATTCTTTGTAGGATCTTCCTTTCGAATATTATATTATTATCGACGAGATAACGCTCGTCATTTTGAGTGTGAATGCATGTCCATCTAGCCACCAAACATATAGCAGAACAGGCCGTATCAAGGTTTCGTAGAGTTGAACGTGGTTTTTCTTGATAAGAGGTGTCTTCGAAACATGCGTAAGCAGAAATACCATTGGTAGAAAGCCATAATACTATCTTTTCGATTTCAACCGCTACATTATTGTCATGTGTAGCCAGTGCATGGGTGGATCCAGCCGATTGTAAAGGTGGGCTGCAGTCTCAAAAGGAGAAACACCTTCCCTTGGATCAGTTAATCAACTTTTTACCTTTATCTTCCTTTCCCACAAATAGAACTATATTTGTTCTGTATATTATTAGTGTTTTAACCTTAATTGTGGTAAATGAACACGATTTTCTTGAAATTATACGGGCAGATGGTCAAAACATCTCCATGTTCTGAAGTGTCTTCTGTCACTATATACTTGGTCTTCGCTTCGTTGACCTCTATCCCAAGTCTGTTCGCTCGTCCTGTCAATGTTTGAAATATATCATGGACGTCTCTCGTCGAGTACCCGATGATGTCAACATCGTCCACATAAGCAAGGAGCAGTGTATAGTTATAAAATACTGTTCCAGCGACATTTATCCTTGCATGTCTAACTGCAACTGGTTTCCACCAGATAAACTTCACAAACTGAATATTCATTTTTCTTTTTTGATAATGTAAGAATTAATATAAATGGAGAGTTGAAGTCAACAGTCCTAGGTATTTTTAACTTAAACTTGACTTAAAAATTTCGTCTCAATTCTCAACTATTGAAAAAAAAACACACCCTTAATTCTGTTCATTGTTTCCAATTATTTATGAATCTCAAAAATTTGAATTGCGAAATATTGTAAGTAAATCATTTTAACAGGTATAAAAAAAAAAACTAAAAAAAAGACAATGCTAAAATTTAGATTTTTTGTTTTTTCACTGCGTTATTTGACACACTACTCTACTTTGATGATTTACGTTAGATGACACCTGTTTTTTTATCAACAGAGTTTTATGAACGGAGATTTGTCTACATGCATGTCCCTTGTTTGGGAGAAAATTTCCGTTTTTGCTTAAAATAATTCAAATCACATTATCTATCTTTGAGAAAAATTCCAAATGAAAAAAAGATTTTTTAGATGTTTAATATTTACAAATAGAATAAAATAATTAAGTTAAAAAAATGTATTATATTGAATCTTTATTATACATAAATGATTATTTACAAAAACTTTACCTCAGGTTTCCTTTCGAAACTAAAGAGTCTTTACCTTATAAAAACTCAAATGTACAAGAAAAGTGGGATACTCACCTATATATTTTACTTAAAATTGCATAGTAAACCACCGACACTGTTATTAAACAGAAAGTATTGAAATACCGAAAAACATAGATTTCTGGCTAAATCTTATAGACAGTAAAAATAAAATATTTTTGTGTTCTTGTGTTCTTATAGTCATATATTAATAAATTATAGTCATGAAAATAAACTATGATATTTAGAATAAAAAATATGAGTTATAATCTGAAAAAACCAATAGAGTCAAATTTATGTATCACTAATAGATAAATACCTGTCAAAGTAGTTTTTTTTTTTCTATAACGATTAGTCAATTCCATTTTAATGTGATTAATAGTAACAAAAATATAACATATATGATATGAGAATAATTTTTATATTTGAGGTATAAACAACTACATACATATTTATTATGTAGGTATGTACATACTTAAATTTATTCATTGGAGTCAAGCTGCTAACGATATCTGTTGGAGTAAGATAGAACTAATCACTCCCACCTGGTATGTGCTGCTTCCTTGTGGTCGACATGTTAACTATTCTACCGTTTTGTAAATCGTTTATTAAAAGCATGAATGCACAATTTTGATTAAGTGTGATCAGGTGAAACCCAAAAAATACAACTATGCACTTTTTATTTTTTATTTTTTGCTTTAAACCAATCATTAAAAACCAATACCACTACAATCCATGGAGGTTTATTTGAAATTTCGTTCTAGAGATAATATTTTTTGTCAATATCTTTATGAGATTTTTGTTTTTTATTTATTTTATTAAGTTACGTATAAGGTTCTAAATTATTATTTAAAATCTCAAAGCTAGTTTATATCTTATTGAAGTACCTTTTTAGTGAACTGGAAATGAAGCAGGAATGTGAAATTTAAAAATTATTAGTGTTTCAAAAATACCACGAAAAATAAATTTTAAAATGTTCTTTATGTGTAATATTGATTAATTAAATCTGCGTAAGGGTGATTAATAGTCAGGAGTTTCCTGGTGAACTTTTTATTTTTATTGTGGATAGCCAACGTTTCGATACATATATGTGGATCTTCATCAGGGCTTTTGAGCGCGTAATAGAGAGTAGAAAACCAGAGGGCTGGTCTTTGTATTTCTCTTAGCCCGGGAGATGAGGGCCAAAAAAGGTGCTTGATTTGAAGAAATTTTTTGATCATATAGCCTGAAAGTACTCATTTTATAGACAACAAAGGTGAACGTCTGCCACCTCAGATTGGTTGCCATCAAATTTTATAGGCGAACAAAATTGACATTTTCGAACTTTTTTCAATTTTTCGCTAATAACTCGAAAACGATTTATCGCAGAAGAAATTGTGTTCGGTCTAAAATAAAAGTACATTAAATTTTTCGTCAACTGAGGGTCTCACAGTTGAAATCAGTTAAGTCTTTTCGCCAAAACCGATTGCCATTTTAGCCACTTCAGCGGAAAAATGAATTACGCTCATGTTCCAAAGCCTGCAATTTAAAAAGGGTTACTCCAAATAAAAAATTTTACTCATAATAATAGGGTAGGGTAGGGTATTGGTTTTAGTGGGCGATCAACTTCAAGGTCATTACGCCCTTTGGACTTCAACACTTGATTGTCTTTTAAGCTATTTGATTGATTGAATTTGATTTCTTCATGTTCTGTTCTGCATGTTTTTTAAATTTTATGAAATATTTTCATCTCTTTTAATATTTTCATGACGCCATCGATTGTTTCTTCCGAATCACTTAGTGCTAGCTCTCTTCGGCGGGGCACCCTATTTCTTTCGAAAGCACGCTGTAGCGACGGGCATTCTTCTATGATATGCAGTTCTGTCAGTGGTCGCTGGCAGGCCTCGCAGTGTGGTTGGTTCTCCCTCGAGATCAGGTGCACGTGAGTCAGGTTGGTATGGCCGATCCTCAGTCGGGTCAAGACCACTTCCTCCCGCCTATTTTCTCTTACGGCACTTGTCCACTGTTTTGTGGTCCTTTTAACTTGTTTTAATTTATTGGAGCTTGGAATGTCTGTCCACATAGATTCCCAACTTCTACGGACTCGGTCTTTGAGATGCACCCTCATGTCGTTGGGCTCGTAAATTTGCAGAACTGGAGAAGGGCTGTGGGCTGCTTCTTTTGCTGCTCGATCTGCTGCTTCGTTTCCAGGTATTCCGGAGTGTCCTGGGGTCCAGAGGAAATTGCCGAGCAAATTAATATGTTTGATTTTTCACAACTGACGGAGACTTGCAGGGCAGTATAAATTGCTTGTAGTTCTGCTGTGAATATCGTGGTGTATGACGGCATTTTTAACTTTTCGGCTATTCCGTTGTGAATTACTGCGCATCCAACGTTTTCGTTCAGTTTTGATCCGTCTGTGTACAATATATCATAGTTACAGTATTTCTGTTCTATTCGTTGAAATTTGTGGTTGTGAGTATTTTGCCTAATTCTTTTAAAATACAAGTCAATTTTAAACTGCGGTTGGTGTTCCCAGGGAGGAGGCGCGAATGGAGGTTCATGTAGCTCTCCGCGTATGTTGTTAATTTCACAAGCGGTATCTTTTTCTCTAATTCCTAGTGGAGCAGGTCTGGATTGGTTAGTTTCATATTTCCTAATGAGTTGGGGATTAAATACATTTGTATAAGCTGGGTTTGTTGGTTGGAGCGACATTTTTACAAAGTAGTTATTGATAAGCTCCTGCCTACGAAAAACGAGAGGAGGTAAGGATGCTTCAGCACAAAGGCTCTCAATTGGGCTCGTTCTGAATGCGCCAGTAGCGAGCCTGATTCCAGTGTGGTGTATAGAGTCTAGTAGTGAAAGGTGTTTTTGTTTTGCCGAAGAGTAAACTACACTCCCATAGTCTAGCTTCGATCTAACCATACTTGTATAGACGATCAGCATAGTTTTCCGATCAGCCCCCCAAGAAGTGTTTGCAAGTACTTTCATTAGGTTTAACCGTCGATGGCATTCTTCTCGCAAGTTCTTTATATGTGCCTTCCAGGTTAGCTTATTGTCTAGCACCAGACCGAGAAATTTTATGTTTTCACAGAAATGGAGGACTTGTCCATACATATATAGCCCAGGGAGTGGGCTTGGAGTCCTTTTTCTGGAAAATAAGACTCCTTTGGTCTTTTCATTCGAAAACCGGAGATTTCTGGTTTCAGACCAAGTTTGCAAATGATTCAGTAATGTTTGTATGGTTCGGTTCATCCAGTTTCGGTTTTTAAATCTTAGGAATATTGCTAAGTCATCGACGTATAGGAATGCTTTCATTGTTGAAGGTATGACCTGGGCTATTGAGTCGATTGCGATGGCAAATAAGGTACAACTCAATACGCTCCCCTGCGGTATTCCGTTGATCAATTCCTTCTGGGTTGACGTCGTGTCACCTATTCTGACTCTTATATATCTCTGTAATAAGAAGCTTTGTATAAACATCGGCATCGCTCCTCTAAAGCCCCATTCATATAAAGTTTGTAGGATTATCCGTCTGTCTATGGTATCATATGTACTCATAATAGTTGTAGGATATCAACTTCTGTTTAAAATGAGCTCATTAATTTTAAAATTAACCCACTCCTGTGGAGACAAAGTAATTAAAACGCGAACGTATTTAGCGCCTTGTAGCCTAAAATCCGTGAAATATTTGGAATTTTTTTTTCAGTTTCTCGCATATAATTCGGCAAATACATATCACAAAATATTGTTTTTTTCTTAATATAAGAGACTAAACTATTGCAAATAGAATAATATATTTGAAGTTCAAATCGGTTTAGTGGTTTAGATTAAAAATCTGTAATTGTTACGAGTTTGGGGTAAACCGTTTTCCAACGCCTTTAACTCAAAAACACCTAGTTTAAATGAAAAATGTTTTAGATAAAAGTAGCTGAGCATCAAACATAGCATGAAACAAGCTTCTTACATACAACATTAGCTAAACCCTGCGTGGAAATACAAATAAAAACGTAAAAGAATTCGTAGTGGTTACTTCCTGCTAAGACTTCGGTTATTGAAGTATCAGTGGAATCGATAAAATATTCATCAAAATAACTACTTAGATAGGTATGTACTTGGCAAAATTTATCTTGTATTTTAACAGTTGGAAAATGGTTGTTTAATTAGTTAAAAATGGTTTATACTTCAAAAACCGAAGTTTTTATCAAACTATCGTGAAGAAAAACAGTTGACTGTTACACACCTCTAAATCTACGTAAACATATTTATAAAAACAACATTGGGAATGGTTTATTTGTTTTACTTTTGACACATTAATGCCCCAGCAGTACGTTTACAAAAATAGGGTTTCCGACGAGCTATAATTTTTAAATTTACCAACCATTTATTTTTGACACATATTGAACATAGAAATAAAAAGATAGTCGAAAAATCGAAATTACTTCTACTTCTTTGGACGAAAAAAGTTAATTAAAAGACAGGAGCTTTTTTGAATTATTAGTACATGTTTATATGTCGTGGTTTTACTCTGTTCGCCATCTATGACAGAATTGTCCTCCCCTCAATTTTCCACTAGTCTGCAAATGACTGAAGCGCGGAGGATCTTATAGAACAAGCAAACCGCAGAACAACGGCCAAGTGTGATAGGATGGAAAATAGTTCCGATAGTAAAATGGAATAAAAGTAGGGAGGGTATAAGTTATCGTGGAGTGGAAATGGGGGGGAGTTAGGGTGCTGAAGGGGGGGGGAGGTTTTCCGAGACATTACCTCTCAGTAGGAGCAGTTTATCGAGCGGGAAAAACAACAGTCGGGTAATTGTCAATTTATTTCGGCGCCGGCGTCTTGGCGTCTTCATTCTCTACTACACAGACTTCTTATATCGTCTCATTTAACTCCAACCTCTGGCAATTTGTCCTCCCATTCTTAAGGGAAAACATTTCCTGAGCGGTGGATCTATTAAGTTAAGTTTCAAGTCAATTATCATTCCAAATCATAGACTCATAAAAAATAATTTTGTTATTTAAAAGTAAAGTTGAAACAATAATAGTAGTACTTGAGGAAGAACCAGTTGGAAGATCATCAATCTACTTTGTAAAGATGCCAAATACCAGTTACTTGATCTGATACTAACCTGTTAAAATTAGTAACCTAGTGATATGGTTAATAACCTGTTACTTCTTGACGTTTGTCTCCTGTCACTATTTTATAACTGACACTGAGGGTGAAAACAACATACAACAACAACATGTTTTACATACCAGGGCACATTACAAATCATCCAGAAAAAATTGGGAAACAGGTGAATAAACCAGATTAACCATTTTTTTTTAAATAATTAAAAAACAAAATAAATCTTGAATGTTAGTTTTTCAGTTAATTGGATATGCAGATAAAATACAATTTATAATTCAAAAATGTACTTGAAAAATATATATTAAGTGCAATCAGAAAAGAAAAATGTTTATTACCAGTTACAATGCCATTCAATTTATCTCCAATTAATCATCTTACTTATATCTCTGTTTATTTTGTTTGTTTCGTTAAAGTCACTTTATGCTGATATGGCTAATTGGACGATGCTACAGTGAGAGTTCTAAGTTTTGCCTATCCAGGTATTATTTATACCCAGTAGTACCTGACATCGTACAGGCTAGGGAACCTAATTTTAGGTCCCATCCGAAGGACGGCCAAAACCAAGAACTTGGCTTGTTACGATCCAGCAACCTTCTGTGTAATAGTTAGGCTATGCCAACCACTACACCACGGGACACTTATCTTTTCATCTTATTTATTATATTATTTTTATTTCTCTGTATAACTACGACATAATAAGAAATAAACAAACATATTTTATTCAAATAAAGATTACTGATATATTTTACTTCTTCAATTTGTAAAACTTCAATAAATCTCTGTTTAAACTGCATTGCATGTTAAATAACTTTCCATTTTGGGTTTTATTTTGGATATCTAATCAAATTGAATGGTTAGAAGAATCTTACCAGCTAATAGAAAATAACAATAATTCGTATTTCAGAATTGGATACTTCAATTAATCATGTACGAAAGCTGTAAATAGATTTCATCATCAATGAAATGTTCTGATGGGGCTTATATGGCGAAGAAAATTTTCCTCCAATAAGTACCTTTGATTTTACTTACATGGAGAAATTAACTGTCCCCCATTATGACTGAAAATCAGAAAAAGATAAATATGATATATGAAAAAAAAAACGAGAAATAAATACAGAAGAAAAAAATGTTCAAACAACTCTTAAAACAAGTTGTACCCACGGATGTGTACAAAAGCAACCTATTCACCAGGGAAGGAAGTTTTGAAGCAAACGTATCTTTTTAAAATGATTTTCGTAGTTTAGGTTCTGATCCTTGATCTAGGAAGTATAACGCAGTGGATTCAAAATACGCGGATGTAGAAAAAAGATATTTCAGAATAATTTGGATGCAATTGGTATTAAAGCTGTGACATGCCTCAAATGTAAAATACGATTAAATTAAAAAAAAAATGAAAATAATACCAATTTCATTGTTTCTAGCTATAATCAAACACAATAAAAATAAAAAGATGAAATTAAAAATAAAATATTTTTTTTGTTCTCCAGTAAATCAGCTGTCACTTGACAAACAACTATTTGCAGTGTCGAAAACGAAACATTTATTAAACTTTATCAATTTGGCTATTAATATATTTTGGGTAACTCATTGACGAAAATAGCCTGTAGTCATTTCTGGTAACTGGACTAACTGTAGTTTAGGGTACCCCAGCTCAAGGTGAACCGGCCACGCCCGGAGTTAATGTCTGTTCTTCCGCAGCAGTTACTTTAAACACCTTAACAGGTCTTACCGTCATGTCAAGGGAATAATAGGACCCTAAAGAATATATGAGAAAAATCATATATTTAAATGCTAAGCATCTTTACCAATGGTAATTCTTAAGAGACGTGTTTATATGGTACCATTACATCAGGTTGTGAATGGGTGTTTAAATTGCCTATTTTGGATGAAGATAAAAGAAAAAATCCAAAATGGTTTAATGCTAATTATTATCATGTATATTAATGGTAGTTATTATATCAAAGGCTAAGTTCGAGTTATAGGAAAGGATTGTTCGAATGATATCAAATCGCTGTTTTGAAGTACATGAAAAGAAAAATGCTCTGTAAGTGGCATATCCCAGGTTTTTAAAAGAATTTTTATATTTTTTAACATATTTTTTTTAGCACTCACGAGTGTCAATTATAAAATATATATGACGGTAATATATTACTATAGCCTATTAACTGTCTCAGAAGCGATGAGAAAGTTAATATTTCTACACCTTTAAACAAAACAAATAAATGAATAAAATAAAAGAATTTCATAGAGAAATCAGATTAATACCTATAGTAAGAATTTTCAAAATTCCAAAGCTGGAAAATCGAATTTGGCAGGACAAGGTGTGTTTTGAAAATTTATATGGTCCAAAAATGTTCCATTGCTTAATCCCAAATATTTAGGGTTTTTTGAAAATAATTTCCAATGTGGTGAGCTTATTTATTATCAAGTGAAGCGTATAAATTTTTTCACTAACTGTTTGTTTGGAATAGGCATTTTTAATAACGATTTTTTTAATTTTTATAATATACACATTTTTACCTAATATCTAATGCTTACTTCAAATATACCAGAGGCAAAATGTAGGCATCGTATGTGAGAACTCTACATTCCGTATAAAAGTGAGTTCAAAATTTATTATATAGAAAATTTAAAGAAAAAAAAATAAAACCCTGCAAGAAATTAGCAATAATTTAGAATTGATCTTAGTTGTTATTTCTTTGCTTTACTATGCTAATAGTTCACCTCTTTTTGAGTATTTTTTAATCTTACATACATTTTGTTGCATTTGAGTCAATATATTTTAAGTTAACGTAATATATTTTAAAAATGTATTTTTATTACTATCCAATCTAGTCAAACATCCAGAAGTAGAGAAACCATTTATAAAAATAAACAATTAAATTTTATTTAACCATTCAAGTATAATATAATAAAGAATTAACGTTAATAGAAGAAGAATTAACCAGCCACGAAGGTAGAGGAAGGTCGAAAGATCTAGGGACAACAACCCAGCTGCCGGCTTCGTTGGCATTGACCTTATCAGGGGAGTATTACATCAGTCTCGTGTTGTTACCTCAGGCAAAACATGTATCAATGACCAGATATCAGAATGTATTCTTATTTGTTTTCTCAATAAATACCTTTGGAATTTTGAAAATATACACTCACCAAAAGAGGACTCATCGATAGAATTCAGATTCATTAAGCAGCTAATCGAAATAAAATTTGGCAAAATCACAAAGCAAAAAGGCCATGCTATGAAGTATTTGTTGAAAGAAAATCTTTAAAATGTTTGACCGTTCGCTAATGGCCTTTTGTGTCGTGTAGTCCTTTTTAGAGATCTGAGAGATGTACTGTCACATTGGATTGTAATACGGGGCCTGGATTTAAAATCTGCTCCATCCACATTCAGAAAATTCCATGCGACAAAAAAAAAAAAAAACTTCCTATCGACGTGCCTATCAGCTTTGTGAAATTTTTATCGATAAATAGCGTCCATGATTAATTCAAGGTGGTTTCACTTCTTCAGCACTTATACGTTTCTTGGAATTTAAAGTTTGGATGGAGCTGATTTTGAAGCAAACTGTGGGTAATAAACTTGTATGAGTTTATCAGGAGGCAACGTTACTTAAATCAATATCTTCTCGAAATAAGTGTTAAAGGACATTCAGCAGTAATAAGTGGTCCCCAGGATCTATTTCCAATAGCCCGTAAATCCGGCAAATTTCTTATGCTAAAACTGGTTTATTATTTAAGGAAATTAAACCCCGTACCTATTTCCAATAGCCCTTTAATCCAGCAAATTTCTTATGCTAAAACTGGTTTATTATTTAAGAAAATTAAATATATATTTTTAATGACCTAAATCCCAAAAAATTGACATTGCGAAGGAACGGATTCCTTGGGAAGGAAGCTTTGATAGAGCTGTGCATGCAACGAACACATTACTTTGAACGCAATTTTCACAGTGAAGGAACGGGATCTGGTCCTCACCGCAAAGTTGTGTATCGAAAACATGCTGCAATTAAAAATATGAATTTTCAAAATAATTTGGATGAAGCCGATTTTGAGGCTGCACGCCTCCCATGACCTGAGTTGAATGTAGCGTATTTGGCCGGTTATATACTCGTACTATACGCTGTCAAAGTTATATGATTTAAAAAAAAAATTCTAAGGTAATTTACTTAAAGAAGGAAACATATCTCCGCAATCGTTTTATATTTTATTTTATTATTAAAATGTTGTTTTGTTTTTTTTTTTTGAGCTTATAATCTTTTTTCTTTTTTCACCGTGAGAGGCCTCTGGTTCAGGTCTCGCGGATCAATTCCGAGATCTACATATTGCTTCCTAGAAGACCTAGGGGTCGCAATAGGTGATATAAGGATCTTGGCCGAGAGCATAATTCTTGACTCCTTGGGCATTATCCACCATCGTCTGTATAGCAACTAACATTTGTAATGGAATTATCTTATAATTATTTGTTTCTGAAAAAGATCCAAAAGTTGTAATCCAACCCCTAATGACAATAGTGATAAGTTAAAAAAAGTGCAACTCAAATGCATTTAATTAAATGAAAATTCACGATCGGGTCAGCTCCAGGCATAAGAAATTTGAATGAAATAGGAATAGGTCTTTCTTTGCACTGGAAGAAGATGTAAACTTAATGGTAAACTGCATTATATATGAAAATGCACTGATCTCCCCCGGTGCAATGGCCGAAGTGGGCGAGTTGTTCTGACCTTACACTACTATCTCTATTAATGTATAAAGTTGTTTAGTTTTTTTTTTTTGTTTTTTTTTTTAAACGTAAGTATTAGCAATTCCAGGCTGCTATGAAAAATTATTTTTGTTTTATATAACTTGATTACTAAGGGGTACCTAAAATGTAGGTCCTTGGTGCAAGTCACGTCATCAAAATTTTCGAGGGGACATATTTTTACACAGAAATAAATTTTAAGAGGGAGATATTTTTCCAGAGTTTTTGATTACCTAATGAATGTTCCAATAAGGAAACAGGAGTCAAAACATGGAAAAAATCACAGCATGAGTTATTATTCTCAAATTACTAAATATATGATCCAAATTTTATCAGGATTTTTTTTTTATTCATATTATTTTTTATTATGGGTATAGTGGCTGTTAACCCTATTGGAACAATCACCAGGACAATCTCAACTTTACCATTTATTGCTTATTTACAACGTTTATTGCTTATTTAAAAAGTTGACGACTTTTTAAATGACGACACCAGTTAATGGTTTATATATATTTAATTTATAAAAAAAGAAGTTTCATGTTGAATTTATGAAGGCATTGTTTAAAGTTGGATTAATTACATCTTTGTTCAGATTGAGACTTGAAAATGGCGACATAGCCTAAACGTTGTAAATAAGCAATAAATGGTAAAGTTGAGATTGTCCTGGTCATTGCTCCAATACGGTTAACAGCCACTGTACCCATAATATAAATATCCCAGGAAATTAAGAAACCAATTATATATTGGATAAAATTAAGAATTATTTTTTATTTTTGAATATTAAATGTATTGGAGTTTGGGGTAATGGAGCCACGTAGAGTTTATAAACTAAAAATATAAATTAATAAAAAACAATAATAATAATTTTCTACTTGCTTGTACCTTTCACCGTAGTGAGGAAGAGTTTGGTTTTCATAAGGTTTTTCTTTAAATGAAGGAATCTCTTCCAACGGTTATCTTTTATTTAATTATCCCAACGTTTCGGGCTTTTGGCCCATCTTCTGGAGTTATCTATTGTACATTTGTAAAATCCATCACCATTTGTTATATATTAAAAAAAAAAATGTCATTTCTTCAATTTTAAGAACAATTTTTTATATATATGTATATATATATTTCCACAGATCCCCCCGATTCGTTTTTGTGGAACCACTCCTGCATGGATCAATGAATAAACTAATATTAAATTGCGTTATTTAATATTTATTAATCATCAGTATTCTGGCGAGGATTTTTTGGGTGTGACTTCTAGAGTTCCTAGTTCCTGGTTCAACCCTAAGACAAGGTACAGGATCAATTTCAGCATTTCGCCAAACAAAAATAACAAAAAGATTTGATTGGTGGGAGCCGCGGCAAGGTCGGTCTTTGAGTATATAACAACCACCTCAGCTCATTCTAGGCACTGTTCGAAATCGTCCACCACATCAACATGCAAACCTTGGTAAGTACTTTATCAAGCACAAGCATTAACTTATTTCGGCGTCGTCTACGAACTTACCTCGAACCATAATAATATAACTTTTTTTAAATATTAAATCCTAAGTCCTCTAAATCATCTATGAAGCAAGTGTTTAGCAAACTAACCATAGGGAACATTTCACAATTAAATCCACAGGGTTTCAATAACTAGTTTTTGCACTTTTAACAATAAATATTGCCATATGGTAAAACTATTGAATTTTTGACCCTAAAAAACCTCTTCAGTCTTTATAAGGATAGATAAAGAGAAGCTATAGGAAGTTTCAATTTGATCCCTTCATAAAAAGATTTTTTTTTAATTTCAGAACAAAAATGTAGCCTATATCATAAACAGATATATTGAATCATTAACGTTAAAAATAATTTACAAAATTTTAAATCTGAAACTTTAAATTTAATGAAAACCTGTCTTACGATTTTATGTACTTTCTTGAAAACGATTTAATCCCGATTAATACTAATTTATAATTTATCATTATACTTGGTGGTTATATATACTATGTATTTTGAAAACAATATATATTTAAAATTTCAAATATTTCGATGAATGTCAGCCGAAGTTAAAATGAATATTATAGTTAAGATTCTGATAATTTATTATATAAATATTATTGAGCAAGCAGTAAAACCGACTCGGATTTTTTTCTAGACTGAGCACATTTTGTGCTCTCCCTCAATTAACGTGGACAGTTTTGTAATGTAATTTTTCATATAACCATTTAAACCAAATCATTCGAAAAGAAATCAATTCCTTTTTTTACTTTATGTAATTAGCTGGAAGTGCCACCTTCTGCCCAGTTCCGGGTTTAATGTACATAGAAATATAAATTTTTCAATGTTTAGAATAAAAATTCGTCGTTTATACTGCAAACTGTCGTATGTCACTTAATAGTTGGTTTACAGGAAAACAAAAAAATCATTTTATATGCAATTCATTTTTTTTAGTTTTTGTGTTTGATTATCGAAAGAAACATTAAAATTCTTATTATATTCATTTGTTAAATTTTGTATTGTGTTAGAGTTTAAATTTTCCTTATAGGCTGTTGCAACTCAGTAATAATGACAAAGCGAATCCAGAAATTCGAATATTTGATTACCGGGCATGATTTTTCTTTTATATTTACGGGTGATATAATTCGTCTTTTAGGACCCTAGAGCTACTACACGTTTTGATTAAAATCTCAAAATCGAAAATTTGTGACACACGATCTTTTGCAGTATCAACAAAGAATTGCTAAAATATTGCTTATTATTATATCGTATATAATCTTTAAAAAGCTATAATCATAAATTTTCATCAAGTAAAAAAAAATTTGCTTGGGGTTATCTTTTATAATTAGAATTTTTTTACATTGCCTTCTTTTTAAATTGTATTGAAGCATAAAAAAATAATAATTCATTTTGGTCGTAAATATTTTTGGAATATATATATACAATCAATGTCCAAGTACCACTATTTTTTTTTTCTTTAACGTCACTTGATGCTACTATGGCAAATCAGACGATGCAACAGTAGGAGTCCTGAATTTTGACTATCCAGGTATAATTAGGACAGGGATCTTTAACTAGTACCACACATCGCACAAGCTAGGTACCTCCATTTACGCCCTATCCGAAGGACGTCATAGCATAGGATTTTTCACTCCCTTTAAAAATCCAAGGGCCCGGCTAAGAAACAGCGACCTTGTGTTTTGTAGTTGGCAACTTTTTTAAATTTTATTATTTCTCAAATTTCCAGTTTATGATAAATCTCTCTCGGAGTCTTCTCGGATGGATTTTATAAATCTAAAAAGCCGTTATTTGTTTTCCTATCATTATCTTAAATTCGTACAAATACACTTCTTCAGGAAATTTTTCCATTTTTATGGCCACTGGGAACAACTAGGTGAGTTTGAAAATAGTCCAGAAGCGTTATGTACCTACATTGGGATCATTTCAGAAGCCTTCTGCAAACTATGGAGAAGTGAATATCTAGACAGTAATCATGAAGAAAACCTAATTATTAAGAGTTATGACTTCTTTATTGTTTGCAGAAGGTTTTTGAAGTGATCCATAACACATACCTAACTCATGTTGACTATTTTCCCACTTTCTAGTTATACCAAATTTCTGGGGGTTATGATCTCTCACTGTACCTTCAAGTTTATACAATGCTTTGCTTTGCTTGCAGGTTGTTCTCTTCGCCGCCGTGGCCGCCGCCTCCGCCTCCGGGCTCTTGGGAGCCGCTCCCCTGCTCCCCAAGGTCCAGGTCGGCCCCACCCAGGTCAACGTGGTCCGCCAGCCATACACCATCGAGGAGCCAGTCCCAGTACACAGGTCCGTTCCAGTTCCAGTCAAGGCCGTCGCCCACACCGCTCCCATCGTCGAGACCCCAGTAGTGGCCGCCGCCCCCGTAGCCTACGCCGCCTCCTACTCTGCCCCATTGGCTTACAGCGCTTCCCACGTCGCCGCCCCATTGGCTTACAGCGCTTCCCACGTCGCCGCCCCATTGGCTTACAGCGCTTCCCACGTCGCCGCCCCATGGGCTTACAGCGGTGCTCATGTCGCCGCCCCATTGGCTTACAGCGGAGCTCACTGGACCTATGGAACCCCAGCTCTCGCTGCCCGCACCATCAGCCACTCCACCATCCTCGCTCACTAAATATTTCAATGTAAATAAATAATAAATCATTATTTATTTTAAAATCTCTATTGAAACTATATTCCTTACTCCCTTTAAACCTCACTCATTACATATAATTCACCTATGCAGTGATTTCTCGAATTATGATCCTCAGTTAAATTGATCTTTGACTGGTGGAAAATTTGGATTAGAATGTCTTATATAAGCAGCAGTGTTGTTAATTTTTAATTACCTACACCAATACTAGCATTTAGCGAGTTTTAACCTTCTTTACTCGCGGCTTAATGTACCTACTGTTCTAATCCTGGCCATCTGTGGCATGAGGCATCAGAAAAAATGTTTTTTTTTTTTAATTCATTTTAATATATTTTTTTAATATTATATTTATTTGTATAATAAATAAATAGAATTGGCTATAATTAGAGAAGTTATTAATGTTATTGTCAGGTACATTTTTATAAATAATATAAAATATACCACATAATAAATAAAAATAGATTAATTAATCTAATCTTAATTTGTGGCTGACCACCATTTTTAAATTATTTTTAAATAATTTATTTTTTGAAGAGAAAAGATTTGGCTCCGCCGGGAGTCGAACCCGGGTCTCCTGCGTTACATGCGAGGATGCTAACCGCTCTGTGGTGTAGCGGTTAGCATCCTCGCATGTAACGCAGGAGACCCGGGTTCGACTCCCGGCGGAGCCAAATCTTTTCTCTTCAAAAAATAAATTATTTAATAAAAATAGATTATCTTCTTAATCATTATGATTAATTAATTCAACTGAATCAATTATTGCACGGTGCTAATATGGAAAAAAACATATAAATATCCCACATGAAACCCATGTGTATTTTGTGCTTTTTCTATCACCAGTGGACCTACTTTAGAACGCTCACAAAATTGTCTTTTCAGACCTCAAAATTTACTTGAAAGCTGGACACTGGAGGATGACATGTTCGGGTCTGTAACTTCACGAATTCTGTTCATAATTCCTCTGTGAATTCCAGTAGTCGAAGTGAATTAGACTTATGGCCAGTTGCCTAAGGAAAAGCCTTCTATTTTTAATTTTAAAACCGTTACTGGTGACTATTGCATGGGCATTTATCCCTGCCATACTTAACAAATACAAAAACTTACATTAATGGTCGCGGTACACCTGAGAGGCGAATTACACATGTACAGCTTCCAAGTTCACCTGGAAAGGTCTATAATGGTACTGATTAGAGGAGAGATAAGAGAGGACTGCAAGAGGGAGGTGACCAGGCATGACATTTTCTCTGAATCACAGAAAGTTTAGTTTTCTAACGCAGCTCACAGGTGACCGCGAGTAATGGAAGGTTAATTACTAAATGCTCTTTTATCTTCATTTCCCTTTCCAACAATCAACATTCTACCCGTTTTGCATATTATTTATCATTTATTTTACTGTCTTACTTTTTTTTTGTTCGGTAACCCTACCTGGCCATGTGTAACATCCTGGGGTACCTCTACAGGTGTAACCAACCTATTCTAATGGTTGGTAGGTCGACATTTATTCTGGTGAATAAAATGGTGAAATAAAAGTCACCCCTCCCAGGGTGGATTCGAAACGCCGTCATTGTTACTTCTAGTAAAGTAAAATTATATCTTTAAATAAAAAAAAATCACGGGAAGGTGGGGCTGCAGGCCCCACAGCCTTCCCACTGGATGGAGAAAAAAATTAAATGATTTTGTTTGGGACAAGATATGTTTTTAATTAATGTTTTTTTATTCTGTACAGAAGAAAACATTAACATGGAGATTCTAATATAGATGCATTGTGAGGAATCTCATTTTACTATATTGCTGCGATGATTTAAGAAACACTTTTTTTTTTTTTTTTTTACTCAAGGTGATCAGATGAAGCAATTCTTAAATTCAAATGAACTACTGAATATGTTGAATAATAAACAAACAAAAAATTAAAGGAAGAATGGATCAGAGTAAACTTTTTTGTTCATTTAATATCTCACTTTCTCATCCAAATATCATAATCTGCATCAGTGTTTGTTCTATCCATATGGAAAATTGACTTCCTATTAGACTCTGCCACAAATGATGCTAATACGTGGTTGTGTGTGCACCAGGAAGGATTCAATTCAAAAGTTGATCCATAGCTGATGTTACAGAACAAATAATTACCTGTCACAGTCAGCATACTCACAGTCAATCTAAAATTATAAACATTGTCATCTTTTTCACTCAGTTGTTTTGAACTTGAATTCTCACTCCTCCAGATTCATTATATATTTTTTAAATAGCTATCCATTTTAAATAACTATAAAGCTCCCTTAATTTATTATTTTTAAACATTGAAATCACACAAAAACTGTATAATTCAGTTATGTTTTTTACTTCTATAACAATTTTGATGGTTAAGGGCCCTTTTTTTTTCTCTTTCTGTTTATGTTTTTATTTAACTTTTAAATAAATCCATAAATCTTCCAGCCAGATTCCATATTGATAGAATGAACCTAGAGATAACAAATGTGTTTTTGGCTCATGACAACAGGAATTAAAATTAATTTATACTTACTCTTGAACAAAAAAAAAAATAAAAATAAATAATTAAATTAAAAAAAATTAAATATTTATATACATAGAAAAAAAAATAAAAAATTAACAACAGCTACTTGGCCTAAAATAGGAAAAACTGTATTATAGTTAAAAGGAAAATATTATGAATCTTTAGATTTACTGGTTTGGCCCATTAAAAATATATATAATTTATTATGTTTTTACTTACTTAATTATTTAAGACAGATTTTTTTATTTTTCATTGATGGGTTATTGCTTTTTTCCCCAATACTTGAGGAACAAGAATAATGGCATGTTTTAGCTATTCTCAATGGCTATCTTAGCAAATTAAATATTTCACCAGACAAATTTTTCATACCTAATAAAATTAAACCTTTTCCCCAAACCAATCAAAACAAATTTAATTAAGTTACTGAAGCCAAATTGTTCGTATACAAAAGTGGGAGGCGATAGAAGAATGATGAATAAATCACCTATAGATGTGACTCCTCTCAGAGGAGATGACAAAATGCTAGAAATCTATTAATAAATAAAAAGCGCTTTTATTTAGTGATAGTCAACCTCCATAACAAATAGCTGGGGAATACCTCTCAACCTCTTGTTAAGATGAGACTTCTTCTGGCACATTTAAATGGTTTAAAGCGGATCTACCAGATAATCTCCGAGTATGAACAGGGGATGATTCCAGGAAATGGAAGAGGATCCTCCAGGAGTATGCATTAGAAGAATGGAACAAATGGAGGTCGACTACTTCATCACTGTTGGATAGCTACTAAAAGTAACATAGGACCTCCCACATTATTTGATCTCACCGATATTTGCCCACTAAGCCATCCTGCCCCCTTCACTAAATTAGCACTCTTTTTACTATTGATTTTTCAATCGAAATTTCAAGCTTCCAAATGATGGAATTCATTTAATGTAAAAAAGAAGTGGGTCACTCCCTCAAAATTTTCTGGGAGTGCAACTGGAATGACCAACATTATTTTATTAATCATTTTTATTTTTAATACAATTTTATGGGGAAAAGGTTTAATTAATACGGTTGATATTAATTTATTTAGAGAAAATATCTAATTTCAGAGTAAAATGTTTGATACACTCTAAAGCCTCTAAGCGACAGACAAGAATGTGAAAAGAATAACCTAATTTAATAAAGCATATGATTTAAGATGCACGCAATAAAACTCTTAATTTTTTTTTTCTTGTTTTTTTTATTAATAGTATAATTCCAATAAAATTGGTATTTTTTCTTAATTCCTTTTTCTTTTTTTTCTTTTTTTTTTTCTTTTTTTTCCCATCTACTTAACAACTTATCCTAATAATAACAAAGGATGTCACTTTGAAGATCTTCATAATAATTTATTTCTTTATGTATATAGCTTCTCATATATTCTCGTATATATACTTATACTGTAATGAGAAAACTAATTCAACTCTATATAAGTGCTTTTTAAAAACATAAAAATACAAAACTAATACATACTGATTGTTAACAAGAAATAGTGATTGACTAGAAAAAAATATAATAAAATTTGTGGTGATACATAGGTGTTTCTTTTTTCTTTTCTTTTTTTTATTTTTTTTTATTAAATACTAATCTACAAAATCGTTCATTAAAACATCAATGCGTTTCATTTTCAATTTTTTTTTTCTTGGCCATTTATATCAAAACCTCTTTTTCTTTTTTTTTCTTTTTAATTTAATAACTTGTATTATTGTGATTAGAAGGAATCATAATAATGAAAAATAATGGAACAAACATACATATGTTTATTCCTAAATTTTTACCTGGATTGTTCACTCTATGTTCGATTTCAAATAGTTTAGACTGAAAAATTATTAATGAATTAAACTAACATTTCATAACTTTATATTGAAATTAAATACATCAATTAATTTATTTTTTAAAATACAACATTAAATATATTTATAATACATTCGACCCCACAATTAAATATAAATTCAAGAACAATCCAGTGCTTTTGATAAATTTGAAACAATTGAAAACTGCGTAATATACATGTTGTGTATGCATACGATGTAAGAGAGTAAAATAAATAAAACATATTAAGAAAGCAATGGTTAGAGGAATATGATATCACAGGAGTTGTCTTGATTCCCTTAAACGAACCTTTTGTGTTCTAGCCTTATTAATTACAAGTTTCAATTCCCAATGAACACTGGCTCAATTAGTACCATGTTTTAATTAACAAATAAAAATGACATAAATACATCATTAATCAATTGACATTCATCTTGGGTGGAAACCCTAATAACAAAGTCTGATAGACCTGTCATAATATCATAGGATCAAAAATATGAATGAGGCATCAATTAGTTTCAAAATATAGCAAGCAAAATTATTAGAAATTTATTTCTTAAAAGTAAGTAAGTAAATAATTTATATGTGTTCAACAGAATTTTAAAAAATAATATATAAGATATGAGAAATATTTCAAGGATAAGAGAATGCCTCATTCAAATTAAAAACAAATAAATAATAAAATTATTTTAAACAACCATTTTAAAAATACTATTTACATTAAAAACTATACAAAATAATTATTATAAATAAATTACTAATTCATAAATACGCATCACTCGCCAAAGCATAAATAAATACAAATATGAGAACCCGTAAGCATATAATGGTCATTTTAGAACTACTTTCTACTTAAGACCACTTTAATAATGTAACGCATGATACAGAAAATTATTGAACTGCATACACAATAAATGACCTCAAAAAGGAAACACATTGTTTTGACTTTTTCTTTAATAACTTTTTTCTCTTTTGGTTCTTAAAACAGTAGCCCTGCTCATAAAAACCATACATTACTACATTTATCCACAGTAATGAATTAATTATTATAAGATTAATTTAAAAAGAACAATTGTTAAAATATGTCAATGTGATCACATCCATACTCGCACATGTCCCACATCATGTGACCTGTTTTATATTTTGAGCCCCATGTTATATAATACTTATGTATATATTTATATACATATAAACTTATTTATAAGTATCATAATATATTTTCTATATATATATATTTTTTTATATATTATTTATTTATAATCAAGATCCTCTCACAATAATCACATATAACAATAACTGGGTGCAAGTGATCTTAACATTTTATATGACAACTCATGACAAAACATAAAAATAATTAATTATAATTAAACTCAAAATAAAATTTCAAACAACAATATGATTTTGGAAAGTGGAAATTACTCTAGATTTAATATGCATATTACTTTTTTTTAACAATACTAAGAAGCAGAAAATTTAAAATGATACAAAGAAATGTTATTTATTAATATCACTAACATTTTTTTTAAATATTTCATTACAAAATATAAGATTATGAAACAAAAGGTCATTTGAAATCAAAGTAATTATTATTTACAAGAATAGGATTGTTTTCGAAAAAGACTTAATGGATTTCATTTATTCTGCTTAATAGTTACACTTTAATCTATTTCATACCTTGTTATCGACTAAATTTTTAAAATAAGATACGGATTCAATAATCTGTAGAATTATTTTGTAATTAAATTCATTAATTATAAATATTTCAATCCATATTATACCAGCTATATTGTTTAACTTTATGAGTTAACACAAGGATTATCAGTATTACATTAATTAAACATTACCAAAGAGAAACTTTGAGCTGCTTTGAACTTATTGTAGTCAAAGACTGAATCGGAGAATTAAACTATTCATGTTTTTATTCAACACATTTAATATATTTTTTTTTTTTAATTTGGCACACAACCAATAATCAACCGGTAATAGGGTTTTATGATATTTTTCCTTAATTTTTATGTAAAGTTAATACTTTTGAATTTTACATAAATTATTAAGTAATAACCCCCTTCCTTAATTATTTCATTCTGTCATCATCACAGTCTTTATTTGACACAATTATATTAATTTTTATAGTTAAAAAATTAATATTTGTACAATTAATGGGTAATATATTAATTTGGAATGCTTTATTTATTTATTTTTTTTGTTTTGTTTTACCTAGTATACAATTAGGTCTGCTTCACTTTACATAAAATACACTTACATATTTAAATAAATAAATTGATGTATGCAAGTGCAATTATTATACAATATTTTTTACTGACGAAAATATGTACACATTGAAATAAAAAATATATTTTAAATAAAAAAAATAAATAAAAAATAGATTTGCTAGCAAGAAAAGAGCTACAAATTATCTATAAATAAGAAATAGAAAATAAATAAATAATAGTTAATAAAATATAACAGTAAGATGAAAATATTTACGTAAAGGGACACAACCCCTAGACATAAAATACTGACACTCTTAAGTGAATAGTGAGATCAAATTATTATTTTTTATTTATGAATCGCTTATAAGTAATGTTTCAAATTATACTTGTTTAATTTTGTCCACAGCACAAGTTGTGTAGGCACATAGTGGCTTGTTATAATATGATTAAACTATTCTAGGCCACTTTGCATAACTATTTTCTAATAATAAAAAAAATTAAAGTAAGAAATATTAATATTTTAATGCGATTCTAAAAAAGAGAAGAAAAGAAAAGGATTTACTTTGTCAAATTACTTATTGAAATAATAATATTATAGCGAGTGTTTCAAGTAATTTTACCGGCCCTCGACAGGCAAATAAATTGTTTTTTCAGAAAATAGGATAATTAAATAATTATTTTGTTTTGTCACACAAAACATCAATTTGTGAGTGATATTAACGATAGTAAAATAAAGGTAATAATATTAAACCCATTCAATAGCTATCTTTTTTGAAATACCAGTTATGCTGTAAGAATATTTTTTGAAAAATCATCAGTACCCTCTGAATCAATTAGCTGAGTTTTAAAACAGGTAATGGTCATAAAAATTACTTTCCTTTTAGGATAAGTTTTTTCCTAGAGAAGGATTTGTTCATTGAAAGAATTTTAAAAAAGCACCCTTCAATAAATTAATTTGATATTACATTGAAGAATCGATATTTTATGCGATAAAACTTGATAAAAAAGTTTAAATCTTCTGGAAAACAAACAAAAAGATAAATACCATAAATAAGGAATTTGACATACTACAGAAATAAAAGTTTTAATAGAGGTTCTTAAATTTGTAAATTTAATATTTCATAAATGCTTCTGTCTTCTGATTAATATGGATATAAATCCAGTTAATTCTTATATATTTTTCTAAATAAACATTTTTGAATCTTAAAAGATAAGAATAATTATAACTGGTACTATTCATATTTATTCATATTTACTGTTCTTTTTTTTTTGGTTTTGTTTTTTTAAAATATTTTTCTAGGTATCTATATCTTTATAGTTCATAAACTTTTATTTTAGAGCATGCACCTACAATAATGTGAAAATGAGAAAAAAAAAAAGGAAGTAACTATTTAATAAAATAGTGACAAATAATATTATGAATTTTAATGTTTTATAAAGCTTTTCTTGTCTCCTCTTCCCCTCCAGGAAATATAAATAAACATAAATACACTGTGAAAACTACCGATCATCATAAAAATGTTGTAATTAATTTAATTCTTTGCCCTCATTAATGAGGGAATAATAAAACAATATAAATTAAAAGAATAAATTATAATGAAATCTAATTTAACCTAAAAAGAAGTTACCAAAAGTAGGTTAGGTAACAGACTTAAATAATAAAGACATACAGGTCATATTAAACAATAAAACAAATAAGAATACAAACAGATTATTCCACTTCATTCATACTTAATAATAATAATAATAATGGAAATTTAATAATAATAATGGAATCTATAATTCTTAAAAAGTACATGTAAGGCATTGATGTTAAGAGGGTGTGTCCCTAGATTTTACCTCTTGCTCTGTTGCCCTACTTCCGACCAAGAGTCCTTGAATCTCCAGGCCCAGAGGTCGTTTTCTTTCGAGGAAGTGTCACCGTTTCGCTTATGTCTCTTGGTTTCCAAACTGGCGACCCTAGAAAAAAACCGGTATTCTGTAAGGGATTTTCTCGGATGGCAGTGATATTATGCACTCATTTGATAGCAGTCGAACACCAATTTTCCAATAGTACACTCATTACTATTTGAATGAATGGTGTTAAGTAGGTATGATAAAGAAAATAAAACTAGGTAAGATGTGCCTTTATTGACCTATTTCAAGTGAGTATCAATAGTCAACAGTTTGCGGAAACCAAAAGACATTTCTGTCTACTGTGTGCCCTTTACTAACTACAAAGCCAATAAGTAATCTACAAGCGTGTTAAGAGTGGGCCACCCTTACCTGACAAAACGTCAAAGTCTTCCTTCTTTGCATTTACCTTGAATGGTGAGCCCACTTAGGCACATGCAATTCAAAAGTAATCTAACGAAAAATTTGGCTAATTGGCTAGAAGTAATTATTTACATAAATAAAAATTAATTTTTGAATTCTGAGCATTCTTTGTTAATTCTTACACTTTCACTGTCTAAAATCAGATAATTCCAAGTAAAATGAAACCTTTGGATGTGTATTTATCTGGAATGCAAAAGGCAGATCAGGTATGTTACAAAAACTCATAAACAAAATTCAGGAACCAGAGTCAGAATTTCAGAATTTTTTTTTCTACTTACTATTTGAGAATTTCTTAATTGCTTCATTAGAATAATAAGTCATATTTTATTATCTTAGAATTGTGGATTCATTTAAATATGGTTGACAAACAACTCCGCCAGTGTAGTCAGTTAGATTACTGGACTACCACTGCCAGTCCCAAGCCTGGATAAAGGAGGAGGGTTAGGAGGAGGGCTGACTACCCGCCCCCTATAAAAACTGTCAAGTTTCTAAAGCTCAACAACAAAGCCTCGGATATCGGACTGTCTTACGGAAACGACCTGGAACCCCCATAAAGGTAATTAAATTTGGAACTTGGAATGTGCGCTCTCTCTATAGACCGGGTGCCCTTAATGAACTGCAGGAACAAATATCTCGACTAAGCATAGATATTACAGCTGTACAAGAAACGAGATGGACGGGGTGTGGCAAAATCACCAGAAATGAATTTGACTTCTATTATAGCGGAGGCAAAAAAAAACATGAGTTTGGGACTGGATTCCTGATTTCAAGACACGCGAAGTCAACAATACTCGATTTTGAACCGGTAAACAATAGGATATGTACTCTGAGGGTCAAAGGAAAACGTTATAATATTACCCTGATAAATGTACATGCACCGACGGAGGAAAAAGAAGATGAAGAAAAGGAGGCATTTTATGAAGAATTGGATAAAATTATAAGGAATTGTCCCTCCTTCGAGATAAAAATAGTGTTAGGTGATTTTAATGCACAAATCGGAAAAGAGCCTGCGTTCACCCCTGCCATTGGAAGACACAGTCTGCACCAAGAAACAAATGACAATGGAGAACAATTGATCAGCCTTGCAACTTCAAATGCATTAACAGTAATGAGTACAATTTTCCTCACAAAAATACACACAAGGAAACTTGGACCTCATCAAATGGCGTAGCTACACAAATAGATCACATATTGATATCATCCAAGCACTTCAACTCAGTAAATGATGTTAGATCATTCCGTGGGCCTGATGTGAATTCGGACCACTATCTGGTGGTGGCAAAGATGACCCAAGGAATGAGATTCTCATTCCATAGAAACAAGAATCAGAGACTCAAATGGGACAGAACAAAGCTTAAAGAAGAGGAAATTAAAAGCTTATACCAATCAAGTATTGAGGAAAGGGTGAGGAACATCCCTGCAGTTGAAGGAGGGAGAGAGGTGGTAGAAGAATGGGATCTTCTAAAGCAGACTATAACACAGTCAGCAGACCAATACTGTAGGAAGAATAAGAGGACCACTAACACCTGGTTTGATAAAGAATGTAAGGAGGTAGTAGCAGAACGGAATGCCAAGAGGTTAGCCTTCTTGAACCGAGATACGAGGCATAGTAGGAAGCAGTAAAAAGAAGCCAGAACTAAAGCAAAGTCAGTACTGAAGAAAAAGAAGAAACAAGCATTAATAGAAAAGGTGAAGGCTATTGAGGCCTCAAGAAGGAATAATGAAACAAAGAAATTTTTTGAAGACGCCAAGGCCATAAGAACAACATTTAGTTACAACACAATGATTAGGAATACCAAAGGTAAGCTGCTAGTTATGGATCATGACATACTTGAAAGATGGAGGGATCACTTCAAGACACTCCTTAATCCCACAATTGAGGATCAGATTATGGATGACCCACCAGAAGATGATAATGAGAGTGAGTTGGTTCCACCGGATAGCACTGACATACAGTTAATTTTGGATCAGCTCAAAAACAATAAAGCACCTGGATCAGATAGCATCCCAGCAGAATTTCTGAAGGCAGGAGGTCCGATAATAGCCGAAGAAATAACAAGAATCATAGAACAAATTTGGACTTCAGAAAAAATGCCACAAGAATGGAGCGAGTCTATCATTGTGCCAATTTTTAAAAAGAAAGGTGATTCAACCCAGTGCAACAATTATAGGGGAATCAGCTTACTTAACACAGGTTATAAGGTGTTCTCAATTGCGTTGTATAACCGGCTAATTCCATACGTGGAATCACATATTGGAGAATACCAAGGTGGATTTAGAGCCAATCACTCAACCATTGGCCAAATATTCTCGCTCAAGCAAATTATGGAAAAAATGAGGGAATATAACAATAGCATGTGGCTGCTCTTTATAGATTATAAAGCTGCTTACGATTCTGTCATCAGGAAGGAACTGTACCGGGCTATGAGAGAAATGGAAATACCGGCTAAGCTGATCCGACTTACGATATGTACGATGAAGGACACAGTTGGCAAGGTCCAGATTGGTGGAAACTGTGGAGACTCATTCCCAGTGTGTTCGGGACTCAGACAAGGAGATTCACTGGCCCCAATGCTGTTTAATATCGTCCTAAACGCAGTTATTAAAAGAGCAAGGCTAATATCCCACGGTACAATTTTTAGCCAGATGACCCAGGTGATGGCGTACGCGGACGATGTTGTCATAGCGGGGAGGAGTCTACGAAGTATCAAGGATGCATTAACGGTGCTTGAGATGGAAGGGAGAAGAATGGGTCTCCAAATCAACGAGGATAAGACCAAGATACTTATATTGAGTAAGAAGAACCCACCTCATCTGACGAGCCATTATGTAATAGGGAACTACAAATTTGAGAGGGTTAAAAGCTTTAAGTACTTGGGATCAGCGATCAATGACACCTTGGACGAGGGAGAAGAAGTCAAGTACAGAATAATGGCAGCCAACCGAGCTTATTTCAGTCTATCTAAACTCCTTGGTAGTAGACTGCTCAGTCGCACAACTAAGCTCAGGATATACAAAACACTCGTCCGACCCATCTTGACATATGCATCCGAAACCTGGGTAATGACTAAAGTATCAGCTGTTAATATTGACAGGTTCGAAAGAAGGATACTTAGACGAATTTATGGACCTGTTCAGGAGAATGGTGTGTTTCGACTCCGAAAAAACAAAGAACTTTATACACTGTACGATGACTTGAGCGTATCACAATTTGTAAGGGTACAACGGATCAGATGGCTGGGGCACGTAATTCGGATGAGTGAAGAGAGGACAGTCAAAAGACTGTATTATGGAAAACCCGATGGAGCAAGACCTCGCGGAAGACCAAAGGGAAGATGGAAGGACGCTGTCGCCGAGGATCTGAAGAGAACAGGAATATCCATCAGACGCGCTAACGACAGGGAAGACTGGGGAAGAGCAGTTGAGCTGGCCAAGGACCGCTTCAAGCGTCTGTTGCGCCGTGAATGAATGAATGGTTGACAAACATTTCAAAATTATTCAAAATAAGAACAATTAAATAATTCAAGGATTTTGAGATAAATGGACTGAAACACCTTATGAGTCTCATTTTTCATTCATATAAATGGGATCGACAAACGAATTCTTCACTAACATTATGGAGTCAACACATTTAATTGATCACATATTATCTGACCCCAATTTCCATCCAAGCTCTTAACCAGCAAACAAATCCATCTACTTCCATGGGGATAACAATTTCATTAAATACATTATGAATTAGGGCATTCATAAAAACTACATTGTTTTGCATTCCATTTTTTAAAAGCCCACGTGATTAACGCGAACCAAACATTCTAATGTTTCATTTCAGACCTGAAACATGATTTTGATTCGGCCTAATTTTAGATAGTGCGTTTTGGTGAACAAAGTTAACAAAGAATGCTCTAACTCTATTAAAAAAAATAAAAGAAACATAAGAGCTATAAAGATGCATTAAATAAAGCATTTTTTATTTCATAAAAATAATCATAAACTTGTAATTTTCTTTCTTGGAAATTAGTTAAGTGTTTGATTTAGGTGATTTAAAATGACTGTAATTTGACACATTGACATAAAGATATGTCAATAATTGGCATAATCTTTTGCATTGGCATACTATGCATATACATGTTAATCATTAATTTGTACATAATTTATAAATAATGGAGTTAAATGGATACCTAATTTAAAGATTGTCTGATGAATGGAGAAAATAAGAAATATTTATTTAATTTATTTTAAGATTTAATTTTATTAAGTCAATTCATATGGCTCAATCAACGCACTGAATTCTTTGATCCTTCATATTATACCCTTTCATATTAATAAATCTATATGAATCAAAGTTATGATAAAATATTTTTTAAATGAGCAAGTAGGGTTTACGAACTCTTTAAGTAATAATCTTGCAACATGTACAGTTGAAAACTTTTAGGAGAGATCTATAAAATACACATGTAAAATATACGTGATTATAGGATAATAATTTTTAATATATATTGTCTCTATGGTGTTTAACTTTAAAATATATGTTTAAGCGAACATTATGCATATTATTAATGTTAATCGTATGCTACGTAAGTTTCACATTATATTATAGGCCTGGAATCTATACATAGCTGTATTTGACACATGCAACCAGCCACAGGGTTCTGAATCTGGGACAATCGTCCTCCCTATATAACTGATCCATTCGATATTTTGTCACTGAGCACCATATATATCAATGAAAAAGTTTATTTACTTGAGATTATTTGACAAATGTAAAATTCTATTTATAAAACAATAAACTCTGTTATAAGAATCAAATATGTTATTTAACAAACTCCTTTCTATCTAGCATGCATTCAGTTACTTGGAATGCCTATTTATGAAATGTGAATATTCACAAAAAAAATAATTAATTAATTATAAACTTAATTTATTTATTTTCTTAAAATAATGAATATGAATGACAAAGTTCAACAAAAATATATAAATTTTATCATTCACCATTCATTATCTATTCTGTTTTCAAATTAGTTATCTATGTAATTTTATCAAAGACCCAAAATTTAAGAACTACAGACTCAAAATTTAAGGAAGTAGTGATTTTTTTTTTAATAATTTCATTCCTATTTTGGTTTCTTGTTAAAAATTATCCATAATCCTGGAAACGATTTAATTAAATTTTGATGTCTCTTTATTTGTTTTAGGTAGTGGAATTATAGGGCTTCTTAGTTCTAGATTATTTAATTTTTGCATTATCCTTATTACAGCTGCTATTTTTAATTTTTGTCCAATCTATCCAGGTTTAGCTTTGATTTAAATAATGCTGGATAAACAAAGAGATTCTAAATATTATTAAAAATTATCTATTAATGATATTGAGATATTTTGTTGAGGTGACTTGGAAATTAAAGAATGTACCAAACTGAACTTTATTCATTAAAGTTTACTCGTGGTGAATATACAAGATGGTTGTCAAAAAGTGATTTTGTGTGGAAATCAATAGATTTTTTCATAAGAAAATCATTAAAAAGAAATTGTAAAACATCAGAGAGCTGTTTGGGGGACAGGGAACAGCAGATTGATAAAGGGACTGGGCTTAGAAAATTTCAATCAAAACAATGTATTTATGTGCCAAATCTTTTTTATGTATATTAATTTTGCCCATTTTTGATTCACTGATTAGAGAGGAAAGTCTAACAAAAATAGAGAAATTATAACATAAAATAAAATAGGCATTCATTTAATAATAACTTGAAAGTATAAATACCTTCTATTTGGCTAGGAATTCAAATATTAGTGATTTGCTAAATGTAATTTGTATATCTTGAAAGAACAAAAGTTTGCTTCCATTATGTTTTAGGCCATGGTATATCAGTTCAACAGCTTTTATAAGGTAAATTACCCAGCTATGGATTAAGCCATTTCAACAATATGAATTATTTTATTGAGATATATGGTGCTAATTAGGCAATATAAATTTTAAAATTTACTAGATGAGCGTCGATTCAGACTAGAAGCTCATCTCAAGCGAATGTCATTTAGACAACCGCGGCTGGTGGCAGTGTGCACATATATTACCTAGGTCTGCTGGAGGTGGTTGGTAGTTCTGGGGTTGTTGAGAGGATTGTATAAGGCGAGCTTGGCTACCGGTAGAACCAGCAGAGAGAGTAGAAGTCGTAGAGAGGGTCAAGTGGTTTGGTGTCCTACCAAGGCCGGACTTCTTGCTACCTCCATCTTCCTCACCTTCAGACTTAGTTCCTGGATCTAAGTCATGGCGATGTTTTTCAGATGAATCATCTGAAATGGCGAAATTATCGAATAATGGAAATCATCAGTTCACGACAAATGGTTCTGAAATATATAATTGATCATGTAATGAATAAGTAGTATTTTTATTACAATAAGAAAAAGTAATTATTTAAGTAATAAGTCAGTAAAAGTATAATATTCAATGATATTATAATAAAATATTTTTGTATGAGTGTAAAAAAACAAAATTGTCTTAATAAATATTTTAAAGTGTTAATGTTTTTAAAAGTCACTGGTATCGATGGTATTCCTGCTGAAATCTTTTTGATGTTTCAGCATTGGCCTAAAATATCAAACCACAGGATGATTCCATGAAAATATGGAAAGAGAAAAAGTACAGACTGAATATAACATTATTAAAAACCGGGGGCAAATCAGAAAATCTGGTGAGGGAAACACACTGCTTCCTATTCTGAGAAAATTGGATTAACTTCAAAAGAATCAATCAAGCTCTGCTGTCCTGACTGAGAGCAGGAACTTGGAATGCCAAAATTTTGATGGGTTAATTAATTAATTAACCTGTTAAAATTTATTTATGAGTATATTAGGAACCATGATATTGCAAATAAATCAAATATTCAGATAACAATATGCAAAAAGAGAGAACTGGAAATAGAGGCCTCGGCCCTATGCTGAAAGGCCATGAGGAATCACGAGGAGGAGATGGTTTTGGCAGGTGGAACCTTGCCAAGTATTTCAAAATTATTGATTTATTTATGTTTTTAGAGTTTTCATCTTTTATATTAGTAAGGTTATGAAACAATTTAATCATTGATTTCATAAGCTCAAGGTGTATAGCAACATGGAAATAGTAATACAAATAAATAAGTTGAAAATGACTGAATAAAATTGTAAAGTAATGTTTTTTCTGATTCAAGAACTTTTGTTTTATCAATGTAATTTTGAAGCAATACAGCTGCAAAAAGAACAAACAATCACTTCATCAAACAGCATGGAATTCACAGGATTGTTAGTGCTGATCAATCTATAAAACCCCAAGAATAATACTTATACAAATTATAATTAAAGATTACATACCAACTGCATCAGACACAGTTTTGCTTCGAGATCTAAATGTCTGTGAAGCACCTTCAACACTAGATTCTCTTGAATCTCCATCATAGTCAATATTCCCTGCTGAATGACGCTGGGGCCCTTTTGGAGGTCTCTTTGACTTGCCAAGAGTCTGGGATCCCGGCATAATAACTGCACCAGATGCTGTGGTTTTAGGTTGGGGCTGCTCGACCATTGTTCCTTTATGACCTTCGAATAAAAATAAAATCATAAAGATTGCTATAAGAAGTATAAATATAAGTGTTATAAAGAAACATAAATATCAACAAAACTTTTCAATTTTTAGTTATTTATTAAGTAGAGAGAATATAATTTGACAAATGAAGATTTCAGAGGATGAAATATATCAAGTGATAATTTTGAAGAAATTAATATTTCTGAAAGAACGAACATGTTATTTTTCCTTTAAAGATAGCTTGTTTCTTTAATTTTAAATAAAGAAATTATAAAATCATACCAAATATTGCTGAATGTGTGAAGCAGAAGAAAATAGCTAGCTAACAACACTAAAGCTAATTTTCTGAACCAATTTTTTGTAAGACAATATGTTCATCCACTATAAATATCATTATAAATAATAAATAAAGTAGCCATATCTTATGGACATTGCATTAATCAGTAATCACTCCATTTTCTTTTTATTTTATTTTTTTATTATTGATTTTTTTTTTTTTTTATGTTTGATCATTAGTTTCAACTGTCAACTTCTTTATACAAGACATCATACCTGTGCAATGAGCAGACCATTCCACTCTCAAATAACTCGTCATATCAATAAATACGAAAGCATTATTTAATATCTTCTCAATTCAAGAATTCAATTGAATTCAAGAATCAAGATGGTGTTTGTAAGAACATGTCAACTAAGACTTGGCTTAAGGAATTAAGATTGTATTCTAAAGAAAATACTATACTTCTCTACTATACCTATACTATACTATACCTAATACTTCTCTTGAATGCCAATGTCTATGTTGAATCTCTTTGACTGTTAGTTCTTATTCCCTTATTATATTCTTCCAAGTCACAACTTTTACATTTTAGTCAATTTTTAATTAATATCAAATTTATAACATCAAGAAGGTTATAGGTAAATTGTTTCCTTTTCAACACAATCAATAATTCTACTCTTAAAAAGACTCCAAAATCAACTATTGACTCAGATAGATGGATGATAATTTTGGACCCAACATATTTTTTTAAATTATACCCTACAGAGAGTAGATATGGTCCTAAGTTGGTTTTAAGATCTAAAAGCTCTCAGATCTTCCAGTTTGTTTTCCACCTTAGTGGCTAACCCTTTTCAAATGCCCACTGAATAAAAAAAGAAAACAACTCACTATAAGAAAACAAGCCAGTACAGGAAAAATCAAGAAGGATACAGAATATTCCTATTTTGAAATGCTCCCTTGACATGTACCAAAATTTATAATATTATTATATTAGCATAAAACTTACTCTGTGGCTGCCCCCTTCCGAGAGTCGATGCACCGCTGACTTGAGGAGTTCCAGGTTTCGTAGCTGGAATATTCATGTTCCTCACACTTTCACGAATAATCTGCCTTATAGTTTTTAAAAATGCGTTTCTGAAATCTCCCGTGCTGCAAAAAATAAATAAATAAAGATTTATTGATGGCAAAAAATGTATGCAAAGCTCAGTTTTAAATATATAAGTATACTGAGAAATCTCACATTAGACACCCATCTTGCATTTAAGCGATATTAGGGAATCATTAATATAAACCATCTTAGGCACGGTGTACCTCTTAATCTCCTTTATTCAAGATTACCGTACCTAGTCAACCTATTCTTTCTACATGTCCCAGCCACCTTAATCTTCCTTTTTTAATGAATTTCACCAAATCTGGTTCTCCATAAAGAATTTGTAGTTCTGAATTTGAGCGGTTTTCCAGGTATCATTTTGAAATTTAGGGCCATATATTTTTCTTAGCACTTTCCGCCTTCATATTAAGAGAGAATTTATATTTCCCTAAGTGAGGACTCATTTTTCACTACCATAACACACGATGGGTCGCAAAACAGTTTTAAACATTGTCAGTTTTGCTTTACGTGATAGTCGCAAAGCGGAGGAGCATACTCAAGGCAAACATACATCTCTTACCTGCCTCTATTCTTCCCTTAATATCATAGGTTGGATCACTTTTCTCTGATACTTGGGAATCAAGGTATTTAAAGTATATGTATATGCCTTCAGTTCATGTTTTCCTAATTGGATCTGGGTAGATGCAGAATATGAAGTCCTTTCCGACTTCATATAAACTTTTTTCCTTTTATTTATCACCCGCACGGCTTCTTTGAACTCAACTTCTTTGATTTGAAAAATAATTTTATTTTTATAATAATTTTATATGACTATATGAATAACAAGACATTCAGTTATGCGATAGGGAACAAAAAAATTTGAGAATGGGGACACTGGCCCGAAACGTCAATTAAATAAGTTGATGTTTCCTTTTTTTGTTTATACGCCTTTATTTTTTGAGTTTATAAGCCTTGTTATGTTATCCTTTTATTTATTGGTTGACCTTTTGCTCATCCTCATGACCATTATGACAAGAAAAATCTATTTTAATTATATCCAATATATAATTGGTTTCTTAATTTCCTGGGATATTTATATTATGGGTATAGTTGCTGCTAACCGTATTGGATCAATCACCAGGACAATCTCACCTTTAACATTTATTGCTTATTTACAACCTTTATCAAGTTCAGATTGAGACTTGAAAATGGCGACATAGCCGAAACGTTGTAAATAAGCAATAAATGTTAATCCTTTAACCGCTAAGCACTCGGAATGAGAGTTGCACTGAGACGCTGAGCGGGTCTGCAGGCATTTCACTCCCCACGCTAAGGCCTGCAGGCCACTCTCCGCCGCTGACTGCTTCAACTCCTTGAACTTCTCATAACCTTCACCGACTATTTATTAATGTTTTATTTATTTTTTATGATTCTATAATACCTTTATCATTATTTCAATAAATAAAAATGCTAGATTACCGATGGCAATAAGAGATTACGTGATATAAGAAGGTAATAATGAACAATAATATAATAACGTTAATACTTCATGTACATTAATATATTCATTTATATATCCATAACATTTATGTATATAATTAAAATATACATTTATATGCATAAACTGGAGAAATAATAGCGAAATAAAACTGTGAATATCACCAAAAACAGAGGCCTATCTCTCAGAGCGTCTAGGACTCCAATGAATAATGGCAAAATATGTCCTTCAGACCCTTGACGGTAAGGGACAGAAAGAAAAAATTAGCAGGTAAAAAGGGTTGAGCCGGACTTACCCGAACCGCCGACCCAGATGACAGGGGTTTTCCCGCAAGTGATACCCATGGTGATTCCCATGCAGCCTAGCGGCCGCAAGATCTATTTATTAAGTCTCCGTGAATCCGCTAGGATGTGCCTCAGTCACGACAACTTATCTCTTGTGAAGCTGAGGACGGTAAATAAGTGAAAAACCAATTGCGAGATATCTCGTCATTAGCGTGTGGGGACCGATTTTGTTTCGCGAGATATCTTGTCTAGAGCCATGAAAGGGTTAAAGGTGAGATTGTCCTGGTGATTGCTCCAATACGGTTAGCAGCAACTATACCCATAAGAAAAATCTAGGTGTTTAATGTGGGAATCTTCCAAGGGTATACAAGTATAATATAATTACAATAAAAAATTCTGAATCATTAAAACAATTTGATCATGAAAACATACCTATTAGACAGAACATATACTTTTTCAGATCTCCGCTGTAGCTGGCTCCTTAGATGTATAAGCTCCCAAAGGAAATGAGATTCCATGTCCTTAGCCGAGCTGGCCCTCACTTGCACTTCTGTCACGGGTATCAGCACTTGATACCGTATTATCTCAACTTCATTAGGATTTCCTTTACTAGCGACACTCTGCAAAATTAAATTTAAATGTTTTAATGACGTTAAAAAAAAAAGAAAATTAAAGAGATAAAAAGAGAAAAAAATTAACATAGATGAAGAAGCCACACTACTAACAAAAATTAAGATTCTTTGATCCATTATAATATGAAATTTTACTAAGAAGAAAATCAAAATCATATAGAAACAATATACTTTGTATGCACAATATTTTAAATTTTTTAGATAATTTATATTGCAAAGATTAATGTATTTCATGCAGTTTGCTAGTTTATAAAAATAATTATTTAAAACGTACCATAAGTTTCTTCTTCTGTCGTATTCTTTCTTTGCATAAAAAGACAACAGCAGATTTGAAAACAAAACACATAGCATGTAGTTCTAGGCCCTTCTTTATTTTTCCAAGGAAGTCAGAAATATTTAACCATTCAACACCACCATAATATAGAAGATCACCAGGGCTCAAATCGATTGGCTGTAAAAAAATAAGATATGAAGTCATTATATCTAAATGTAACAATGTACAAAAATAAAATGGCTTAATTGATTCCATATAATCACAATAATCATAAATCATACAAACCTGCTTGCATGATTTTTGATGCTGTCTAAAAAGATGGTCGAAAATTGCACCATATTCTTCATGTATTCTCTGCATTTCATTAATATGTTCTGCTACTTTTTCCATTCCTTTCAGAGCCTCTATAATTACCAATAAAAAACAATAATGTTTAATATCGAACAGAATGTATTTTATATATTTAAAATATAACTCTTAATGATTTATATTTCACTTTCAAACCATATTGAAATTATTTAATAAAACTAATTGCTAGAAATTCAGAAAATAAATCTGGTATTATCAGGTAACATTTTTGGTGCTAAGGAGTTAAATCTAACTCCTGCGATCAGCAAATACCTCCTCTGTCAGCAAGGGTGATCGGGAGGTAAATTTACCTTCCATGGAAGGTTTTCCCTCATCTTACTTGGATTGCCCTAGACTGTGATAATGTTGTCTCAGACCCTCGGAAGTTTCTCTTGCCTCAAGTAAAGGTTGAACTTTCAATAGGTGCAAGCCGTTTTGAAATCTAGTGTTTTTAAACCACAACCTACTTTGAAAAAACTAAATTTTTATCGGTTTTTACTTTACCACCTAATTATCGATAAGCAATTCTATTAATCATATATCAATGCATGTTTTGAATACGCGTTTCATGTTAAGAATAGTGTTTTTTATTATTTTCTAATGTAATATCAATTTTAACTTCCAATTCAACATTTTTAAGGGAAAAAAATTATGCAACTTAGATTTTATATAGCTTTAATTACTTATATGAACTTCAATTTTTCTTTTAATTTTCTTTAAAATATTTCAAAATTAAATAAAGTTGATATATTTACAGGCAAATTTTCTACCTTAAATAAAGGTAAATCAAGAGTTATTAAGCAACATCTACTATCCTATTTGTGGCGTTAAGAGACATAAAAAAATACACATCGAAATTGTTAAATCAATTTCTTTTTACGAGAAGAAAAAAAAAACCTTTTATTCCACAAAAGCTAGATATTTTGTAAAATAATATCAATAGGTATAAGTTTTTTTAGGTTCGAACAAGAATCCATCATTGATCCTGAGGAGGAACAGTGAAAAATTAAAAATCCTTAGCCGACTCATTGATCATGAAAATAGTGAGGGGAAACAAAAGATTAAAAAAAACATGGGATATTGTTAAAGTAAGAAAAAACCTACAAGCAGAACAACATTATAAGATTCTAAACTTTCTTTTTTTTTTTTCAACAAATTTGAGACTGTTCAATTTGATATTCTTCCACTAAACACGCCTGGAATTTTTTTTTTTTTTCTACCTTTCTTCATTCAAATAAGCGATTGTAAATATAATAATAAACAAACCTAATAAGTGTAAATGCTGGTCTGACTGAGGATCGGTCAAGTTTCTAAGCTGTTGCAGTAATAATGGATATTTAAGAATCCTTTGAATCGGTTTAATGAGGTATGATTCAAGGGTAGATGAATGCTGCTGCCTTGGATTTCTTGCTGCCAAGAATTCTTGTAATGCTTGATTACCTTCATCTGGAAATTGAAATTTTTTAAAATAAGCAAATAAAATTACATCTTTGTTTAGTAAAAGAAAAAACTTGGAAGCTTTAAATGAGAGAGTAATATAGTTCAAAATAATTTTTTTTTTCAATAACATTATTTTAAGTAATCTAAAATACTTACTAGGGTGAAGAACTTTTTGAGCTTTAGAGTGACTCGCACAGAAGGAGCTGTACAATTTAAAATGATTGACATAATATAGAAAAGCGCTTCCTACCGAGAATAACACATTCTGAAAAATTCAAGTAAGCAGATTAATATAAAGAGAAAATTAAATTATAAAGAAGTCTCAAAGTTAGAAAATATGTTTGTTTACCTTGAACTGACTGGGATGTTCGAACTTATGGAAGTCAGGCTCCATTTCGAGAGCCTCTTCCAAGTTCTGTAGAAATTGTCTTTGGAAAGAAACAATTTCTTGTATATTTCCGAACAAAGCACCAATTTCAGCTTGAGAAAGGAATGTTTCTTTTTTAAGAGGCTCTAAGTAATTTTCTAATAAACTATTAAGGTGCTGAAAAAAAAAAAAAAAAAAAAATGTGAACTTTTAAAAGTCAGAAGATGAAAATCAAGTTTTTATTTTCCTAACGTGTATAATTTTAAAAGAGAAAAAAATTTGCTTTTCTATTGTGCAAAATTTTTAAAGAGAAAAACTTTGTTTTAGAAAGCTATTTTTATAATAATTCCTTTTTAACAATGAAGTATCGATTAGTACTCCCAGATGCCATAACATTTTAAAATAGTATTTATATAAATATTAGAAAAAATATTTCATATATCTGAAAACCAACCTTAACATATGTTCTTTCTGTGTCGATCAATTCAAGAATGACTTTCCTCAGTTTTTCAGCATCTGTCAATTGCCTGCTTGGAGTAAGTCCTGCACCTGAGCTAACCACACTACCAGTCGGGCTTGACTTTCTGGTTTCGACCGGAGATCTGCAGAATCCTGTAACCTGTTCAGCAGTCTACAAGAGATACATAGAATGACCTTTTCAACGAACAATTTACATTGTCCAGTCTACATATGTACATTTACATTGTACAGTCTACAAGAGATACATAGAATGACCTTTTCAATGAACAATTTACATTTTTAAAAGTAGATAGAATGGTATATACTTATAGGAACCATTAAATTACTTTTACAAAAACTCAGAATACTGAACCCTTGTTCAACACTCTCAATAAACAGCGAATTATTAATATAGCGTTTCCAGCCCAGTTTCCAATTTCTGATTACTCTTAAAATTAAATGATAGTATTTAAATTTTTTATTTCCCTCACTCTATAAAATAAAAAATCTGGTGCAATGCACTCAACACACAACTTTCATTTACCAACTTACTTTGATTAGAAATTGACGTGTTTTGTTAAATGCCATTTCTCAAAGTCACACAATTTTCCACATTCATTAACTTATTTTTGTTTGTATTTGCTCTTTAAATTACACTAAATTTTTTTATTATTAAATAAAAGTTTTTACTTGTGATAATCGGCAATGCAAGCATAATACTACAAGTCGTCTGATTTTATAATTTTCTATGTAGTTGTTGAAAACTTAACATATAGTTCCCATGAAACAAATAATTTCCATTAACTGAACAGAACACCTTTAATTACAAAGCATTGGTTTGTTATTAAAGGCATACTGCGCATGCGTGAGCTCAACGTGCTGTATGAGTTGACGGAATATTTTTCTTTTTTTCTCCAGTATATGTTTACTTGATTTTTTTCATATTTCATATTTAGCCATTTCTTATTTTTAGGCGAAACAAGAGACAGATAATTTCTCCATATAAACAAAAACATAAGTACTTTATAGGAAAAAAAAGGCCCCTTCCCCATTTAAGCCCCCTCAGAACATTTCAATAAAGATAAAGCTTACCTGATATTAAAGAATACTTGATTCTCATTAAACATGTCGAGTTTGATCAAAATCATTAAAGCCGTTTTTGAGAAAATCGAAAAAAAAAAATCTAAAAATGGGAATAAAAGTTATGGAATAAAGTGCCCCCTCCGTTTTATCAATTTTGATAAAAATTTTGCTGTCATATCATGGTCATATACTTACATAATATACCCAGTTTTATCAAAATCGTTAGTCTTTTTTGAGAAAATCGAAAAAAAAAAAATGAAAAAAGTTATTAAATACAGTTATATTTAAAATAAAGCATTAGATAGCTTAAAATAACTAATATTTTATAAGATTTGTTTTTTTAGAGGCTTAATATTATTGATAAATTATATCCAGTTTTAACAAATCTGAAAAAAAATTGTATATAATTTTCACAAATATTTATAAAAATATATACACTACAGTTTTTAAAACTATAACTTAAAAGAAACTGGTAGTTGTCATATTTAGCCTCAGACAAAAACAATTTTGAGGGTTAGCTGAACATAATGATCAAAATTAAAAAGAAGGTAAAGCTGGATCACCAGAAACTGTTTTGTGAAAAAATGGACTTTATCTGAAATTCTTAGATTTTTAATCACAATCAAAATACAGATAAATCATTCGTACTGATAAATAAAATTGTAAAATAATTAAAAAAAAACTTATGAACAATAATAGCAAAAATATACAAACACAATACCATAATTTTGCATTATAGAAAAAAATAAAAAATATAAATTTAATTAGTTACAGTTCATTATACAAAAATAAGGATAGAAAGTTGAAACAATTTCTTTAATTTAATTTATAGAGCAGTAAATCATAGTATACAGCAAAAAAAAACAAAAACAAAAAAACATGAGACAGACTACAGCAAACCTGAATAATTTTATCAGAAAAGTGCCTATGGGTGCATATTGAAGAGGTGAAGTATCTCTACTAATATTTTAATGCTTTAAAATCTTATTATTACTTAAATTTTTGAAAGATTTAAACAGAAGACTTGACTGTACCTCATAAATGGCCCTTTTAAGAAAATTATAATACAACAATATCGGGTCAATCTTTAATTAATCCTGTTTTAACAGAAATTTAAATAGTATCATAATCATTTTAATATTCTATGAACATATTAAGTAAGCATGCTGCAAAGATCCTTGAAGGATTTCAGCTTCTGCAAAAAATTTTTTTTTAAATTAACTGACCTTAGAAAATCAATATTTCTTGCATGGAATGATGTGGAAAACAAAGTCTTTGAGGCAATGAGGGCCAAAGTGCTGCCAAAAGCTGGATTGCACTTTTCACTGCTCATTCGAATAATTGACATTTATTTAGGCAACCGTCTGAGAGAGGAAGAAAAGCAGATGGGTAAAGGTAGACAGGAGGAGAGTATCTGATTTCAAACCGGTAAAGAAGTGAACGTAGCCTCACAAAAATATAAGAAAAAGTAACACACATGTGCTAGATAACATACCCTGCAATGTTATCTGAATACATGTTTCCTAAAGGGTAAGAAGGGCAAAATAAATAAAAGAAACCTAATATTCTGAAAAAGGCTTGATTACATTTTAATAATAATTAAGTGCATTCTTTTCCAAAACCAGACTGACAGGAATTGTGATAAGCCAATTCAAAGCAAAATTATGGTTAGTCAGATATTATGTTTGGTAAAGAGGGCAATAGGACCGAAAGGATTAATAAGCAAAACAACTTTGCCTTTCAAATATGTTTTTTATAGAATCTGTTATCACTGATAAATCTTCTTTATTAAGGAGTTAAGATTAAAAAAAATATATATATAGTATGTGTGTGTGTGTATATATATATATATATATATATATATATATATATATATATATATATTGACAGATATTATTTAACTGTTTTATATCAACACTTACTTTGAGAAGATTTTCTATTTCAAATGAATTGGCTCTAGTAGTTTGTTTTGATGCTGGTTCGCTGTTAGGTGGAGCAGGGGATGTTTCTGCTTCTGGAGAGTAAAGTTCCTTACCTGCAAAATAAAACAGCTATAATCGTACGGTTCTGGAAGTTGAAATATATTTTTAATACAACTTAAGAAGAACAGACTCATGATAAATCTACAATTGTTGAGCAAATGCATGTGACTTTTCATTGAAGATTAAGTTGGTGATGAAGAAATAAAATTTTGAGAAATTCTACGAAGAAGAACTCATTTTTTTAAAAAAGAATTGGATAGGGGAAAAGTAAAAAAATTATTTGATATTTTGGATAAAATAAAATGATATTGATACAACAACCAACAAGGAAAAAAAAAGACAAGTTACATCTGGTTATGTAGGTTTTACTGTCAAATAAATTTCTTAAAACCAACAAAATAACAAATACAAAATCATAAAAAGCAATGAATGAAATTTTGATCTGTATATGTTCCTTGGGTGGTTCATTTTACCGTTGTTTTTTAGATATTTACATTGATATGTACAATGAACAATTAAAGCTATCACAGCAATTTAAATGTACCATGTTTAGAACCCCTAATGAAGGGATTAATATTTCTGGAATCAATAGTTTTGGAACAGCTATTAATGTTTGTTTTACCTTAAAATGGCCTAAGGTTGAATGATTATAAAAGTTATGTAATATATTTCGTGCAAATCATTTTTTGCTATGAGTATCTATTTTTGACTCGGTTTGGAGGGACTAAACAGTAAGATCTTTAATTTGAATTGATTGAATATTGTAAAAGAAAATAAACTAAGATGGTTTGGGCACCTCCTTAGAATAAATACGGAAAAAAAATTATAGGGTTGCATAGAATACACGAGTGGAGGGAAGAAGACCTCATATCACCAAGAAGGACATTGGACGGGACACTTCCAGGAGCGAGGACTGGAACAGAAGGCTGTATAGCTGGAATCCTTACATTGCAAAGTGGTAGGAATATGATGGTTAGTTATGAGGATTAGATATGTTGACAATGATAAGATTAAAAATAAATACATTAGTATTAAAAAAAAAAAAAACATAACAAACATCTAAATAATCAGTAGAAATTTCAATTGACTCTGTTATTCTTATTCTAATAATAGAAGCCCTTTTGGGCCAAGATGGCCGAGCTTGTTGAACGTAACCTGCTTTAGCATTCTCGAGTCTAATAGCAGTTTGAATCAGCGCTTTGGGGGGTTGACTTTTATATAACAGTGGACCTACAGAATAAATTTCCACCTTACACACATTGTTAGAACAAGTTGGTTACACCTCTAGAGTAACTCCAAATATACCATACATGGCCAGGTTGGAGTACAACAAATTATTAATGAGCAAATAATATAAAAACGATACATGAAAATTAAAGTTTGACTATAATAATAATAATAATAATAATGAAAAAATGAAACATTAACAATTAACATTTTTTTTTAACCGAGTAATTAAAAAGAAAAACAAATGATGGTATGATATAACTGAGAAGAATGGAATGCTTTTCAATTGAATTAATGAGCCAATACTTAAGGTAATTTGCAAATAAATTGTTAAACCAATTAACACTTCTATTTATATAACCTCCATTGTTCTCAACTGCAAGATTGAGCAGCTGACAACATTTATTAATTGCTTTGAAAACAAACAATAGAATAATGTTTGATAATTACTATGATTATTATTAGATCAGTCAACTTGAATGCTAATAATAAAATTGAATTATTAAGCAGTCAAGTGAATACAAATTATATTATAGAAATGCACTATCAGGAAATGTAAAGATATAGAATGAAATAAAAACATTTAACAACAAAGTCGCCAGTATTGCATGTAAAATATATTATAATTGGTAAAATAAAACTGGTATAAAGGATGACCATATTTAATGTGTAATTTAAATTAAATATGAAATCTTTTGTAGAATAATAAAATTTTTTTATCTTTAAATTCTAATATTTATTCACTATAAAATATATTTAAAAAATGGTTAATAATTTTAAGATTATGAAAATAAAATAAATGTTTGTTAATAAATTTATAAAAAATAATAATATGTACAGAAAAAGAATGTAAGTCCTTTATAAGCCAAGCCAGCAAGAGTTGTAGCAATCTGATGTAAAATGTAAAAACCACGAGCAAAGACCATGTTAGACTGGTTTAGAATGTTATCAAGAAACTACTATAGGCATATTAACTGTTTTATGTAATTTGCTAATGTACATTCCAAGGTTAAGGTGTCAACCATTATACCTGTTTGCTCAGTGTTCAGTCATAAATGAGTCACCTATCATTCAAAATTTTAAAGCTTGTGGTAGTAATTTCAGTGAGTTTATAACTTTTTTTAAAAAAATAACACTTGATATAAAAGCTATAGAGTAGGCTACAAGACAAAGTAACAGTATATACCCTGAAATTAATAGTTACTTTTTTAAAAGACTATCATCATATAATAAAAAAACATAATACAATATAAAATTTTAAAATAATTTGGAGTATGGTATGTACCTACAGCCAAGAAAATTTTATTCCAATTTATTATTATAAAAGTTTACTAGTTTGAGCTTTCAATCAAATTACAGTGAACAAAAAGATAAATAATGGCTATACAAAATAGTTAAATAAAACAATAGTTTTGTTTTAATTAGTGAAACGGTTAATGACTATGTATCAGTCAAAAGTTGAATTAAAAAAAACATTTCATCGTGGTGATACTCAGTCAAATATATTAATAACCTTCTCTCATTAAATGGTAAATCAACTTAATTACTACTGACTACAGCAAATAAACAACTAATTATTAATGTTTTGTTGTTTTTTTTTTTCAAATCCCTTTATTTTTTTTCTGAAGTGTTTTAGTTCTGTAAATCCTTCTCATTTTGCATATATGCATTTTAAGGAATAACAAGTAATTCTTTATATAAACTTAAATAATAATAAAAAAAAAAAAAAAGTAATCTGAATGTGTACCTACATGGAAAAAGATTTTTGTTTAGTAGCATAACAAGTTCTATTTATATTAATTACCAGTTATGTACAATAAATAATAATATTTAAAATTAGAAAGGATACTAAATTAAATATATCATTAATGTACTCGGCATTTTAACCAATTTTTTTTTCATAAATAAATTTTTCTTCTTCTCATTTCGAAATCTCTTATCAGTGTTATGTAATTGGATTATACTGTTAACAAAAACTTTTTCCGGTTTTTCATAAAAATAAAAATCATTTAAAGAAATCATATCACTGATCCAAAATAATAATTATTAACCATACCAATACCAACTGGAAATGTAGGTTATTTGTAAATAAAAAACCTAACAAATATTTAATAATAATAATGCATAATAACAGAAATAATGGAACTATTTTTTTAAAAAAGAAATCTTTTATTGTAGTTTGTTTAAATGAACTCATATACATACATATACCCCCCTTACCCTCAGACTTGGCATCTCGGATAATCGGGACCTCGGTTGACCTGACCTCGGCTAATCGGAACCCTACTGTATTTGAAATATTAAAATATAGAAGCATTTAAATCAATGATGTGCCATGTATATTATATCCATTCTTTACGTACAAAGAATAAATCCTCATAAAGACATCAAATATGAAGATAACTCTTTTATACCTTTTACTTTTATTGCACTTCTTGTTTAAAATTGGAAAAGAGAAATGATAAATAAGGATAAAACTTTAAAATACTTAAATTAAAATCAGTCATTTGTGAAACTCGACTCGCCACAGATTCAAATTTATGGAAAAATGATAACTTATTCACTAAAAAATACTCTGAACTTATATTATTTCTATATAATTTTATAAAAATATTATTTTTGACATTTAAGTCTTACTAGAAACTAGATGTATCTATATAAATTGGCCATGGGCGCCCACAAGGGGGGGGGGGGAGGACAGCTGCTCTAAAAAAGAAGCTACAAGTTAAATAAATTTGTATTCATTCACTATATTTATGAAATATTATATAAAAACATATCGCACATCAACATATTATCAATTTTGAGTTATGCCTACCATTGGAATCAGAAAAACAAAATCTACAGAATATATTAGTAATGCCAGAATATAGTCACAATAGTATTAATTGTTCCGTTCGCGTAAGGAGCAATTTACTGTATTCTTGTATGGAGGGGATGATCATGTAGAGGGCTACTTTTAAGTTACAGCTAGTGCCAGTGGTACTAACTGCTCCAGTGGTAGACTATTTTTGATTAAAGACTATTTTCACTATTTCAGTGGAAACTTCACATGTGATTATCCAAAAAAATGTTGTTTTTTGTAGTACCTAGTAACCATCTTCCTCCGTCATAAGAATTGTAGGGGAACGATCCCCCTGTAGGGAAATGATAATTTTGCTGGCCTGTCCTTACCTAGGAGAAATCCTACAGACGCCCTTCGTCTTGGCTTGTTAAAAAAATTAATTTAAGCAAGAGTCGAGTGGTGATGTCATATATCTCAAATGACTGATTCAGTTCTAGTTAGACATTTTATTTGATTAATTCATTTTTTTTAATAATTATACCTTTTATATTTTACCTTTTTACTCTCACTTAAAACATTAATTTCGAATTCTTTTCAATATTCACCATAAATTGTGAAGATTAACAATTTATGCATAAAGACACATCTCTGACTTAAAATACCCAAAATTTATGTGAAATCAATTGATATACACTCCAAAATTTATTATATTAAGTCAACACTCACTCCATCCTGGAGCAGGAACAATGAGGCCAGAAATCATTTCCTCAGATATGACAGGAGGCTCTGAGGGAGGAGGTGGGCATACAAGACTCTCGATATCCACATCTGGGCGCAGGAGCCCTCCAGTTTGTGTTTCTGGCGGTTCGGTTCTGGAACTTCTCATCATCATACAAAGACTCAGTTCCTCTTGAAGTACGGACTCTAAGTACATCATATCAAGATCGGATACAATAGCTCCATTTATCACCATTATTTCGTCTCCTTTTATAATTCCTAAAATTCAAAAGATAAATCTATGATCTTCACTCAAAAGTTTTAACAAAACATTAAAAAAAAAAAAAACACTCTAGAAAAAATTATTGTTTAATTTATAAATTTTTGGTAATTTTTCCAAAGGTAGTAAATGATTTTTTTTTATTTATAAGCAAGGAAACACTACGCAATGAAAAACTACGAGGTTACAAATAACTTTTGATCACAATTAGTTACATGCTTTCCCATACTTAAAATTATTTTGTCCGAAATTTTAGGATGATTGATAATCAGAAGTAAACTTTTTACTGAAAATCATGATTATCAATTATCCTAATCTTAAAGAAAACAATTATGAAATCTTATAATTATAAAATTATGAAATTTTAGGAACAATATTCTTTTTATCTTCTGTTTATTTTATTTAATTTTTTTTTTTGTAATATTTATATCTATTCCTTTTTTTTTTTTTCACTCTACCATTTTTAAATTATTCCAAATGCATCATTTCAAACTATACAGAACTTTTATTAGTAATACATTAAAAAATTAACGTCATACGTTGGCAAACATCAACCTAGTAGTGGATTATTTAATGGACCCTTTCTCCATTAAATAAATAATTTTTTATCAATATTGTAATTTTATAAATATTCCACATTCAATCTGGATTTTTTATTTATAATATTACCATTGTGCATGGCGACGCTTTTGTCTTCAACTCTACTGACATAGCAACAGAGCTCATCTTGCCGATCGGCATTTTCTATTAATTCTGCTTCAACAGAAAATCCCCACATATGCTCCAATGTGGTTCTTTGCAGTTCCACTTGATACAATATTTTTGCACATACTTCTACTATTTCATGGGTATGAAGCTGAAACATTATAATTATTGACATATTTCACTTTCCTTATAAACCAATTCGAAACAAATCATGATAGAAATAAACTTTGTAAAAAATTAATTAATTGATACATTAAAATTGATCAAAGAACATGCAAATAAAAAAAAAAAAAAAAAAAAAAAAAATTCAACAGCACCGAAGGATCAGGAGGATAGATAAAAGTGTGGTGCTTGATTCTTAAATATAAATAAAGAGTGGTCCAAACTATATCAAATCACCTGATTTGTTGCCTCAGTCACAATCATTGTTTTTGTTCTTTAAGCTAGATTAGATGTTGGTAGGCGCATCAAATCATAAATAAAATTACAGAGTTTCAAGCCAAGATTTGAACAGCAAAATAAGTGTTAAAACTCGTAATTTACATGAGTAAATTAACATACATTATTTTATTTTTGTAACAATAAGTTACAAGGGATATTTTTATCACAGGCGTCACGAACACCAAATTATTGGGGGGGGGGGATGAATTAATATTCTCATATATAGATAAAAATTTGAATGGCTAACAGTTGAAATAACAACGCCTAAAAACTACTGTTTGGACATTTAATTCCTCCAATAATGTATTTATAAAATTTGCCAATTTATGTCTCAGTTAGAGTGTAAGTAGTTGCCTCTTTCCAAAATATTTTGGTACTGTCAAGAAAAATTGATCCAATTGCACTGGGAAATACTTGAACACCCTCCCTACCGCCCAGACTTGTCCCCCTGTGACTTCCATCTCTTTGGGCCTTTGAAGGAAGCACTTGGAGGACTTCATTTTGAAGACAATGGAGATTGTGCGCAATTGGTTCAAGACACGTCCTCAAACTTTTTATCAAGAGGGGATCCCCACTCGATGGGAAAAATGTGTAAAAGTGGAAGTTGGCTATATAGAAAAACTATAAGATATTTTTGAAATTTAATTTTAGATAAATAAATAATTCTGGAAAAAGTCTGGTTTATATTTGAATCGCCCTCGTACATTCAAAATATTTGAAGATATTTTTAAAGGTGATTTAATTTGACTATTGGTCAGCTATTGATTCTTATTGCCCTAAATATTAACTCTTTTTTATTGGTTCAAATTCATCCAAAATAAAAAAATAAAAAGAAAACAAAATTAATCTTTTTTTTTTTTTTTTTTTTCAAATTATTGAATATTTTGCTATTGTTATGATAAATAAATACATTATGATTAACACGTTAGGTGCGGCATCGGTCCCCGGGGTCCGATACCTGAACTAAACAGGATACCCCTAAAATACGGTGCCGCACCTAAAGTGTTAATCACTTTAATCCAATCATTGATTATAGTAATTTCGCAAGCAGTATTATACTTACATAAGTTTCAATAGTATCTGATCGATGGGGGACAAAGTAATTGTGATCTTCCATATCTCTCCGTTTCTTCACCCTCACAAAGTGTTCCATTGGATTGAGCCCTTTTCTGCTACAAGCTGAGGCTAAAAATTCCTCAACTGTCATTTGTTCTCTTAAGTAAACACTCACAAACTGAAAATAGAGAAAAAAAATTGCATGATTCATTTCATACGACCATGGGCGGATCCAGCCGATCGTAAAGGGGGGGCTGCAGCCCCATAGCCCTTCATCTGGATCTGCTAATCAGCTTCTTTTCCTTTATGTTCCTTTCCCACAACTAAAATTCTACCTTTATGCACATTATTTGTTCTTTAACTTGCTTTCTTACATTAAGGAAAGTCAAATTCTATCTTTAAATGACAAAAAATTTTCCGAAGGGAAGGGCTGCACTTTTATGTTATTTCACTGTAATCATCATAAATATTCGACATCTTCGTTATGATAGATTAAAACAACCCACATTAAAAAATAAAAAAAAGGTGCATCCTCTTCTTAATATATTAAACCTATATTAACTTCCCTTTGAATGTAAAAAAAAAATTTTTTTTGGAATTAATACAAATATTTTCACACAAAAAAAATATTTTGTTTAAGATCAAATAGATTAAACATACATAAACACAGGCATGCATCAAGTGGATAGCAGAATAATCTGAGACATAAGGAGAAAGTACACAACTCGGGGTAGTCAATAAATGTTTACCAACCAATAGTTTCTCGTGGATAAAGAAGGCAACATAAACATGATTTAAAATAAAAAGTTAGAAAGTAATTTAACATACTAAAGTGTTTCGTTATATTTATATGAATAAGTAGTTTCCCTATTTTTAAGAATAAATTAATGGAGTTGAATATAAGATTGAATGGCAATAGTAAACTCAGCAACTCTGTTTTATTTATATCAGTTAAAGAATTAATAAAAAGTAATTATAATGATTCCACTAACCTGATTTTCAGGCACAGAAACCTTCACGGTCTTTTCTTGTTCTTCTCTAGACATCTGTAATGACCTTCTTGAAGATCCACTGTTCGAACGAGATAGCATAGGTGGCCTTCTTTTTGTGGCTCCTCTTCCAGCAAGAAGGTTGTTTAACAAGGATGGTGAGCGCGCACAAATAAATGCATGGAACGAAGAAACGGTAAAGACTCCAAGTTTGTTTAAGGTTGATTTCGTTGCCCTTGAAACGTGAGTTAGTAAACTCTGAAAAAAAAAAATTAAAAAATATATAATTATAATATTATTTATTTATGGTCTATGGTTAAATAATTTTTAAATTATTTTATTAGAAGTTAAAATATTATATAATTATAATATTTTATGTTAATGAAATTACATGGCAACTTATATAGTTATATAGCTTATTTTACAAATAAATGAATCATGTAATAATTATTAACTTTTTTTGACTATTTCAAATTTTTCAATGTTCAACTTACTTTAAAGCAATAAATACATTAATGGATTTAGAAAATTCATAATTAATAAAACAAATGAGCAATTAAATGCCAACATGAATCATTAATTAAGCAACCACTGATCTAATTTCCAATTAATTACATTAAAAAAATTAAGTAAATAAATAATTATTTAAAAAAAAAACCTGTTCTATTACCTTGGGGTTCGGTAGCTCTCCACTTTGAAGACTAGCCATATAACATCGAAGACGGAACTGTTCACAGTGCAACCTTTCAAGATTTTCTTCCCACTGCAGAATCTGCTGAGATATCTGCGATTTTGTATCCGGATCAGAGACTACTGATTGCTGTAGTTCAGCCATATGTTTAAGCTTATGATCCTGAAATATAAGAAAGTATTTTAGGAAATTAAAATAATTGCAAAATATTAGAAAAAAATTTAGATAGTTGATGATGGTATAAATCATACCTCATCAACATCATATAATATTTTTATATAAACGTATGTATATATAACATATATAATTAAAATATTTTTTCAATGTATTAGTAATATTATTTATATATATAAAATATAAGAGCCTATATTATATTGATCACTTCAAATCACTGATTGGTTAAAATTTTATTTTTTTTTATTTTTTAACTCCTAGAAATTTTTTTATTTGAAGTCAAACACTAGGCTAATTTGAATAAAAGCACTGTCACAAATGTAAATATTATGGAGATCACTAATACCTTCTAAAGTTTCAGGGTAATTAATTAGAAAGTACAGTGATACGATACACATCCAACAAAGAACAGAATATCACAAAGCAATTTACCCGAGGGCCTTACCCTAAACCCAACAAAGTGGTCTATTTACTTCGGGTCAAGCTGTCAAAAGAGGAGACATAGGAAAAGTGTAGTTAAACAAAACTTCAATTTTGCTAATGTGTGTACCTAAGGCTCGGACTAAATTTCATCTATTTATCTAGTAATTGGAACAAACCTTGGAATCGAGGATCGGTAACAGAGTGAAATATGGAACAACTTCAACCAGCTGACAGTCATGTAAGAATAACAGATTGTATTAAATAATTTATTTTTGAAGAGAAAATATTTGGCTCCGCCGGGAATCGAACCCGGGTCTTCCGCGTGACATGCATGGTATGCTAACCATTGCACTACGGAGCTCGCCTCACGCAGATCACACGGAAGACCCGGGTTTGATTCCCGGCGGAGCCAAATCTTTTCTCTTCAAAAATAAATTATTTAAAAACAAGGTGATTACCCACGATAATGATTAAATTAATATAACAGATTGTATGTATTTTCTTTTTCAGAAGGATCAGAAAAAATATTTTAGTAATTTATTTATTTATTTTATTTTACATAAGCCCACCAACAGGCTTAGGCCCAATTACAGGTGGTAATGTGTACAACTTGTTGATTACATCGTAAATCATAAAGAAAAGAGAGAAAAAAAAAAAAAAGACAAAAGAAATAGAAAAAAGAAAAAAAAAAAGAAAACAATTCAAAGCTCTGAACCTATTAATCGAATTCCTTCTAGAAAATGTCCCTTATTCATGAAAATATTACTCATACTTAAACAATAAAAAATATAATATCAGGTAGTGCACTTATAAATGAAATGCATTAAGAATACTATAATCTAATAAAACAATGTATAAAAAAACAAAACAAAAAAACATAGATATATATACATACACATATAAACAAAGTAATCTTTAATACTTCTTAATGTCTAGTTAGGGATATGAAGTGCAGTATAAAACGGCTTAAAAAACCTATCAATATACATATAAATATATAGATACATTTATAATTATACACACACAAATGCAAATATATATAGATCCAACTGAAATGCATATGAAGAGTCCACGGAAGAAAGGGGGAGAGTCAATTTTTTCCAAATTTTAGTTACATGCATATAATTGTTCGTCTAGATGTGTAGAATATGTTGGCGAAAAGAAATAGTCAGAAAAAATGACAGTAGGATGGTTACAAGGGATGGAAAGAACCATGTACTCGGAAGAAAGGGGGAATGTCCTCGCGGAAAAACTTAGAATGGGGGAGAGTCATGTTCGAAGTTATGTGGGTTGTGTATTAATATCACCATTTCTTCAATAAAACAGGGAAGAAAGGGGGAGCGTCCATGACTATCCCCCTTTCTGTTATGTTTACATTGTTTTTTTTTTTTACTAAAACATTTTTTTTAGAGCGTGATATGTCTGTTTCGGGCAAATTTATTATTTTGACACGCAAAACAAAAAGGAAAAGGACATATAAAAAAATTGAAGTAAAATGATAAAAGATACTTAAGTAATTAAAGATCCAAACCTAAAAACTCGATTTTCTCGGAAAGCACTCCAAATGACATCCCCCCTTTCTTCCGTGGGCTCTTAATATATTTCAGTTATGTATACATTAGGCACTAATACGCGAGAAATGCTTCCACAGAATACTTTTGATCTTTCCCAATCCAAAACTGAAATCAAGTTCAAGTACCTTACATAGAGAGTTCCAGAGGTTAGTGAGTTTATTTAGTGGAGAATTGTAACAAGGCTTACACACAGGCATATAAAAGTCCTCCTTCAACCTGCTATTAATCCTACCAACTCTAAAGTCTAGTTTTCCAAGCATAGTAGGATCATCAAGACCTCCCTGGACTAGCTTCACTGAGTGAGATATCGACAAAATGGTACATCTTTCTTCCAGTTTGTGGGCTACACCAAATTCATTCATTAAGTAATTATACGAAACTTCTCAACCCGGATAAGAACCATGTTTTTTATAGTTTAAAAATCTTAAGAATCGTTTTTGTAATTTTTCTAACAAATATAAACTTTTGGCTGTTCTAGGAAACCATATAAAACATCCATATTCAATATGAACCTTTATAAGTGAATTAAACAATATTAATAAAGTCTTTGGATTGTCGAATTGATATAGTAATGTTAAATAGGGGTTGGTCCTCCCCAGATTCATTAATAAAATTTATTAAGTAAAAAAAGTGTTTTTTTATAATGGAAATATGTTCATTTTTCATAACCTGAACCAATAAAATCAAGCACAAAATAAAGGCAAGTTATAGTTGTAACTGATAACAAAGGCATGCTGCACAAGGTAACTGTGTGAGGGGGTGTCTGGATTTACAAACCTATCAAAATAATCATAATAGTTTCCCTATATTACTTCTGGGCAAAGCCAAGATGGCCTGGTTTAGTCTCGCCCTGAACTCCATTGAAAAGGACCTGTTTGGGGGTTTATCTATCTCTGAAGAGCAAGCTAAGCGAGCAGGAGTCGAAGGGTGGGACCTAATAAACTAATGAAATCCCTTTTTAAGTACAAAAAGAACGTGATGAGAGCCCCCTTAAATCACGGTAATGGGCGAATAGGCCACTCCCAGAGGTAACATAGGGAAAAGTTTATCAAAATATTTTTTTATTCAAATGTTTTGTTTGAATTTTTTTTTTTTTTATATTTACGATTTTCTCAGGGGTTTACCTTATTTAGAGAAAAAATTTGAGAATATGTAATTGTGAATACAAATTATGTAGTATATATCAATTTGTATTCTTATAAAAATCACAACGAGAAAAAATGCGTATGCGTATATATTAATACAATTGTGCCCAACTATAGTCCGCTCTCAACGACTTTTAATGAACTGGGCCCAGAAGTGACATAGCAGTAGTGATAACATTTCTCTACCTATTTTTTTCGATAACTAAAAAGAAAAGTTACATTATTAAAGTTTCTATTTGAAAACCATAAGAAGAAATCCGCTTAGACTCTACCCATCCCACGCTCCTTTACGAAAAAAACTATGGAAACACGCTTGCACCCAGATTCCTATTTGTCTCCAGTAGTTCAACACTGGGGTGTTCCCACCGTGGAGAGAAGTAAATACAGAATGAAACAACTTCAAAAGGATCTCTTAACTAATGTCCTTTCCTCCAACTTTTCCTTTTACCTCTACGGTAGGATAAACTTGGATCTCTTTTCACAAAGACATCGGATGCCTTTTCCTTTCTATGAGAACGGCTAACTTTGATGTAGAAGTTTATTTATATCATTTTTTTTTTTTTTTACAAAAAAACAAACTACCGAAATAGATTCAACAACATTATTTAAAAATAAAAGGAACATTACTCAACAGTAAAAAAATAGGAGTGTTAATACAGGAATGGCGAATATCTTTCAGTGAAAGGTAATTTTTCCTTATTGACATTCATGATATAGCACGTCGGCAAGAACATGGTTAGAACTCAATAAACTTTTTTTTTTTTTTTGTCACATTAACTGCATTATAAATTTTACTATATACCTAGAAACAGAGATTTGGGAAATCAGTCTTGGATCATACTCTACCATCGGGGCAGCTAGTAACACTGGTACTAAATAAAACTCAATAGTTAACCCTCTACCGGCGTTAACACAATCATCGCCTCCGTAAAGGAATATGGTAAAATGCACCTTACGCGAACGGAACTAATAATACTATTGTGACTATATTCTGGCATTGGAGGTTTGGTCATTCTGATTCCAACTGTATAACCTTCCGTCGGGCGCGCGGTTAATACTCACAAGAACTGGCGCGGGGCGGCTATTTGGCCGTGTGTGTTTGTCGCTGTTTTTTCAACAGATAAATTAGGAAGACACCATTAAATTATATTATATTTTTAAATTCTTTATTTATACAATTTAAAGGGGATAAAAATCTTGATCATCGATAGACAGTATTTCAGCCAACTTAAATCGGTCTTATTAATCTATTTATTATCATATATAGTACATAAAGAAGGAAAATATAGGAAATAATATAAGATGTGATATAACATATCATAATACATAATATAACAGTGATGTAAACATAGGAAAGAATACAATAGTATTCATACAACTAGTATAAAAAAAAACAAAGTAAACATAGGGAAGAATACAATAGTATTCACACATCTAGTATAAAAAAAAAAACAAGGTAAACATAGGAAATAGTACAATAGTATTCACACAACTAATATAAAAAAAAAACGATTTTTGTAATTTATTAGAATTTTTGTTTGATTTTTGAGGAAAAAGGAGGCATTCGTGAAGGATGATCGAGGGTGAGGTTCGAGGGTAAAGTTCGTAGAGTGTATAGGTGTAAAACTCAAAATTGATATACCTACTCTGAGTTGTAACCAACTTCTTGCCGGCGTGCGACATTCTTTCTTTTTTTCAGTTGAAAGTTAAATAAATCGAATATGGGACATTAAAAATAATGGATAACCCACGGGCATCTCCTAGATGCTAAACCTCCACCAACATGTCCAAGATGCAATATAAATTTAGCAGTGGAACAAATCTTAGAAAATTGCCCAGGACTGGAAGCAGCGAGAAATACACACCCCGTCAAGGGATAGCTGAAGCACTAAAACCAGAATGTTCAAAGAATTTATTTCAATTTCTAAAAGAAATCAATATTTATAAATCTCTATGAAATCACCAATTACCATAATCCTTATGTATTTATAAATTAAATAGAATTTGGCGTCTCTAGCATATGATGTATATGGCACCTAAAATGTAATCAAATGAATAAATAAATAAAAATAATGGAATATTAAAACTTTTTAATTTAATAATTATGGTTCCTTTATTAATCAAAGTAGTCCTGTCTACATGGTTAAGTATTTAGAACCAAGTTAGGATGATTATTAACCGTTGATGTTTATTTTTCTTAATAACCGATTGATAAGTAAATACATTTTCATCGCAAGATTGATAATGGCTTCAACGTTTGGTTTCTGAAAAATAAATCAATAATCATTAGACCGAAAGTATAACTCTCACGTCAACGGACAAACGCAAACGGGTCGAATACAACTTACCTTTTAAAAGTTTATAATATACCGAAAAAACAATAGCAGCGAAATATTTCAAGGGAGGTTACATATGAACGGATTATCATCCGTTATTATCGATAATTATCAATAATATTGCAACTTATAAATAGTAATATGTTTATATGTTAGATTATAGTAACAATAGCGACAATAGAAGTATTAACGCATAGTATGATATATTTTAACTACACACCGAATGAAATAGGGGTCAGAACAATTGTAAGGATCAACTTGTTTCAGGAATAACAGGGGTTAGAGAAGTGATATATTGTTCTATTGTAGTGAGGACATAATTCACTGTAAGCCTAAGAAATGGGAATAGAAACAAAGTTTAATGCTGTTTTAGTTAACTGTATTGTAGCTTAATTTATTGTCCGTGATTATTAATCAATAATACAATAATGTAAAACGATTAAAAAATAAATTATAAAAAGTATTATTCAGTTAGCACTGAGTAAACTGCTCTTATATATTCAATAAGTTGTAGAAATCGTTCCAATGGTCACGATGATGACGACTATAAAAATAAAATAAAAATATAAAAGATAAATAGTTTTTTTTTTTTTTTTTTTAATGAGGGAAGATGTAATTCTAAAGCATAAACTCTGAGGAAAATCTTTTCTTAGAAAGATTAGGAAGACAGAGAGACCCTAATGACCTCACCTAGATTCCAGTCAAAAGAAAGATTGATTAGGGAAGAGATAAAAGCCATTCAGCCAACAACTCGCCTTTGAACAACGCCCTTCCATTGCTCACTTATCATAACTCAAAACGATCATTGTTCATTGACAATTAATAGTTTCTCCCATCCCACGCTCATAAAAAGCAGAATAAATATACTAGAAATGTACTCTGGATCTTCCGTATAATTGCAGAAAAAAATACTCGTAAAAATTGTATGTTATTTTTTTTTTAAACCTACAGGATTTTTTCTCCCATTCCTCATTTTGCCGAATAGTGGTGGTTTTAGTGTTTTATCAATTACTTTTTTTTTTTCGTAAATAGTTTGATATATAATATATATATATATATATATATATAAATATATATATATATATATATATATATATATATATATATGTGTTTATCGTTCAATATTCGATATTTTGCAATCTATGCCATCTCCTTCAATATTATTTGTTCCTACGATATTTTAACATTTTTAATTTTTAAATAAAAACTAACTATCGTTTTCGGAAAGTTCGTAAGTGAATCTGATTGTTTGAAAAAAATAATTATTCATAACTTTACTTTCCCATGATGGAAATAAATAGTTAAATGCCATAAGTAGTTCGATTAGGATTAAAGGAGATATAAAATTTATATTTTTTCCGTTCGAGAGATAGCATTTCTAGAAAAAAAAAAAAATTAAAACTAGTGATTGGAAAATCACTAGGCAGCGTGAGAGTAAGTAGATGATGCCTTAATAGAATTTTTACTTTTTTTTTATTTTTTTATTTACCTTCAAATGACGGGAAAAAATTAGTATTGGTTGGGGAAAAGAATTATTATATGAGAATTATTATAATTATTATATAAGAAAGAATTATGTATGCTCTATGATAGTTTTATATATATTTTTTTGTGTGTGTGTTTTTACTTATAGGAGTTTGAGGTTTCTTTTTTTTGTTTTTTAAAAAAATTATATTTGCTTATATAATACAGAGGGAAGCAAGAAAAGAAAAGTAAATTATCTATTACGCATGCAAAGATTTTTTATTGATTTCTCTAATCAACCAGACCCCTGTAATTGTTATAAAACAAAATACAGTATTTTATCTATCTATCTGATATAAATTTTACAATAATAAAATTTTACACCTTTTAATTACAAATTCTTTGTAAAATTGTCAATATTTCTGATTTTTTACTTATTTGATATCGTGGATATCGAAAGCTGTGGGATGGTTATCGGGGTGTGGGATATCGAAAGCCAAACACGTAACTGCCTTCGGTAGAAATATGATTATCGATAAAATTAAAATATCGGGCAGGAAACATCGATACAAATCCGAGTTAGTATTTTTATCGATATAATAAGCATTTTTGAAAAATCGCTAAATGTGTGAAATATGTAACATTTCAGGTTGTTCGAAAATTTAGCGCAGGTACTACATTTAACCGAAATCTCCTCATAATTGATTTGATGGTCTGAAAATTTTATTTTAAAGAGGTTTTAACTGCTTACGTTTTGAAAGTCTAAATTCCTGTTAGGTAGTTTGTTGGTTTGTTTAAGGATGATTTCCTATATTCCGTGACAAGGAATCTACGAAACTCCGATATGATTATCGTGCCGAAATGACGGACCAAAAGGAACCAGGCTAATGACGCAATAGAGAATCCAATCAGCTCCCGCGAAGTTTATACAAAGGCCGCGACGCAGGAGGAAATGAACTGAGATCTGAGGGGGATTGTCCAATCACAGCATGGCTTGCTGCAATATTGCTACGAAGGGTGGTCGGATTGGCCGAGAGCCTGTCGTGGTTAGTGGTCTGAGGAACCAACCAGCGGCCTCCGTAAAGCCCGAGCCATGACATTCTGATTGTGCGGTGGGGTCAACATGGAAGGATATCAACCCAGAACAGCTTAACATGGTTGAATATAGCGGTACGCTATTATTATCAATTCTTTACAAATAAATTAATTATGGTAGAAGAAAATGACGTGAAATTGAAGAACATAGCAACGTGGCAAGATGTCGAAACACAAACAAATGGCTGACTAATCGTACAATAAAAAAAGGAGGAATTAGGAAATTTTATTAATCTTTTCAACTTTGATATGATGATGAATAGATTTTTTATACAAAAGGCTATCATTATATTTTAGCATTGAGCATTTATTTAATAAAAATAAAATATTTAATAAAAGAGAGATAAACAGATTTGAACAAGACGTGACATGATAACATGTCAAATGAAACTATTTGAATATAATCTTACTTTTGTTTTGAATAATTGAAGTTTTAGCAACTGATCTTCTATTTAAGTTTGTTCGAAATTATGGAAGATTAACTGCTAAAGATTTCAATTATTATTTGGTCTTCTTACTGAATTAGAATAAAAATTAAAATTGAAGATTGGATATGGATATTAGCAAACACCGTGTGTGAAAGGAATCCTGGGAAATGAAAGAAATAATAGAATTTTTTTTTTCCCTTAGCTCATTAATACTGTAGAATGAGTTAGATAATATTACTTTATGCAGCTAATTTTAACTCATATATCATATATTTATAGCATGTAAACAAGTATTTGCACTACTGTTAAAGGATAACTTCGTTCCAAAGGAGGGGGTTTACACTACTCCAAAACTAGAATCATATTTCTGTCTCTAACTTTCCAAAACAACTTTCTGTTTCACGGAGAACTAATTTCTAGTTTCGTAGGGAATCCACTCCGAAGTCCTGCCAGTTCATTTATACGTGTTTAAGATGTAAAATAAATTATTCTAGTTTTGGACTAATGACACCCACAGGGTGTAAAGTATATGGAAGTTCCTGAGGGACTTCTACAATTCTCTAAGGTTAAGGTAGTTTATTTTTTTAATGAATCTACTAATTATTTATTGCGGTATGTTTATTCGCTATTAACGTTTAACTGTGTTTTTAATACCTCCGTTCTCGGAGAGATGTACTGTCTTAGGTCTAGTTTTTTTTTACTAGCTTTCAGCTTGTAAAGGAATAACAAAGAAAAAAAAGTACACGGACTTTTAAATATTGGGTTTCATCCACCTGATTACTTCTCGATCCCCATATAGCCTATCATGAATTTTACAGTAGACCATGTTTGCTTCACTTATCCCGGATATGTTAACTGAATCAATTTTCCAAAATTATTTCATAACAGTTTATGATAGGCGAGATCCGCTACTACATCCATTTCTTCTCCGTCACCGAAAACTTAACCCCTTCTTACGTCTTTAATCTCGTTTGTAAGCTTTTTTCTGCAAAAACTCAGTACCATTTTGTCACTGTTAGTTATTACTCCTTAGTCTTATAAGTTATATATTGACATTAAGTTATTATCTGAGAGACTTGAGGGAATCTATTTAAAAAATCCAGTGATGATGAAGCAATATTGTTTTTCACATTTCCGAAGTGATTTTTTTTTTTTTACTTATATGGAGTTATTTGAAAATTATGTCAATCAATTGATCATAGGTATCTCAAATTATAGTTAAATTAAGAAAGTATATTATAGCTAATATATATATTTTATATATTATATACCTACTAGTATGTACTAGTTGGTCCGTTGGAATAATTAAGGGGGTGCGGTCAAAAGAAGAAGCCCTAATATGTGAGAATTAAATATTTTATAAATTAAAATATGTAATATTAATATAAATATTATTATAGTATAAATTATTATAATTTTAATAATATTAATTAAAATATGTAATATTCACATTTTTTGTGCTATTTATTTTGACCGCACGGCCAACCATTTCTCTTCATTACATTTATCTTCCACCATTAAAAAAATCTGGTGCGTGCGCGCAACACACAACTTTCACTTACCAAATTACTTAGATTAGAAATTGACGTGTTTTGCTAATTATCATTTCCTAAAGTCACACATTTTTCTACATTCATATCTTATTTTTGTTAATCGTTAAAGCCGTTTTTGAGTAAATAAAAAAAAACCGTGAAAATGATACAAAATTTATTAAGTAAAGTCCCCCCTCCCGTAAATCAATGTTGATGAAATTTTTACAGTCATATCTCGGGCATATAAATACATCAAATACTAAGTTTGATCGAAATCGTTAAAACCGTTTTTGAGTAAATAAAAAAAAACACGTGAAAATGATACAAAATTTATTAAGTAAAGTCCCCCCTCCGGTTAATCAATTTTGATGAAATTTTTACAGCCGAATCTCGGGCATATAAATACATCAAATACCAAGTTTGATCAAAATCGTTAAAACCGTTTTTGAGTAAATAAAAAAAACACGTGAAAATAATACAAAATTTATTAAGTAAAGTCCCCCCTCCGGTTAATCAATTTTGATGAAATTTTTACAGTCATATTTGGGGCATATAAATAGATTAAATACTCAGTTTAATCAAAATCGTTAGAGCCGTTTTTGAGAAAATCGAAAAAAACGTAAAAAGTTATTAAATAAAGTACCCCCTCCCGTTGAGCAATTTTGATGAAATTTTTGCTGTCACATCGCGGGCATATACCTACACTAAATACCCAATTTCAGGTTCCCACGGTTTATAGTTTTTGAGCTAGTCTGTTTACATACACACACACACACACACAGACCATTTCGCGGGACTTGGTTATTTCGACTCAGGGGGTCCCAAAACGTGTATTTCCGTTGAAAACCGGAAGTCGAAAATTTTCACGATCGCAATACTTCCACTTACTATATATTTCATATATAGGTAAGTGAAAGTAAAAATCAATAGTTTGTTTGTTTGTTTTAACGTCACTTTACACCACTAAGGCTAATAAAAAATCAATAGTTTTTGGGTGATGCAGATAACGTTCATTTACATCATTTATTAATGTCTCTTCTCCTCCTATTTTTTGAGAGATCTGACTATTTTTCCCCAGCTGGAGGGGAAGAAAATCTTTAAAATGATACCTCAATCATCGAATATGATCAAGTTTAAAAAAAGTTATGGCACACCGACAAAAGAAAAAACTTTTGGGCATAATATATAGAAGATAGTTTAACCTAATTTATTTCAATTGGAACGATGAAGCAATAATATCTTTAGATTTTATAAGGCAATAAATAATCCAAACACATGGATGGCTAAAACACTTAAACTGTTGCAGAAAATGTATCCAGAAATGTGGAAATTAAATTGAGAAAATAAGATTTTTCAGTACCTAGTAAAAAAGGGCAAAAGCATCTGAAGATTTATTGAAGTAGACTCACCGATTCAATAGCTTTTTCCAAACGGAAAATTTCTTCTTGTAGTAGATGGAGCGTTCCTGTTTTTCCCCGATGCCTGGCGAATGCTGCGGCGCAGGCTGAGTGGATGCTGTTAACCCAGTTTTCCAATTCCACTTGACACGGTGCCTGCAAAAGTAAAATATTTATTTTAGCCATAAAGGTGGTATATCAACAATATTCCACAAAAATCTTCTTTCGGAACATCTCATGAATAATGAATAAAAAAAATATATACATTTTTAAAGTTTATTCGATTAGTTAGGAGGAAAAGGGAGTTTTATCGGGAAAGTTTATATTGGACCACCTTTTTTTGAAATCCTATGAGGAAAACCTGGCGTCTGCCCTTCGTTTATTTCCAACACCTTTAATCATTAATCAATTCGTATTGATAAATAAGCAAATTCGTAAATAAGGAAAACAAATCTTGCCAACTAGAAAATACGGTAATTGATTCTGTTACTGTTGTTATTTTTTCAAAATAAATTCCTAATTAATTAAAAAGTCAAATCCTGGATCAGGTAGAAAGAAAGTGGAAGGGGAAGCAATGTTATTTTTGTAGATTTGTTTTAAGTTTATTCCATTTTGCCCGGGTATATTCAAACTGTACTCTACATTTCTATTTATTATTATTGTTTGACAGGGACTGAATGATATGAGGAACTTCATCTAAAAGGAATTGAGATCAATACCTGCAAAAGCTAGGTGTTCCAATTTAGAAGGCAAATTGAATATGTCCATTGCACACTGCAATGGAGAGGAGCTGGAAGTGGTCACAGAGATTACCTATGTGGGAAGAGTCATAGACAGATCTAAAAGAATGAAAGAATAAAAGAATGCAGGAAATAATGAAAGAAAGAAGAAAAGCAAATGCAGTCTACTACCAACTTTCAAGCTTCATGTTCTTAAATCACTGCACCTGTATATACTTTTGTTGGACCTGAAAGCTGGATATTGGCAGATAAGCAATAGAGCAGTCACTGCTGCTGAAATGAAATTTATTCGAAGGATAGCCATAAAAACCAGGAGGGACCGGGATGGAACGAGAGAATACGTCAGGAACTTTCGCCCCAAAGGAGGAGGAAGGTCGCCCCAATAAAATAGGTTCTTCAATTGAAATGGTTCGGCCATTTAGTTAGGATGGCAGAGAAATTGAATTGAAACCATTGAAAACGATGGACTATGTTCCAGAAGGCAGGAGACCTCGAGGACGCCAAGAATTTCGTATTTCGAATATATTGAAAGATTTTGCGGAGGGAGAGACAAAGATCTCCGTCAGGCCAGGAATCTGGCAAGGAACAGAGAGGGGTGGAATTCCTGGCGAAGCACTCTCCTACGCTTTACCGTCCAAAAGGCGTATCCTAACTTTGGATCTATGTATTACTTTGGACTCAGAAGCCCTGACGAAGATCCACATTAGGGATCGAAACGTTAGCTTTTCAAAATAAAAATCCTGACAGTCAATCAACCTCTCGAAAAGTATTGATAAGTTAGGATATTTCATGCGTTTCATTTTTGGAACAACGGGCATTAAGGAGTGCATTATTGTATTGCTCTAATTAGAAGAGACAAGAAAAAAAATGTTTGGAATTTCTGTTTGAATTTTTGGATATTGTCAGGGAATTTTAGATATTTTCCACCTTTCTCTACCTCGATGGATCGACCACAGCAGCAATATTGATAAAGGCATTTATTTAAAAACTTCCGTTCTTGAATTAATATAGTAAATTGTTTACTAAAATGGGACATTTTTATCCACAGAAAAAAAGATATTGAGGAAAAGCGACACCGAGGGCAGTAGTTGGAAAACTATTTATGTTCAAGTTCCGTCTAGTCGGAGACTAAATGAAAAACCATACCAGCGGGAGTTTCCTTTTCTAAAGCCTGAGAGACAGTACACAATTAAGCAAGATGGTAACTGCTGTTTGCGAGGAAAGGAAGAAAAGAAGTTCCATAATGACGACCCCCCGCCGAGATTCGCCAACTCGGCTCAAAATAAGTTTCCTCCGGGAAATCATGAAAATGAACCTCCTTTCTATCTCTATGTGGGTTTCACAAGTGGGAGGTAAATTCGTTGGAAAACGCTATCTGGTATAATGGCAACCCCTCTGACTTTTCCCAATGTACCTTTTTAGGTACATCGAGCTCATTATGAAACAATTTGCCTTATTATTTTTACCATATTACGTCTGAAGTTTATTTTTTAATATGATTAAACTTCATAGTTGAACAGATAACATTACCAATGGTAATGGTTTTTGCGCAATTCGAATCGATTGGAAAATGTCTATCATTACGTCGCTGTCTACGTATGTATATCATAAGCCACAATGGACTCATTGAATGGGGAAAATTGGTTTGATTTATATAAATATCACTTTTCTGCATCTTGATACAGAATGTTTCTGTTTAGAGAATATAATACCTAACATTTCATAATTCAATCCAGAAATTGTTTTGTAATTTAATGTCAATTATAGTAGCCAATAGCCAAAACTGTAGTTGTCAATAGTCATAGAAATTTACGAGAGTTTAATAAGGTATGTATGATAATGTTTTTGATTCGTGGGTGTATTTAGTTTTGGGATTTATTTAATAATATACCTACATAAATGATATATCATTATACATATCTTATTATAATTTGTTTTATTGGTTGTTGTATGTTTTTCCTCATTTAGCCGAGATGATGACCTGATATTCCAGTCGAAATGTTGGAACTATTAAATATGGGACACCTGGATACTGTTTTTATTTATTTCGACCGCAACCCCCAACCATTTCCTCTTGAAAAATAATGATGTATGCTTTCTCTGGAAATTGACTGTATTGGCTACTTGATGGTTAGTACTGTTATTTTAAAATTTAATGCAGCAATACAGTTCTAATGTTTTTTTTTTTTTTTGAGGTAAGGGCTCCACGAATAAACTACTTTTTAACAATTGTAGGATGAAAATATTAAGTGCATATCTCTCTGTCAAAAATTGATAAGTATTAAAAATTATTTTTTAGGAATCGGATGACTAAATAAAATCACACGTACCGGAGCCGGTTACTATAGACCCCTGCACTTGTGCTTAAATTACGCTAAGATATAAAACCTTTTGAGGCAAGTATTCCCATTTACATATACCGGAGGTTCCTGAACTATAACTTATCTTCTTAGCTTTTGACTTCAGTCGAACCCTCCAGTGAAATGTCTGATGCTACACTTAACCAACTTTAATGCAATACAATAAAAAAAAATAAATAAAAATAAAAAGGGAACAGGTGGGACATGGAATAAGTTTTTACCCCTTTAAGTAATGGCGTAAGGCTAGGAAAACCATTCTAGTAGGAATAAATCCCAAGGAAGGTTTAGATATATTTTGTAAGATCGCCATAAAATAAATCTCAACCCTCACAAGCTGAAATCGATTTTGATCGGAACATTCAGAATATTGGCCTAAAAATATTACGGCATACGGCATGCTCTTAATCCAAAATGCATTTACATTAGTAACTCTAGGACATATCAAACTTTGTCACAAACTACTGGGTTTTGATGAAATTCTTTGGCCAACCAAAACAAAAAATAAAAACCTATTTTTTTTTTTTATCCGTCTCAATTTTGTTTTAAGGTTGTCGAGGATAGATTAATACTGCTTAAAAGCTTCTTTAGGTTAACTAAGGTGATAAACAGAAATGTTAATTAGAACATCCGAAGTTTAAAAAAATGATTACTAAATTGATCCATTATTCGTCCCGAGGGTAGAAATGATAAGAAATATTGATGTTGATTTTCACCTATAACATATGATTGGTAAATTTAAAGAATATTGCTCTACTGAACCATATTTTTCGGAATGATGCATAAAACAATGTGTCAAAACTAAAAAAAATACTTTGGTGCGATGCGCGCAACACACAACTTTCGTTCACATTACATTAGAACCTACTTGGATTAGAAATCAAAGTGTTGTGATAAATATATAAACGCCTATATTCTTCCTCCCTTTATATTTACTTAAAAAAATAAGTGTCTCCGATTAAAAAAAATATATATAACAGTCTTTCTCCATTGTACGGGTAGAATCATGGACAGTGACTAAGGCCCATGCGAACAAATTACTAGCACTAGAGATGGACTGATTGATAAGGAGCTGTGCCATATCCAGGCTGCAAAACTTTTCTAAAGAGGTGATAAGGAATTAATTAGGGGTCTAATTTAACATTCTCAACGACATCAGAGAAAGAAGAACCCTTATTTTTTGCGAAATTTACGAAATTTTTGAAAAGTGCTATGATAAGAGTAGGCCCGCAGCGGTAGGATTGTTGTTCATTTATTACTCAGCAGTATTTCTTTTGTTAGCTGTAGCATGCATTCCATCCATCTCCCATTGTGTTCCCAGTGTACTCAACCGATCGCTTAAATGCCCCATTGTGCCATAAAAATAAATTCTTCTCCAGTAACACGTCAGACTCTGCGGTGGAATTGTGCCCGACCACCATGCTCTTTGTACTATCAATAGAACGATATATCAAACGATTATTGAGGAAGTATATAGGTCGATTCCGTCCTTAGCTCGATAAATCGTTTGAGCTGAAATCGATTTGGAGCAACAAGAGGACCGGGTCCTATCGTTGAAGGCTGAATTTGAGGTACAAGATTTCAGAGAGCTCATTTGAAATCTTTGATTTTTCATCCCGAGATTCGGAGGATGAATTGATGGTGGAATACATTTTTTTTATTTTTTTTCTCCTCTACCTAGTCATGCATTGCATACGGATATATCTGTTATGGAATACATTTATTTTATTCCGTTTGAATAAATAAAAAAACAAATTTATTTATTGTTTTGCTCTCTACCTTGGCGGGGTTTGTTATTCATAGTAATTTATTTTTATAAGAAAATAAAGGAGTAAAAAAAGGAATATACGTTCCAAACATTTTATTAAAATTTGTTATTTTATAGAATCGTACCTTTCCCCCGTTTTCGTTAGTTGTTTTTTGGTCACCGTGAAAATTGCAAAAATTTGAAAAACACGTTGTATAATTTTAAAGCATATTGATTTCTCCACTCAGTAATAAACCTACATGCTTATACGACTAGTAAACAAGTAATGATCCAGTGGAAATCTATTCGCCAAAAAAGAGCGTAATAGTTAAACAAGCTTTATTATTTAGCTATTCATATAAATTTTCCGACAAACTAGATAGAAAGTCTTAGCAGATTTCAATGGAAAAAACAAATAGAATTTTATCCCTTATGATTAAAGCTGTATATAAGATGTTCAATAAAATATCAACCACCAAGTTGAAAAATAATAAAAATGTGATTGATCGAATAGAGTGGGAAATAGACCATGCCTTTATAGGAACTTTTTGGAAGGAAATTTAAACTACAATTAATTGTATTTCTTGGTTTTTAGTTCAGGAACACCGCGTGTATAAACATAGGTTTAACTTTCTATAAAATTACGAATAGATATGATGTCTTTATTTTACCAAAAAATACCTGTTTTTAGCTATATTCCAAAGTTATAAAAATTATAAAATTTAAATAAATAATAAAAATGAATAAATAAAAAATGAATAAATAAAAAAACAAATGAATAAAAATTAAATTATAAAATAATCACTAAACCTTTTTTTTTGGGTCCTCCCCTTCCTTGCCGTTTAGGCCATGCGGGGTTTCCCGGGCCAGGGGAGAGGGTGGGGGATTAATGCCGAGTATTATTAAATTTCCCCTGGCTCCGGTTCACACGGGGTCGTGAATTGGGCGAGAGCACTACCTGCCGGATAGTCAGTCGTGATCATTACCACGTGTGAACTAGTGGTAGTGGGAATGTTGGTAGTGCACGACCTTGAAGTGACGGGTCGTGAAATCTCCATTTAGTTGGAGTGAGCACGACCGCTTCAGTCGTATATCGTCGCTGGAGTGCTTGAGAAATAGGGTAGCTCTGACTCTAAACTGCCTCAACTGAATATGGGGCGCTTTCTGGGGCCACAGATGCACTAATAGTTTAATTATTAATTATATAATTATTAATTTATCAATATTGGTTTATGCAGTGGTATATACCATACAGTGGTAGAAATCATAATGAAGCCAGATACAATTATAGAGAGTTTGAAGGAAAATTATTTCTTTTCTTTTCTAGATTCCAATCATTTCAAATAAACTAATTACTCATCCCAACCCTCATGTTTGGGTTGCTAGGTGTCTGAAAAGAAGATGGCCTCGCGACCTTCTAATTTAGAATTATTAGCTACCAATGTGTAGTTTCTCTATAAGTTTACTTATATGATTTTTTTTTCTTTTTCTTCAGATTTGCTGGATGTATTATGTTATAGTTCAGTTTTAAATATCAATAAATGCTTTAAAAAAATTAAATAAAAACCTTTCTGATTCGTGGGGAGGGAAGGTATTCCATCTTTATCCAATGTTGACCTTTAAAGTAACAAATAGTTAAGGAAACACAAACTAAGGGGTGTTTCTAATTTTCACGAGCTCGACCAACACTAAACATTCGAGATTTAAAACTTTGTTTACTCCATTGTATAAGTTTAGTTCCGAACAGTTGCGAACTAGTTATTACTAGAAGCACAGTTTATTGTTGTTGCAGACATGTTTTTCACAGGACTTGGTCCCTTGACAGCGGAGGGATATTATTGGAATCTACGACACTCCAATAAGGGCAGTTCGGGGGGTGGAAGTTGGTTCTGATTGGTCCATGGGGAGCTGCCCGGCTCAGGTCAAAGCTTTGATTGGCTCGGCAATGATCTCCCTGATGATGGGACTGTCTAGGTAGCAACAGGATATTCGACTTACCTTCATCTTGTCTCTATGGCTTGGAAAGTTAGAGTTTGGATACTTTCAAAGAGATAATGATAAGGTAACAAACCTCACGAGAAATATAGTAAGAGGGCTTTTTGCGAATGAATGTTAACATATCTGTGCACTTTATGTAAAGGACCCCATGTCCATTTTTATTACTTTGACTTAAAAACATGTTTTTAATGTGGATTTTAATAACAGTATCATGCAATCAATCTGTCCACTTCCCGTAAATAAAGAAAATAAGAAAATAATGTCCTTCTTCATAAAATACATCGAGTGGACTTGACTTGTTCACTTCAAGATATGAAAGAAGTGTAAAACATCGGGTATACTTTAATAAAATGAAATAATTTATATATTATCCCTTATTCTATTTTTTTTTTTCGAATAATGAAAAAATATCCTCAACCTAGAATTCCTTGTAAAAGGAGACATTTATATAGAAGTGGATAATACCGATGCTCTGATTGAAAGAATATGCAAGAACCAAGACAATCTGACTATTCTCGTTTGTTGTGTCAGTAAATGGTGCGCCATTTTTCTAGCAAGACTCATGTATAAAACAAGAAACAAGATGATTTAGAACAGTTTAATGTAGTGTGTAAAGGGAAAAACACAGAATATATACAAGGAAAACCAACTGTGCAGAAGAAGTTCCTTAGGTCCTTTACATAATGACCTACAAGTAGAAAAGGAACACGTTGGGATGTTTAACTTTAAATCATGAAAAAAAAAATGACATTAAAATTCTTATAAAGTCCAACAAATTAATACGCTTTATCCAATAAATGTTAATTGTAATTTTTTTAGATAAATTGCCAGACATAAGTATTAAGGCGGGTTCACACGGGGTCGTGAATTGGGCGAGAGCACTACCTGCCGGTTAGTCAGTCGTGATCACTACCACGTGTGAACTAGTGGTAGTAGGAATGTTGGTAGTGCACGACCTTGAAGTGACGGGTCGTGAAATCTCCATTTAGTTGAAGTGAACACGCCCGCTTCAGTCGTATATCGTCGCTGGAGTGCTTGAGAAATAGGGTAGCTCTGACTCTAAACTGCCTCAACTGAATATGGGGCGCTTTCTGGGGCCACAGATGCACTAATAGTTCGCATACAACTTTTGCGGCTTCATATTATGCCATAACGAGAACAAGCGCGAGAGAAGCACGACCTACAAAGCCACTTTACCGTGTGAACTAGATAAGGTCGTGATCTCCTACTGGGAGAAAGCAAGTCGTGTGACATGCGCATTACTGGTCGTGTTCTCGCCCTGTTCACTACCTCGTGTGAACCCGCCTTTAGGCATAACTAAAAGTAATATGTAAGTTAAATTTAAAATATTCTGAACATAACCTATAGTAGTGCTGCGGTGCGGACATGTGTGGCCAGACCCTTAAGGCGGGTTCACACGGGGTCGTGAATTGGGCGAGAGCACTACCTGCCGGATAGTCAGTCGTGATCATTACCACGTGTGAACTAGTGGTAGTGGGAATGTTGGTAGTGCACGACCTTGAAGTGACGGGTCGTGAAATCTCCATTTAGTTGGAGTGAGCACGACCGCTTCAGTCGTATATCGTCGCTGGAGTGCTTGAGAAATAGGGTAGCTCTGACTCTAAACTGCCTCAACTGAATATGGGGCGCTTTCTGGGGCCACAGATGCACTAATAGTTCGCATACAACTTTTGCGGCTTCATATTATGCCATAACCAGAACAAGCGCGAGAGAAGCACGACCTACAAAGCCACTTTACCGTGTGAACTAGATAAGGTCGTGATCTCCTACTGGGAGAAAGCAAGTCGTGTGACATGCGCATTACTGGTCGTGTTCTCGCCCTGTTCACTACCTCGTATGAACCCGCCTTTATGGTCATTAGTTTTAATTATTTATCGATGCGAGAAGCATTTATCAAGCTGTTTCTAAACTAGCGAAGAAAAAAATTTTAATATGTCAAAATTATGGAAAGTTGGTTCTCCTAAATAATTTAAAAAATGTAACATAGTACCGTTTACTGTTATAAACTTCTCCTTTTATGTTTGATTAATCATAAAAATCAAAGTATCAACCAATAAAGTTAGGCTGATTTAACTGCGGTCCTTTCACCACATTTTAGACCTGAGGATCCTAAAATTCTTGTAGGAAGAGAACAAACGAATCGTTTTATATGGTCATTAGTTTTAATTATTTATCGATGCGAGAAGCATTTATCAAGCTGTTTCTAAACTAGCGAAGAAAAAAATTTTAATATGTCAAAATTATGGAAAGTTGGTTCTCCTAAATAATTTAAAAAATGTAACATAGTACCGTTTACTGTTATAAACTTCTCCTTTTATGTTTGATTAATCATAAAAATCAAAGTATCAACCAATAAAGTTAGGCTGATTTAACTGCGGTCCTTTCACCACATTTTAGACCTGAGGATCCTAAAATTCTTGTAGGAAGAGAACAAACGAATCGTTTTATTTCCATTTAGTTTTTAAAAAACTTGCTTCTTATAAATCTTATAAAAAAAAAAAATTGCGTTATTTAATAGTTGTTTTTTTTCTTAATGTCCGCTGAACAGAGCTTTTAATCTTATCCCTTGTTGATCAAGCTCGTTAGCCACTGAAGGACAGTAACTTTAGTTTTAAATAGTTAAATGGATGTTTGGACAAAGTTTAATTTTGAAACTAATTCGGGTACAAAAAGTTAGGGAGGACACTTTTCCAACGATGGCCTTAAAATTAATTATTTGATCTGGATTCGAGTCACGAAGCGGTTAACTGGATTGCGGAGGCGGTTACTCGAAGTAGTTAGCAACTCCTTTGTCATCTTTAAATATTCTATTTGGGATTAAACTTTTAAAGTAGCAATCATTGCCGGCTCATCTTCATAAAATTGTTTAATGTCATCTAAAAACTTTTCTACCAAGGCCGCTAGTTTGATGGTATTTTATTTTTTTCCTCTGATTTTTCCAAATTAGTATTATTTTTTTTTTTTAAGTTTCTAGTAAATGAAGTGGCCATTAAAAAAAAGGTCAACCCGTTTTTATTTTATTTTTATTAATATATTCTTAGTTATTTATTTTTTAATATGAACATACGTAAGGTTTGTCTGCGAAAAAAAAACAAGATAATTAATTTCTTTCTATTCATTTCACATAGTTTTTACCTTCAATTAGCTATGTATGAAATATTTAGTAAGGGAAAGTATTGCGATCGTAAAAAAAAAATAACCAAGTCCCGCGTAATGGTGTGTGAGTCTGTGTGTCAACAGACTAAATTAAAAACTATAAGCCGTATGAACATGAAATTGGGTATTTGGTTTATGTATATGCCCGCGATGTGACAGCGAAAATTTCATCAATATTGGTCAATTGGGAGGCACTTAATTTTATTCCCAATCCCAAATTAGTTTTTCTGAGCCGGTCCATAATTAGGTCTAAGAAGAGCGACATCCTGGATGAAAATTATTTTCCTTTAAAAAAAACAAAAAAAAAAAAACACGAACAGTGTAAATGTCAGGTAGACGGAAGAGGAAAGAGGAAAGGCGGATAGACGAGAGAGATATTCCTAGTGGTGGATCACTCTTACAAAGCTTCCGCCTCAAGGAAAGTGCTTACGTAGCATCAATCACCAACAGGCTAGCCCAGGCTTTGCAAGTCCATACTTCTCCTCTCCTGATAAAGCCCCGCGTTCGCAATTCATAATCTTTGCTACTCATCCCCGAGCATCTTATGAATCCTCATCTAGAGAATAAGGCCTTTTGTAGATAATATAGAACCTCTAAAAGAACTATAGATAATATAGAAACTCGAAAATCTCCAGAGCTACATTTTTCATATACACACACACACATATATATATATATATATATATATATATATATATATATATATGGAAGCCCGGGAGCATCAAACAAGGGTAGCGGACAGCTATCGAAAGTTTATTATTGAGCCTTGGATGGGACCTTTTGCCCCACCTATTCACCAGAACTAGTCTCAAGCGACTACCACTTATTCCAGTCTCTGCAGACCTCCATGAATGGAAAGAAATTCCTAAAGGAAGAGTTCATCAAAAACCACTTGGATAAGTTATTTAAGAAAAAAACTTAGACATTCTATGAGCCTGACATCATGCAGTTAGTGGTAAGATGGGAAAATGTCTTATTACATAGTGGTCAATATATAGTAGATGACAATAGGTTTCATGTCAATAAAACACTGAGTTTAATTTCCACCTTAAAAACAGAAAAGACTTATTTGTTAACCCAATATAAGCATAATTTATTTAAATATTATTTCTACCTTAGCTCTGAATGTGCATTTAACTAGGGGAGGACACGGCCAGCATCTCACAGATCTAGTTGACAATTTTCTGTGGAGGTCAAGTTAATTTTTTAATTATATTTTTAATGTGTATTAAAGACGAATAACATAAGATTAAACTAAATTTGTTATATCTAGAGTTAAAAAAATGATATCGACATGATTCGTGTATCAAAATTTTTATATTTGAGTTTTCATTTAAGTAAATATACAGCATTTCCTTAGATTTGGTTTTAGAACAATGAAATTGTTAAAAAATGTTTATATATTCAAGCTAACCACCATTATAATTTTTTAACATAAAAAACTACTTCATGGACCCTCAGAGACATCCAAAAATATATATCTATTTCACCATCTTCAAGCGGGATGAAATTTTTAAATACATTTTCAGGAAATATCGCTATGGGAAAAGGAGTAAAGTGATTATTCCTTTGGGTATGTGCATGGTGATTTTCTACCGAAGTTCCACAGAAAACGACTGCACTTTTTGTAGTTAGAATAAATTAATCATAGTTACATCAGTTAAGTAATTGCATGAGAAGAACCGGAGAATTCCAGCCTGTTAAATAAATCTTAATAGAAGTTGGGAGAGCTGATGTGGCATTTAAAACGCAAGCCTAGCCCCAACGTTTGTAGACCACTCCACCAACCGTATTATTTCTCTAAATAACTTGGTCTTGCTTACTCAAGTCTAGTAAAATTGTCAGTTGGAAAATGAAAAGCTTCAACTCTATTGAGCTGTTTTTACAAGTTAGTATTTAGTTTTATATTACAGTACAAAAAAAAAAAATTATAATACCGAAATTCGCAGTAATGTGCAAATAACCTTTAATTTTTATATGAAAAGACAAAACAACACCTGTTTTCTAGCATTCTGTAAAGTATTTAGTATTCTTTTCAAGATATGAAATGTTTGAAACATTTGCCTAAATTTAACTTATTTTTCATTTGATTAAAAAGCTTTTTTTTTTTACACCTCTCAAAATATCTTTCTACAAATCATGTTTTAATAAGTGATGATTTCAACTTAGTTTTCAAATATATCAATTCAGGATTTAAGTACAGTTAATGAAATACCCAGACGGGATTTCTCAATAGAGGTGATGCTGAGAGGCGGGGGTAATCAAAATCGGTGACGTCACTACACCCACTTAGCCAACCAAATGGAATCTAACAGGGATTAATTTGCATTTGCTCCGTTTTATTGCTTCTCTAAGGATTGGGAAAACAAACTCAACAAATTATCTTGTTACTATTTACACAGATCGTTAGGCAACAATTCATTATCTATAAAGAGGAACAATATTTATTTCCTACTTTTTAACCATACAATATAACAGTGTAAACCGTACAGTTCAAAATATCCTTGTGAATTTAGAAATTTTATAAATCTAACTTGAATCGGTAATATATGTAGAAAAACGGTAACTGAAGTGGATACAAAGGATTGATTAAAGCCAAGTTTTTGTGAGTTTTCCTCTAGGACTTGATTCTCACATTATTTAAGTTATATAGTCTTGATAGAAGGAATTGATAAAAGTATAGCAGAAAGTCGATTATTCAAACTAATGTTTTCAGAAGTGATTAGGGTAATTAAAATTATGACAATCGGAATTTACTACAATATATAAGTAAGGTAAACACTCTACAGTTAGTGACTGTGCCCAATTTCGTCAACTTAAGTTTTCTGTTCTGACTCAAGGTAAGCCAACGTGATATCTACGGTTGGTCGCTGTCAATAACAATAGTTAGTTCTGGAAGTTTCATTTGTTTCGGCCGCTGCAATGCCGTTTAAGAACAATTATTTTGGTTTTCAAAATGTGAGTTCTCGTATTATTAGTCGTAATTGCTATTTTTGATTTACTAGAAAGTGTCCATTTAGTATTGCTTGACGTACCATATTTTATACGGGTAAATGATACGAGCGTTTTTCGATGTTTGGTTTACTAGGCAGGTAAGTGTATTGGTTAGTTTGAAATTAGCTCAAATACTTCACAAAGATTTTACTGTATTGACATTAAAATACTTAATGGAATTGGTAAAGTTGTTTTTCCCTACACAATTTATAAACTAATGATATTGTAACGCTTCTGTGGATTAAAAAATATTTATCCAAGAAAAATTTACAATTATCAATGCCAAACGAATTATCGCAACATAAATATTCGGGCAGGTTAAACAAATTATAACTTTATAGCACTCAACTCATAAGGCTTGAGCTTCACAGTCAAGACAAAGACTAAGACTAATTGGTCCAGTCTCTCGCTCCTTATATATAGCCTTAAAAGGAATGGTCTGGAATGGTCTGGACTCCCGTGGAATCATCCAGGTCTTGACCAGTCCTCTGACGGTCCGCTCCAACCGGTAGGGCGTTCCAACAAAAGGTCTGGGATTTCAAACCATATTTCTTTTTTTTATCGATTTAACGTAACAATATTATTAATGTAATAATTTGTATACAAAAGTTTCACGGAGCCATTAGAGAACAGTTTGGGAAACACTGATCTATAGAATCAAGAAATTGAATTCAATGGAAGTGCTTGATTCTCACAAAGGGTTTGTGAAAAAGTTATTAGCGAATTAAGTTAAGTGCGGTTTATGGGTAAAGACCGATGGTATCATCAATATGCAGAGAAAAAAGGAATTGCTTTTCAAAAACAGTAGGTAAAATGTCAATTTTCACTACTCTTATAAAAAATGAGTGTGGATAATACATGTTGATGATATTAACATGAATATCTTTTGCCTACAAGAGGTAATGCTTTGTTACCGAAATGTGCAAGATAAACAATTTTCCTCAAGATTTATTCCCTAAGGAGGGGAAGAGCAGAGGTGAGAAATATTGAAGGGTTGAAGGAGGCATGAGGAATGAGCCGGTCATCAAGGAGCAGCCTTTCATATCAATCACTCCCCCTCTTGTCCCTCACCCTCGATACCTACTACCCCCTCCCCTCCCACGACATGTATATTCTTAACAGCCACCATATATCTTAATAATGAATTCACCAGAAAGCAATGAAGAGTGGGAAGGTCAAACTAAAAGAAAAATTAAATTTGGCGCCCAAACTTACCCAGTCATATCTTTCTTCATTTCTGGTGGTATACGTGAAATTATATATTTGTAAAAAAAGTATCAAATAACACATTTCCGTAACTTCCTATGCAGTAGTTACATGGTGATGAGAGCAGAGGCCAATACAAGGGGTGGGCTCAGGGACATTTGTAATATAAAGAAAAAAGTTCCTTTATTTGAATTATTTATTTATTTCGGCCTACCTTGCTTTTCGGCAATACGGGTGTTGGCAACATTATGTCATATGTTGCTATTGATAATCGTAGGGAATTAAACTCCTGTTTTTTTTTTCTTTTTCTGAAATCTGAATTATGTCAATGAACCATGCTAAACCGAATAGAATATCTAATAATCTTATTCAGTTGTCTTTGTAGCAGTACTAGAACTTCAAAAACATCCCTCGATCGACATTATATATGATATGATGATATGAGGAATATTATGATATGATCTTGACAATTCCTTTTTTTGAATAAAGGGAAGTTTTTTTATAGATATTATCAATTCATTAAATGAAGATATTGTCGAATTTAAAAAACAAATAGTCATATTTTTATTTATTCCTGGGGGACTGGACAAATACCTTTCTGAAAATAATGTCAGTCTATCTAAATTAGGAACAATAATCCAAAACTTTGATTCCTGACAGTAAACGAATTATTTTCAATTACCTCTTAAGATTTTAATTAATTTTTTTTTAAAGAATCTAGCTCACTAACATAAAGTATTAATGAAATTTATTTTATAAGAAAAAAAAAATATCATCGTTTGAGGCTTTGTTTGGAGTCAATTCATAGGAATCGAGGAAAACATTAAACCATAGCTGAGTCTACCAATGATGAGACTCTTTTTCCTTGAATAAGAGTCCTTATTCGATTAAGTTACGTGGAAGTACCTGTGTGAAAGTTTAGCTATTTTTAGCTTCAGGAGGAAATTTAAACCCTTTTTATAGGACAATTTACGAAAGATGGAACAATTTTTTTTTTTTAATATCTTCAAGGGTTTTAAGGGCCTTCAATTTTTCAACATATATAAATTTAAAAAAAAAAGTCTGTAATTTAGGGTTCGTAGATCTTCCATTATTTTAGTAGTATTTATTGATTATTTTAGAAGGTGCCGAAAAAAACAACAAAGTTATAGATTTTTATTGTTTTTAAATATGCTTAAAAAGTGTACCATATTTTTAAAAATCTGGTGCGTGCGCGCAACACACAACTTTCACTTACCAACTTACTTAGATTAGAAATTAATGCGTTTTGTTAATTGCCACTTCTCAAATGAACAGAACGGCTTTAATCATGAACAATGGTCTGCCATTAAAGGCGTACTCCGCATGCCTGAGCTCAACGAGTTTTATGAGTTGACTGAATATTTTTATTTTTTTTTTCTCCTCTTTATGTTTTCTTTATTTTTATCATACCTCATATTTAGCCATTTCATATTTTTAGGCGTAACGAGAGACAGTTAATTTCTCCATATAAACAAAAACAAAGGTACTTTATAGGAACAAACAAACAAAAAAGGCCCCCCCCCCAAAAAAAAGCCCCCTCAGAACATTTTAATAATGGTAAAGCTTACCTGATATTAAAGAATTTTCATTTAATATGCCGAATTTGAAAAAAATCGTTAAAGCCGTTTTTGAGATCATCGAAAAAAAGGTAAAAATTGGAAAAAAAATTATGAAATAAAGTGCCCGCTCCGTTTGACCAATTTCGATGAAATGTTGGCTATCGCATCTTTGGCATATACATACATCAAATACCCAATTTGATCAAAATCGTTAAAGCCTTTTTTGAGTAAATAAAAAAAACACGTGAAAATGATACAAAATTTATTAAATAAAGTCCCCCCTCCGGTTGATCAATTTTGATGTAATGTTGGCTATCGCATCTTTGGCATATACATCCATCAAATACCCAGTTTGATCAAAATTGTTAAAACCGTTTTTGAGTAAATAAAAAAAACACGTGAAAATGATACAAAATTTATTAAGTAAAGTCCCCCTTCCGGTTGATCAATTTTGATGACATTTTTACAGTCACATCGCGGGCATATACATACACTAAATACCCAATTTCAGGTTCACACGGTATATAGTTTTTGAGCTAGTCTGTTCACACACACACACACACACAGACCATTTCGCGGGACTTGGTTAATTGGACTCAGGGGACCCCAAAACGTGTATTTCCGTTGAAAACCGGAAGTCGAAATTTTTCACGATCGCAATACTTCCACTTACTATATATTTCATATATAGGTAAGTGAAAGTAAAAATCAATATCGATATAAAATGCGAGGGGTATATTTTTGCTCCTTGTACAGCTTCTATTATATTATGAATTCTCATAAAAAAAGAAAGAAAGAAAAATTTGGAACACATAGACTAATAGATGGAAGAAGTAGACCATTAGTTTGGAGTTTATTTAAAAAAATAAAGAAAGAAAAATTTGGAACACATAGACTAATAGATGGAAGAAGTAGACCATTAGTTTGGAGTTTATTTAAAAAAATAAATGGGATAGGGCCAAAAGCTACCACATTTCACAGCCATTATATTCCCATCGATCAAATTTTTTTTTCTTTTTATAAATAATAATATGGATTTGGTACTAAACTATGTATATAGTAAGCCCGTTTTGCCTCTAACTTAAGGTTAAATCGTATGAGCTGTTGTTTTAAATGTTAGAGTATCAAGGATAACAAAATCGTGAATCATTAAAATCCACAGTGGGGGATAGCATTTGATATTAATGATACCTACCTACTTGATATTTTTTTAATAGATACTCAGATATCTAGCAAGGGATTTTAAATTATGAATTTAACCTCAATAATATTTGGCCGGCCTCAAGGAAACTCAAAATTTTTTACAGCGTTGCGAATATACAATATTTCTTATCATATTTATTTTTCCTTTTGTTTCTATTTCTTTTCTTCTTTTTTTATCGCATAGCATCAAATAGTTCAGCTTTGGTAATGCTACATATAAAATTGGCGAACAAGGAAGCTGTTTGGGGAAGGGGGGGGGGCGCCTGAAAACAATGTCAAGTCCTATCCAGTCCGAAATAAAGAGACAAGGAAAAAGACAGAGAAAGAGCGAGAGGGTGTGAGAGGGTTAGGCCTGGAAGGATCCACCACTAAAAGCTCCCTTTTAATCCATCAGTGACCTACTTAATTGTAGTTAACGAGTAATTGATTTTCCACCCCGTTCGGCGACATCATTCGATTTACTCGGGAAATAGACTTTTCGCCACTCAACCCCCTCCGCCACACTTTTACAAACCCTAAATCTCCTCGGCTGGATTTCTTTTTTAGTCTGTATTATACACCAGTCGACTTAGTAAACAGTCAACAAAACTTTTTCAGTAAGGGTCAAAGGAGACGCTAGAAGCGATCGATGCAAATACTTATTTCTTTTAGAATTAATTCAGCTTCATTGATTGTCCACTAAATGATTTTTTTTTTCATACATGACATATTCTGTAAGACGTAATACACACTTCATGCCTTGTTATCTAACCATTATTATTTTCAATACATTACTGTTCCATAAGACCGAGTTAAGCACACCGATAGCTATATGGCTCCTACTCTTTATTTCGTTTTCGGACGTTGAGCTAAATATTAAAAATTATCCACCTTTTTAATTGTGCTTCCTTCAACGAAGAGTATTTTTCAATAAAGTACATGATCGTAAATTGTCATGTACTCTGCTGAAATTATTTAAAGAACCTAGCTAGAACATGTCTCCCACACTTTTCTGCAACTTCATGTTCTTGAGCCATTGATAGAGCATTGGCGAACAATAGAATATGAAGATATCTTTTATCTATTTTTATTTCCTTGTAAATTTTAAACAAGGAGGGTTTCATAAAGCATTTTTTTAGAGAGCCTAAACTGGTCGAACCTTTTAATTCTTGCGAAATATTCTTTCCTATTTTAATTTTCACCGTTTATTCTAAATATTATTATGATGAGGTCAATTAGAGGGCTACTAATAGCTGCCTTTTGTTAAGCTTTCCATCATAATTTTCTGGGCACATTAGTATGATGCCTTCTCTAGGTCTACGAATACCAGACAAATCTCTTAAGAATTTATTTGACTTTTTCTAAGAGCTGTCGGGTTGTGAAAATGTATAAAATTTTATTATACATTAATAACATTATTTTATAATGTTATTAACTACGAATAATAACTAAATAATTGATAAGAACTAAGCAAATTAAGAGATATAAAAAGAAAAATATTAAATAAATCCTTAGGAGAAGAAAGGATCAGAGAGGGGGAGGGGGAGGAAAAGCTTCTTAGAGGTCCCATGAGTACTTTATTTAATTGCTTTTTATTTTCAATATATCAAGGGTACAAGTGACTGAATAGGAACCCAAGAAATCACATCTTTATTTATTGCAAAATATACTGTAACAACAATTTGGATTTTCAATAATTTTATTGAAGTAAACTTACAATACAAAAATTTCAAACAAGCTCAAATCAGTAACAACGTTACAAAACAGTAAGTACCAGAGACAGAGAAGATAGAGACCCAGAAGTAACCTTAGGTTTAGGGCAAGACTAAGACATTAGTCGATCGCTTCTTATTTATAGTCCTTAGAGAATCTCATAACACCTGATCAAGTACTAATGCATGTATCCGTTTCTCCACGCTATTTTAGAACTTGTACAATGTAACATAAATAGAATTGCTGCAATTGCACTCATAGAAAGAATCGCAAAAAAAACACAAAAAAACATACTAACAAAAATGTGAAATCGTTCAGTCAAAAATATTATAGCTCATTTCAAGAGCACCTCGGTAAGTGACATCAAACCTGACGTACCGACTTCCACGTGGACTCCATCGGCCCCTCCCGCTGGGGACCGGGTGGAGTGGGTTCCTGGGCTGCTGTCCGCTTGTGCTGGGGCATCGGGGACGTCTTCCGTCCGTAGCTCCGAGGACTTCTGAGGATTTGGACTTTTCCATGAACAATAATATGTAAACTTTAGTGTATTGAAGTAATGTAATGAAGTGAGGTGGACAACATGGTTTTTATACACATCCTCTATTAAAGCCTCGAGTTCTAAAGATAAGCCACCAATCAGCATGTTGGTACGGGACGTCCTCTGCTCCGGCTGGGTGCCGCTCTCGTTGGTGTCCCGCGGGATCAGGGTCGATGGTTTCCTCAAAACAGATAAACAAAGAAACCAATGGGCGTTGATGACCGCAGCAGTTTTTCGCCCCTAAGCGACAACAAACAAATAAACAACTGACTTCCACATGCCAACTGTCGACCAACACATAAAGACTCATTACAAACGGTTTCACACAAACAGTAAACCTCCTTATACGAGATATAACTACAGATGACATGCCCATAAAAATGAGGAGATTAAGAAGGCGTTGGATGAGAGCCCTCCTTCTTTAATCGAGGAGAATAACTTTAATAAACAAGGGAAGTTGCCATCCTTCCCACTCCTGTGACATGCCATTATATGCCTAGTTAAATAGGTCATCAAGGTTAAATAGGTCTGGCGCGGATTTACAAATGGAATAAAAAAAAAGCTGGTGCGATGCGCGCAACACGCAACTTTCACTTACCAACTTACTTAGATTAGAAATTGACGTGTTTTGTTTCTCAAAGTCACACATTATTCTACATTAATTTCTTATTTTTGTTTTTATTTGCTCTCTAAAGAACACTAAAGTTTTTCATTACTAAATAAAAGTTTTTACTTGCGATAAATCGGCAATGCAAGCATAATAGTCAAATTCGCCTGATTTTATAATTCTCTATGGAGTTGTTGATAACTTCATTTAGGTACCATGAAACAAACAATTTCCTTTAAATGAACAGAACGGCTTTAATTATAAACAATGGTCCCTACCGTTAGACCAATTTTGATGAAATTTCGGCTGTCGCATCGCGGGAATATACATACGTCAAATACCTAGTTTGATCAACATCGTTAAAGCAGTTTTTGTGTAAATAAAAAAAAAACACGTGAAAATAGGAGAACATTTATTATGTAAAATGTCCCCTCCGATTGATCGATTATGATGAAATTTTGACTGTCGCATCGCGGGAATATACATACGTCAAATACCCAGTTTGATCAAAATCGTTAAAGCAGTTTTTGTGTAAATAAAAAAAAAACACGTGGCAATAGGACAACATTTATTATGTAAAATGTCCCCTCCGATTGATCAATTATGATGAAATTTTGACTGTCACACCGCGGGCATATACATACTCTAAATACCGAGTTTAATCAAAATCGTTAAAGCGGTTTTTGAGTAAATAAAAAACACGTGAAAATGGGACATCATTTATTAAGTAAAGTGCACCCTCCAATTGATCAATTATGATGAAATTTTGACTGTCACATCGCGGGCATATACATACACCAAATACCAAGTTTAATCAAAATCGTTAGAGCCGTTTTTGAGAAAATCGAAAAAAACGTAAAAAGTTAATAAATAAAGTCCCCCTGAGCTAGTCTGTTCACACACACACACACACACACACACACACACACACACACACACACACACACACACACACACACACACACACACACACACACACACACACACACACACACACACAAATAAACACACAAACCATTTCGCGGGACTTGGTTACTCGTATTAAGACTCAGGGTACCCCAAAACGTGTATTTCCGTTGAAAACCGGAAGTCGAAATTTTTCACGATCGCAATACTTTCCCTTACTATATATTTCATATATAGATAAGTGAAAGTAAAAATATTAACAGTTAATTATTTATATAATTGTAAATCACCAAGTAACTACGTAAAATATAAAATAAATCAAAATTATAAGATAGAATTTTGCAAAGAGAAAAATACTTGTATAATGGAATTCAACATACTTGGTACCAACTTTACTTTTAACATTTAACCAAAAGTTACAGAATGTGGAGATTTTCTAAAATAAAGTTTAACCGAGAGATTTAAAATACTTTTTTTTCCCCTCCCTTAAACATGCTCCAGTCGGAATAGTTTAAAGGACGTTACATAGTTTTTCAGTCAGAACGGAATTTGGAAACTCCGTGAGACGGAAGAATTCTGGGGAGCTCGAGAAGATAAAAGCCTCCCCCCCCCCCCAAGCCCTCCCCGATCTGCATAAGCCTGAATCAGAAGAGAAAAAGTTTTAATTGAGCTCTGATTATAACAGAAATAAGTTAGGCAAGTGTTGGGGAAAAGCCCCGAGGTGGGCCAAAATTTTCTCAGGTCAACCTCTAACGAGTTTAGGATAAATCAAAGGAGAAGAAAAAAATTCATAAATAATAATTTATCTTATTGTTTCAAGTAAAATTATTATTATTATTTATTCTAATTATGACAATACTTAAATTAAATTTTAAAATAATAAGATAGAATAAACTTACAATATTAATAAGAAAAATATATGTGGACCATAGAATACAATATATCGAAAAGGATTACATGACAAGGATAAGCTTAAATAAATAAATGCGTGTTCCCGAAATTCGTCGAAAACTTATAATTCAGTAACAAAATTAATGATTCTTCCTCCAACGCAACCCAAAACATTTTTTTATGATAACAATTACACCCGAGAACCAAATGAGTTTTCGACAAAGCTTGCAAATAATCAAAGATTATGAAACTAGTATTTGTAAAAAAGTATCAATTAACAAATTTCCGTAACTTCTTGTGCATCAGTTACTTGCTTACACTGGTTATCTTGTCATTTATTGTGGTTCTGAGACCAATGGCTTTAATTTAATTTTTACCAGCTTGGCATCCTCCGGTATTTCTGATAAAGATTGGCTTCTTCTAAATGTCTGAAGAGAATATGGTTTCGGGAACTTCTAATTCAGAACTGATATTTAAGAGATATTAATGGGCAGTTTCTCCTACAGCCTCTTAATAAAATCAAATCCTAATAAAATAAATAATTTTTGATAGAGCATAATCTATTTATTTAAAAGATATCTTTACATCTAGGTTTTAAACCAAAATTCTATTTCCATTATAGGTTATTGGATTTTTCCGATTCCTTGTCCATGATGATTCCCCAAAGGACGAGTCTTTCCGTTAATTGGACGACCTGCTCTCAAGAGGATGCTCTTGGTAATTAGAACGTGATTACGGGGGAATAGCTCCCCCTCCCCCCCCCCCACAACTCTCCAGAAATAGACCGTGGTCTAATGGTGTTATTTCGTCGTTATTGTGAGCATATCTTATAATAACAAATAATTTTAATGCATTATAAATAATGCAAGATTTCAAATATTCGTAATCCTGCATTTATTGATTAAATGATGTCCACAAATGGAATTTTTATATATAGAGTTAGTTTATTTTATTTGAATCTTCAGAATATTGTTTATTTATATAGTATAAATTAAAATCGATCAAATCTGTAAAGAGAATGATTAATCAAGAATTAACTAAAAAAATGTCTTCGTAGATTTACAATTTATTTTTATATCTTAGACGAAAAATATATCGCCGAAGTATTGAACTATTGTCATTACATTAAATCAAAAATTTAATTAATTTTATAGTGTTGCCGAGCTTGTTAATACATTCGCTTGATATCCGTCAATCGGCATACCGATGCTTTCAGTTATAAAAATCACCATCAAATCTATGGTCTATTCTAAGAAAACTGGGAATGATTTTTCTTTCGATCGCTCAGTAAAATTTCAAAATTGACAGTGGCGAAATCATTCTTTCAGAGTAGCGATATATAATTAAACTATTGTAAAGTATTTCAATCTTAAATGTAACGAAGAATATTAATTTATTTTGTTTGTTTGTTAAATTTTGCCAATATTTGATATACTTAGGACAACATTGGCCAGGGAATTTTCACTCCCTTTAAAAAATGCTAGGCGTGGACTATGAACCCCCGACCATTTATGTAGTTATGCTTACACGAAACCAGATGTGATACCTGACACCATGCGTGTGTTACAAAACATGAGCAAAACATTTTTTTCGTTAGGTTGCCTTCTAAATGAGCGAAATTTTCTTCTTTTTTTCAAGTCATATTTACTTAAAAAATGAACCATACACTTTTTTTTCGTAGGATTGCCTTCTTTTTAATGAGCTTATAACTAATCACCCACTTCTTTTTAAGTACATGTGTGATTCTATTATTCAATATGTAAGTGTTAAAAACTGTAAATAGTATGGATGGCTCAAAAGTGAAAAACATTAAGCAAAGATTGAAATTTTCAGAAATTCGAAGATAAACATTCTTTGTTTTCTAATGTTGTGGAATGTATTCTTACATCTTATTTAACAGACTGCAATAATTTTCATGAAATCTTCAAAGTTTGATCATTTTGCTCTGTTCTTTAGTAATAATAAATAACTCAGAACTAGAACATTTTGCTGTTTTGCCATCATTAAAGTTTGTATCAAATCTAATTCAAATATTTTCTTTTTCTCTAAATTATTTAATGAGACTAATAATCCTAAGAGACGCGACCTCTAACTCGTGTGCTGGAAAAGAGAGAAACGAATCGCGATAACGAAACGTGACTAATGGGAACATGTTACAGAGTGGGACTGTGTTACTGTGTAACTGGTTTCAATTACGAATCCCCAGGGTCTGATCGGGGAGCCAACATGCTGCTGCGCCATTTGTATTTGTCCTCACGACCGTGGCTTTATTCACTGTCCTCCAACCAGGCTTTCAATCTTCGTAATACGAAGGTTTATAATAGTAAAAAATAAAAAGTACTCTACAGGATGAATAGATTCTATAGACCCTCTCTGTTGTTTAGATATCATTTTGTTAATGATATAAATAAATTATTTTCAAATATTGAAAATTTGTTATTGTTGAAAATAAACTTCAAGTTTTTTCAAGCAATCCCTGCTTCATTTCCTACACTACTCGTTTCGATAATATATAATTCTACTTTTTTTTTTATTATATGCTACATTTTTATTTAAATTTCAAGTTTTTTTCAAGCAATCCCTGCTTCATTTCCTACACTACTCGTTTCGATAATATATAATTCTATTTTTATTTTTTTTATTATATACTACATTTTTATTTAAATTTCAAGTTTTTTCAAGCAATCCCTGCTTCATCTCCTCCACTACTTGTTTCGATAATATATAACTTTTTTTTTATTATATACTACATTTTTATTTAAATTTCAAGGTTTTATAATTTTTTTTACTTACAAGAAGCAACAATTAAAATATTTTTATATCTTGTATAGATATGATAAAACAAAAATCTTATCTACATATGAGTCGTGTAGTATCTAAATTATTTCGATATCGAATAATTCTAATACGAATGTTAAACGAAAACATTCGTTTCCACAGCCCCCGGGTCAGAAAAACCGCTGATAGGTCCTGCAAATCGGACTATGCTTGTGTATGTTCATCAATAGATCGCTCAATAAAGTGACATTGTGTATTAAATAGTTGTATGCCAGGAATCTTGCTACAAAATTAAATAGATTAACCAATGCACATTTTGGTAGTTATTTAAAAACCCTTTAGATAGTTGATAAATGTATAGAGATCGAATGATAAGTTGCCGGTATCTTCAATTTACATAGTAACAAATAATTTTCTGAACCATCTGAAAATCAAAATAGTTAAAAATATAAAGATAATTATTATATTTTAAAAGAAACGATAAGACCAAAAATTGAGTACGATGATGGCAGAAAGCTGAAAGCTTAATGTTTCCAAGCATGTTTGATAGTCTAGACACTATATTTAAAATTTCCCATTTTTAATTTAGGTGTACTTAAACACCATTTCTTTGCATTAGGTTGTTACAGTAACCAACTTAACCCGGCATTAACTTTAACATGGATCGTCGCAAGTGGGAATTTCCATAACATAGAATTTTTTTTTCTCTTGCAACAATCACTACTATTTTTTTTTTTTAATTATACGATAGTATGAATTTTAATAATAAAGCTGTACTTACAACAGAACAAAAGGGTCATTATTAGTACAAATTATGAAAACAATTTTTTATTAAACTGAAGGTAATTCATAGTTACCGATATCCCATTTACCGATATATCTGTTTAAATTATAAAACAACCAAATGAAGACAGGATCCATAAGTAGGTCTTAAATATTTAATAATTCGAAGCAAAGAAACAAATATATGAGCACTTTTTATGATATTTCCCTGATTGAAATTATGGAGAAAAAAAAATTCTCTGATTTCTCTACTGGTTTATTTAATGCATTCATGGATCTTTTTATACCTAATAAGTTGAACTGTTATTACTATTATATTTCAAACGAACTTTATACTTCGGCAAACATCGTCCTATTAATGTTTCGTCTGTAACTATTAAAAAAAATATATATATATAAATTAATTTACTTAGTATTTATGTTTTGGAAATGTAAAGTACCCCAAAAATGTCTAAGGCCAACCCCTTCAGGTAGCTTAGATATTTTCATTGCAATAGATATCATCTTGGCGCATTAGTTGACCCAAACAGAAACTACTATGACATAACCAAATTTTATTATCCTTGGCTATGTTGTCGCGCATATAGAACGTAAAATAGAGGTCCCGAGCATGTAGGATGTTAGATACTCATTAATGATCCCTATCCTAACTATACCTTGATATGCAAAATTTAGGACTTCCACAGTAGCATCGTCCGATTTGCTTTAGTAGCAGGAAGAGACGTTAAACAAACCAAATGTTATTCGATCAGTAAAGTATTTTTACGAGAATAAATCTCAGGGGGCCTTTAGAAATGAGTTGACTCCCGTAAAGCATTCAAAAATCTGAAAAGATGCAGGACATTGGCTCTGGGATACATTTTAATGCGGCACCCCTCCACCCCGGGACAGGGCGGCAGTTATTCTAATCTATGCAGATTCGGCTAATGTATTCCTTGTTGGCCAACCGAGGGATAGATTATATTTGTAGATGTTAGGGCGGGTCTAGCTCTAGTTATGCAAAGATACCTCCCACCCACTACTGACTTCTCTTCCCATCTGCTATGTATTTGTTTTTCCATTGTCCTGATTGGCTACTCAGCTAACGAATTGGAGGTCTCGGTTGATCGCCGTAAGTGGCTGGGTATTTTTAATCTGGATAATGGAGCAGAATGAGGAGTAGAGGGTGGTGGTAATTATACGGAGTCTAATTGCACCAATTAGCAATATCGTGGTCCTTATTCCTATAATTGGCAAAGTGGAATATTGCACCACTTAGCAACTGAGAAAGAACCTATGAGTAAAATGGAATTCGTGATACAGGTTGAAATCATTCAATGATCAATTCCATTGAGCGGGTATTAATTTAAACTTCGTTATTTAGCTGCAATAGGCGGGCGCAATCGACTATAGGATGCGCTAGTAGTTTTACAAAATGTCGAAAGGAACGGGGATTGATATAGTTGATGTGATAGAGATAATTGGTGATTTTAAGAGACCATTAATTGAAGGGCAGGCTATCCTTGATGCAAACCACATAATTAAATGTGGAATAATATCTAAAAGTAAAAAAACAGTAATTTTACAAGCCTTGTGCCTTAAAAAAAGCGATCTTAAAGGACTGCCCCATCAAATAAAAGTGGAAATCAAATTTATTAATAATAATAAGCAACTTTCGTGTAACGCTGGTAGTTCAGGTAAATGCAAACACATCATTGTAACTTCACTCTCCGTTTTTCGGTTAGTAATAACATTAATTACCTATTCATACAATCATTGTTATGGCAGCTGTCATTTTCATGACAGCTTAGTTTCTTTGTCATATTATTTATTTATATGTCAAAACTTTCAGGCATCGCATTGAAAACTTGGAACTATTAAGCACAACGGATGTAATACAAAAATGGGGAAAATTAAAAAAGAAAAACAAATCTATGACACTGTGGTCCCAATATTATTTGCATAAAACTAGCATTTTCGAATAATAAAATGTCAAATACTAATATTTACCTGAATAAATATAGTCACTTTCCTTAAAATGAAAACTACATATCGTCATATGTTTCGAAACAAGCTTATCTATTCTTAATTTTACAATCCACCCTTTAAGAAGCTTTTTATTTTTTGGAAATAAATGGAATTGCACGTCTTTTGATTTTCTAATTGAACACTGAGGGACCGAGCAATACCTATTAGACATTTTTCAAATAATTTTTTGCTCAATCGGGTTTTAATTATGAAAAAATAAATTAAAAACCCTATGAATCCCAGGTAATGGCCCGGCTTCTATCCCCGTTTCTCTAGTTCCTGAAAGAAGCAGCACCGTCGCTTGCGCTCGCCTATACAAACGCTTGGTATTGTAGTCACAAATGTTTCAGATTAGGTAGTTTAAAAGTGTTTCGTTAAAGTTTCTTGAGTCTCAATTTCATGTTCATCAGGACCTCAATAATATAATACTTAATGACCTCAATTTACATTCCAATGGCTATAAATTTGTAAATAGGACTGAACCCCAACTTGGTGAAATAAAAAACAACGTATTGTAGCTCTTGATAATAAATTAAAAATGAAGAGAAGAGGTAATAAAGGTAAATTAATTAATTATTTAAAATAAAATATTAAATAGTTTTATATCACAAGAACCGATTTGCCATTCGCGAAATTCGTATCCGGGTCTCTGCATCACCGTTGCAACGCTCTAATTAGAGAAGAAAAATTGTATGGATAAAATTGGTGATCTTTTAAAATAATTTAATATTTTCGATGATAGTACACAGATATTTTCAAGAACTTCAAAACCGGAACTAAAATAGAAAATAGCTAGAAATAGCTAGTTAAAAACTTATTCATACTTTCTTAAAACTATATGGACAAACTCATCACAGATATAGGGTACAGCCTATTTAAGTATACCTACTTAAATAAATTTCAAAGTTCCATTGAAAACTATTAATACTCATATACAACACACCCTACATACTGACCTCCGCAAACTTAAAGTTAGGGGGTCACCTGTGGTATAGTGGTCAGCATGGCAACCTACAATTCTAAAGGTCGAAGGATCGCGCCCAGCGGTGGCCCTAAGATTTTTTAATGGGAGTAAAAAATCCTTAGCCATGCCGTCCCTCGGATAGGACGTAAAATGGAGGTCTCGAGCCTGTACGATGTCAGCAACAAACAAACAATACGAGGAGAAGACTGAAAAGGAGTTGGATGAGAGATCTCCTTAAACAGACCTAGCATTTAGATCGAACCAGGGAAGAGCGCTGTTTTCTTGGCTTTTCAACATGGGGTCGCCGGACTTGAAGATGAAATTCTGGGAGTGGAACATTGAAGTTACAGAAAGGGCAGTTAATGAAAATCCGTCAGTCAATACACTCCTTTCCCCACTCAACTCTAGACTGTTCTTGGGGCTTCTAGGAATACCTAACAGGATGGAGTAATGAACGATTCCATTCAAAAACCGACAAAAATTTTTTGTAATCTTCCATATTATATTTTGTTTTGTACAACAAGGATTAGGTATGTAATGTAAGACTTACGCAAAAAATTAACTCAGGAGGCTTTACTTAAACTGAAACAATGTAAGGATTAGAGTAGGATCTAAAAAAATACACAACAGACTAAAAAGGAATATAAGGCTACACAACGATGTTTTGTTTTACACAAATGAATCAACTCTTTCCAAAACTTGACACTAACTATAAAGTAATATAAAGTGCGCTAATAATGTTAAAATGTCTATTTTTTATTTATACGGAAAGTTGCCATCAACATTTTATTTCCCCAAGCGATATAAGTGTGAAATATTTCCTGGTCAAATTGCAGGGATGTAAGGTTAGCTTCATGAGATTTATGTCCCGCCGGCCCAAGGAATAAATCCCAGCATTTCCTCTCTGACTAGAAAGGGTTGGCACCAATAGACATCCCCCTCAACCTTCTAACCCGGGCAAACGTGGCTGGGCCCAGGTAAATTGGCCGCAGGCCTTTGAAAAGCCAAAGGGCCATAAATCCAGAAGAAGGCTAAAGCACCCAAATAAATATTTTCTTGTATAGTACAGAATCATAGAAAAGGTTAACTTACAAAAATATTTAATTGGAAATATTCTACCTTCAAGGGAATAATGAAATTCAAGAATCCGAAGAATAAGAAAGAAACGAAAAGAAAAAATGAGACAATTTTAAATGAAAGTAATTAGTTCAATTCTAAGGAAAAATACAATGAGATGCTCAGACCCTAGGCATTTTGATTTTATATATTTGAATTCGGGTAATTTGTAAGTTTATAAGTAATGGTACGGATCCTTTTTATTTTTTGTAACTTTAAATATTGATCATATAGTGAAGATAAATAATTAGTAGTGTATAGATAAATAATTATTTATCTTTATATAATTGATGTTAAAAAAATTTTATTCTTTCACAATTTTGAACGAAAATAATAATTTACAATGCCACACAAGTTATCGGAACACAAATAATTTAACAGGTTACAAAAATTATCACTTTGTAACACAGAAATAACCATATGACTCGAGCTTCAGAACAAGGCTAACTCCCCAGTCCATCGCTCGTTATATTTAGTAGTAAGGAGACGGGCCTGGAAGGTTGTAGGCCAACGTAGATAGATGGTGCTCGATCATAGCAGTCACAAACATGTACTATGACAGTTTGTTCCAACTGTTAGTTCGTTCCAACAACAAGTCTAGAACTATTCTAAACCATTTATTTTTTATTTTGCTTCACGGTCCACTATATTAATTGTAAGTGGTCAACAGTAATTTGTAAATAGTCAATAGCGATTTCTTTGTTTCAACTTTATTGATTTCAATTTCAATTTTGATTATATTATTAGTTAATAATAAGAAAACAAAACAATTAATTTTGAATTATATTTAGTGAAAATACAATTACTTAAATGTAATTAGTCATCTTATCTTTAACTCGATATTATTTTTTTAATGAATCGTTGTTCCCTCAGTAATTTTCATGTCATTTAAAAAAAAAAGTTATCCACTTTCCGCAGGTTTTTATTACTAAATATTGTAATATATGGCTAAATTGATCCAGGTTTTCGAAAAGCCTAAAATTTTTTGAATTTTAAAATAAATAATAAAAAGGAATTTCCAAATAAATCAATTTATTAATAAAAACTAACTAGACATAAGTATATTGATGGCCTTCTATTGATTGATGGTCTTCTATCCCAAATTCCTCAAAAATGTCCACATGAGAAAACTATATGGGATGTGTTGTAGTTTGGTAGTGACAAATGTTCATGAAGTATACGACCAACTGAGGAATAGTTGCTACACATCTGAAGGGCTTATAGAAAGCTGTGCCATCCTCTTGAAACTATGTCTCTCCCCTCGGGAATCTACGAAGAGATGGAATACATTTAAAGCGGGGAAGGACAATAGGATGAGGATGGACTGACCTGGAAGAGATAGGCGTCCCCGAAGGCAGTGCTGAGGCAGAAGATGTAGTCCCTCTTGGGGTGCTCCGGGATTGGCTGCATGATGGCTCCGTCGACGATGATGAGGTGCTTCGGGGCGGCCTCCACCGACCTGCCCTCCCTCGAGTCGCAGGGGTAGAACAGTAGAGTCGTCCCTTTGAGGCAGACCCAGTAGCCCTTCCAACCCCTCTTCCTCGCCAGCTCGATCTGGTGCTTCTTCCTCAGCAGCCATTTCTTCACCGATAAGAATCTACAACAGAAGAAAAAACAACAATAAGTACACAAGCAATGAGGAAGGATTAACAAACTGTATGCAAGGTATAAGGTAACAACATCATACATAACTTAGCAGTAGTAATCTTTTTAAGGATTAAAGTAGATTCATGATTTTTATAAAGATGATCATCCTTTCAGCAATAGATCGAAAGCACTTTACTAGATAGGACCACTTGGAGCTGGGCTATTATTTCTGGTGTGATCGGAACCAGATAGAGAGAAGGGGGAATGGAGCTGAAATGTTTGGTTTGGTTAAAGGTTTAGATCTATTCGCAAAATTGATATCTGAGTAAAACTCATAGCAGCCCTTCCGTTTCAGTTTTTGGATATCGATCACCTTTCCATCAAAGAACACGCGAATTTACTCGAAAGCAGGAACGTGCAACATGGCCCGAACTCTAGTAGGAACCAACAAAATAGCCCGAAAATATCGGATCGGACACAGATTTAAATTGCATATCACCGGTTGGTAAGTCGAAGCGATCAACATAAATATTTATCAAAAGAAAAATTCATACAGCTATAATATTTATTTATAATTGTAAATTGTTAACAAACAGTGAACAAAAAAACTGATATAATTATGATACTATCCTTGCTTAAAATTTACTTTATTTTATTTATATTGGTCCATAATTGGAAAAAAAAAAAAAAAAAATCTGTCGCTATTCTTGCAGATCGGCAATATGAAGTCAGAGTAACTTAAACACGGTCCAATAATTCACAATGAGTCGTAACGGCAAATCCTGCAGTCGAACAATACCTCTCTCTATAATCCGCTCTCGCTCTTTTTTAGTTAATTAATGCGGAGGATGTTATACTAGTCTTAGTTTAGTAACATTAGTAATCAATAGTAACATTAATGATGAATTGATATTAAAATATTATGTACCTTCTGCAGTATTATTTTTACTTGATTGACTATTATTTGGCGTTTTCGGAAATTCCCGGGTATGCTATGCCCCCTTTTTTTTTTTTTTTAATCTTCCTATGATCCTATTATACAATAATTATAGTGACAATGGAGCAAAAATATTTAGTAATTTATTAAATTTATTATCTAAATGTTGCGTTTTAGGGGAGATTTATTGTTTCATGTAATAAAATTTCATTTCGAAATATTTATTAAGTAATATAACATTTCCTTAAATGAGAAACAATTATTTTTCCCATAATCCATAAATACCCACAGCAGGAAAAAAAAATGTCAAATTTGCGTGCTTTTTCTTTGTATGATAAACAGTTAGGTCTTAACTTAGTAACATTAAATGGTGAAAGCACAATATTTTCATGAATAGGGTCCAAATTTCGCATGAGAAATCTACATAAATAGTAAATATACATTTAATAACAAAATATCTTATATTTTCTTTAAGCTTTTTTCCCTAGGATGTAATATCCGGTGGCAGTATAAACTTTAGCAGTTATGCATAAAGGGTGGAATCTACATTATTTAAAAATATTTTACGCGTTTAATATAGGACTTGAATTTCGTATGTATATTTCTGCTACGCCCTAGCTCTAGGGAATTTTAAATCTCGCATAAAACATTTAAAATAAATTAATCCAAGAAAAAAATATTTTGCTCCGAGAAAATGCTTTTGAGAACTTTCGTCGGTATAACATTTGTTAAATAAAGTTAGGATTGGTATGGAATTGTATCTGAGAGAAGTGGGATATAATTTGAGAGCGAGTACAAAGCTATTTACACTTCTCCCCAACTCAACAGCTTTCCCGAACCAAACTAACGTTTCCAATGCAATCAGTTCTCAACCCAACTAACAGGTTTCGATTCTAGTTTAATTGTACTTCAAAGTCATTTACAATCTAACAGCTTTGTGTCTTTTTAAATTGGAGAATATTCATCGGCACTTGGAAATACTTATTTCTCACTGATGTTTGAGATTTACTCTTAATTTAAAGACGACTTACAAACAATTTTTTAGTTTATGTTACTTTAATAAATTATTTATACATTAAAGATTTTTAAATAAAATAATTTGGGGTCACCTGTGTTGTAGTGGTTAGCATAGAAACTTAATATACTAAAGCTCGCGGGTTCGCGTCCCGTGGTTCCCTACTTGGCCCTAGGATATTTTAATGGCAGTAAAAAATCCTTGTATATGCCTTCCTTCGGATAGGACGTAACATGGAGGTCCTGAGCCTGTATATCTGGTATTCGTTAAAGATCCCTCTCCTATAATTAGAGCTGACTGAGTATACCTGGATAGGCAAAATTAAGACTACCACTGTAGCATCGTCCGATTAGCCTTAGTGGCATAAAGAGACGTTAAAAAAAAATTTATGGTTACACATCTGTGGCAAATGATTACTCTTCCCTTTTCGTAATTATTGAAACAAATGAAGTCATAAAAACATACTTGACTAGTTTTCCTACGCATACAGGAGGAGATAGAGCTGACTTGCTTAAGAATAAGTCACACATGTTTGATGATTTATTAATGTCCTGCCAGAGTGACAATGGCCGATAGTATGCCAACGACATTGAGTAAAATAATAAAGCAGACAAAAACTAGTGTTCATATCCTTCAAAATATTTCTATTTACAAAAAAAATCAGTATTTTTTAATTTTCATTTTATTAATATCCCATACTGTAACCCATGATTTTTTTCTATTTTATACATTTTTTATAATGCTCATATTTTCGTTTTTATATTTTCTAAATAATTATGTACTGTTAATAGACGCCTAAAATGACAGTAGTGGTTGAAATGCCTTCGTTTTTGTAAATAAGAAATAACGATTTAGTAATTTATATTTAAGAGTATAGCACTTTCTCATCAATAACCCAAGATGTTTCTTTGCCCCTAAACAACAACATAGTAATTTCTAATAGTTTGTGAAGGAGCAAACGATCAGAAACGTTTTAAGATTTTACGTTTTCATCTTCTTTTCAATAACTTTTTCAAAGTGCCATTTCACATATTAAGATTCTTTAAATTAGTAATCTTTTTTATTATTACTATTAAATTGAGGGTCACTGGAGGTGTAATGGTTTGTATAGCAGCCTACGATACAAATGGTCGCGAGTTCGCATCCCGCAGTGGCCCTGGGATTTTTAAAAGAAGTAAAAAATCCTTGGCTATGCCGTCACTCGGATATTTGTTACTGTGCGATGTAAGGTACTCGTTAAAGATCTCAATCCTAATTAAACCTGGCTAAGCAAAATTTAAGACTCCCACTCTATCGTCGATTCGCCTTAGTGGCACAAAGTGACGTCAATTAAGCAAACAACTATTAAATTGGAATTATTTTTTTCCCTCAGTTTAGCAGACCTCGTAGATCTCTAGTCGGCTAAAACTGCCTTTTAACTTACTTACACTGGAATACTATTCTCCCCGCAGCCATGCAGTTTCTTTTATCTACCCATCTACGTTTGGGCCCACCAAGAGGGCTCTTAATTGCTAATGAGGCATTTGTTGCTCACTGATGGATTTCTTCGAGCTACATGTTCAGAGAAATTTTACGAACGATTATAATTATAAAGTTATATTATGGAAGTAATTATTCAATAATTTGTCTCATCCATTTTACCTAGATAACGCTAATAGTATTATGTAATAATTAAAATAATGAAAACTATTATTTTATTTTATTTTTTTATCCTGGAGCTGAAGATGAACAATCAATACGTCTTTAGAAACCAGAATAACTTTCATATCAGAAGTATCCAGAATGAATGAAACATTGACAGATTAGAGAGAATATCAGATGAAAATCCGCAGATGTTTCAGAAAGTTGAAAACAAAAGCTTAGCTCTGTCGGCTGACAAGACTTTATTTAGACAAGCAGCAGTAAGTTCTCTGGCATCTGGATTCTCCAACTTGTACGGCCACTCCCCTGATTTCGAATTGAAGGAAGTATTTCCCTCCCATGTCAATAGTAAATGAAAAAGACAAACCGTGCCACAATTATTTTCTAAAAAGAATGACAATAACACCAACTAAAAATAACATAAATAAATTAATTTATACTATGACCCACGCTAATGATATCAGATAAAATTCTTACAAATCTTTTGAATGACTCAATCTATTTATATATTTTTATTTCAGCAATTGCGAATTTAGCAAGTAATTACTTACAATTGAATAATTACAAATGATATGTGGGGCCCGGTGTGGCTTTGAATAGTTTTGCGATTTGGAGATATAAATATTCTTGGATGAGTGGGCTGTATCTAATAATGGTTAATATAAAAATAAAATAAATTTTTTGGAAATGATTATAATGAATGAACATATTGCAAATTACAATAGAAGCTGTGATGACATTAAGCTTTGGCTTGATTTTCTCCATTGGTTGCTGGCCGATTCTTCCCGCCCTCCTCCTGGTTGCCTGTTGAAGTTATGTGATGTTACTCATGATGAGGGTTTTAATGATTTGCGCAAGTATAAATATACATATGGACTGCCGCTATGTCCTTTTAACATGGCTGAATTCAGTTCCCCAGTAGGAAAGATCTGCAAGTGCTGCAGCCACCTGTCCAAAGAGATAGGAGGCCATGAAAATGCAACAAACCACCCACCTCAATTGACGGTATGGTTAAAATACGAACGCCGGCGCTGCGGGTTCCGTAAGTCCCGTCGCTGTATTATGTTCGCTAGAAGGAAACCCACAGATAGCCACGTTGAAAGGGTGAAAAAATAATAGAAAAATAAATAAATAATCTAAAAATAAAATAGGAATGGGTTTTCCAAAGTGATGCCGAAATCGAAAACAGACCCGCATCCTTTCCTAGAGTGGCTTTTTGATAAATCCTAAAATAACTCATCTTTTATAAATCTTACAAATAAATTAGTATTTATTAATAATTTAGTCTCTCCCCCCCAAACGTTCTTTGGCATGAGTTTTTTTTCTTTTTCATATTCTATTGTAATAGTTCTAGCTTTTATGTAAAGGTTGAGGCTTCTTTATCCTTCAATCACAAGTAATATGAACAAAAAAAATTATTAAAACATATTATTCTTTATTTATTAATAAATATTCTCGATGGTAAATCTTTTATTAAATGTCTATAATAAGACCTTTGCTTTAGCTTTTAAACACCCTTTAATTGCTTTGAGAATAGTTAGTTACTATCAACTATGATTTTATCTCAGAAAGTCTCTATTGAACATGTTCTTTTCAAAAGCTCTAGGAAATTATAGCACATAGTTTCGTGGTGTCATTTTATGAATACCTTTTGTTTTGCTTTTTAGCTGTAAAGAGTTTACAATTAATGAAGATTAAGTCATTTATGCACACAACTAATAAAACTGAACGGTAATTAAGGGAATGGAAAGAATTCCGTACGACAATTTTGAATTGGAACAGGCAACAATCAAATGCAATTAACACGGCATGAGTATTTCCAATCTCTGAACTTTACCGCGTTTCCAGAACTCCAACTTATTCCTGACCTCATGTTCTCAGAACCAAAGTAATCAACCTTTGAAGCACTCGAAGCTCACAAAATAATCAATTCAATTCCATACGAGCGGATTTCTGCTTGATTAGAGAAAGTGCTAACTTGGACGGGGAAAGTATTGATCTGATTTCTTTTCCATTACTCAAGCAATCCGTCATCTTTTGAAGCTAAACATCTCCTGGGGGCCATTTATTACTTAATCCAAGATGTTGGTTAGGCATTTCCCATAGGATTCCCTTCAAGATTTTTATTAATAAATAACTATTCGGAGAATCGGAATATAGATACTAGACTGATTTTAGTCGAATCATGGCGTATTTCTAGGAATTCTTCGAAACATTAAAAGAAGGAACAAAATTACTAGAATGAAACTGTCGAATTAAAACAATGTGTAAAATATTTTAGGGTATACAATTGTACTGTTAACAAGAATTTAAAATTAAAATTATATATCCATTAAGGAACAAGGGATACTTTGGGTTATCAGCTAATTTTTGTAAATGGTACATGTTGATGAACAGAGTAAAAAAAAAAACAAAAAATCGTTATTTACGTATTATTTAAGTTTATTATTTATTATACTATTTGAGACTCTATTAACATTAAAATATTAAAAAATAATAAACTAAATTAAAGTATCATTTTCTATATCGAAATATAATATTATTATTCAGTATTATATACAGCAATTGATTTATTCATACTTAATTAACCTTTTGGCCGCAAGGGTAGGAATAATAAATATTTTTTTATTTCTTTCTATTTCCCTTTTAATAATGCCGAAAATGTAGGATTGGTAAATTTAAAAACAATTGCTTACGGGGTTAAGAGTAAAAGAGAAAAAATAAATTTGATTATTGCATTTTAGTAGTCAAGAACAGACATACAAAACGTTTTGAAAGTTTTTAAAAATTTACTTTTCATTATATTCTTGAAATATTAATAATTTAGTGTGACTTTCAAGTTCAAAGTTCAAAAAAACATACCTTAAATGAATTGGAACTATTTTTTGAAAAATTTAAAATTAATTTAGATTCTTAGGCCCAGTTTATAAGTTTTTAAAAAAAAGTATTTTCAACAAAGTTACAAAAAACCAACGTTTTTCGCAACAATAAAAGTTGATTAAATTGACCAGTTACAAGTTCAAGTTTTTTTGAACTTTTTTTTTTAAATGTTTGATCTTGGGATGGAAATGTTGTAGTCACTTATAAACCGGATAGTAAATGATACGAAAATATCTGTGAAATTAAATTTAGACACGGTATAGAATAAATTTTCATGTGTGTCAAAATTAATATTATTATAAACATACGGAAGAATGTCTAAGCTTTATTTATTTATTTTTTTACATCGAAAATAATTACGAAATGATTCCTTTATTGTTAGGCATTCGCGAAAATTCTTCAAATGAATATTTTTTTAAACAAAATTCGCTGGTAGAAGATATATTAAAAAAAAAAAATAAAATAATCGATATTCCATTGTTATTTTGGGACGAGGTAATATGCTTAAATGCTTAGTCAGTTAAATTCAATGGCGGAAGCGTTTAATCTGATAAGGAGCAAAATGCTTTGTTTTAGTTTGTGTCAGAATACAGAATCGCGGTGGGGTTTCAATGGTATCTCCCCTCGGAATAGAATGTCCCATCTATCCCAATATAGAGGCATCTATAATCCGTTAAACCAGATTATATTATGGACACCGGTGGGACAACAATAAACCCAACTGAAACTTTGATATGAAAAAATTCGAGACTAGTTATAATAGTAAATGTTTTTTGGCAAGGTTAGAATAGTTTTAATAGTAAATATTTTGTCTTAATTCAAGTGACACGGCACTTTATTGAAAGCGTCTCTATGGGATCAAATTAGGTGAAAATTATTGAAAGAATTAATTTCTGTCCCATAGTGGAAGAATGAAAATCTTAGGAAAATTTGAAAAATGGATATTGAAAAAAAAAAGGGTCTAGGAAAATTAATTATTCTGTGCCTTCATCTCACCATTAATCATTTCTAAGGAAATCAAGCGTAAGTGAGAAATACATTTCCCGTCTCAGATTTTAAACAGGTCAACTTATTTTCCAATTTGTGAAGTTAATTAATTTTTAATTTAGTGGTAATTTTATTGAAGTATAAGTAATAAGAAGAGTTGTTTTTTTTTTCAATCTAACAGTTTTTCTTTTAATTCTTCAGTGTTACATCTGTTAACTTATTTTTTTTTTTAAATCTAACGTATTTGTCTATCTAACGCTGAGTTCAATCACGCTGCTTATTAAGATAAATATAGGTGAAATTACTTTCCAATTTGTGAAAATGTAAAAACATTAATTCATTTTTAATTAAGTAGTAATATTATTTAAGAAGTATGAGCAATATTGATTATATATTATAATTAAGTAATGAGTAGAGTTTCTTATTTTATACATAATTATTTTATAAGTTGTTTTTTTGCTAAATATATGGCATTTTATGTCATTGAGTTGTTCCTGATGTTATTATAATATTTTACTGGTGCCTGTGTGTTTCCATCAAAGGTTTGAAGGAAATATTTAAAAAAAAAATTATATAAGTATACAAAGTGACAATTTATGTAACCTTAATTAATTATTTGTGTCTTCATAGTTTGTATGACATTATTAATTATTATTTTAGTTAATTAAAAATGATTTCAATCCACAAGTCGTTACAATATGATGTATCTAATGTAAATATTCTAAATATATGATTTTTTCCCTTATATTTAATAATTGAACAGGTAAAGCGGGACATGGTTAATTACTATAAATTTATCGGTCTTTAAGCTGTTATATTATTATGAGACTTATCTTCCCTTTAATAAGTTCATATTAATTTTTGACTTGATTAAAGGGGAAATGAAAATTGATAAGTACCGTAGACTCTCGTGAAAAATGAAGAGTTTGAAAGAAATGAAGGGTGTTGAAAAAGCGATTAAATCTTAATTCGACTTGACCTTAAGATCTCCATAAAACGCCGACCCCTGGCTCGCAGCGCAAATTAATTCGTTGCAACGAACCAGTTTAGCGAAAATATATCTTCATTATACTTCGAGCTGTTTATTATCTAATAAAGTTTAGCGAAAATATATCTTCATTATACTCCGAGCTGTTTATTATCTAATAAAGTTCTTAGAGACAAAAAGTTCAATTTTGTAATTATTAATAAATAAATAAATATATTGTAATACTTATGTGGGTAACAAATATTTATTCAACAAAAATATACAGTTATCAATGCCAACGAATTAATAAAACTTAAATACTTGAGCAGGTTACAAAAATGATAACGTTATAACACACAATCATATGACTTGAGCTACAGTCAAGACACAGACTTGGGGCTCGGTGTGGCTGTGCGGTAAAGTGCCGTACTCCCATGCCGGAGCTGCGGGTTCGAATCCCGCCCTGGGTGGTGCTTTTCTTTCGTAGAAGAAGTATCACCCAGTGCCAATGGAATTCAATGGAAGCCTTAAAGTCCCAAAAAAAAAAAAAAAAAAAAAAAAAAAAAAAGACACAGACTTACACTATGACGTCACTCGCTCCTTAAATATAATCGTAAATGGTCAGGTCTGGAATGATCCAGAACAATGTGGACAGTTCTACGTCTTCGTGGACTAGGCGCGGAAGATCTAGACCCAAACAGTTCGTTTCAAACGCTTATTTTGTTCCAACAAACGGTCTGGGAGCTTACACCATATTTTTTTTTATTTGCTTATCGATTAAAGGTTACAATATTAATTTAGGAAAGAGAAAATTGAATCATAAAAGATGTCACTGAATAATTAGCTTAAATTTATTTTTAAAGTTTTTGGGACTCCCTCACCTTTCATAAAGAATAACAAATACGTGTCGAAACGAGTGTAACAGATTTGTTGACCGTAGATAACCGAAACATAAAAAAAAAATTAAAAAAAAAACCCACTAGAAATCCATATCTCCTACTTTCCCATCCTAAATGGTTTTTATGTGAGATTAAAAATATGATTCTTTTTTACTTTCACTTACCTATATATGAAATATATAGTAAGTGGAAGTATTGCGATCGTGAAAAAATTCGACTTCCGGTTTTCAACGGAAATACACGTTTTGGGGTCCCCTGAGTCGAAATGACCAAGTCCCGCGAAATGGTCTGTGTGTGTGTGTGTCTGTGTGTGTGTGTGAACAGACTAGCTCAAAAACTATAAACCGTGCGATCCTCAAATTGGGTATTTAGTGTAGGTATATGCCCGCGATGTGACAGCATAAATTTCATTAAAATTACTTAAAGGGAGGGGGTACTTTACTTAATAACTTTTTAGGTTTTTTTCGATTTTCTCAAAAACGGCTCTAACGATTTTGATTAAACTGAGTATTTCATCTATTTATATGCCCGAGATATGACTGTAAAAATTTCATCAAAATTGATTAACCGGAGGGGGGACTTTACTTAATAAATTTTGTAACATTTTCACGTGTTTTTTTGATTTTCTCGAAAACGGCTCAAACGATTTTGATTAAACTTAGTATTTGATCTATTTATATGCCCGAGATATGTCTGTAAAAATTTCATCAAAATTGATCAACCGCAGGGGGCACTTTACTTAATAAATTTTGTATCATTTTTACGTGCTTTTTTTATTTACTCAAAAACAGCTTTCACGATTGTGACCAAACTGGGTATTTGATGTATGTATATGCCAAATATGTGATAGCCAACATTTCATCAAAATTGATCAACCGAAGGGGGGACTTTACTTATTAAATTTTGTATCATTTTCATGGGGTTTTTTGTTTACTCAAAAATGGCTTTAACGATTAATAAAAATAAGATATGAATGTAGAAAAATGTGTGACTTTGGGAAATGATATTTAACAAAACACGTCAATTTCTTATCTAAGTAAGTTGGTAAGTGAAAGTTGTGTGTTGCGCGCACGCACCAGATTTTTTTTTAAACGAATTTAAACAAATAACAACAAAATATTTCTCTGTAAATCAATAGGATTATATACTCCCGAATAATCTGTAAACTTATTTTTTGTCTTCTTCCACTAGTTAGTTTAAAGTATTATTTTGCGTTGAGTAGATGTGCAAATCCGGCATAAACTTGAGGCTTGTAAAAACAATTTACGAAATTAAACGAATAGTTTTTCTATTGATGGAGTTTGTTCATAGTTTTTTTATGCGAATTTCTAGTTTTAAATAGGTAGTTATATGTTTTAACAGCTTGTCGTGAAATATACGATCTTCACATTACATATTATAATTCGCTTCCTTATTTATCCAGGATTTGGTTGTTATTATATTCAGAAAGAGCGCAAAGGTTACTGTAGGAATCCACTCCTAAGTAAATTTGGAGTTTTGTCGTTTCACTGCTGAATGACCTACCAGTTCCGCTATGTTACTAGGTATGTACAATATGGCGCCGTTTAGAGAAGCCCCGATCTCAAATAAAGGATCATTTATGGGTTTATTCATCTCTTAAGAGCGAGGGTAGCGAACTGGAGTAGAAATCTGGGATTTAATTATGCTAAAAATGCTCCCCCTATTTTAACTGAAAAGGTCTCTAAGGAAGTTCGCTTATATTGGGCCCAACTAGCTTTACCCTGATCTTGTAATATCATTTATTCTGACCTGGTGATATTTGATTACTGTGGGTGAAGTACATAAGGGCCACCAAGATAAATATTGATGATAATAGCCTCGTAGAAGATCCAGACAAGGAATAATCTAACGTAATTACATGAGAAGAGATAAGTCGACTGTAAATTATGGGAGTGGATGTGAGGGGGGAACGGTGGCAATAAATATCCCCACCATTCCTAGGCTTTTATTGGAGTCGTTCCAGGCCTGGAGGAGTCGAGTCTGCCTTTCCACTCCAGTATTGGATTGTTATAGCTCCAATTTTTAATAACTGGAGATCCCTGGCTATAATCTGGATATGTATATTGGAGGACTGGGGGGAGGGGGGTGAGCTACGCCGTGAGAGCCAGAACATATTCCCCCATGAACATTCCACCCTTTTCGATGGGCGACCATTTGCTAGCCGCATGGTCAGCCAAAAATAGGAAAAACTTCAGTCATCAGTAAGATATTGGTAACAGAGCTCAAAATGAATTATCGGCTCTAGTATTAATAATGATTTAATTTATTAATATATTTTTTAATTTAGTATACTTAGGAATGGGAAGTAATCTTTTAAGTATAATATACTTTTATTAATTAAGATAGGATGATAGGTTATCAGGATTTTCAGTCAAAAGTTTTTCATTTGGAGAGTTTACGTTTCGATCCAAGCATGTGGATCTTCATAAGGGCTAAAATGAAGAAAAATATATGAGCAGCATTTAAAGTATCACAGCTAGAAGATGATATTAATTACAGTCAGTAACAATAAGGAGTAACGAAATCTAGATGATGTAATATTTACATGACATGGGTACTTTTGAAATCTAATAATTTTATAAAAGATAGCAAATATATACGTATATGAAAATTTGAATTAGTAGCTGGTTAACATGATGAAATAAAATCTGATATTTGCCTTGTATAATACCTTTAATAAATGAGTCTAGAGTAACACCGAAACTCATTGATTAAAAAAACAAAAAACTTCTTTTATAACACTATCATAGTCACTTATATTTTAAACATCAAAAATTTATAAAATATCAGTTTTAGAAATAGTTGTTTAGTTGTAGGGATTGCTAATTCCCTATTTATAGGATATTACTAAAAAAACTGATTAAAACTACGATAAAATTCAATTATATCAACTAAAATATATAGTCAGGGGAGAAATATGCAGGAAAAGATTTCTTAAGAAATACTTATTTATAAAGTGCTGAAAAGCAAGATGTCAAGCTCAGAGCTTTACTAATTGAGTCCTCTGTGACCCTAACTAAACGGATGTTGAATAAATGTATATTTTATATATAGACAGATTTAAAAAGTACACATGAATGTGAATCAATCTTATTGGGTGAAGTGGATATTTTAAAACTACTAAAAAAAACCTCATGATAATTTTAAAATGAACAAAAAATTAATTAATTATTAATTTCCTTAATAAAGGTGCTTGAAAAACGTCTAATCAAATGAAACAAATCGGAAACGACAGGGATATTCCAATAGGATAAAAGCCACAAAGCATTCGAATCAATTTGTTTTTTCTTTGAATCTTCAAATCTATAATATGAGCCGACATCTGTAATCCTACAGATCATCAGTGACCTGACTGCAACCTGTTTTACATTTATTGTTAAATAGAATAATAACGTGCCTCTGCAATGCATATTTAACATTTTATTATTAATGATATATTTTTTTTTATTAAATATCAAGGCTTTTAGTTTTTATTGTACTTACTTAAGTAATCTACTTTAATGTTTCTGTCGTACCAGCGAATAAGTGGTTAATGTCTAATTTCCATTCTTTTCACGGCAAGCCTTTCAAAGTTTTGAACTTTTCATTATCAAGGACTGGCATTTCTTCATAAATACTATCATAGTTGTGTTGATTACGGAACTTAAACTAACCGAATAGATTTTATCAATAATGAGCAATTAGAATTGACTAATTACTCACCGACCAATTACAAAAGATTTAACGCAAATTATAATATTTGTAACTTCATTTAAGTCAACGAATGACTTGTACACTCCTTCTCATGTTTTTGTTTAGCCACCCAACTCATTTCAGGCTAAATTCAAGTTAACCTCTTATTCACTAGGATGAAAGATATTTGCTTGTTTAATTTGCATCAAATAAAGCAGTTAGTACGTAAAATTAAGTACGTTTTCGCATAAAATTTTTGCTATGCCTGTCACTGTCAAAGAACCTATCGAAGATTTAATGAAGAACGATACATTTGAATCTCGCCCATTTCAACCTTAAATATTTATACTTTCAGTTATTTCTCATTTATTATACAATATTTGATTTGTAACAATCGTTGCCGCGTCTTCTATAATCAGGAGAAACCCAACATGTCGAAAATAAATATTTATTTTTCAGATCTATGGAATGAACAGAGATTACTTATTATAGTTGTTACAAGCTAAACCATTTTTCGGCTGAAATCGAGATCCACTTATTCCTTTTTTACTTTGAAAGTAATTTAACTGCAAAATAAGTAAAACGTTTATGAACTTTCTACCTGAAATCGTTTATAGGATTGCAGAGCAGCATATTTTAAGACAATTATGAAATTTCCAACATAAAGTGATAACGTATATGTGGAGCATCTAAGTAGTAGAGAAACAAGACGAAACTCATGATAGAAAATTATCGTGTGATAACTACCTAATAACCTTAAAAATACCACCGAAACATCTCATTTTCAAATCCAATTCAGATTTTACCATTCGAAAAATCATAGCTATGACATTTTTATTTTTTTTAACATATACAATTATAAATATTTCAAAATTGTAGATAAAAATTCAATTTTCAAAAATCATAAGTGTGAATGATTTAATTGAATAATTTGATCGTATCTGGTTATATAAATCTAGTTCTCTTAATCATATTAGTTGCCATGAGGCATCAGAAAAATATTCAAAACCTCTCATATGTTTTTCCTTTTGGAGTTAGTTCGCTACACAAGAGCAGACGAATTCATTGGGATATTGATGTTTAATTTCCTGGAAGGAGGAAAATCCGGCACGTTGTGAATTTTTAATTATTTCCAGGTAAAAGGTCTCGGTTTAATTTTCTTTCAGAGTGAAAACTGTTTAACCTGAATTATTGAAAATTTGCTGGTTGGTTGAGCGCACGCATCGGCGACCTCATTCTGCGCACCTGTTTGTTCTCGTTAAACAGAATTAATTTGTTTTTGACAATTTGTGATTTTCCTCCTGGTTTATCACGGTATGAATTTCCTTAAAAAATACTGTGTCGAACCATGAGTTTTTTTTTAGTTCTTTTTCAGTTTAGGTTTTTTTCAGTTGTTTATGAAAAAAAAAAAAAAAACAGAAGTAGGGTAAACCGTACAGTTATTGGCACCCTTAAGACTAAATTTCAGTTGTCGCATTAAAAAAAATACTTCTTATGAAGGGAATTGAAACTTCCTATAACTCCTCTTTATCTATCCTTATAAAGAATCAAGAGTTTTTTTTGGGTCAAAAGTTCAATAGTTTTACAATATGGCAACATTTATTGTTAAAAGTGCCAAATCTAGTTATTGGCACCCTGTGGATTCAATTGTGAAATCTTCTCTTTGGTTAGTTTGTTAAAGTCTTAATTCATAGATGACTTAGAGGACCCTTCAAACTTAAGACTCATGTATATCTTGTAATAAAATTATGACTTGTTTACCTATTTCTTTAAGTTAAAGTTAGGGTGCCAATAACTATACTCAGTGCCAATAACTGTATGCATTACCCTATCTTAAGAACATTTTTTTTTTTTTTTTTTTTTTTTTTTTTTTGAGGGGCTTTTCATTAATACCATTTCACCAGTAAAAAAAATTTTGACACATTAGTTATTCATAGTCCAAATAGAAATAATTAATTTAATAAAAATGAATCCAATAACAAATATTTTATATCGAATAAAAAAAAAAATTATTTTTGTATAAAATGAAAAAATATTCACGGAAATAGGACAATTTTTAACAGAAATTTATTTTTGACCAAATTTTTTCTACAGTAGTAATCGTTAGTATTCTCATGATGAATACACTTCTTGACTAGGGAGTTCCTTTCTGTTGAGTATACTGACTATCTTTATATTGTGAAACAAAACACAATATGGTTTAGAATGGCGCTGGACTTGTTGTTGGAACGAAATAATGGTTGGAACAAACTTTTATAGTAAATGTTTGTGGCTAAGATGTTCTACGCTGGTCTAGAACCTTCGAGGCCGTTCTCCTTACAACTATATATAAGGAGTGGTTGACTGGAGAGTTAGTCTTGTTCTAAAGCTCAAGTCATATGGTTATTTCTGTGTAACGAAGTGATAATTTTTGTAACCTGTTTAATTATTTTTGTTCCAATAATTATAAATTATTGCATTGTAAATTATTATTTTTCTTTGAACAAAAATTGTTTAACCCACATAAGTGTTGCAATATATTCAATTTAAGAAATTTCAGTGAAAATTTGTAATCCTTCTCTATTCTGCAGTAACTTGAAGTAGGCTTTATATATATATATGTATGTATACTTCCCTAAAGGTGAACATTAGAGTAAGCCTTGTCGGGCTTAGCTAGTATATATTTTAATTTCCGCTTTAAAAATATTAGTATATGATAAACATTAAATAAAAATTTATCGGGGACTATTAGAAATAAGCAAGGAAAGAACAAGGATACTGGATGTGGCTAAATAGAAGACTCAATCTGATAATGGTGCCCCTTTGGGGAAGGGCTGGCTGGCAGTGACAAATATCTTTCGGTCTGGATCACATTTACACCCTTCTAGCCCCATCTGCTTCTATAGCAAATCCCTTTTCTTTCTAAGCTCCGAATGTAACTTTGTAACAGATCTTATAATGCTTAAATTTTCTAATATCTGTATTACGATTTTTCAATTTTCAGACAAAACGTTTTGTTTTGTTAAAAAAAAAAAATCTTGGTAAAATTCTGCTCAAAAATGATTCCATGCATGTTTTAAGTGGGACAATCCGAGATAATTCAGTCGAAGGAAATTTATTCTAGGAAAATCAGTAAAAAAAAAGTGTAAAAGAAAAAATGAAGGAAATACTTAAAGTAACGGTGTGGTTATAAGACATAGAAAAGTACCCATCTATCTCTGGGGGATACGCTCCTTTCAGACCTATTTTAAAAATTAAAGCTTATAGTCAAAGAAAGAAGTAAAATTTGTGTGATTCGTGCACCGCAACAGATTTTAAATACAGTTTTCAATAGAATGATGAACATATATTTAAAGAAAATAGACTTGTGCTAAGTTATTAGAGACAAAAAACCTAACTTAAAAAAAAAAAAAAAAAAATGAAGCAGTTACTCCACCCAAATGTACAAAACTTTAAATTGAATAAGGTTAAAATTCTTTATGATTTTCAATAGTTCAAATGATTGAACTATTTATGATGGGTAAATACCGAATTTATACGCAGTTATACTTAACGAGCCATTAAATATTCCTTTAGTATATTAGAATTATTAACAAAAAAAAGAAAAAAAAGGGGGAAAAAAAAAAGAGTAAGTATGAAACAGTAAAACACCAACGGTCTTTTCCACCCATTTTTTTTTTTAAACTATTCACATTAGGTCTCTCTCTCTCTCTCTCTCTCTCTCTCTCTCTCTCTCTCTCTCTCTCTCTCTCTCTCTCTCTCTCTCTCTCTCTCTCTCTCTCTCTCTCTCTCTCTCTCTCTCTCTCTCTCTCTCTCTCTCTCTCTCTCTCTCTCTCTCTCTCTCTCTATCTCTCTCTCTATTTTTTTTTTAAAGGGCTAATTAAATTAATCTCTAAAGCTCTAATAAGAAAGTAATATGAATTAGTGCTAGTTTTAATTGATGTTATAAATATACATAACAATATTATAAAATATACAATTAGATTATGTTTATCTAAAATATAATTATCCTTAAAAATATCCCAATTTATATTTTTAAATTAATTTTTTATGATCGAAATCCGGATCTGTTATTCTCCAAAACTGCTTGGAATTATAAATTATATTAATTTCTCAAATTGTATTTGATTTTAGTTTTTGTTTTTTCAAAATTATCATTCTTTTTGATTTTGCAACTGAACTTCGGCAGACGGTTCCCCTGACTTCATTGTTTATTACATCTATATACATTTTGTATAATTTTTTATGCTTTGTGTAGTAAACTTATTATTATTATATCTCATTTTTTTATAACTAAATTTTGTTTAATACATTTAAATGTACCTGCACCCCAACATCTAATTTTCACAATTTTTATTTTCCCTGAAAAACTGTTACGTAATCAAATGCATAAAATAGTCAAGACTTCATATTTAAATGCAAAGATTTGTACTAAACATGTGATGTAAAATGAAATCAGTGATAAAGGAAATCTAATGTGCAATTATGGATCAAAAAGTTGGCATTTAGTATAAAAAATCACCAGAACTGCGCCCTAATTACTTACACTGCCCCCACAGATAGATTACCCTTTATCTAAAACAATTCCCTTTCTCATATGCGTTACTGAACTGAATATGGCTTCAAAATTATTAGATCAATCGAAGCCTCTCAAAGTGCATTGATCGGTGGCTTAATGCCCTTTGTCCCATAATGGGGCACAAGGATGCTCAGTAATTAGTTTAGCCCTATTCTATAATCTCCCATCCCTAATAGGGTTGACTAAACTAAATTGTTATATATTATTAGTTATCGGGAGCTCCCGTATAGGTACATATAAAATAAATTTATTCTAGGTTTCATTTTTTGAGATACCTATTGATTTATTAATTGAACAATAATTAAAAATGTCTGATTGACATTTTAAAACATATTTCATTTTATCTAAGAGGATAATGAAAAAAATATATATATTGAAATTTGACTATCAATATTTTTATATGAATTTTCTCGTGCACAGTTTGAAGATAAAATTATTTTATATTTCTATAGATGTAAATTTTACATCATTACATTGTAAATATTAATAAAAGATGCAAAGTGGGGTCACCTATGGTGTAGTGGTTAGCATGGCAACCTACAACATTAAAAGTCGCGGGTTCGCGTCCCGCGTTGGACTTAGGATTTATTAAAGGGAGTAAAAAATCCTTAGCTATGCCGTCCCTCGGATAGGGCGTAAAATGGGGGTCCCGAGCCAGTGCGATGTCAGTTACTCGTTAAAGATCCCTATCCTAATAATACCTGGTTAGGCAAAATTTAGGACTCCCACTCTAGCATCGTCCGATTAGCCTTAGCAGCATAAAGGGACGTTAAAAAAACAAACAAACAAAGATGCTAAGTATTGCTCATAACAAATCGCGGTATACTTAGAGAATTTTATAGATTAATATAAAAAAGAAAGGCAGAGAATAATATAATGTAATTATATTTGTAGTTATATGTTTATATCCAAAAAGTGTTTGAAGAAAAAAAATACTCCATTGCTTCAGTCTCAGCTATAAAGAAAGGGCTTTGATTACCTTGTTAGATCTCGGGTTTCGACTTCCGCCTCGTATAAAAATATTTTTCTATAGTTTTTAAATTTCAAAAAAGTAACCTTTAATCGATGAACAGAGACACCAAATACAAGAATGCATAAATCTAGAACTCAACCGCAACATTTCATATCAGCAAAAAAAATAAAGACTCGTCGATTAAAGAAAGAACAAACGCATTTAAGTAGTTTTATTTATTCGTTATTTTTATAAATAAATTCCGCTTCTTATCTATACCCTTGATATCATAATATATCAGTTTTAAATAATCTATTTTTTTTTTTTTTTTGGACTTTGGGTCTTCATTTTATTTCTAAAACAAGGTCCTCTAATTTAAAAAACAGAAGTAAAAAAAAACTATAAAAATACCTACATCGGTGAATTTCTTACATACTTGAGAATTTCTCTTAAATGAATAAATATTCATTTGAAAATGGTAAATTATTTGAAAAGAGAAAAATTGACACATCAATGAACTATCATAAATATAATTTTATAGATGTAAATGTGGATAGAAATAAGTAATATTGCATCGACATTCCATTTTTTAATTTTTCATTGATAAAAAGAAGTAATTATATAGAGAAAAACTCTTTTCTTGCCGAGGTTTGAATTTGTATCTAACAATCGTTTGTGTCATATCTATGACATATTCTCGCTTCATAACGGGGGCTTAGTTTCGGACCTATCCTCTTTTTTTTCATATTATAAAAAATAAATAAAATGAAACTATATATATTCGAAGTGGCATTTAGATGAACCTATCAACCAATGATTTCGGTTCCAGCAAAGTGTTAGTAATATGAGTTATTACCGGTCAGGGAGTTATAAAGTAGTTTGGTTTTGACAAAAACTAAGTGGGCGACTCTATAAGGGCAAAAAGCTCTTTTTTATAGGGCGCATAAATATCCTAACCTTAGGGTTGGGGGGGGGGGTCGCAGTAAAAGGCCATCGTCGACGTATTAGCCTCCTTTATTTTAGATTTAAAACTCGATTTTCCCTGCCGAGTCACAATTTTTATTATAAAAATAAAAAGGGGTATTTTATGTCATCCATTTAGAAAAGTTAACGATTTTTAAACATTTATACTAGGCAATATTATAAATCAATTACTCTGTACACTTTCAAGAACGTCTGTGTCTATTACGGATTCTTAAATACGAGTATCTATAAACACCGGCAAACTATTCGCGTTGGGAGTGATCTATTCAGCTTTTGTGCTTCGAGTTTCGGGTTTGATTCTGGCCTTGGTAGGTAATCATTTATTTATTTAATCAATATGTGAATCGGGGGGGGGGGGGGGGGTTCACCTGTGGTGTAGTTATTAGCATAGAAACCTACAATAATTAAGGTCGCGCTTCAGAGCAATACTATCTATCCAGTCCATCACTCCTAATATTTATTCGGAATTAGAAAGGTCTAGATGGTTTCCGAGACGCGTAGAAGATTCTCGAACAGTCACGAACAAGCACTAGAACAGTTTGTAACTGTTCCAACAAAAGTCTAGCACCGTTTTCGATCACATGCTTTGTGCTCCACGTTACAATATTACAATGTGGATTTGAAACATTAATTATACTTTTTTTTTTTATCTCGCTGAGGACTTATAATACCAGCTCATTAACAGTATTATTATTTTTAGTTTGAAGCATTCGATAATCTGTAGATATATAAAAGAAAGGCAGATTAGTTACAAGTAAAGAACGGCGGAACCGATTTTAACGAGCTTTGGTCTGTCTCCGCCACGTATAGAATAAGTATTTTGAAAAATAAAACCATTGGAAAAATGAGTTTAGGGGTAATTATAAATCCAGTTCATCCGATTTCGCTAAAATTCGAAACACATATCGTTCTCCTGCTTTAATGTAGTATAAGAAGGTTAATTACATAAATCCTCTCCAGGACTTGGGGAGGGGGGGAGAAGTGGGGTGGGAGAATTATTATATGTTATCCGGTTTATCTATTATTAAATAATTTCGTGGTTTTTACTCACTTAATAATATTGACCTACAGGGGTCACCTGTGGTATAGTGGTTAGCATGGCAACCTACAATACTAAAGGTCGCAGGTTCGTGGAGACATTTAAGAAATTAAGAAAAACGAAATTGAAAAGGAAGTTAAGCCTAGGTTAAAGGCGGGGAATTCTCCTATTGCAAAATTACTTAGCTCAATTGTTTCTTTACGAATATGAAAGATGGCCCAAACATTAAGGGATGAGCAACGCCTTAAGCACATTTAAAAGAAAGCATTGCGCGGAATATTTGGGCCCTCGAAGGATGATTAAACACGAGAAGCCAAACGGCTATACAAAATTGCGTGAACTTTGCCCAAGTTACATTATCAAATTTAAAGCCGCGCGTCGGTTAAAGTGAGTATGCAAAGTTGAGAATCTTCTTTGCGCTTTGCCGATAAAAAAATGTTGAGTTGGGATTGGACAGGGAAGGGGTTAGTGGATGGAGTTATGTAGGGAGCGATTGATGGTGTAGGTTCGTTAAGTCTTTATTCTATAATTCTATTCTAACAGTAAATGCTAAGATGTCTTTAGGATTACTGGAATATGGCTAACAGATAAATTGAAACCTACCAAAGACCAATGATCCTTGGCTCGATAACCACTGTTAGGACAAGGCCTATCCAAATGTTTATCCTTAATCTATAATCCACTCCTACAATAACTTAAACTTTAATGCCAAGTATGCAATATTACTACTAGCAACTAGGAGCTTGCAGTTCTGTCTAAACTTGATAAAATTAGGAAAGGAAAGAAAAAAAAAATTATTGCATCTTTTTTATTGCTCGATTACTCAACTTAATGCCTAATATTGAGAGTCTCTCATCCGAAAATGGAGATGCTAAGCTAACTATTTCCTTGGCATTGATGGGAGCAGGACATCCGTGCATCTAACTACCATCCATTCCTCATTATTTCGAAAATTGGGTCTCGGGGGAGGGGGTGGGGGGAGAATCGGAACCAGTGGTGCTGAAAATCGCTGACCATATAGAATTCACAAAATCTGACTCGGTATATTTGATCAATGACCCGGAAAATGTACTTAATTTTAATACTGAATGATTCCACAGCCTGCATTTTTATGAAATTTAATGTAGTAAATAAATAAGGCAAATCTTTATACAAAAAATTGCTAAATTTATAAGAAATTTTTCAAGAGAAGTGTTGAAATGAACCTATCATGGAAAAGGATATTTCGGATTTATTAATGTTGTAAGACAGATGAAATTAGGTGTAGTATGTTTATTTTTTTGTTATTGAGCTATCAACTATCAATACATCAGATTTTGATATTACTTCAAGTTTTTAATTGTTTCAGGCTATATTTTTTCTCCTACCTCGAAGGTTTCTTTCACCTATTATCCTGTTATCAAAATCATTAATATTTGTATCACACAACGTATTATAATCATATAAAGTAATTTATTAAGTTTAAATATCTTTAGTCTCACACTCTTCTACACTGCTGTCATTACTACTCAACAATTTTATCAAATCCCTTGAATTTATATTTTCATACCACATCATCCAATTTTATATGATTATTTTTATTTTATTTCTTTTAAATTTATTCTTCTGATGTATATAACATAATATTATATGCTTCTTCATCCGCCTAGTGTAACATGATTTTTAGCATCTATTTGTTTTTCATTCATTAATTATCATGGTATTATGATATTTTTCTTGCCCAGAATTCAGTGATTTATTCTCTATAATTATAATACACTCTATTTCTGTTTCATAGTACATTTTTCTATATTGTAGACTCGTATACATGATCTTATAAAGGTAGACTTCATTCTTACTGACCATTGTAATCTTAATCACTTTAATTTTAACTTTATCAATTATCTCGATATTATTTACTTATTTCAGGTAACCTATCTATAGATTTTTAACTCATTTTTAATTTAATTTTATCATGAACTTACTACAGTAATTATGATTATACCTTTTTTTTAATTATATTTAATTCTGATGTTACACATATATTTTATATTTCTTTGTTTATTTTCTCTTTTTGGTTATTGTCTGTTTTTTCTCATTCTCACAGCCCTGACAGACCGGAAATTGGGGTTGAAACGTAGGTGCTAATAAATATGGAAAAAATTACATATGGGTATCATTTATTTTGACGGCACCCACAACCATATCTACTTCATTGATATTTCTATATAAAATTATGTAATGTTGTTCCATTTTTTGGAGATTTAAAATGCAGGATGTATATCCGGAATAACTATCGGTTTTGCTAAGAACTTTTCCTCAGGGATATGTAATCTGATGACTACATAAAATCCTCGGCCGGGGTATTGATCTCGAAGGCAGTGAAGAGGCTGAGACGTATCTCGCACCTGAGCAACAGATTTACAAGACACCTGCTATTCCTCTTTGGGACACACACACTCACACTCAAAGAGACCCCAAATATATTCATGAAAAAATAACCATTCTCATTCTGTCCTGGAGACACTGGAGAAATCCAGTTTGCGGCATTATCTAGCACATGCCGTAGGTAAACCCAATACATCTCTACATAAATATGATTGCATTGCTCAAAAATTCTGATCGCAGGCACAGATCATCGGAATTGAGTACTTTATCTTATTAAATACTCTAAAAAGATGCCATTCTCCCTAAAACAACTATTTGTGTAATAAACAATATAATTGGAAACTAATTCCAGTATGATATAAAAAAAGGTCAAATTACCTTCGGAAAAGAGGTACAGAATATAACTAGGACCACGACAAAGGGCTGTCCATATAAAAGCGAGACATAATCGCACTTCCATCTACCAGATTCCATACACCGTACTACCTCAACAATAATCATTGTCGGTGCTGAAATATGCGAATTTCATTATTAGATGAATCCGGTTAGAGAGGATTGATTCCTTTTTTTTCCTTTCTTGGCCCAACCGGTGAATAAAACTTTTGACTTGTTTGATGGTAGGTAGGGAATATGTTGCTTAGCTTAGACTTCTCGCTCTAATTGGAGAGAACAACGCTGTTAAGCCTAACTAATAAACAATAGGATGACATACTGAATGACAAACTACGGTATTCCGCCATCAGTAGTTAGCGTGTGTTACTGTTAGCGTTACCGCTAGTTATGGCTGGAGCCTGATAATTAAGGAATAGGCCGGCCGCTGTCCGATACCCGTTATCTGCTGAGTTATGAGATCATTATTGTTTCCTGCCCACCAAGGCTCTTCCATGACACCTAGCTGATACGGTGATCCAAATGCATTAAATAACAATAATATACATTAGGGATCAGTGGTTTTCATCAATCATTGATAACTTAAAACAGGAAAACAATGGGATCAGGAAATTGATAGCCTTCAATATCAGAACGTCAATATTCTAAGCCAACGAACACACACACATATTGCTCACTACTACAAAAAAAGTGTAACGTGAAGTAGGACGGTTATAGGACTTTTATCTGACCAATCATTACTTATCATTCCAAAATGAAATTTGTAAGGAATGTATATTTTTATATGTTGACTCTAAATACAATTAGACGCCTTTATAGCCTTTCCCAGTCCTAGAATTGTTGTTACTTAATTGTATTTGGAAAAGATTGTTCTAGTACATGCTGTGTCTTCGATGTTCTAGTACCATCTACGCTGGCCTAAAACTTCCAGACAGTTCTTCTTCAGACTAAATATAAGGAACGATGGACAGCAGAGTTAGTCTTGTTTTGAAGCTCAAGTCATATGGTCATTTTTGCGTTGCTGTGTAGTTACAAAGCGATATTTTTTGTAACCTGATAAATTATTTGTGTTTTCATAATTTGAGGGGCATTTTAAATTATTATTTTTTGAAATACAATTTTTTTAACCCAAATAAGTTTTACAGTATTATTTCAAAAAACGACTATTTTTAGTTCTGTTTTTTTTTTGTTTTTTTTTTTAATGCACTGAAATATTAGCAAGAATGTCAAATTTATAACTCAATCCAAGTTTCACTAATGTTTTTTTACCAGAATGTCAGAAGGGACTGTTTAAGATTCAAAAGTTTTGTTCTCCTACAAACGGAATAAAAAAACTAATTATTATTTGTACAGCTTCTTAGTAATATTCTTAAAATGAAAGAGCGATCTTCATGAACAAATATATCAAAACATATTTTATAAACAGAACTCAACATTAAATTCATAGTTAAAAATATCATAGTCCACGATCAGAAGCCTTAATGTTCAAAAAATAAATATATTCAAGAGAGAAAACAGACAGAGTAATTTTTATTTTATGAACTTGTAACGTCTTATTTTTGCTTCGTTTTTTCCTTTTCACGCTTAACACAAAGATGACAGTTTAACTTAGGGCATTTGATTAGCCTTTTATATTTGCTTTGTTTGATTCGCGCGATGAAAAGATTAAGTATAATTATACGATCAAAACACAATTATACAATTTAGTAATTCCCTCAAGCTTTTGAAATTTGAAAATAAAATTTAAAAATATTTATAGTTGCATATAGTAAAAAAAATATATGTAAAAAATAGTGAAAAGTGGCCATTGGAAGCCTAATACAATTCATATTTTTATAACATCTAATATCTTTTTCGTATAAATTTTATTCTATTTTCCAACTTTAAATTGATATATGACGTTGAAAGGAGTGAGCACACACACACAAATATGTACCCATATATATATACACATATATGTAAAATCTATATAGATCTTAAGAGGATTGGAACTAAACAAACTACATTTTCAACCAGGAAAATATCAAAGAAGAAACTTATATATTAGAGTCTAACTTTACTTAATTTAGTAGTTCCTCCTTTTTTAATAGATCAGTCACTGAACAAGTCACTTTTTGCCTCCTTTATGAAGAACTTTCATTCATGTTCTTTCCCATACAGAAATTAAAATTGAAACATGTGTCATTTATAGGTATGGAATATAAATGAATAGATTACCACAGTGAAGCTTCTCTGATATATTATTGAAAATAGTTAATATTTTACACTAATGGGAGTATGTAATATTTCTTACTTTACAGTATTCAAATTATTAACCGCACCTATGAGCCCCAAAAAAAAAGTCATTCAGCAAATGTGATTTGTAAATGTTACTTACGTATGTTAGGCTTGTGAAAAGATAATGCCCAGCTGCTCCTCATTCCGTACTTGAACTTAATTCAGAAGAGGTATCTCATCCAGTTTCTTTTTAGACGCCTTCGAACTGAAATGTTAGTCCTGGCAATGTCTTTTCAGTATTTCTTTCCCGTTTGGTTGTTAAATATGAAAATATTAGAATGTGCGTAGATCGATAGATTAAATTCTCTGTGTAGTATTTCTTTATTCAATTGCCAAGGAACTGTTGTAGGTTTTGGAGCTTTTTCTTTTTTTAAATAAAAGTTTTTTAGTTTTTTTAAGCTATATTTTGCTGAGCTGAAAATATGTACCGTGCGTGTGTGCTTTAATTAAGTATGTGTATTTAATTAATGGCTGCTTTTCAATGTTGGTTATTTTGAAAAAAATCAAAGTATTTTAGTTGTTTAGTAAGAATCCTTTATTAATACAATCTAATTATTATAAAATAAAACACCTCTTTAGTGCTGATGAGAGCACCAAATGCTCCTGAAAATATAAATGAATATAATATTGAGACCGTCGTGAGTTGTTTGATTTTTTAATATATAGAAATATCTAAGTACAATCTAATTATAACATTCATATACATGTTCGAAACATATAGAAGTTGAATAATTTTTAGGATAACTGTTGAAAAAGGTACCAAGGAATTTCTTTTATTTTATAAAAAAAGTTACACTTACAGAAAATTACAAGTTTTTATATGATGCAAGGGCACATTCAGAATATTTTACACGAAAAAAATTAAAAATCGACATAGGTACCTATATTAATAGGTAACCTCTTCAAAATCTGAATCTATAATCGAATACTCAACAATAACTACTGTGTCTACGTGCTTAGATATATAAAGGATTCATAAAAATCACGTGAAAGATTTTTGCTTTCTAAAAAATTAGGGACACCAAATATTCTTGAGAACAAAAATGTATGTCTTTATATAGAGACTAAAACAGCAGATATATTTTTATAATGTAAGCAAACAAATAAGAAAGGATATTAACTTTCTCTTTGAGAAAAACATGTCTGTATTGGTTTTATTTTTAGCTTCTTTCATCTTGTCTTCGTTATTTTTCATTTCCGGCATCTAATATTAGAATACGGATAAGAGTGTCCATTGAGGGCTATTATATCCGAAAAAAAACATGAGTAAATACGATTTAATGATGAGCAACTCAAATAAGAAAAATAATTTATCAATCAAAGTAACTGTAAATGTGGCTTCATTATTATTGGGTCTTTTTTACGTTAAGGCTGCCAGTTACGTTTTATCTTATATATTATAAGATTATATTGTATATTATATATTACTGTAAAAATAATCGCTCTAAAAATTCTGAAATTCCTCACAAACAAACCCACTTTTATTTTTATATTTTTTTTATATTTTTATATTAATTTCTTTTTGTGTCCATTTTCACACTTTTTAAATTTAGGTGATACCTTTTTCTTATAAAAAATGTAAGACATCTTCTTATTCATTACAAAACAAAATTAAATCAATAAAATTCATGTCTATGTCCATTATACACACAGAGAATAACCTTCTTAAAAGAGTTGGTAGGTATCATATGGTTTAATTAATTAAAAAAAAAAAAAGAATGATTAACTGTTTAAAGTAATCACTTGGTGACAAAAGTAACTGGCAGTATGTAAAAAAGGCATTTATTATTCATTGAGGTATTTCGATCAACATGGCTATTTAAAATTAAAATTCCATATTCTTATCCAAATGTCTTCTAGATTTTTATGTTTTACAAAAACTCCATGGAACTTGGCATAACACAAGACAACTAGAAAGGATGCTATGCTTCCACCATGTTGTTTGTAGTATGTTCAGTTTTCCATTAAATGTATATGAAAACATAAATCTTTTTTCTTACTACTTATTTGCTTAAATTACAAAACAATCGAGGTAAAGGGATCTATAATGCCATATTGCATAAAGTGTAAACTGTAAGTCTACACTTCTAAAAATATTCAGAATATTACAATGTTCATTTAAAATACTGAAAAATACAAAATTTTCGTAGCTTGAGTTGGGGATGGAGAATTTATTTTTAACAATTTAGCCTTAATGTTGTTCCTCCTTTCCTCCGTAATCGTGTTTGGGACAACGATAGCGTCCCCGCCCCACCTGAGTGTAAGGTGTCCAATTAGGGGAGTGGGTTGGTCACTGGAGAATTCCCCACTCTAACCCCTCGAGGAACTGAACGAAAATTTACTCTAAAAAAGTTCCTGTCGCCTGAATACGGAGGTATCCGAACATCCATTCGTGGAGCATCATAGAGGAAAAATTGAAGTACTTAAAGTACCCTAATGAAAAAATAAAATAAAAAACCTAAAAAAAGTAACATAATAAAAAAAAAAAAAAAAAACTAGGCCGAGATAAGAGTAATAAAAACTGGAATAAAAGAGTGGGACGAAATGGAGCAAGGAAGGCCGGGAGATAAAGGGTGCCTTCCCCAGTGCTACCAGGTTTAATACCTGGCTAACTGGACCTCTCCCACTTTTATTGCTAACGCAACACAGCGAGCCAATTAGAATAGTTTGAGTTTTATAATAGCGGTGGTCGTTACAGCAACCCCTCATTGTCTTAACAACTATAAGGAGTGAGAGAGAGGAGTAGTCGGAACGGCTAGGCATGATGAGTACGAAATAAGGATCAGTAAGTAATCTTAACATAATCCTTAAAGGAGTACCTGAGAGTCGTTTACGATATTAAATTAATCATCATCAATAATTTGTATTTCAGTATATTCGTTTTTTTTTTTAAACTAACTTAATGCCCCTAAGGATGATCGGACGATGCTACTAAAATTTTCCTATCCAGGTTTATTTAGGATAGGGATCTTTAAGGAGTACCTCATATTGCTCAGGGTCAAGACCTCCGTTTAACGTCCCATCAAAAGGACGGCATGGCCAAGGATTTTTACTCCCTTTAGAATATCCACCTGGCGGGATACGAACCCTAATCTTTAGTATTTTTTTGCATTGTTTTTTTCTTACTATTATGAGATTGTTTGTTTGATTATTTAAGACATTACGCCGGTGTGTACCACCGGTGGCTCACACTTGACTGCCTCATCGGGCGGCGTGTACCACTGGTGGCTCACGCTAGAATGCCGCCTCTGCCAAATAATAAGATATAAGATCTTTAACACTTTGACTGCCGAAAAAGAATACCTGAGAGTCATCCTCTCGTTTCTACACAATTTTATTATTTAATTTTCTGACAAGAGAAGAATTACTCGATTTCAGGTGAAATGACAGCAAAAGTATTAAGAAAGTAGAAATAATTTCTATATAGCTGAAAATTAAAATTATGAAAATTTAACGTAAATTCATTTATTTTTATATTTATATTCATATACTTTTAAAGTATAAACATTTATTTTTTAATAACTATTATAATTAATATCGTATTATAAACATAACTAGTAGGATAGTATTTTTTATTTTATTATTAAAATAAAAAATACTCCCGTCCAATAGAGCGAAAAGCATTAAACAGTACCGGCGTGAACGCATTAATGTCACTTTATGCTACTATCGCCAATTGAGATTTTTGTTTCTAATTAATGTATACGAGTTCTCTTTAAATAGGGTTTTTAGAATTTCAAAAATAGTTCTTTGGGAGAGGGAGAGACAGTGTGTGAGAGAGCAGTTAATTATTTAATGACGAGTTATCGTTTTCAAAAACATATTGGCTGATCTTATAACATTTTTGGTATTTCCAATTTAAGATTGGAATACAAAGAGGGAGGAAGAGACAAAAGCAAATACCTAGCTAAAATAAAGACCCCTAGCCCAGGTAATCCATGCATTATCCAAAGCCTCCCCAATATCTGTTCCAGAAAGCCCCTCCTCCCTGGGTTCGACTCGTATGTAAAAATTTAATACAGAGCCCCACTTCTCCCCCCCCCCCCCCGCCCACTTTCCTTCCAAAATAAACAGGCTCATGCGAAAATTCTCCATGAAGCGGATTCCATCGGTTGGTTATCGATCCAACTCATTGTGAGCCACTGCATAAACAGCATTCCTCTATCACTTCAACTTTTATTATATCCAATTCCATTGCAGGTCCACTTATTCCATTCCTTTATTTTATGTTTTATCTCGAAAGCTTTTCCTTTTCGGCCAATATATCTTGATTGCTTCTGGAAATAGGAAAGTTATACGACTTTAATCCAGTATTCTATTACTAAATGCCTCATTGTATTTCCTCTTGAATGTCAGGAGTTAAAGTTCGGAATAAAACGAATCTCTATTTTTTTTTCCAATAAAGGTTTCAAATATCGTTGGTATAGGCAAGCACTTTAGTTTATCCCTAAAACGCTGTTGAGCGAGCAGAGGATCGAAGACAAATAGGGCGACCAAGAATCAGATGGATAGATGGCATCGAAAGTACTCTGGAAAAGTTGGTAGTTAAAAGATGGAGGAGACCAGCCTTAGAGAGAGCAGAGTGCAAAGGAGGCCTGTCTCAAAAGGGCCGTAGAGCGATGGAGTGAGTGAGTGAATCTTATAGTATTAAGTGTCTCATTCTTTTGAATGTCATGGGTTAAGGTTTGGAACAGGAGATGTCAGTTTTTTTCTTTTTTAACATATACGATTAACTTCACATATACTGCAAATATTCAGGAAACTGCATTAAATATTGTAACGTTAAATCGATAATCAAATAAAAAAAACATGGTTTAAAAATCCCGAACCTTTTGTTGGAACGAAGTAGCGGTTGGAACAAACCGTTAGAGCACGTGGATGCGCCTAGATTTTTTTTTATGGAGACCTGGAACCTTTCACGAAGATCTCGAACCTTCCAGAAGGATCGTTCTACGACTATATATAAGGAGCGAGTGACTGGGCCAATTAGTCTGTGACATGACTGTGAAGCTCAAGTCATATGATTTGTGTGCTATAAAGTTATCGTTTTTGTAACCTGCTCGAATATTGATGTTTTTATAATTCGTTGGCATTGATATAGTTTTATTTTCGTTTAATAAATATTTGTTACCCACAGAAGCGTTACAATATTGTGGAATAAAATTAAAGAGTCAAGTACTTCTTAATGATTGTTTAGGTGTTTTGTGTCTATTCCATAATTTATTTAGATAAATAAAAAAAAGGCCAATATTCACCAAAAAACAATAGTAAACATTTTTATTCTGGCAACGTTTCGGCTTCTGGAGCCATTTTCAAGCCTGTAAGCAAATTTACATAAATTAATTAATTTATAATTTTATAACAATGGCTCTAGAAGCCGAAACGTTTCGGTGAATATTGGCCTTTTTTTATTTATCTAAATGTATTAATCACCAAAACTTGATAAAATATGACAAGAGAATCCATAATTTATTGCTTTTTCAATGTTATTGTAATGCATATAGCTCCTTCTATTTCTTTTTTTCGTATCTTGGACTATGTTGAGAATTTTTGTCTTATCAAAATCAAAGATGTGGTTATTTTTTATACTGTGTTATGATAGGGCGGCAGTTGCTTTTGTATTTTTTACATTTTAAAAATTGTTTTTATGCTGTGTTATTCTGGTTTTTAATTTTTTGGAGGCCTCATCGATATATTTTTTGTTACAATTTCTACCTTCTATTTCATAAATAATATTATGTTTGTCCAGTTTCTCTATTTTATCTTATACAATGTAACTGTCTCATATTTCAGAGGATACCAATAATGATATAACATCTCTGGCACTAAATATCTGTAGCTCAGAACTAGACAAACTAAGTCATATTAGGCTAAAATTTCAGGAGGGCACAAAAACTATTATAATTGAGCTTTTTGTTTTGTTACTGAGGTATCACTTGCATTACACAGCGACAAGTATTGATATTCGCTTTATTTAAACAGGACTGGACTTACAAAATTCAAAAGGTGATTTTTCAATAGTCTTTTTTTTTCTGTTATCAGGTTATGGCTTAAATTAGAATCAAATTCAACATACAGTGATTTAATAGCCTGAAAATCGTAATATTTTGACATACGTCCGTCGTGTTCTGAGATACAGATATGCAACAGAATAGCAAATATTGGTGTTTCACGTTACAAAAATTAACATCAAGAACGTCAATTAAAATATCGTGAATATTTAAGCAAATCATCGATTAATAATAAGGATTTCAAAATTAGAATTTTTTTAACTAACTTCTTAACTAACATTCATCAGCGAATGTGATCATGTAAAATAAATAAGGATATAGTTTGAGATTTCATGTTATTTAGTAAACTATATGTAGGTATTTAATTTTATTTCACTATTTCATATGTATTTTGTAAAATATAAGATCTATTCAGATAGTGCAAGCACGCATGTGTAATATTTTAAGCGTGGCTACGTGAGAAAGCAAGGCAGACTATTGGAATGGGGGGGGACACTAAAGGAATTTATTAGTATTATCCTCACTGGATCTGAATGCATAACTATCTAACATCGTTAATTCATCACTTACTGCCAATTGATAATTCTCTCCCATCGATCATGCCTCTAATCCTCGATAAGCCCCTATTATTCCCAAAGGGATCTCTATATTCACGTTTGTTCATATAAAAAAATTCAGTAATTTTTTTTTTAGCTTAGTATTCAATTCGTGCCTGCCAAAAAAGCCTTTTACAATCAGCTAATGCATAGGCTTGTATGCTAATCAAGTAAGGAAATGTTAGGCATAGGAAAGAATGGCACTCAGCAGTGCCTCTGCCCTGCTTTTATTCAGTTAACCTGGTTTGTTAACGAAGGAGATCTCCCATCCTGCGCATTTTTAATCTCCTGTTTATAGTCATGTAAGTCAACTGTTGCCATGTCTATCATCACTCGGTTAAAACGTTTCCATAGGTTATTATGGAAATTTTTCTGAAGATTCTTCATATGTTGGTGTACTGGTTGCATTTGCATGTCTGTAAGAAAGGCTTTGTTGATCGCTTAAGACGAGTCTTAACATTTTTGATTGTCCTAGTTTTAAAATTTAAGAAAACAGTGAGTAAAATATGTCACGTCGCTTGTTGATGTTTTTCGTTTCACCTCAACATGCAGGCACTTGTCATCCTTAGGTCGAAGGTAGAACCGATATGGTATACAGTGTCAGCTTGAAAAATAATCATAAGTGGAAGTAGATATCAGCATAAGTAGCTATCAGTGTGTAGCGGTGCTTAGAACAAATAATTACGTTCCAACCTCCTTGGACCTACGCAATTACACCGCCAAAAGTAATTGCCCAATTGGCTAGGTTCCACGCTGTGACTGTGTGAGTTATTGTAAGAGGGTATAAATCGCAGGCCTGCTAATCACTGTAATATAAAGTTGTTTTTATTAGTTTTATAATTTGTATAGTAGTAGTTGGTGCACCATTTGTGTAAGTAGTAAATTGTAGTATATTTATTTCAGTATAGTTTTGTTTAGTTTGTTTGTTTCGTAGTAGTAGTTATTTAGTTTATTTTATTCCCAGTTAGTTCCTTTTTATTTTTATAGATTATTTATGTTCGTGTTTATCAAGTTGTTTATTTATTTTCATTGTCTAATTTGCATATATTTTCTGTGTTCAATAAAAATCTATTATTCACTGAGCGGTTAATTTAAATCAACCCTATAATCGATAGTTAATTTAGCCAAGGAGCCAAGAAGTGTTTCATTGCTAACAGTTGGTAAGCGTAGTAGTGTATACAAATAGGAAATGGCATCAAGGCAAATAAATTCCTGGAGTGTTAGTTACCAGGTATTGGACACTCAAATGAAGTAACTTACACAAAGTTTTTTATTTAATTTATTGAAGTTTACAACTATACATTGAAATTCAGTCATTAAATGTTTGGCTATAAAATAAAGGAAAATGTGATGAAAAGGCATCTATCTAAGAGTAAGTACCCATTGGTAGTACTCAACTTAGGCTAAATATTCCCGAAAATCCTGGTATAGAGTAAAATTTAAGTTATTTTTCTTGAGTAGGTTTAATTTCAACCTTGTTTATTTCAGAAACGCTAGCTGCTGACTGAATTTAAAAAAAAAAAAAAAGTAAATAAAATACCTAAATGACAAAAATCAGTTGCAGATAAATAATCACCCATAAAATTTCACTGAACTTTTAGTGAGCTCAATTTTTTCTTCAGTGTTTTTTATAAAGATTCATCTCATATCGAAAAAGAAAATTTTAATCTGAATTATAAATTGTTAGGGTTCACTTATTATTTTTGTTGATGATAATTAATTAAAATGATGATATCACCAGGTGCCTTCATAACTTCATAAGACAATAATTCTTTTTTTTTACTCGTAGTAAAGGAAAAACTACTGTATTTCCCTATTTCTATTTTCAGATGCTTTAAGAATAATTTATTTTATAACGTTAAAGGCTAGTTAAGTACAATATTTTGAACTTGAAAAACTTAAAGAAAAATAATAATAAATTTCAAAGCGTTTACTCGGTTATTCAAATATCTTTTATGTTACTATATAATGTTATTGTCCCTAAAATAGGGAAGCTTAGTGTTTTCCTAAAATTTATTATTCCAACCTCGGACTAGAAGGAAAAACTTTTATGCCTGTAGATTAGTCCAGAAAAGTTACTATTAACCCCCTTCCAGGAGTTTCCTTTTCTATCAAGAACTTTTTTTTTTTAAGTTAGTATTCTTTCTTCCATCACGGTGTCTCTCGGATTTCTCATTGTCATTCAACAGGCAATGACGTTTCAAAAAAGAAAAAAATAATGAAGGACTATTTGGTTATAGTATGGCGGGCAGATTTTTGGCAAAATCATCAAGACGCATGACATGACAGATTACATGCCAGATGATGGACTGGACAGGAGCAGATGGAGGTAAGTTCTTGCTGGTAAGATCAGAACTTGGGGGAGGGGGGTCACAACGGAGAAGTACAGGAAGGGCGAGGTCTAATTGGTGCCAGATATCATCTGCCCTTAAATCAAGACTAATTGAGTTTATGACAGCTCTCCCGGCCAACACTTTATCTTCTCCACTTCGCACGTCCTCTGTCGGCTTTTATCATCTTTCTTAGCTTAAAATAAAATATTAAACAACTTTTTTTTTTTTTTAGTCTTAACTACTGGGATAGAGGATGGTTTCAAAGAAACTAAATTACCCCCAAGGTAATAATAAACTTTAAATTAATTGTAAATTTTCTCGTAAACAATATTACCTAGTAAGAACCTTCTATGTAAGCGAAATATGACGCTTTCATAAAAAAAGCGAAATTTAATCGGGATTATATATTTATTTTTTTAATGAGCCTTTCAGTAGCAGAATAACTAAATCCAGTATCAGAAATTTTGATAAAATCACTTGTAATAATTTTTCTCTTTAGAAATGTCGTTGTTCCTTTTTAATCTGTCAAAGTATGTCAGAAATATTCAAATATAATGGTTTGATAAAATATAAAAACTAAATAAAAAGGTGTGAATTTTCCATAGAAAACAAAACGCGCTTTATTAAAATATGTCGAAATTTAAGTTAGTTATTCTATCAACTGAAAGGCTTAACAATTTATCGACTCGTCCTGAACTTAAATTAAATAAGTAAAACTAAAGATCACTAACTTCTAAAATAAAAACTCAATTTGTTAATGAAAAACGGTTCATTAGATAGTTGATTTTAATCACTGATATCAATAGAACTTTTTATTCTTTAACGTAAAAATTTTCTTTATTAAAATGTAGTTTACGATTTGTGTTATGTGAAACAAAGTAATGAACCAAATATTGTTTATTTGTTGCGAAAAGGTAAAGAACACTAGCTATATGGACTTATAAGAAATAACACAACGTTAGTGTTTATATAAATAATTGCATATCATGTTAATTGGATTAAGGTATCTGTTAATCATTTCACATTTGAGTTATTTTAATACAGAACTGAAAATTATTTTTCTTCAACCCATAAACGATTTAATCTAAGATATTTTATTAATTAAACTTTGCCCATCATATTTATATATATATTTTTATCTTATAACTGTGACAAGCTATGAATATCAAAATTCGAAATATATATAGAATATAAGTTCAGAAAATGTCAATTGTTGAACATGTATTGTGACTCATACATTGAATTAAAAACTAGAACTCATATGTTTTTATATAGCATTACCTAAAAGAGAAAAGACCGACACTACCATCAATTGGTGTTTTTCTATGAATAACTTTTGATAGTCATCAAATATTCTTAACTGCTTATGAATGGCGATCAAATATAGCTATATTAAACCCGCGCATTTGATAGGTGTTGTGGGTACTGTATAACCAGCCCCTTATCCTATGAAGATTATGACATAATTATGTCATGTTATGAAAGATATCTATAGATTATGACATAATATTATGTATTACATTGTAATCAACTTTTTGTAATCAACTTTACAATGTATGAATCAACTTTTTGGATTATGGAGGATTTAAATCAATGCTCATGTTAGGTACATATCTCAGATTTTAAAACCATACTTAATGAAAAAGATATCTATAGAAAAAATTCCTAAGGCTAATTCTATAAATCACGAGAGTGTCCTTCTTTTTTTTCGCTTTTAATTTAAAATATACTCTATAGAATAAGTAAGATGCACAAAATCAGCAAATCTCATGACTTGATATTAGGAACGTTTTAAGTTAGTTACCTATAAAACATAAAAATATAAAATCAATAGCGGACCTTAATGTTGTGGTAGTTCTCATGAAGCAGGGATGCGAAGAATGGAACACATCCACATTGCTTTCTTTACAAATCAAAAATATCGTGGGTGTAATGCAAAAAGTGAGCAAGTCAATAAAATTGTTTTAGTAACCGAATCAAATGACCCCCTTCCATTCCATTCCAAAAACTTTACCTATTTAAAATTGAACGTTTCGACACAAATTTCAGGTCCCCGTCAGGAGCAAATGAGAAAAAACAAAACAGAAAAAACAATAAGAAAAATTATATAAAGAGAAATCAATTATGTATTAAAATTTAAATTAATTACATTAAACAAAATTTTAAATTAATGTGTTAAATTAAACAAAATTAAATATGAAATTATACGAAATTATAAAATTTAAAAAAAAATGCATGACTATGGTAAAAAATTAAAATTATATAATTTTTACGTTATTTTGAATTATTTATTTTAATGTAACGCAAAAAGTTGATGTTTCTTTATATATTTCTTCTTACTGGTTGTTGCCTGGTTTTTTCTCATTTAGCCCTGATGAGGACCTTTTGGAAATTCTGGTCGAAACTTTGGCAAAAATAAAATAGGTGATTCTTACAAAATAGATCTCTTTATTTTGACCGCAGCCCCTAACCATTTAATCTTCATTAGATCTACGGCCCAGAATCTTCCACCATTAAAAAAAAATGCATGTGGGATGTATATGGGATGATGTTGATATACCTTTTCGATAATTTTTTTTTTTTTTTCTCAAACTACAACTGAAAGAATCACTAATTATGACATGTTCTAAAGAAGGCTAGAGTAGAAAGAGACGACATATTAAAATGGGACTGTAGATAAAAAAAAAAAAAAAAAAAAAAGACGAGAAATGAATACAAAAGGGAAAGAAAGGACGGGGTGCGAAGTGTGCAGGGCATCGCAGATTGGATGCACACGGTAACCCTGAGCAAAGGCATCAGCTTTCTAGACTTTTGTTTCTAGATCTGCTGTATAGAAATCGGAGTAAATATCATAAATTATTTAAAAGTAGAGAAAAAGTCTTGCAGTTTTAGATTTTTTAACTTCCAATGTCCCTTGTAGAAATATAAGAGGAGCAGGGAAATGGAACCAGGGTGAGAGTTCCCATATGTAAGTGTATAGAAGCTTGTAATATGGCTAAAATAAATATTTTGGAAAACTAACCGCACTCTGTATTACAAACAAGTCTGAATGACATTTTAGAAATTCAGTATATAAATGACATAATTATCTTCTTGCATTGATATATTCTTTTTTTTAACCACCTTGTGCATAAATCAATAAACTACAAACTACCAATCATTATGTTTAGTAAAAACAAAATACAAAACGGCATATTCTAGGAAGGATTCGACGGCCATTTCCGGCACTTTCAACTTGAAACAATCTCACTAATATTACAAAGTTTCTGTTTGCAGTTTCTAAGGTCTGATTTGTTTTAAAGTCCATCAGCAAGGCATGATGATTATTTGGAAAGTTCGGATGCCGAGTCGAGAGAAGCAATTACAACGAAATATTGATAAGATGGAAATTTCCTCCCATGAGGAATACATAAATACCTTTTATTTATTTATTTTGTATCAGAAATATTTTTTAAATATTATGTACTTTATAATTAATAAATATTGTACCAGTCCTATTTATTCTATTTTGTACGACAAATATTTATTCAACAAAAATATACAATAATTAATGCCGAACGAATTATAAACACAAATATTAAAGCAGGCTAGAAAAATTATAACTTATAGCACACAAATCATAAGGCATCAGCTTCACAGTTAAGACAAAGACTAAGACTATTCAGTCAATCGCTCCTTACATATAGTTGTAAGGAGGGACTAGAAAGTTGTAGAATCTCGTGGAAGCTGAAGGAACGACGTAGATGGAGCTAGAACAATCTAGATCCAAATAGTTCGCTCCAACCGCTTAGTTTGTACCAACAAACGGTCTGGGATTTCAAATCATATGTTTTTTTTATTTAACGATTTAAGGTTACAATATGCTTAAATGTCAAAATTTATCGGTCAAAATATAAATATTTTTATCAGAGATACCAAAACTTATCGTTATACAATGCATCTACATTGTACCTATGAAATACAAGGATTGAAGAAAAACAATTTTTGAACCCAAAAAATAATTTTCATCAGCGAAAGGCCGACACGGAAAAAATCTAGCCTTTTAATTATCCTACAACGCCTAAAAAAAAAAAAAAATAATAATAAAGAAAATGTATAAATGAAATGGCCAAATGGTAAATTTAATAAGGATGGGAGTGGGGGAAAGAGAACGGGGGGGGGGGGGTGTGAAGTGTTTCAGTGTAATTTCAAGGACGAAAGGGGGGGGGATGAGAAACCTTTTAATATAAGACCGTTTCTAACGAGCCAACGCCACGCTCATTTCACAGTCCAATCCCTTACCCTCATTATCTTAACATCCTTACAGAAATTTTAAATTATTTCTCGTTTGCTATTCCAATATTTTCTTTTTCGTTTAAAAAGAAAATTTATAGGAGCGGAAATTAAAAAAAAAAAAAAAAAATTAAAATAATAAGTCTTGGGGTATAACTTTAAGCTGTTCAATGAGATTTTACTTTATTCATGTCTGAGTATACTTTATGTTTCACACTATATATATCAATGTATATGGAACTTGTTTGATAAAGAATGAAAATAATTTTAATTAAATTCGAATAGTTATTATTGAAGTAATTTTATCTGAAGAGAAATGATGGTCCATGGCTGGGATTCGAACTTGGGTCTCTGCATAAGCGCCGCAGTGCTTTAACCAGCGTAGCGACCAAGTCCTAATCCCAGTAATGTCAACATTTTTTTCAATTAACCGGTTAGCCTCATCACAATCAAGTTTTTAGGGGCTGGAGATGGTCAAAAGGTGGGTTATATCATCACTGTTGCATTCAATTTCTTTTATTAGATAAAAATTATAAGACAACTGCAACGATGATGCAGAGACACGGGTTCGAAACCCGAAAAGAGCCAATTTCATACAGTTTTACTTTCACTTACCTATATATGAAATATATAGTAAGTGGAAGTATTGCGATCGTGAAAAATTTCGACTTCCGGTTTTCAACGGAAATACACGTTTTGGGGTCCCCTGAGTCAAAATAACCAAGTCCCGCGAAATGGTCTGTGTGTGTGTGTGTGTGTGTGTGTGTCTGTGTGTGTGTGTGAACAGACTAGCTCAAAAACTATAAACCGTGCGAAGCTAAAATTGGGTATTTAGAGTATGTATAAGCCCGCGATGTGACAGCAAAAATTTCATCAAAATTGCTCAAAGGGAGGGGGTACTTTATTGAATAACTTTTTACGTTTTTTTCGATTTTCTCAAAAACGGCTCTAACGATTTTGATTAAACTGAGTATTTGATCTATTTATATGCCTGAAATATGACTGTAAAAATTTCATCAAAATTGATCAACCGGAGGGGGGACTTTACTTAATAAATTTTGTATCATTTTCATGTGTTTTTTTTTATTTACTCAAAAACGGCTTTAAAGATTTTGATCAAACTGGGTATTTGACGTATGTATATGCCAAAGATGTGACAGGCAACATTTCATCAAAATTGGTCAAACGGAGGGGCACTTTATTTCATAACTTTTTTCCAATTTTTACCTTTTTTTCGATTATCTCAAAAACGGGTTTAATGATTTTGATCAAATTCGTCATGTTTAATGAAAATTAGGTTTTCAATAATATCAGGTAAGTTTTATCAGTATTAAAATTTTCTGAGGGGGCTTAAATGGGGGAAGGGGCCTTTTTTGTTTTCCTACAAAGTACCTTTGTTTTAGTTTATATTGAGAAATTAACTGTCTCTCATCGCGGTTAAAAGTAAGAAATGGCTAAATATGATATATGAAGAAAATCAAGTAAACATATATAGGAGAAAAAAAGAAAAATATTCCGTCAACTCATAGAACACCTTGAGCTCACGCATGCGCCGTACGCCTTTAATGACAAACCAATGCGTTATAATTAAAGATGTCTGTTCATTTAATGAAAATTATTTGTTTCATCGGAACTAAATGAAATATTCAACAAGTACATAGAGAATTGTAAAATCAGACGACTTGCAGTATTATGCTTGCATTGCCGAATTATCACAAGTAAAAATTTTTTTTAATAATAAAAGAAATTAGTGTTTTTTTTTTTTGAGCAAATGAAAACAAAAATAAGAAATGAATGTGGAAAAATGTATAACTTTGAGAAGTGGCAATTAACAAAACACATTAATTTCTAATCTAAGTAAGTTGGTAAGTGAAAGTTGTGTGTTGCGCGCACGAACCAGATTTTTTTCATATATTTTCATTTTCATATAATTTATTTTCATATGAAATTATTAAAAGAATTACTAGAATAATTATTGTTGGAATTTAATGAACATTGTTCAATAGTGACAGTCCCCAAAAGATTCCAACTTTTTACAATGCTCAGCCCCTGGTAACTTCGTTGTAATGCGGCCTTATTAGCTGGTCCATTAAAAAAAGAATGTTGGTGTGGCTGGGATACGAATCTTGGTAGCCCAGTTGGTTTGAGCACTGCGACGCTGATGCAGTTACTTTAATAATAACTATCGGCATTTAATGAAAACTATTTTTACTATATAATCACAAGAATAATAATTATTATGAAGGAATATATTGAATATATAAATTATAGATAAATAGATAGGTGAAAATAATCTTCCCAATATCATTTATTATAAAAATACATAATTTTTTTTTCTTTTGTATATAAATATAGTAAAACCTCCAACGTTTCGGATTATTAAACCATCTTAATCGTATTTATATATAAAAAAATCTGGTGCGTGCGCGCAACACACAACTTTCACTTACCAACTTACTTAGATTAGAAATTGACGTGTTTTGCTAATTATCATTTCCCAAAGTCACACATTTTTCTACATTCATATCTTATTTTTGTTAATCGTTAAAGCCGTTTTTGAGTAAATAAAAAAAACATGTGAAAATGGTACAAACTTTATTAAGTAAAGTCCCCCCTCCCGTAGATCAATTTTAATGAAATTTTTACAGTCACATCTCGGGCATATAAATACATCAAATACGAAGTTTGATCAAAATCGTTAAAACCGTTTTTGAGTAAATAAAAAAAACACGTGAAAATGATACAAAATTTATTAAGTAAAGTCCCCCCTCCGGTTAATCAATTTTGATGAAATTTTTACAGTCATATTTAGGGCATATAAATCGATCAAATACTCAGTTTAATCAAAATCGTTAGAGCCGTTTTTGAGAAAATCGAAAAAAACGTAAAAAGTTATTAAATAAAGTACCCCCTCCCTTTGAGCAATTTTGATGAAATTTTTGCTGTCACATCGCGGGCATATACCTACACTAAATACTCAATTTCAGGTTCCCACGGTTTATAGTTTTTGAGCTAGTCTGTTCACACACACACACACACACACACACACACACACACAGACCATTTCGCGGGACTTGGTTATTTTGACTCAGGGGGTCCCAAAACGTGTATTTCCGTTGAAAACCGGAAGTCGAAAATTTTCACGATCGCAATACTTCCACTTACTATATATTTCATATATAGGTAAGTGAAAGTAAAAAAATCTGGTGCGTGCGCGCAACACACAACTTTCACTTACCAGCTTACTTAGATAAGAAATTGACGTGTTTTGTTAAATATCATTTCCCAAAGTCACACATTTTTCTACATTCATATCTTATTTTTATTAATCGTTAAAGCCGTTTTTGAGTACATAAAAAACCCCGTGAAAATGATACAAAATTTATTAAGTAAAGTCCCCCCTTCGGTTGATCAATTTTGGTGAAATGTTGGCTATCACATATTTGGCATATATATACACCAAATACCCAGTTTGGTCACAATCGTGAAAGCTGTTTTTGAGTAAATAAAAAAGCACGTAAAAATGATACAAAATTTATTAAGTAAAGTCCCCCCTCCGGTTGATCAATTTTGATGGAATTTTTACAGACATATCTCGGGCATATAAATAGATCAAATACTAAGTTTAATCAAAATCGTTAAATCCGTTTTTGAGAAAATAAAAAAAACACGTGAAAATGTTACAAAATTTATTAAGTAAAGTCCCCCCTCAGGTTAATCAATTTTGATGAAATTTTTACAGTCATATCTCGGCCATATATATAGATGAAATACTCAGTTTAATCAAAATCGTTAGAGCCGTTTTTGAGAAAATCGAAAAAAACCTAAAAAATTATTAAGTAAAGTACCCCCTCCCTTTAAGTAATTTTGATGAAATTTATGCTGTCACATCGCGGGCATATACCTACACTAAATACCCAATTTCAGGATCGCACAGTTTATAGTTTTTGAGCTAGTCTGTTCACACACACACACACACACACACACACACACACAGACACACACACACACACACAGACCATTTCGCGGGACTTGGTCATTTCGACTCAGGGGACCCCAAAACGTGTATTTCCGTTGAAAACCGGAAGTCGAATTTTTTCACGATCGCAATACTTCCACTTACTATATATTTCATATAAAGGTAAGTGAAAGTAAAAATAAGTAATTTTTTAATAAATGATATTGGGAAAACTATTATTATTTTATATAAACATTCCCATGACAAAGTTCTCTATACGTTAGTATACACACATAATAAATTCGAATTATAATGTGTTATCGGTATTGAGAGCTTATTTAACAGCTCAAAAGTTTATCTGCCCCAGGTCTTTTTATTTTCGGTCCTGAAATTTTCTCTTGAACAAAAAAAAAATGGAATAGCAAAAGCCCAATCTCAATAAATCTTCAAATTCCCAAAGGCTCGGTAACCATGTCAATAATTTAAATCAATGTCTCTCTCTCTAACTGTAACAGATTAAGTTTATTCTAATTACTGCCTAAAGAAGCTTACAACAAGAGTGCTAGTCAGCTCCGATTAAATATTTAAGGATTTCTTAATTATTCACGAGGTATCGAGAGAGTTAGGAAACAGTTTAAATATTGAAAGTTCCGCACACGTATTATGCGCAGAAGAATATTCATTGGGTCGCGATAACAGTATGGTGTGTTTTTTCATTATTCAGCTCTTGATCGAAAAAAAAAAAGAGGAAAATATGAAGACACTTCATAAAACAATTCTTGACTACTTTGTTTATATATATATATATATATATATATATATATATATATATATATATATAAAAAAACGGTTTGAAAATTGTTGCAGGGTTGCTGGGTTGGTTAATAGAATATTTAATGTTAGAAAAGAACAGTTAGCATGAAAAGAAATCATTTTCTTACACGGTTTAAATTATAATTAGCAGTTAATCGCTAGTTTGATACATTACAAGCATTTATTTTTATTTATTTACATATGTTAACTTGAGACATTTTTATTATATTTGCTATCTACTTGCGTAATAAGCAAATATGCTGACATGACTTATAATATGAAAGAATGAAAAACACTAAACACAAAAAAACAAAAAACACTAAACACAAAACTAACACAAAACACAAAACAAACACAAAACACAAAACAAACACAAAACACAAAACACAAAACAAACACAAAACACAAAACAAACACACTCAAACAAAAGGAATTAACAAACAGAAATACAAGAACAAAGCAAAATCGAATAAGTTGACAAATGTAAGAGAAAACTGTAAGATAACTGTTTAATGCAGAAAATCCCTTGGCCAACGCCTGAACAATCTTCTTGGCGGATTATAAGGGTTTGTGGGAGTGTGTAGAGCTTGTGTTAGTGGGTTGGAATTTAGAGTAAGTCTGTCATGAAAGTTACGGTAGCGCTCTATGGCTGTTTCTTCGACGTAAGGGATGTCAAGGTCAGTGTGTAAGGTCTAATTTGTGACATAAAAGGGGGCATCTACGATCTTTCTTAGTATTTTAGATTGGAATGACTGTATGAGTCGTATATTAGATTTTTTGGCTGTTCCCCATAACTCAATACCGTAAGTCCAAAGTGGTTTAAGAAGTACTTTGTAAACGGTTAATTTGTTTGTCACAGATAATTTTTCACACGCATTTATTATAAATATACTATGAATTCCTTGAGTATATTTCTATTTCGATAGATAGACAGCAGCACGCTGAATTTCACTGCTCCTTTATGAACGATGAATGAACGAAGAACGACATATTTTGTCAAAAGAAATAGAAGTTTCGTGTTTATATAAAATAACTTCAATAAAAAAAAAAAATCCACAGATATTTTAACCGAACTTATCAAAAGGTTTGCATAAATATTAAGTAGTTGTTGCAAAAAGATAAATATATTAAAGATTGTGTTATCACCAATAGGTAGTTATATTTATTGTAACACTTCTATTGGTTAAGAAATATGTATTTATTTAACAACAAAAAAATACACAATTATCAATGCCAACGAATTAATATAACTCAAATATCCGAGCAGATTACAAATTTATAACTTTATAGCATACTAATCATATGACTTCAGCTTCGCAGTCAAGACACAGACTAAGACTAACTGGCCCAGTCACTCGCTTCTTATATTTAGTCGTAAAATGAACCTTCTGGATGGTTCAAGATCCTCCTGGGTGGTTCCAGGTCTCCGTCGAAAAGATCTAGGCCCGTCCACGAGCTCCAACGGTTTGTTCCGACCAATAGTCGTTCCAACAAACGGTTTGGGATTTTACACCATATGTTTTTTTATCTGATTATCAATTTAACGTTACATTATTATTTATATTTAAACAGAAAAAAATAAGAAACCCGAGATCATTTATAATGAATTATGGTACTTAATACAAATCTAAGGGTTTACTGGCTAATATCGCAGTAAAATCATTGTTATATATGTGTATCAGTATAAGCGAAAAGATTATATACATAATGTTATGATAGCTTTCTTGAGGGTCAGTAAATAAATAAAAAATATATCCTGACAAGACTATATCGTTCTCTTAATGATGCCCTAAGAACAAATAACAAATGAACGAATAGGTTGCAATAAAATTATATAAATTACATGAGTAAAATATTTTAAGACTTAAGTTGAAAATAATAAAAATATATATAATACATAGGTTAGGTATGTAAAATTCAAAATATAGAGGCGTATGAATATTCTTGAAATGTTGCTGATGGATATTGCTAGCTAAACCACATAAATGTAATGGAACTAACGAACAATAACATACACCTTTTCAATTCAACCACTTCAGTTCAAATCAACCTTCAAACAGTTCAGGACTTTAAAGGAATAGGAAGGTAATTCGGTAAGGGATTCATGGGTTTTTTCCTGACCTTACGGCATTACGGAATTTCATTTGATTCGCAGATTACTACAATGGATAAATAGCTTATTAGTATATTACTAATTAATCATTAAAATAAAATAAAACATCAGAGTAATAAGCTATGTATCCATCTTAATCACCTATGCATCAAGCAAAACACCTACCTTCTTGTTAAAGACCAGGTAATACCATAAGGTCAGGAAAAAACCAACGAATCCTTTACCGCATCATCATCCATTACAGTGCTGAACTTGTTGAAGATTAGAGTATTATATTGCGTTAGTTTGGTTTACTAATTTTTAAAATACTTTATTAGAAGATAAAAGATTCGACCACGGCCGGGAATCGAACCCAGGTCCTCCGCATCTACGTCGCAGCGCTCTTACCACTGAGCTAACCGTGAGTCCGTTCCGATCGTGATCGAATCTTTCTCTTCTGTGATCCCTCCTTCCAGGTCTCGCTACAATGTGGCGAGACCTGGTGGGAGGGATCGCATAAGTAAAAGATTCGATCACGTCTGGGACGGCCCCACGGTTAGCTCAGTGGTAAGAGCGCCGCAACGTAGATGCGGAGGACCTGGGTTCGATTCCCGGCCGTGGTCGAATCTTTTATTTTCTAATAAAATAATTTAAGATATTATTTTTAACTATTGAGGATTACATGAATTGAAAGAAATAGTTGAGTGGAAAAAAAAAGAAGTAAAAAACGCTTGTAGGCTTGCGGAGATAATTTAAAACTTATTACAATATAATTTTAAAAAGGCATTAATAATCATTTTCAAACAATTAATGTTTGTTTTTTTATTTTACCTGAAAACAGAATTATGTAAATATTATAATACCATAAAATAAATTTAAAAAAATTTTTTAGAATTAATTAACGATAAATGAAAGCTATGGAATCGTAAAGACGCCCCCTTAGTAAAACTAAGAAGTCAGACTTCAACCCTTAACAATCCAAGGGTTAAAATATTTACCTACATAACTCATCTAGATTTATTCCTATATACACTCGAATGGCACCATAATATAGTTGTTTAAATATTGACTGGCCCTCAATAAACCTATTATATCATTTAATATTATTAAACACAAACCACACACCCACACAAATATATATATATATATATATATATATATATATATATATATATATATAAATATATATATAATTCAATATATACACAAGACACTTTAGATATAATCCATGAGTGGAAGGGGCAGAGGCCTTGCCATGATGAAGAGGGGATTTGGGATGAGCAAACATAAGGAGTTTTTGGGTCAGCTTTCTGCTTCCGAGATTGCCTCTCTATGTACACTTCTTCCCATCCAGCCTTTTATAACATATCGCTTATACTTCACTAGTGCTAACGATATATATATTACCAGGGTTGAGTGGAAAATGGGATAGCATACCTCAACCAATTTAACAACAAACTAAATTCCTCAAACAAAAAATTTAAAAATGAACGAAATTCTATATTAGCTAAAGAATATAGATAAGATTAAGAATGAAATGTTACATGTTAATAGATTAATACAAGAAAAAATATTATTTTTATAATAATAAAAAATTATATTATTATATTAATATATATATTTTTTTATCAATATATATAAGCAAAGATTCCATACCCGTTTTTATGTTGTCTAAGACCGACAAATGGACGAATACAAAGTAAAAGCTTAAACAATCAATTAAGGACGAAAGATAATTAAAATTGGGTTAATTTCCCTAAATGAGTTTATTCTTTACTTAGTAATAAAGACTTTATGTTTAAATTTTGGAACTTGACTTTCAAGAGCAAAAATGGAATAAGTTTATATATTTTAGAACAAGCCAACTTAATTCCTACTAAATTTTTCTTTGCTAAGAACCTTTTTACATTTTTACAAAACTTTTCAGTTTCAATGAGCCCACCTACATAACATACATACATACATATTTATTTTTTTCTTAAATACTTTTTACTCGACTTTTAAAAAATAGAAAAGCTTATCACACGTTCCTCAGACTATATTTCGCAATAGAGCATTGCATATTGTAAATTTCTACTGAATTCTTAAAGGAAAAAGGTACGTTCGAAAAAATACGCAAGCATTGATTGCAACAATTGCAGATTAATGAACTCTTTAAAACTTTTAAGAGTTACTGATAGGTTTGAAACATGTGTAGTAAACAATAATTTAATAAAATCAAATTTAATATCATCTGTAACCAAAATGTATATTTTTTAGAGGTAGTATAAATCCCTTTTCCGCAATAGATTTTGCTGATTGAGGTAGAAAATGAAAAACAAATTTCATATAGACGGAACGAATATTTTTTACGATTAGTAAATTCTTACTTGGGTTTAAATGGAAAAAAAAAATTTGGGACTAAAAAATTGTTAGTATAGTAAATTCGATCACAACACGGGAAGATTGTGGTGTAGTTAAAGAAAAGAGTTTGACATTTCTATAGCTATTTAAATATGACATTTTGAGATGAGTTATCTGCAAGTGATAGAAGAAAGAGTTCATTAGTTATTATCGATTACGTCAATATATTTGTTTATTTAAGTCAATAGTTACAGTATGTACTTATGTATTTACAGCAATTTAAATCCTACGAGGGGAATGTATATATGGCTGTTTAAATGTAACCAACTGCAAGATAATAGAGACTAATTTTATATGGCTTGAGCTGTGATCTATAACATTAGTGTGCTATCTTTCACTACATAAAGTTTTAAAAAAAATTATATCTTAAGAGAAATGTTCCTTAAACATAGTAACTATTAAGGAGTTCATTGTTTAATACCAAATTGGATGTAAAGGATAGACTTTCTAGGAGAGACTTATAGAGTTTTATATAAATAAAAATCTTACATTGCTGATAATTTGCATATGTACTTCGCGCAAACAGACAAATATCTATAGATATATCTCATTGAATTAGGAAGGAAATTACTAATACTACTTAGTATTACTAAAATAAAAAATTAAATTGCTGCTATACATATGTGATAAAATTCATAAGACGTAGTCATTCAATATATCTAGAAATTTATAGTGAGAGTTTTAAGAGTGCAGAAAATATTAGAGAACTTCGCGAAGGGGTAATATACCTTGCGTGCTAGGAATTCACCTAATTTCTAAATTTTCGAATCGATAGTCTTCGTATGCCCGAAATGTACTCCAAACAACTGTCAGTCAAGATGAACGCAAAGGTTTTAGAGAATCCTTCTGGTAAAAGAGATCAGAGAAGAATAATTAACGGTTAAGTTCAAGTGTAATCATAAGTACCAGTACTAGTCAAAAATTTAGACTCACTTTTATTTAATTCACAGTCTTCAAGTTTAATAAACTAATTTTAGCTCAAGAGCTAACATTTCGAATAACATTATAAATACATTAAAACTAAAATTACAGTTGTTATGTTGTTAAATAAATACAATATTGTTATTTATTTATTTTACAAAATCTAAGGGCGAGTCTTTACTTTTGACTGGTACTATAATTATTTATACTAGTATACTATTATTATAATTATACTATAATTTATAAGCAGTTTATGAGAAATTGATGAACTCGCCCTTTTGGAAATAGGAATAGGAGTTAAGCATTAGGATTTTTTTTGTTTCTCCTGAAAAGTACTGATTTTCTATTTCATTATTTAGAATTCAGGTACTTTATTACATATTCTGCACTTATTCAACACATAAGAATCAGCTGTCTGGTAAAGTAACATGTATGAAATTGAAAAGAAAAAATAGGATGGGGCAATATAATCACCCCTTTTAAAGCAAAAAACCTTAATTAAGTGCCCCCATCAAACGAGGTTGAAATTTTCTGAACTAGACAACCCAAAAAAGAGAATTTCATGAGATATAAGAAAAAATGTAAAAATTCATGCAGAATAAAAGAAACAATTATAATGATCTCTGAGGCGTTAGATCAAAGAACTTTATTAACATAATATAAAAAGGCTCAATTTACATTTTTAGAGGCCATAATACCACAGCGCTCTTATCATTTCATTAATGGACATTAAATTAATCGAAAATTTACCTCATCTGTTAAAATCCACCGTCAAATACCAACTTCTGCCATACATACCACACATAATGTAAAACGTGGTATATTTTATATAAAATGCGTGCTAATTAACGCGAATTCTTAGTTTCTGATGCAACTGATGTGATTCTTTGGCACAAAACATAATATAAGAGGGGCTACTTATATCATGATAAGAAATAAATGAACATAGTCACATTTAAAAAATGTCGGTCATGTGATACAAATAAAAATGTATACAAAAAAAAGGTTGGCCTTCAAGGGACCTCCAGCAGATGTTAAATATCGAATTCTTTCTTAGACCTTATAATAAATAAAAAATAAAAATGAGGAGCGAAATAAAAATATTAGTAAATAAAAAAAATCAGAGTTTCGTCAATTAAATCAATATATTTTTATATTATTCTGATTATAATAATATAATTACATTATATCTATATTAAATTAATATAATAAGATTAATAACAAAAATTACAGATAAAATAACAGTCTGAACCATTATAGAAAACTGTTCCAAATTTCTTTGGTGTCGTATAAGCCGGTAAAAAGTAACGAATTGTCCCCTCCGCCTTATAATACCAACCCATAATAAAATTTATGAAGGATCAACCTTCTTATACTTGTGACATAAAAAATAAGCGCTGGTTATTCCTATTGAATAGAGAAAACCAAATTATTTAAAATTAAATAGAATAATCCGTATATATGATCTATCACAACATTTACTTGAAGAATACATTAATTTGAGTTATGTTACTTTCTGTAACGACTTTTTTTTTTTAATGAGTTGTAGTAGAAGACTTGTGGGTGTACTTAAAATCAAATAAGTAACAGTGAGTATTCAAGTAGCTTTCAAGCATATTTTAGAAGATGCGTGTGTTTACTTAGGAATATAATACAGAAATACATATAGAAATACATAAGTTATTTGTTGTAAAGCGGAGAGAGAGTTAACGTGGACAGCGGGAATGCAGTTACCATTTTGTAACTGTAAGTTAAATTTAACTGTTTCATTGTAATTTTATGTAATTTATTCAAATAAAAGTATCAGTAACTTATTCAAACCAGTATCAGTGTTATATTACAAAAAGGAGATAAATAATCTGCAAAACCTGCTAAAGAGCCTGTTTTAAAGGACATATAAATTATTTTAAACTAGACAGAATATTTAATATTAATATAATTGTTAATATTGATATTGTAGCACTTAAAAGGGTTAAAATAATTTTTATCAAAGGAAAAGTATAACTCACAATGTCAGACAAACAATTTAAACTTAGATATTTAACAAACAATGTCAAACAACTATGTCAAATTTAACAAAATCAAAAAAACAACAATGTCAATTTAACAATAAATGTTAATTTATTGTTAAATTGACATTTATTTAATCAAAAAAACAACAATGTCAATTAAACAAACAATGTCAGACAAACAATTTAAACTTAGATATTTAACAAAGTAACGTAAGTATCAACTTGTAACGACAAAGTAACACAAAAATAACCGTATGATTCGTTCTTTAGAGCAACTGTCTTAACTGTCCAGTCCATCGCTACTTATATTTAGTCTGAATTAGACCATTCTAGAAGGTTCTTGACAAGCTTAGAAGATTCTCGGACAGTCACGAACAACAGTTTGCAACTGCTCCAAGAAAAGTCTATAACTATTTTCAATCACACTTCTTTTTTTCTTTTTTCTACATTTCAATATTAAAGTTATAGTGAAAAAAAGGGCAAAATAAAATCATAATAAATGTTTACGATTATAAAATCATTTCTCAATTTTTCACCACGGTAAGAAGATTAAGAAAATTAAAGGAGTGCTCATAGCTTCGAGTGCTAAGAATACTCGACAAGTTTTTACGAACCCTAATCTTCAATCTTCATAAACAAAACACCTAATCTCATAAAAACCGAAAAAAAATCGAGGTGTGATGATGGATTAAAGAAAAAAAATATAAAATCCCCAGTCTTGGGAGCGAGGATAAAATCTTTCACCAAGTTTATCAAGCACTCTCTTCCATTAATCCAAGCCCGACTTGATCAAATAAAGGATTGCCCACGCGGGGGTAGCTTCCATTTCGGGGATTATTTTTCCTCAAACAAGAAGAGTTGTTATTTATACATGTTATCGTTATGAAATTTTTATCTAGCCTACAGGACTGGGATTGGAGCTGGTAGTAAATTTATATTACGTTGGTAATTAAGATAAATGACTATTTTGTTAAATTTTTTTCTCTGTTGGCCTTACAGACCTTATAGTTCTTTAGCCAATTGAAACAGTCTTCCACGACTCTACTTATGACGAGGTTTTCCAGTTCTATATGTGTAGCTCTACTGTGTCCATGTTAATTCGATCTATCAATCTGTATTTGATGCCTATTATTGAGGCATCCACTGCCGTAAAGGTGCTTCTAAATGAATTGCTTCAAGCAATATGTCGAGACCCATCTTACCCCATTTTGTCCCAGAGATGTGTTTATGTTTTATTAATTATCAATATTTTTTTCAGTTATTATTATTATGAGATTTTCTCTTTTGGCTTATTGTATAAGGTTTTAAATTATTTTTAAAATGCTAAAGATAGTTTAAATGTTTTTCTTGACCATGACCACATGAGATACTAGTATGTACAATGCATTTCGAGGAACGCGGACTGCTAAGATGTTTTTTATGCTTTGTCTGGTAGGTATTTTTGCATTAATGTAAAGTCCTTCTACTTGCGATAACTTAAAAAAAAAAAAAAAAAAACTCATCCCAACACACCCCCCTTTTTTAATAAATGTATTAAAATACCTCTTTAAGTGAATTTATTTATAACCGAGTCGGTGTTAAGCGTGCAATAAATAATTTCAAACTCTTATAAGATGTGTAATGGAAAGAACATAGACGTGATTTGTTAAAAAAACGTTTTAGATTATAAAAATTTAAATCATTATAATTTTTATAATAAAATAATTTTTATTTTATCTTAAAAACTATTTTCTAGATATAGAATGATAGGCCTCAAAGTACATGCCAAATTTTCGCCTATTCAGGTATCTTTAGGGCTGTAAGGGTTTCACAGGCAAGCTAGAAACACTCTCTTCGGATGGCCGAGTTGGCAAACGCGTCAGAAAATACGCGTTGCCCATGGCAACATATGATTGAGATTCGAAAGGTAGCAAGTTCAGGTAGTTAAGTAAAGTAAAGTAGTTAAGTCAGGGGAGATTTAATAATAATCGGCATTAATCCCCCACCCAATCCCCTGGCCCGGGAAACCCCGTATAGCCTAATAGGCGAGGAAGGGGAGGACCAATAAAAATAAAAACTTGTTAACTATATTCTATGTATTTTAGCTATGCAAATAATTAGTAACTTACCAAAGTTGTTTACCCTTTTAAGTAACTCTGTTATGGTGCTATAGTAAGCTTAGATTTAGAATGAACCGCGCGAAGATTTCATACAGAAACTAGAACTGGAAACTAGTAGAATAGTCTAGGAAGTCGGCAGCATGTGGAGAACGTGCATAAATAGACGATCACAATTAAAATTTATTACGAAAATAATGTATTTAGTATTTGCAAATGCTATATAACAAACTGCAATATAACTTTTAAATGTCTTATGTCTTGAACATTTTCCGAAGTTTTTCAAATTACCTGAATTTTCCAGAAATTTCCCTGATTTTTGTCAAAACTTGAAATTTTTTATATTTTATTAGTTTGATATATTTTTAGATTGTTAATAAGAAGTTTTAAGTACTTATTCCACAGTTACAAAAAATAGGTAAATAGTTTTGCCAAGGATTTTATGGCCAATACTCCACCATGCCGACGCCAAATACTACCTGCTATGAATCGTAGGTTTTGAATTATACGAGCGGTTTATTGGAACTGAATGTTTTCTCGAACTCAAAAACCTTGAACAGCTTACGATCAGATCATTAACTGTAACCAACTGTGACGGGACTCAGCCGATTAAAGCCGTGGAATTTGATTGAGGAAATAGTGCAAATCAGCGAACGGGGTACCTGCATAGTTTGCTAACAATCCCTGACCAGTCCGGAACCGAGTGTCTGGAACTATTATATAAATGATATCTAAATCATCGAATATGATCAAGTATCAAGAAAATTATTGCATACCGTCAATAACACACCTTTAAGAAATATTACATAGAAGATGCTATTTTTTTATCAAGAAGAATATTTAATTGTAAGGAGGATAGATTTTGTTTAGTTATGTCAATAAAAAGTCTTTGAAGTAGACAAAACAAAGAAGAAAAAAAAATTGATAAGACAGATCAGGTAGTTTATGTATGTACGCCATGCTATTTTTCATACTGATGTCACACGCACTGATATAAGGTTCAGGAACCCTTAAATTACAAGGTTGAAATGGAATGTTGGAGAATGAATGTTCTTATGGAAAGAAACCCATAGGTTTTTATAAAAAAATAAAAATGTATTGTTATTGTAACACTTCTGTGGGTAGAACAATATTTATTAAACGAAAATATACAATTGCTAATACCATACGAATTATAAAAACTCAAATATTAGAGCAGGTTACAAAAAATTATCACTTTATAACACCAATGGCTTGAAATTCAGACTCGGGACAAAGGCTAAGACTGACTGGTCCAGTCACTCGCTCCTTAAAAGGACTAGCGTGGAAGGTTCCAGACCTGCGTGGATTTAACTCGAACAACCTAGACCCGAAAACGTGCTCTGACGGTTCGCTCCAACAAAAGGTCTGGGATTTTAAAACTTTTTTTTTTTTTTTTTTTTAACGTTACATTATATATTATTAGAATGTATTATCATTATTATTTAGCAAAAATAATAAAAATAAAAATTAAGTTTATTCATGACCACCAGATATTTTTGTATTGTGGTCGATTGAATTGATATCGCCGGTTCCAATGTCCGAAGGATGCAAAAGAATTTAATATAAACAAGTTCATAATACTGGGCGATTAAATAGCTTTTTAAATTTATCAAGAGGAATAGGCGATGCCCTGAGATAAAGGTAAATAATAAAAGACTCGGATATATGAAAGGTTTAAAAAAAAAAAAAAAATAGTATAGACTTATTTATTTACAGCGCCCTAGAAAATTTATCTGATGATCTGAGCTTCGCCTATTAACAAGCTCTATTGAAACTTTTGAAAAAGGGCAGTATCGCGATATGAATATTGAAGTGGCTAAATCGTTCTGGGTCGGCTGGTGAACATTCATCCATCAAATATAGCGGGGGGGGGGGGGGGGGGGGAAGGGGTGGTCGATTGTTTAGTTTTTAAATACTTCAAATGAAACTGGGATATTCCTAATTGTATGCATTTACCTATTTCGTAGGGTGGAAATAAAATGGATTTTTTATGTTTATTTCTATTTTATGTTAAAATGTGTAACAAGTGTGGTTTGCAAATTTAAAAATCATTGCCCTTCTGGGACGCTATTTTTCTGAACCTCACCTCTGGGACCTTAAAGGGGTCGTCAAAAGTAAAAACGAAAAATAAAAGTCATTCCCAACTTTCCTTATTATTATTTTATTTCTGTAATCAAGATTAGACATAAAAAAATTTAAAAATTTATTTTTCTTGAAGCAAAAATAATAATGTGTGATTTTTCAAATTTCTGAAGTTTTCAAGATCACAAAAACATATTTAAAAAAAAAATGCACTATATTTGATAATTTCTTCATGATTTTTCTCTAAAGTTTGATCCCAAATCTAATTTTCTTCTCACATTTTCAAGACTTTCCGATTTTGTAGTATCGGTTGTACTATTCTTTCTAATTTGCATATTCTATTGCAAGTAGATGGTTCAAGAAAAAAATCTATCGTATAAAGGGGACAAAATGGGTTAATTGATACTTTATGATTATCTTAAGTCAATTAATTGATCATAAAATAACAAACTAAATTACTAATATCTATCTTAGGAAAATTAAATTAATGAATACTAACAATTCATCAACAATTTGAAATTAACTGTTTGACTGCTCTAATAAATTAATTAATCATAAAATTATAATCAATGATATCATTAATAAGTCCTAAATTTACAATCAATAGTATCATTAATTAATCATAAAATTAATTATAATTAGAAAGTATAATAAAAAAATTGATCATTCCGTTTTATCATCAGCCCTTCACTTACATTAATAGTGAAATATTTAAAAAATAGAATATAATAGAAAAGTAAAATAAAATAGTGAAAAAATAGAAAAAATTTGAAAAAAAAAATATATATATATATATATATATATATATAATCAAATAATATCAAGATATCTGGTGTGGTGCTGCTGTTCCAATGGAACTGTACAAAAATTAAATCATAAATGTTATAAATTCCTGAACAGAAAATTATATAATTAGGTAGAAAAAATAATTAGATTTCACTATATAATTTCACTCTGGCCGTGACATCCATCCCTGTCATAAGCCCTGACGAAGACCTGCATAGTTGGGTCGAAACGTCGGCAACAATAAAATAGTTTTATACTATTTTGTATTTTATTGACCGCCTCCCCGGACTATTTTCTACCTAATATCCGGTCAACTATCATCTATACAATAAGAAAATTATATAATTCACTCAACCGCTTCATAACAACAGACATAATCAGAAATCACTAAACGAGATCTTATTGGTCAGCAGAATTAATTATTACATCCTATTAATCATACAAATCGAGCAAGAATAAAATCTTCAAATTCAGAATAATTAAAAAACAAATGGAAAACTATAAATAAACCATTACATCGTAAGACAACTCAAAGATATTTTTTATATCAATTGTAGATGTAAGTAAACTTGGAGCAAATAATTTATTTTCAAAGAGATGACTATAAATCATAAAGCAGTTTTGACCGTAAGTACAGTTTTGACAGTCATTTACGTTACTCAAATCAAACTGTAAGTAACAATATATAGTTTTCTGCATCAACGTCTCCAATGTGTTTGGTAGAAAGTCAACCCATTTTTCGAAAAGTGAGTTAAGTACTGATCTTGAATATTAGAAAAAAAAAGTTTTTTAATTTTTATGTAATAAACGAAACCAACATACCCCACGAAAAGTAATACTGCTATTCGCTACAATAATGTTTAACTGAAATTTACCTTTTCGGAAGGATTGGGATACGAAGTTGCAAACTAGAAACTTGGGAATCGATTGAAGCCTGCGAAAGTACGCCGACCGAATGCCTTTGTCTGACCATAGCAGCCACATCAAAGGAAATATAAATGCTAAGGGGGGGGGCGGAACCTAAAATTCCTAAACGGAAATTCTACAATTGCGACTTCAAAAGCAATTACGTCTTCTTTCAAAACAAGATCCCCGACCGTTTGTCTTGGAATGTTAAACGTTCCATAAGAAAAATGTTGAAAGAGAATAAGAAAAGCCATGGCAGAATAAATAGAACTAATCCAACGATCAAATATATTTTTTTTATGTAAACAAGGCAGTAATAAATACGGCAGCAAAACAGAAAAAAAATGTTGACTAAGAAATGATAAATTAACAATTTTTTTTTCTATGTCGAATATGCCAAAATTTATGCGATATAAACAAAGAATGTATTAGTTGCTTTTACCATATTACTGAAAAAAAGAATTTTTTTTCGTTATTCCAGCTAAAAAAGAGGTATAATATGTAAGCTGGTTGCCAATCATGTGTTTTTAGAGGATATATTATTTTGTATAGTGCATTGTTATGGATTTTCTATCTAGAGATGTAACAATGGATTCTTAATCAATTGTTATTTTTAGGTATTATAGTTTTTGTATAACTGATATCTATTGTATTGTTGTATATTTGTATTAATAAAACGTTATTTTTAGCATGAGATTAACTCCAAGTTGTTACAAGATTAGAAATATATTTCTAATTATATTTAGTAAGGAATCGGCGTTAAGGGCCGATCTACACTATAAGTCATATGGTTATTTTTGTGTTGCTGTGTAGCCAGAAAGTGATACTTTTTGTTACCTGTTTAATAATTTGTGTTTTCATAGTTGGTATGGTATTTCTTATTTTCGTTCAATAAAAATTAGTTCAAACCACAAATTGTTAAAATACTTGAAAGTACAAAAGCAATTAAGCATTCACACTAATGGTACCAGTCATGTCCTCATCGGGCTCGAAGAAAATTTTTTTGAAGGAAAACTAACTAGTTCTGCCATATACCAATAGTCTGCTCTTTTTTCCTACCGCAGTAGGTACATGTATTTCCCCGCTGAATCAATATGGAAAAATTAAAAATTTTAATATGAAGTTAATGTTAAATAATATTAAAACAAGATGAAATTCTGTTAATTTATTTGTTGAGAACACCTGTCCAAATTAAAATTGCATAACTTCAGCCAATCTCTGGGTATTTTCTTTATTGTTACAAAATCGTTATGATCTCGCTCGACGAAATCGACAGTTTGAGTCGAAAAACAATGAAATTCCCGGGTGAGACCGGGGATATATATCATTTATATAATAATTAATTATATAAATTATATTAATTAAATACGTTATTGCTTTATTTATAATGGAAATATCATTAATTTATTTTTCAATTGAATAAGTAATTTATTCGTATTACTTATTGGAATGGTAAAAGTAAACCTGTTTTATACGATTTACAAACATTTTCATAGTGATAAAAATTAGAAGATAAATTATAGGAATCATTATTAATAAAATAAATAAATAATAATCATTACAAAATAATAAAGTAATAATATCTTAAATAATTTATTTTTGAAGAGAAAAGATTTGGCTCCGCCGGGAATCGAATCCGGGTCTTCCGCGGTATGCTATCCATTACACCACGGAGTCGCTTCCAAACGGTGCCAAATCCTTCCTCTTCACTGACACCTCTCCCACGATCTCAAGAGATGCCCAAAATTGGACAAAAATTGTCCATCTCCCGTAAATACTCGCAAAACTGCGAGATCGTGGGAGAAATGTCAGTGAAGAGGAAGGATTTGGCACTGTTTGGAAGCGACTCCATGGTGTAATGGATGGCATACCAATCATGTCACGCGGGAGACCCGGGTTCGATTCCCGGCGGAGCCAAATCTTTTCTCTTCAAAAATAAATTATTTAAAATAATTTAAAAAATAGGTGGTTACTCCACAATAATGGTTAAATTAATATAAAGTAATAATAATTTCTCTCTTAATTTTTTGACGAAATTCTGACATTTTTCCTTATGTGTGAAGGGAAGTTGTAATATTTAGCAGTATCTTACATATTTAAAAATCTTTTTAACTTAAATGCATATTTAAATAGAGAACCAACGCTGTGTTCGTATTATGAATATATATATATATATATATATATATATATATATATATATATATATATATATATATATGTTTTTGTAAATAAGTAGATATGGATGAACGAATTAATTAATAAATATCAATAATATAATTCTAAACCTAGCAGTTCCTTTTTTACAGTTTAACAACTTTCAATTCATGATTGCCTGCTTTTAACTTAAAAAAAAAAAAAAAAAAGGACTCTTGATACTTCTGTATCTGCTATTCTTCAATTTAAAAAGGAATTAACAACTTGAATTGAAGAATTAGCTAAAGGACTAATTAGTCACGCGTCACTAATTCATATAAATTCAATCATTAATAGGTCAAATTGAACTGAATCCATTTGAAGTTTTTAATGATTGAAATTTACAGCTAAAAAAAGATAGATTAATGCAATTTATGTAATTTCTATAGAACCAATGATTTATTGAATTGAATTGAGATAAGAATTACAAAATAATAAAATTAATTTTTATATATATATATATATATATATATATATATATATATATATATATATAAAGTAATTAATATATTTGAATAATATAATATAATATAAAATAAACTTTTGCTCAAAAAGGATCCAAGTTTTATGTGAGAAAATCCGCTCTCAAGAATAATATCTCTCATTTACTATTTTTTTTTTTTTTTTTTATACCGTGAAGTGAAATTTTCCAATTTTATTATAACTTTTACAAGCAGCATTCTAAAATAAATGACAATATTTTTAAGATATACATTTATTTTTTTTCTTCTAAAAACAAACTAAAGAGGATATGGTTGAGGGTGCGATCGAAATAAATAGCACTAATATGTGAGAATTGCATATCTTATTTTAGCAAACGTTTAGATCCAAATTTTAGGTCATCATTAGGGCTAAAAGAGAAAACCAAAAAACAATTAATCAAAGAAATTATAGAAACAAATATCAAATGTATGTAAAACATATAACAAAATTCAAATTATTAGATAAAAATAAACATTTTTTTTTTTTTTATGGAAATTTAAAATATTATAAGATCATAGTTATTGATTGTAATAAATTTTAAAAGTATAAATTTTGTGTTTTATCTCATTTTAATTTATTACTTTATCATGGTCTTACTTCAATATCTATAATTTAATTTTTTTTTTTAATTTCTATAAAACAAAATATGTTTATTTTTATCTAATTTATTTAATTTTTTTTTTATGTTAAAAGTAATCAATTTTGTGTTTTATCTCATTTTCATTTATTACTTTATCATGGGCTTACTTCAATAACTATAACCTTAATTTTTTTAAAATACTTTAAAAAAAATGTATGTTTATTTTTATCTATTTTTTTTTTATGTTTAACATACATTTGATATTTGTTAATATAATTTCTCTAATTGGTTGTTTCCTTGTTATTCTCATTTAGCCCTGATGATGATCTATAGTTGGGTCGAAACGTTTGCTAAATTAAAACATTTAATTCTTAAAATAAGCATAAACTTTTTTTATAGAATTAAAAAAAAAATTGTAAGATTATAGTTATTAAAGGAAGACCATGATAAAAGTAATAAATGAAAATTTGATAAAACACAAAATTTATTACTTTTAAATGGTCTTAAAATATATGTTTATTTTTATCTAATATATTTAATTATGTTTTATGTTTCACAAACATTTGATATTTGTTTTTATAATTTCTCTGAATTGTTTTTTTCTGGTTTTACACATTATAGTCTTATGATGACCTAAAATGAAATATGTAATTCTCACAAATTAGCATTAGTAATTTTGACCGCACTCCCAATCATTTCCTCTGCATTACATCTCCGGTGAACTATCTTCCACCATTAAAAAAAAAATTGGTTGCTTGAAAATTTAATAGCTCAATAATCTTTATTATTCCGGATTCATTCTGATTTTTTTCTTTTTTTTTTTTTTAATGAGAAATATTATATAAGCAATCTAAACAGTGTTTTATCTATTTAATTTAATGTGATAATATTATCCTTTTGTTCTAACAGCCTATAAATGAGACTGATCTTGTTTATTACATTTGTTAGCTTAGTTTTTTAGGATTTGAGGAAAGTTTAAATTATAAATGTAAGAAAAGGTTAAATTATTTATTACTATCGTTTTATTGAGAATGATTTTGGTTTAATTTCTTTTTAACGCCACCTGCTTCGTAAGTTCTCCTGGTCTGGATTTTTATCTTCCTGACCCCCTACTCCTTATTTCATCGGCTTATTCAATCAGTTTACTTTTTTAAATTGGCTTTTATTATATTCGAAAAAGGAAAAATTAAATCAGATAAATATCTATAGATAGTAATCTAGTAATCTGTATCTATATAAGTAATCTACAGATATTTCCGGCATATCTATAGATAGATATGAGTAGAGCAGTAGAAAATAACCGAGCAGTTTCTAGGGAGGATGAGTTCATCCGGCCTTTATTTCCGGGGAAAAGCCATGGGGATTCCTTATTAATTTATGACTTTATTAATTACTGCTGGCTGTCTGCTATTATTTATTGTCGGAAGCCTGAATAATGAATTAAATGGAGGGGGCATTTCTTTCTGTGCGCCGGCACTTTTGTTTATTAATTGTGGAATATTCATTTCCATTCATTATTGATAATAAGGGAAAAGGGTGGCTGATATTTAATATCTGTTTATAGAGATGCTTGTTGTCGTTTTTAATTTAGGAAATGGTTGTTATATCACTGAAACACAATAAGGCAGAATTTATTTTAAAAAGAGGAGTCGGTTGGATATTACTTCAAATTGAAAAGAAATATTACTTTAAAGAAGAAAGAAAATATGCCTGTAAATTTTAATTTTTTTCTTATCTTTTTTTTTTTTTTTTTTGATGTTTAAGGAAAAAAAAGTTTTTCCTGTTTCCATTGTATATAATACCATCTGCAATTTGCCTAATGAACTCTCCAAGTAACTGTTTCTTAATATATTTATCAGCTTGACGCTGTTACACTGTTATCAATGTAAACATTCTAAAAACGTAACGACCAACAGTAAATATGACGGTATGGTGTATGTTTATGGTTTTCGCAACGGAAATTCTAATGCTGTCCTTTGGAAGATTCCGAGCGATTTACAAATATAAGGCTACTTCATAGAGCTTTCTTTAGATCTGCGTTTGAATGAGTCAGATGAACTGGTAAATTAGTTTAAATGCGTCGTTCTGAAAGTGCTTTACTATACGAAAGAGAGAATTACGAAACGAGACCTGATTACACTATTTCAGTTACAATAAGTTTGGCACTGTACTAATGATTTATTTACTAAATGCTTAATATTATTTTTTAATTGTCATTATATTATAATAATAAAGTAGTGCGGAGACACTCATTTTTCTATAAAATTAAAGTCTTAGAATCTGAATTTAAAATATTATATTTTCAAAGACGAAGCGTCAATAGGCATTTCATTTAGAGGAATTTATTTCTTTCATCGAGGCCTTAAATTCATAATTTTGTGTAATAATTGTTTTCAACATCCTTTAAAAGGATGAAATCGCACCCGTCTAAAAATAAAGAAACAAGTAAAGTTCTTGTTATGCACTTTTGAATGCCCTCGAGCCGAAATGAAACGTCATCTCTCAGGTGTTAGGAGGAGCGTACTTGAACTAAATTTCTATTTTATACACAAAATAAGCAACTGTTGATGAATAAAAACTTGCATTTTTATTATTATTATTAATTTGACGTTATAACTCAGTGATGCTTGGCCTCATCTAGCTTCATCCAAACGTCCAAATGTCCCTGGCAGCCACCATCTAGTTGCTGGTAGTTCGTGCTTCGTTCACCACACCATCAGACCATCGTAGCTTCGGTCTTCCTCTCCGTCTTCTCCAAAATATCTCTTCGTTTCCCATTCGGGTCACATGGCCAACCCAACGTAGTCTACCAGTCCGAAGAGTTTGTGTAACATCATGCAATCGGTAGATATCTAAGAGTTCCTGGTTGCTCCTTCTCCTCCGTTCACTTCCAACGCTCCTCCGAATATCCGTCGGAGCACATTTCTTTCGAATCATCGGAGATCCTGATCGCTCTTTTTTGGGATTGTCCATTTTTCAAAGTTGTAGAGGAGTATTGGGCGTATCAGTGTCTTGTAAAGAGTTATCTTTTTTTGCCAGGAGAGGTAATTGCCTGTGAACTGACTACGCAGCCTGAAACAGCATCGAATCGATAAGACTATTCTATTATTGATCTCTTGTTCGATTGCATTTTCATGGGTAACAACCGAACCCAGATGAACTGCGCTACTTTCTCAAAAATGAATGATCATAATGTTATAGTTTCGCCTTCTAATGGTGCTTTCCCAGATAACATTTTTCAAAGTGCCTTTATTGTACATTAGTATATATTGATTAAACGATATCTACTTTTTAAAATCAATTTGGTTACATTCCTGCTGACATTTTCCTTATATATTATGTTTTATTCAATCTTCGGATAGGGTTTGATTTATTAAGAAGCTGGAAGCAGACTCATCTGGCATGTCCTCCGGTGAGCCGAGTGATATATATGTCTCCAATGTGACCGGGAGGGGGGATTGGAGTGGGGGTAGGGACCAAATGTAATAGTTCTAACTTGTCAGAGGAGGGGGAACCAGAAGTTACTGGGACGGAAGAAAATAGACCGGACACCGGATAAATCGGGTGTTCCTCTCGCCTTACCGTAATTCCAACCGAATAAATAACTCCCAAAGTAATAGACCGCTCCTAACAGATCTCCCGTCCCAAAGCAATAAATAACTATAACATTTTCAGGTCACCTATTATTCAATGATTTTTCAATTACAAAAAATAAAATGAATGAATAAATGATTTATTGTTTAAGCAATTGCTTCTTACAATGGAGAATGGCCCATACATGATAACTATTTTAATAATTTTACAATAATTAAATTAAAATAATGATGCCTATTAATATTAAGATTATTAAATTAATTCTACAATAGTTCTTACTCGACATTACACTAAAACCAAAAATATCTTTAATTATTAACATAAAATAAATAAATAAATAAAAAAGATCTGTTCCATAAAAAACAAAAACAATATTCTATGATCGAGCAATAATCTATATAAATAAAGTTGAAATTCTGTTTGTTTGTTTGTTTATTTGTTCTTTATACAAATCCATACTGTTTGTCCTACATTCTCCAAATTTCGCTCAGTGGTTCTTTGATACCAGGTGCAAACACCTGTCCATATTAAAATTACATAACTTCAGCCGATCTTCAGCTGATATTCTTTATTCTCCAAATTTCGCTCAGTGGTTCTTTCAGACCAGGTGCGGACACCTGTTCATATTAAAATTGCATAACTTCAGCCGATCTTCAGCTGATATTCTTTATTGTTATAAAAATCATAATGATCTCACTTTACAATGTTTTTTTTTACAAAATCGACCGTTTCTTTAGAAAAATGAACTTCCCCGTGTGAATCCGGGATATACAGCTATGTAAATAAAGATGAAATTCTGTTTGTTCTTTATAGAAATCCATACCGTTTGTCCTAAATCCTCCAAATTTCGCTCAATGGTTCTTTCAGACCAGGTGCGAACACCTGTCCATATTAAAATTGCATAACTTCAGCCGATATTCTTTATTGTTATAATAATCGTTTTGATCTCGCTTTACATTGATTTTTACAAAATCTAACTTTTGAGTCGATAAAAGTTTATAGATTTAAAAAAAAAAAATTCTCCGGGTGAAACCGGTATATACAGCTAGTATATAAATATAATAGATTTTATAATGAAATACATATATATAATTCCTATTAAACTTAAATATTACTAACTAGTATAATGAATAAATACAATAAATAACAACAGTTTAATGGTTACCTTAGTATAAATCCCCCTTCCCTTTTTGTTAATGAATATGAATTATTTTTGTTTATTTTTAGATATCTTTTGCCTAATTATTATAATTAAGTAAATACTGTTTTAATGAAGTAGTAAATTGCATTAAATTTATAAATAGAGTCAATATGGAGAATATTTACCAGTGAAAGTAGATCATCGTTTATTGAGATATAGCTACGCAAATACTTGTTTCTATAATAGGTGTATGATGAGCATTCTAATAACAGATGCTTTAATCCGTCCGATATATGTTCTTGGCAACTTTCACAAATATCTTCCGATTTTATAATTTTAATTTTTTTGTTTTCATGTAATTTCACATAATCGTTGTTGGAAACGATTAGCTGGCTAACTAGTCTTATTTTTTGTATGTTTATCTTGAACTTGAGGTAACATTCGGGTTGAGGACTGTTATAGCAGCATATATTTCTGTAAAAAGGATTATATGATGAATTATATGATCTGTAGATATCTGAATAATGTGAATGGTTGGTTGCTCGTTCCAAAATTATATTTTTGTTACCAAGAAAATTTTTCATATTAGATAAGTCGCCGAAGAATTCTAGCACATTATTTTTGTTAGCTATTACTTTGATTTGTGTAATCCAGTTATAGTTAATGTCTTGATTATTGTCATCTAATGAAATAAGTCTATTGTAGCATTTGCGTGGAATTCTATTATCAGAAAGAGACAGAATTTTTATGCAGAAATTAAGAATTTTTTTCAGCACCTTAACAGTTATGTGGCTCCGGCCTGTTTCCAATCTCACTATATAATTCGGTGTGCATTTTGGCCAGAAGTATAATGATTTGAAAAATGAAAGTTGCGCCGATTCCAAGTTTTCAATGTAGTTTAAACTCCAAATTTCAGAAGCGTACAGAAGTGTAGATGAAATCATTGCATCAAAGAGGGTAATTTTCGTTCCCCATCTCGTCGCTGTTTTCTTTTCGAAGTATTTCTTATACCCGAGAATTTGCGAATACTGACCTTTGTATAAAGTGTTTTGTTGCTTTTAAAAATTTTCCAGAGGACGAGAATGGAACACCAAGGTACACATAGGAATTTACATATTCTAATAGCTGGACAAAAAATAAATTAAAAACTTATAGACACAAGTACAGTTTTCTGTTACTTTAATGGCTAATAATTTACGATGACTAGTTAGCCTGAGAGAATAATTAGGAAAACATATTAATCAATGACCTTACCTTATAGCCCTAATTTGAGGCAAAGTAAAAACTCAATAGTATAAAGGAGAAATATATTTTTTTTCGCATTGTTAACTTCAATATTCAAAAGGCAGTTATTTCATACCCGAGCAATTTTTTTCCCATATTTTACTGAATACAGATACCTTTCATAATCGACAAAAATTCAATAGTTTTTCAATTAAATTCCTTGATTTACAATGTTATTTATTTCTATTTTATTTCTTTATTGCAAATAATAAACCCTTTTATAATATCACAGCTTAGTTCAACTTAGTCTACGCTTCAAGCCCACTTTTCCTATCCTCAAGTCTATCATTTTTCGCTTAATCAAAATATTTGTTCTAGTTTTTTATTATAGTTATATTTTATTATATTGTAACACTTATGTGGGTAACAAATATTTATTAAACAAAAATATACAGTTATCACAATGCATTAATTATCACAACGAATTAATAAAACTTAATTCCTTACCCCTCCGGTTGGTCAATTTTGATGAAATGTTGGCTATCACATCTTTGGCATATACATACATCAAATACCCAGTTTGATCAAAATCGTTTAAACCGTTTTTGAGTAAATAAAAGAAACACGTGAAAATTATACAAAATTCATTAAGTAAAGTCCCCCCTCCGGTTGATCAATTTTGATGAAATTTTTACAGTCATATTATGGGCATATAAATAGATCAAATACTCAGTTTAATTAATCGTTAGAGTCGTTTTTGAGAAAATCGAAAAAAACCTAAAAAGTTATAAAATAAATTACCACCTCCATTTGAGCAATTTTGATGAAATTTTTGCTGTCACATCGCGGGCATATACATACACTAAATACCCAATTTCAGGTTCGCAAGGTTTATAGTTTTCGAGCTAGTCTGTCACACACACACACACACACACACACACACACACACACACACACACACACACACACACACACACACACACACACACACACACACACACACACACACACACACACACACACACACACACACACACACACACACACACACACACACACACACACACACACACACAGACCATTTCGCGGGACTTGATTATTTCGACTCAGGGGACCCCAAAACGTGTATTTCCGTTGAAAACTGGAAGTCGAAATTTTTCACGATCGCAATACTTCCATTTACTATATATTTCATATATAGGTAAGTGAAAGTAAAAAAGCCGAGAAAAAGAATCGAGTCATGTTATAAAGAACTGCAACAGTAAATGTTTATTAGCAGTTTTACTAGGTGGTTCATTCTGGGTTTGGAAAGAAAAACAGACCTTGCTTTAACATTCCTCACAAGTGCTTGAAAATGAATTTAATTAATAAACTTCAACCGGTTTAATAAACTTCAAAACTTTAATTGCCCAGTTTAAAAACGATTAAAACAACATAAAAAAAAAACTTCATTAGACTGGTGTTTACAACGAATTTGCATTTGTAATTGTACAGAAAAAAAATTGATAAACACTGTGAGTTATTAGTAACTTCATTGACAAGTATTGGTCACTGGATCAATTAGTAAGTTTATAATGAACCCGAAACATTTCATAAAGAAGTAGTTTAATCAAATATCTAATGTTTTATTAATTTTTGATTTTTTTATTAATTTTTCTAGGAACTATTCATTAATTAGGATCATTCAAACTTATACTCAAAGACCGCTTGTTGGTTTTTAAAAAAAATATTGTTAACATAAACTTTATTCGGCACAGGTATTAATGACCTAAGGTTTTTATGCCTAGCCAGCCCCAATAAATAATACATTCTATTATTTTTTTATATTTTATAAAGGACCTTTACTATTTTTGAAATAGCTAACATCCAAAGCTGTAGAAAATAATAAAAAATTGATCCGACGATTTTAAATTTTACGTCCAGGAACTCTATAATGATACAATTTCACTAATAGTCAAGCCAAGCGATGTGATATTATTAAATCAAAGAAATTCAATGTAGAAAATGGATAAAAAGATTGAGAAATATAAACAAATATCAGAATTTGGATAATATCATGATTTTTATATAGCTTAAAAGGAATTGATTGTAATAGTTTCCTCGTGACAAATATAGAGGGGTAACCGTTCAAGAAAATCGGCTCTAGGTAATATTGATTATATTAATTTATTTTTAAAAATTGTTAAAACAAAAAAAATCCGAATAACATTAAACAACAACTTTCCAATACTCGTTGAAACGAGTTCAAAATAGATAATAATTTTATGCTTTGTATTCACTCGACATCTCAAGTAGATAAGAGTCAGGTAGTTAGGAGAAATAAAGACAGGACAGGTTCGTGGAGCCGTGACCACAGAAACTAGTTAGGGTTGTAGAGTAACTAGGTTTTAGAAAACGAACCGTTGACCTACTAACAGGCAAGTCTCAGATTCTTCTATTTGAAATTTACAAAGCAACTTTCAACAAAAAAAGACTCCTGGGCAGATATTCAGGGTAATATCTTTAAAGTAACTAGGTACAATAAAACGAATAATAAAAAAGAACGATAAATAAAAAGAAACCGAAACATATTCTTCATCAAGAAACTTCTTTTGCGAGGTTTAGTAGCATCATGCTATGCCCTCTCCCTCCTAAGTTAAAAGTTAAAGGTTTAAGTCAGCTCAGTGCCTTCTATTTAATCATTAGAACAAACAAATTTTTTATTCCCCTTTTCTTGCTATCTCCGGAATTCTAAATAAAATGGATTCTTGGAACTTACTTGAAACCCATCACTAGTTTAAACATTGGTTTTATTTTATTTTTTTCAAGCCAGTAAAAGTTCTTGAGAATGGTACGACGTTTGTTAATAAAAAAAAAGAAGCCAATAGAAACTATTTAGTTTATATCTGCATATGTATTTTGTATTTGTGCGTCAATAAAATGAAATTATGATCGTACACATTTCTTTTTAAGAATACCGAAAATAGAAACTCAGTTTATCAACAATGTTACGAAAAGTATCAACTTTTATAGAAACACAAGAGTAACCATTTATATTAAATTATTGCCATCCCTTCCGTACCTAAAAGGCAATTCGGGTTTTGGCAGCAGTTGGATGATAGCCATTTCTTCTAGGTAGCAACCAACTGCTGCCTGTAAAACAATAACATCATCTTTCTTGAGCCGTGCACACAGCCTGCTCTTCTTATTTAAGCGCCGTTCTCTTTTTCTGCTGCCCTGTTTCTCTCAGCATTTTTGCCCTTAGTGTCTCATAGGCGGCATAATCCAGGACAATGTGTTCGGCGGTCTCAGGTACTTTACAGGTAGGGCAGAATGGACCAATATTCTTCCCATACTCGACAGGCTTGCTACGAAAATCACCATGACCAGTGGGAGACCCAATAATCGGGTACTACCCATTTTGCTGCTAACCTCGAGCCCACGGATGGGAAATATTTCCTCAGTGTAGCTCACTTTGGCGTCCTTATCCACCTCTGGTTCCATTGGTCAAGGGTGTACTCCATTCGTACAAGGGTGGATGATGCTCTTCCATCTCCGTGGTTCTTCACTGATCCTCGCACGCTAAGTCTCCGGTAAGACACGGGTCGGCGAAAAAGGAAGGGTCGGCGTCCCTCATCATTATATATCATATCATCATAAGAGTAACCATATGATTCGAGCTTCAGAGCAATACTATCTATCCAGTCCATCGCTCCTAATATTTAGTCGGAATTAGAAAGGGCTAGATGGTTTCCGAGACGCGTAGAAGATTCTCGAACAGTCACGAACAAGCACTAGAACAGTTTGTAACTGTTCCAACAAAAAGTCTAGCACCGTTTTCGATCACATGCTTTGTGCTTCAAGTTACAATATTACAATGTGGATTTGAAACATTAATTATACTTTTTTTTTATCTCGCTGAGGACTTTTAATACCAGCTCACTAACAGTATTATTATTTTTAGTTGGAAGCATTCGATAATCTGTAGATATATAAAAGAAAGGCAGATTAGTTACAAATAAAGAACGGCGGAACTGATTTTAACGAGCTTTGGTCTGTCTCCGCCACGTATAGAATAAGTATTTTGAAAAATAAAACCATTGGAAAAATGAGTTAAGGGGTAATTATAAATCCAGTTCATCCGATTTCGCTAAAATTCGAAACACATTTCGTTCTCCTGCTTTAATGTAGTATAAGAAGGTTATTTACAGAAATCCTCTCCTGGACTTGGGGAGGGGGGGGGAGAAGTGGGGTGGGAGAATTATTATATGTTATCCGGTTTATCTATTATTAAAGAATTTCGTGGTTTTTACTCACTTAATAATATTAACCTATAGGGGTCACCTGTGGTATAGTGGTTAGCATGGCAACCTACAATACTAAAGGTCGCAGGTTCGCGCACAGTGGTGGCCCTAGGATTTTTTAATGGGAATAAAAAATCCTTAGCCATGCCATCCCTCGGACAGGACGTAAAATAGAGGTCCCGAACCTGTACGATGTCAGGTACTCGTTAAAGATCCCTATCCTAATTATACCTGAATAGGCAAAATTTATGACTCCCACTTGTAGCATCGTCCGATTAGCTTTAGTGGCATAGAGTGACGTTAAACAAACTAACAATATTAACCTATCATTATCATAAAATCCAATTCGATATCTTTACCAATCAAAAGAGTGTCATATTTACTACCATATTCCTTAACTAATTAGATTTTTTCAATAATTTCACAAAGATCAACTTATAAGGGTATAGCTCTATTAAAAAAAAAAAAAAATAGTTATTTTAAAAATAGTTGTTTATCATTTGCAAAACGTCAAGAAATGTTTCATGTGTTAGGATTAACCCTGTGCAAAACCACTATGTTAACCGTGGGTCATCATAAATGAATCATCTTCAAACATTTTTCAGCCTTGCTTAGTGTTAGCCGAGGGCAAAGCAGGCTTACCCGAGATTAGGTGAATTTAAATTTTAATTATCCTTAATTAAAAGAAGGTTCAAAGTCCTCGGAACAAGAGGCGGTTAAAAACTTGTTCGTTATAGTTTTTTTTTTCTTCATGAGAAAATTACTTCGGAAAATTTCATGAAACAAAAAAAGGTGTATTTATATTTATATAGCTTCCTATTTCTGATGAAGTTTAATATTAGTATTAGTATTAAAATTTAAACTTTAATTTTATTATGAAAATCAGAAGAAACTTTGAACAAATACTTTATATTTTCTAAATAAAAAAAAAACTTTTTTTACAAAACTTTTTCATTCTTTTTTTTATTTATTTGATATTTCCGTTTTACCTTATAGCTACAACCAAAGTAAGATACCAATATCTTACTGTTTTTGTATACCAGTTTCTTTAATAACTAAAAAACTGAAAAAATAAAACGACATTACCTTAACTAAAGACAAAAAATAATTTAGTCGTTTTTTCACATGCCTTAAAAAATTAAGAATATAAAAAAAAACTGATCACATATGTCTAATAAAATCTTTAAGCTTTTTTTTTTTTTTTTTTTTTTTTTTTTTTTTTTTTTTTTTTTTTTTTTTTTTTTTTTTTTTTTTTTTTTTTTTTTTTTTTTTTTTTACACCGACATAAGAATACGACACATGGCCACGGCTGACGCGCCTTATTATAACAGGTCACTGAAAAGGAGTTGGATATGAGACCTCCTCTCATGAATAAAGATCTGGAAGAAGTGAGTTCCTGAGTTCTGTCCTACCTCTAAATTTCTGATAAGGTGCAAATAAAACTAAAATGTAAAAAAAAAAAAAAAAAAAAAAAAAAAAAAAAAAAAAGAAAAGACATTCAATAATGAGCTTATGGCTAACTTTTCAATGATTGTCGATTGATAATTACATTATAAAATTGATTAGCTGAAATAATATTATTTCAGAAAGTATAAACAATTTTATGATAACAGTTTTCCTTTAAAATAAATCATTGATGAGCGTAACGCAGGTCACAAATTTAGGAAGGACGATTCATCATGAGAACATCTTGACAAATGGATCAGGTGACGTCTCCAGTTGACAAACACAGTTGTGTATTGCCCCAGAGATGACATAACTGACTGTTAATTACCAACCTTAGGGACTGTTACTGAATAAGTTAATGCAACAATTAATAATAATTAAATGAAAATAAATGATTATTTCAATATAAACCAAGTAAATAGGAGATAATAAAATAAATATCATCGCTTGAAATAAAAAAAATAAAAGAAGTCTACATACGTTTAAAGTTAACACTAGATTCGTCTGAATTTTATGAGATCACAGGTAGGGAGTTAATTAGCCTAATAAGGTAATTCATATAATGCAGTTACCTGGTTTCAAGTATAAGTTCGTTTTCAAATATTTCAGTTAGTAAACTTTAATTTCACAACGGAGATACATGAACTAAGAAATGGTTCTTTTCATATAAAATAGTGTTTTTCTATATTCATATAAAATAGCGTATGTTTTTACCCTGTTTAAAACCATCTTTTACTCATTTATGCATATTTTGTCCGTGAAATACTGCCCAAACGTTTTTCTAATAAAAACGTTTAACGATTTTAAAATAGATTACAGACCTTACTTATTCATTTATCCCTAAAAAAGATTACTTTAAAATGCAACTAAAAACAGTTAAATTTAAATCTTGAGATTTAGGAGATTAATTCATAATTAATTAATAATATTAATAATGAAGTAATAATTAAGGAAGGCAGTAATCTTCAGAAACTTGTTATATGTATTTAATTCTCAAGCATTCAACTTCTACTATTCAACACACTATTATGTCATAAAATATATTCAATCTTAATTTTTTCCCAGAGTTGTGATAATTCACAATAATGATAAGGGTAAAGTTGAGGTACCATGGCTTTAAGATTAATTTAACAATGAAATTTTAAGGAATTCCTTAGTAACATCGTAACTTTACCTTAGACATTAAAAGTTATATTATTGAGTTTAAGATAAAAATATTGAATCTATCCAACTGGTTCGAAAATGAAAACTGAAAAAAAATTTAATGCAAGAAAATACTCCTCACATATATTTGGTTCAACACACAGATCCACTTACAAAACCTTAAATGGTTCTGATCAAAATTATGAAGACTCATAACAAGAGCGTCTTGGTACATGTCCCCAATAGGACCCGACATACTTATCTCCACCAACCTAATCTTTACCAACACACAGCGACCGTCTAAAATAGTTTTTAAACTAACGGAATGCCAATGAATACAAGGAAAAAAAATTCTGGATGAAAGATCTCCTGGTAAAAAGATCACTTTTCGGGAAGAAATACAATGTATGGGTAGCTGATTGTTGAAGAATAGGTGACTAAGATTAGGTAGGTGTTAACAAATAGCAACAACAAACAACAAACAACAACAAAGAGCAAAAAAAAAAAAGTTAAGAGAGAAACTAAACATGCTCAATGAAATAAAGTTTTTTATGACTTTATTTAAGAAATTTAAAATTGGACTTTAGCTAGTACGGTGACTATTTTCAGGACATAATGCCTTTGAAACGTGTTTGAAAAGCAATGGATTTGGATAATATATATACAAGCAATAAATCGATTGTAGATGCGGTGAGGATTTGGGTCAGCATTATTGAGTGATGTCATGCTTGTTGTTGACATCAATGTCTCTTCAGCATCAATGCCCTTACTCAACTCCAGATTTCAACTGCTTGTGGTCAAGTAAACCTGGAAGTCATTCATAGTCAGGCACCAATTAGAAGAGGAAAAAGATAAAAAATATCAAAAAATAATCCAAACGTTTATTTTTTTTTTCAGTCGGTTTACTAAAATGTAGTATAATTACTACAGAATATTAATTTGGACGAGAAAATTTTTTAATAAAAGAAATGCAGTAATAAGTATATTTCTTTCAAGTGAATGCTTCTAGTTAACAATTTGCAATTACGAAGTGAGTTTTTCAATGAGATTTCTTTTCTACACATATTTTTCAGGGGTTTTGATAGGCGAATAGTAGAGACAAAAACGTATTTTTTTTAGAGAAAAAAGTAAATTATTTTATAAATTATTTAACGTTATGTTTCTTTTAATTTATTTTAATATAATGTTTTTATTTAATTATTATACATGAGTGCAAATTAGCAAAAACTTATTAGGGCTTGGTCTCTTGTCCATTAGCCGGGTATTGGTCAATGATATATATATATATATTTATGTATTATATTTTTTTTTTACTACATAATGTTAACATCCAAACAAATGCAGAAATATATATGCACTATAAATACAAAAATATAAACATATAAATGCAAACAAATCCTCATTATGCAGAGATTTAAATAATCAAACTTATAACTATTGGATTAAAATTATTATTATTGATTTGTTCTCTCCTATTGTTAATAAAACTGACTCATCATATTATAATAATGATATAAAGATATGTCAACATGTAAGTGCTATACATATTATATGTCTGTTTTAAATGTTATATGCAGAAACAAAAATACTATACGAATAGTATCAGAGATGTTAGACTGTTCATGAGATGTACCTCCATCCTCTCCTGTTCATCAATAATTTATGAAACATTTTTTTGTTAACATAAATGATAAACTTTCTTTCTTGTATCTGGTATTTCATATTAAATAAATTCCGTGATTTTTTTTTTTTTTTTTTGATAATTTTATTCTAATTTACTAAGTGTCTAATTGAAAACAGCCTTTGGACTAATAATAAAGTTAGCTATAAAGACAATAACTTAGAACGAAGCCGAGGTTTATAATTACGGTGAGATCAATCAGGAGCGAAGCCTAGCGGAGGAAGGTGCAATCTTCCATGGTTAATTAAGGACCTTTGTTGGCAGATATTGTCATTTTCCTTCTAGCAGCCGCTTCATAAGGAGCTTCAATGTTGTACAAAGCCTTTATTATCTCTGGTTATTATGAGTTTGTTATCTATTGCAAGCGAAGATATATGTAAAAAAAAAAAGATCACAGAATGGAAGGCACAATAATAAAACTTCATTAATAATGCGCTGTATATAAGTTTAATTTTTTTTCTTTTAATTCACGTGTAAATGATCTGAAAGATTACACATATACAACGTATATTAACCAAATACTGATAATAATAATAATAATAATAAACACTTTATTTAATTGTCCCGGGAACTAGTCCTTTAGGAACAAACTTATACCGAAACATGCAATAGGATTTAGAATCGTAGAGTAGTATAAAAAAAAAAAAAAAAAAAAAATTAAAGTGAATGAAAAAACTAAGAAAATAGTGATAAATAATAATAATAATAATAATTCGGAAGGCGGAAGGATAGGTATATTTTGAAATCGTTTCTATAGATGCGATATTTGGAGAGATGGATCAGACGAGGAAGGTCGGTAACATAAATGGCGAACAGAGTGGGGGATAGAGAGGAACCCTGCGGGACACCACTGGAGAGGAGAAGTGTCTTAGATGGAGGTCGGTCTGGAACGACTACGAACCGTGACTGATCTGAAAGAAAGGATTTGAACCAGTGGAAGGCGCTGTTAGATAAATGGAGCTTTTGCAATTTAGTAAGAAGGATGTAGAGGTCAACTTTGTCAAATGCTTTGGAGAAATCAAGAAAGATGAAGGTAGTTAATTTTCGGTATTCGATGGATGTTTGGAGGTCATGGGTAATTTTTAGGAGTGGATTGAGATAAGTTCGGAAGCCCGATTGCAGAGGACAAATGAAATCGCCCAAACGAATTCTCACATTTCCTAAAATGCAATCTTAACTTATACAGCCAAAAAAGAATTCTCATGTTTTGACATCATAGCATACAAAACATGACAGAATAATGATATCTCGTGTTTCTAAGCGAGGTCAGTAAGTGTATAGTTAAAATTTCAAAAAAAATGTATTGCTTGTGAGAAACTAAATTCCTTTAAATAGCATATCAGTTTCTCAGTAGCAATATTTTTTTTTTTTTTTTACCAACCTAACTCTTTCAACAACGTCATATCTGAAAAATCGGCTTATTTCAGTTAAGAATATTTTCCAAATGCAAGGCCTCCGTGCTCCTCTCCAAGATCCGTTGGTAGTGATGATTACATTTGAGAAATGTTTGAGTACTTTTTACAAATAGTATCTGATATACTCAACTGCCATCATATAAAGAAGAATTGATAAATAACTAGTAATTTAGTTTAAGTTATTCGCACAACTCAACTGAGATGTTTTATTGATGGATATTAAAAAAAAATTAGAAATAAAGAGTGATGTATCAAGGCCCGTGACCATTAATTTCCCAAATTATAGGTAATTAATCAACGTTTGGGAAATTGAAATCGGAGCGAAACTAAGAAATATAATTAATTAACTAACTATTCTGAAATGGAATTATGGACAAGTTACCATTAGCCTTCACGGACGAAGCGGAACGAAACGTCATAAGCAGGCTATCTGTTCGGGAGAAGTGTCCGGAAAGAAAGAGACAAATTGTTCGATGAAAAGTTTCCTTATTGCTTTGCTGTCAAGATAGGATAATTGCCTTTAACCGAATCGTTCGGACATGATTGAATAACTAAGATATTAAATAACATTGGCATAGACCTCCAAGAAAACACGTCAAACCTCTCCTCCATTTTCCCTAAAGCAACTGAAGAAAATTTTAGAGCCTAAAACGCGATACCGTCATACTATATATCAGCATCTGAACCATTAAACAAAATCATCGAACAATACAAAAGAGAGTTGAATAAATGTTAAGAAATAATATTATTCACTTAAGAAATGAACGGGTGTGTAATTTCTAAAATATTTTCGATTATATAAAAATGTTTCTAAGGGGAGGTGTGATATTTTGTTTTGCAAGCAAGCAGCTGCCTGGAGGACAAATACGTTACTGGTGAAGATATGATTTGCTTTGCCTAATGCACAAGGGGATTACCCCCTAGTGCTTAAAAAATGGTTTTTGAGCATTTTTTTCATAACAAAAATATCTAGTTAGTTCCATACTGTATAATTTTTTTATTCTAGATTTCGATTTTTATCATATTGCCAGAGGCAAAGGCTGTTTTGAGGCTGACAAACTTAGTTCACCCCTGCCTACGTGAAAATTAGGAAACATATATATTTAAAATTTAATATATTCCCCCATTTTTTAAGACTATTTAAGAATGTTTTATGTATATTTTATGATAACGGATATATATTTTTTATTTCATGCTATTTGTTTGTCCTATTAGTTTAATAAACATAAAAATCTACAAATAAATAAATGTTAATAGTTAATCCTCAAACATTATTAGAATTATTTTATTGTATTTTATTATTCAATAATAAATTGAACAACACTTCTCCTTAACCTAAGTAAGGAGATAAGAAGATTACCAACTTACCCTAAGTATTAATAAGTATTGCTTAAACAACTTAATATTTAGAAATTTCAACTAAGTTTATTATTAATTCGAACTTAGATAAAATGATTGAATATATTAATCTACATTAGGAAATTTTATAAAAATAATTCATTCACTGCCATAGCTGCTTAGAAAAAATAAGGAGAGGTCGATTTATTAGATAATTTATTAATCTTGCGGAAAACATTTAGTGCATAACAAAATAATTTTATTGTTTTAGAGAACATAATGTAAAGTGTCATACCTAAACGATATGAAGAACATCGTACAAGATAATTCTTAATAATTACATGGTAAAATAAATAAAAATTAGGCAAATTTTCACCAAAAAAACGTCACAAGTTTATTTAGGTAGACAACGTTTCGGCTCCCACAACAGGCATTTTCAAGTCAAGCAACATATTTGATGATGAGTGATTGGAAAAAAACTATTGTTACAATGTAGAATAAAAACTGGGTCATTCTAATATCATCTAAAAAACAGTTTGTCATATCTTACAACTCTCACTACTAACTCCGAGCTTAAATCGAACTGAGACAGTTGCCAATTGCCCATGTGAAAAAGGATTTTCCAAAGTTTATGCAGCAATGGGTTTCTGCTACTGACACATACCCACCCTAAATATCGAAAGAAAATGAAGTGTTGTTTCGATAAATTAAGTTACTCCTCCATCTATTGAAAAATTATAAAACTTACAATGAACATTTAATTAGCAACACAAAATATTGACGTCAGTAATCGAGATAAAAACTATGCTCTCTTATAAGTTGGACATAAATATACACAATTAGCCCATTTTTATCAATATAAGTTGAGTATTTTCGGATTTTATCACGGACAAACATCGTGAAACGAGAATTTTATATTCATAAAAATTAAATCACATTTTTAAGTTATACGCAATAGATTACAGAACAGAGTTTGGAAACCAATTCCAGCTGCTTACAGATCTACGGGTTCCAAGAAGACTGGAGATGGAGTAGAGACATTGAGAAAAGAGAAACTAAAATTGAATTTAGAATTGGGTAAGGCATGAGAGGGTGGGCTTGTAGAGATGGGGGAATTTAAATAAGTTAGAGATAAAACGTACCATGTTTTTGTATTCGAGCATCGTAGCGTGGATCCGCAATGCGGGCGGGCGGGAGGCCACTTGCGCGCAATTAGTTATAGTTGACAACTCAGCTCCAGGAGCTTGCGAATTGCGAGTTCTCTGTCCTGCGCCTCATTGTAAACAACAGCACGTAGTCCGGCATCCCTCACCCACTCTGCACCTAACTGGATTATAATGCCGGATCCGGTCAACGCAATTAAGGTGTCATGTGTTGTTTCCTCTTCAATGGGGGCGGGGAATAAAATATATTACAACTACTTTTCTTAGCACCCAAGAGAATACTTGGGTATAAATAGTAGGTTTCATAAAATTATCCGGAAAACAAAACGCAGTTTTCAGTAAACTGTTCTTGCTAGACGGGTCTGATTAAAATTTTATTCAACATTGGAAACGAGGTAATTTTTTATAAAAGGTAAAAAGTTTGATAATCAATTTTTATTTATTATTCAGTTTTATTGTGTTTTCTTATTGATTTTTGGAATTAAAATGACCGATATCATTTCGCTCATTCCTGTCAACGACAGCTTTCTGAATGTGTTGAAGGAGAAAGATTTTTAGCTCAATCTATCCAAGCCATATTTAAGAAAATTTTAGCAAGAACGTAATAAATTAAATTCGGATATAATTATGGGAACTTTGGAATATTATCGAAAGCAGTCTACTGCATAGTTAAAAGGAGGCTCATTAAGTACCTTATACACATTTTATCCTACCTTTGAATCAACTTTCCTGAATAATCATATGGTTTCACATAAGTCGTTTCTGAAAGTAGTGAGCGATTTGGTCAACACTTCTCGAATTATTAAACTCACATCTATTTTCATGAGTGCCAAAATAGACGTGTAGTATATCTTCCATTTATCTTCAAAAGGAAGGTATCCTACTCATTCTCTCATCCTAGGATGAATTCAAACATGCTCAGTGATATTCCAGGAAGCTTGGTTGGTAGTAAGAAGATCCCCCGTGTGAGGTCCTAAGCAACCGGAACCTGTAGTTAAGGAGCCATTGCAACATTCCTCCAGCTTAGAGAACTGGAGAATGCCACGAATATGCTGCAGTCTAATACGAATTCCGTGCGGTAAAACTTTTTACAACGAAAATATCAACCAAGAAAAAAAAAAAAAAAAACTAAACAAACATTTTAATATAATTAGGTATAAAATAAATTCGTAATGGTTACTTCAGTTATATTATTTATTTTTTTATTTTTTCTTAATTCTTAGGCAGCTACATTTTTCAATGTAATAATTGCAACTAATTTTTCATTTTAAAATGTTTTTTTATCATCATTTTAAAAAGCATTTTTATTAAATCTATCTTTCGTAATATGCCTCCATTTTCGTTATCTTCAGAAGGAAATATATTTTTATTCTATTGTTCAGTAAATAGCCATATATGTGATTAATAATAATTATTAATTTCCTTTTTTCTGCAATAAAATTCTTTTAGAGAACATTGTAAAATTATAAAGCTATATGGTAACAGCAATCTCCGAGTAAGAAAATAATATTTCTCAAGATGAGGATGAATTTTTCGTAAATCGCGGAAAAAGAGTGTCACGTAAGAGAAGAGGTATATTTATTAAACAGGCAATTTAACATAAAAATAAATTGTTTTTAAAAGAATAGTGTAAGTAACTTCCTCAACAAGCATCTTGGAAAATAAAACTTCCTGTAATTGAAAAACATGTATTTTTATGATCTAAGAGAGCTTGGCACAATAATGAAATCATATTTATTAATAAAATAAATACTGGATACGCATTACAGCGATCATATTGACATTTTAATAAGAAATATGACCCATACACCTACCATCGAATACGAGGAGGAGATTAAAAAGGAGGTGGATAAGAGATTTTCTTGTACTACTGGATTCATTTCTTCTCCATGGCTTTCAGGTCATTTATTTTCCTCCGACACAAGCGAATTTGCCAATTGAATATACTTGACGATGTTCGGGAATAAATATTTTTTATTTAAAAATTAAATTATCGTTAAAATTGTCTATTTTATTTATTAGTTATTATTGAACCATTGGTATTTTGCTTCGCAACGTTTGGATACACTTAGGCATAGGAAGCAATGATTCCAGCGAAGCTTATCACAAATATTTTTTTTTTTTATGATAATTGCAGATAAACTACAAGATCCTAGAAGATAGGAAATGGGGAAATGGTAAAGACCCTAATACTGTACTATTAGAAGAACATACTAATAGTTTTCATTGTTCATATTAGGTTTCATTTTATTTTTATAGTTTACTTTGATTTAATAGGAATACAATTTTTTTTTTTTTTAATTAGCCATTTAGGTTTTTCTTTAAAAAATACAAATGTTATTAACTCACTGAGTTCAACTTGCAATAAAAAAACATATAGTATTTTTTTTTTTTAAACAAAGTGTTGAAACAAAATCAGCAAAGCATACAAAGACTCGCGAATCTCAAAATTTTCAACTGCACCTTAGTTAGCACTTGGCAGAGGATTTGAATGGAGTTGCCGGATGAAGATAAGCTAAATAGGTGCTTGACATGAGAGCTATCAAGGATTCAGGGGAGCTGCTAGCCCGGTAATGAACCCGGCGGCTATCTCCATTGATGACCACTAGAGATAAGTGCAACAAGTAAAAGTCAAGTGCATATATTAAAAATTCCATCTCTGCCTCGAGGGCACCGCCTTTCAGCCCGAGGCCACGATCAAAGGTTCCCCGGGCATCCGATGATGTCCCATCCAATCTTAAACACCCCTAAGAATGCGGGCTCCATTCCCTATTGATGTTTCCCACAACACTCCCTGATTATAAATTCACACACTTTCAAGCGAGCTTTCTACTAAAATGATAGGAGCATCTTTAAATATTTTAAGCTGAGAGGAAAGAAGAAGGCGTGCATTCAACACAGGAACGTACTCAACTTCTTTTAATATCAGATAAAAGAAACTGCGTATGTCGCCAGAGCCGCTGGGTACTGAAGTGCCCAACCCCTCCAGGATAAATTAAAAGAAAACATTTTAGACAAAAGTTTTACTTCGCAAAAATTGTAATCCTGCCCGACGAAGGGAGGCCTGATAACGAAAAAAAAGCCTCTTGTCATTGGTCGAATTTATGGGCACACTTCATTACGGATAAATCGCAAAGTAACACAACCGATTAAAACGATATTCCACATGAAGTAAAAATGAATGTTATGTTTGATGCCATGACTCACAAAAAGGCTTAGTTCCTAATTCTAAAAAATAAAATAAAAAGTGAATTCTTTAAATAGTTTATGGTTCAGTAAATTTCCAAAATGTCATTCAGCCTTCTTGGTTGATATTTATTGTATTTTTCAGATTGGGTTGACTTTTTGCAAAACATTTATTTTAGTCCACTTGACCTATATGAAAGATAAAGTATTTCAACTTCCAACAAAGAATAAAATACACGTAAATAAAGTGTAAACATCGAGAACAAAATTATATTAAAGAGATTTTAAAAAGAGGATTAAAATGAAAATATAAATATAACAGCTTTGGTTTAGTATAGTATAGGACAAAAACATGAATTTTATTTTGAAAATTCAGAACTAATATACGAAAAAAAATTCTAGAATCAATATACCAGAAAATAATATAAAAAGGGTTATTTCAAACCGGATGCCAAAAAAAAATGAATGCAGACTGTTATGCAGCTGTTGTTATAAAGGTTATATAAAATTTAGAAAATAAGGTAAATTTAATTCAAGTGATCACCATAGGAATATAAGTGAATTCTCGAAGTATTTTCGTTTAATTTTGTCTATACAAGAAACTGTTTTGTCTATTTTTTCCCCTTCAAATATTTATTTTCTATATTTCTATATTTGTCCACGTTTCTTTTTTTCCTTTTGTTGTATTTATAGTTTATTCTAGTGTATATGAATGCAATATTTTTCTTTGTTTCCATTTTATACATATGTATCCCTGCCACCAATTACCTTTTTTTATTTTATTTGTAAATATTAAATATATTTATTTATGGCCACTGGCATGTTATCTTTGTTATATATTAACAGTTTATTCTGAGGGAGTCAGGTTATCAGCCCGGAGCTCACTATTCAGAGCACAGAGCTCACTTCATTTACATAATTTAGTTGCATAATTTTTCATTTCATGTCATTACATCAACATTCTACATTGTGAATAGACAATGATGCTAGAGTAAAAAGGTTTGAAGAACAAATTAGAATGAGAAATTAGTATGTGACCATGATAAAAATTATTTCGATGTTTGAATGTTTAGAACAAAATGTTATTTTAAAACAGACCAAGAAAATGTTTCTAAAATTAATTAGTTAATTAAAATTAAATTAATTTAACTTATAATGGATTTTAGGATATGTGAAAAATTAGAAATAGTTGTAATGTTAACAGGATCCTAAAAATGATAAGATGAAATATAAATTAAGATAAGTTAGTTCATTTAAATACATTGTAGATGGTATATACTAATAAACCCATGTTATGAGCTTTTGGAAAACAGTAGTAAACAAAAATGGAGTTTTCAGAATAATTAAGAGATCCAGTAAAATTTTCCTATACTACTTATTTTTGTGGAGAGAGGATCAAATAGAAACCTCTAAAACATTCTAGATAACATAATACGCCTTATGTTCAGAATGAAATTGTAACTCGACACATTGCTCTAAACTGATTAGATAAGTTGTCAAAAATTTCCTAAAAACATTCCATGACCCTAATATTCCATTGTTACCCAAATGAATTATAGAACTTTGGTTGTTGTTGTTATGGGAAAAGTTTAAAGGGAAAATTTTACATAAAATGATCCGTAATTTTTTTTTTTAAGATTTTGAACAAAAAGGTTTCAAAAATTACAAACTCACAAAAGCAAAACAAACCTAGGAATAGTCGCGTTCTTATTTCTACCACCAAAGTAAACAGCAAACGAAACTGGGAAAGAAGATTCCAGCTAGCCTTCTTATGCCAAGATTTATCGCCGGAATCCATTAAGCAAAGGCATTACAAGGAAGGGAGGGGTGCTGGGTCTCAAAAGAATACAACAGGATTTAAATTCTACTTTCTGCTAACAACAAATCAGAATACGCCAGAGCTTTATGCGTCTAAACTATCACTGCCTTTAAATACCTACCTAAATACCTTTAAAACTAAAATTATTCCATGTATGTATGCAATATTTCCAACTCAAAATGGTGCTAAAGGTTGGTTTACCCGAGTCGGGTACCTACAACTTTCTTCAATGCCAGATTAAGCTGTACAGTGGCAACTGGTGAGCGGCTGCACAAAATTTGATGGTTGAACCCAGGAGGACAATTATTCTCACTTATATTTGTTCTTATTTATATTTTTTTCTTATTTCTCGCTTATATTTAACTTTCACCAGTAATTATTTTTTAGAGGTGTTAGGTTCCCTCTGGTTTGAAACAAGGGTATTCACTATCTCCTGTTTTATTTAATATAGCACTAGAATATATCATTTGGGAGTTGATGAGTACCAGAAAGGGTTTGAATCTGGGTGGAAACATATACGTACTCGGTTATGCCGATGATTTGGTTTTGATTGGCGATGACATGGAAACTGTAGAACTAAAAACATAAAAGTTGATGAAAGCCTATAAAGAAGTAGAGATAGAAATAAATACAAAACCTATGGTTAGCTGTAGAAACGGTGAAGATTTTGGCGATATTGAAGGAGAAGAGAAAACTGTTAGAAACAGTGGAAACATTTAGATATTTGGGATCTAAAATAACTATAAAACCGAAATTAATGAGGAAATTAACGCTAGTTTAAAGGCTGAGACTTAGCTCACTCCTTCTCTCCCGAAATTTAAAAAGTATAATTAACAAAAATGTTATTCTTCCGACGGTCCCTTACGGATGTGAAACATGGCCGCTTACACTAAAGGATGAGCAACGCCCTAAGGTCTTTGAAAATAAGATGCTGCGACAAATATTTTGCGCCAAGGGCTGAAGAAGGATGATTCAACAGGAGACTTCGGGGTACACAATGCAGAACTGCGAGCACTTTAACCGGTAAATGTAAAAGCTGCGCGTCGGTTAAAGGGAGCGTGCGAACTTGCGGGTCTTAGTTGCGAACGAATACCTAAAATATTGATAAAACCTCTGCCGACTGGAAAACTTCCGAGGGGTAGGCAGGCCTAAGGGAAGGTGGATAGAGGTGTGTAGGGAGGGATTGGTGGTGTTTGGCATAGGGCCTTCGGGTTCGTTAAGCCTTAAACATTTGAAATTTTTATTTATGAATACGCAACATAATAAATATTTCAAACGTTAAAGTTGAATGATTGCATTAAATAATATTCACAAGGTGGGTCGAGAACTTTTTCGATTAAGTCTGGAAAATGTAGTTAGTACTAGGTAGTTGATCGCCAACGTGAAGGAACTAATCAGGAGCTCAAAGTATTAGAAAGACATTACCCTGGGATCAAGCTCTTTATATACGTAAGTCCTACTGTGACGTATAATCCTGAAATATCTCTTGATTAAACAGATCTTCAAATATGATTTAAATCCAGTGGTCCTCTGTGCAGATGAATTCAATTAATTCTTTCCAGCTGATAAATTTTATTTCCGGCTAATTAAAAAAAAATTACAATCCAAGCTTTTTGTTTTTACATTTTCACAATAAATTCTAATAAGCCTTGTAACGCCTCAAGTAAGTGTGTGTGTAATTAGTTGCCAAGAAAAAATCTTTACATAAAAGTTTAAAAATAATGATATAAAAAATAAAAAGCCATTTAAGTAGGTCTCATATTTCCATTCATGTTGTTATCCAAATAATTTAAATTTAATTAACTTTTAAATATCCATAATTTATTTAATTTAATTTTGTTGTTTTAAATTTTTATATGGTCAGTATAAAATCATAATGAACTAAGTGCAAAAACAAATTAATAAATTATTATTATTATTTATATACTTTTATTATTTTTTAATTGATGCTTCTTTATATTCGAATATGATAAAATACAAAGTGCAATATGCGAGAAGGGCAAGCGATAGAAGTAAACATAACCCTTCAGAGTGAACACTATTTCATAAAATATAACTTAAATTTTCTCAAAATAAGTTCACTTTGGCGGTACACCGACCATATGTAGTTACACTTATGTTTGATATTTGTTTCTATAATTGGTAATTATTGGTTGTTAACTTGCTTTATCACTCCGACTTCATGAGGAACTCAACACACACGCTCGGTACTACTACACCGTATATGTAACACCTACCTACATATATACATACATTATTATATATGTTATTATTACATGTGTTTCTTTTATTGGCTACAACCCGCTCCCTATGTTTTAATGTTACATGTTTTCATAATTTAATAATCGAAAGAGGTGTAACCCAGAAAATTGCAATCATCATCTCGTTGAAAGTATCGGTTCAGAAAAACTTATGACTAGGAAAACAAACCTACATCAATATTGATTAAAAAGTTTATCATTTTTTAAAAAGAAAAAAAAAGTAGTAAAATTCCAATATACAACAACAGGATCATTGCATGAGGCTCCATAGAAATTTGGCATTCCAATCCTCAAATTATTAAATGCTCCATAGTTCTGTGTTTCTGGTCATGTATTGCGGATTGCCCATTTTCTAAACTTCAGACAAAGCATTTCCAATGAGTACTCCTCTATTCTAGACGTTCCTCAGAAACATCAGGAAATATTACTAATCAACTATTTGCTTCTTTATTATCTTTTTATATATTTTATTACGGTTGAGACTTTGAGTCATGGTACATCCGAACGATGTTAACAAGCAAACAAACACGTTTAGTGGGTTGGATCCGAGTGAGAGGAATGCGGTGACCCGATCAAATGGGAGCGAGACTGAGGGGAGAAATCCAAGCTGAGATGTAAAGGCAGGGGAGGGAGATGTTGGCTTTAATCTAGGATCCCAAGTGGTCACGTTTTAGCCCCGCCGGATCCCAAAGCGACTGGCTCTTACATCCAGGCAAATAATACCTCTTCACATCCGATAATGCTATTTCTACAGCTCTCGGCTCAACCGTATTTAATTTCCCCTCTAGGAAAAATATTTACACGCTCATCAGGTAGAAAATGTTTAAACGAAGCTCCTTCATACACCGGATCCCCTATATTTAGCTTGGTCGGAAATGTTCTGGTCGTTGAGAGTTGATGGAGAAATATTGAAAACGCTAAGGTACTTGTAAAAATAACGATGAGGCCCTGGCTACGTCTGATCTAGGGAAACGTATATAAACGTACGTATAGGGGAATGAGGGAAGATGTTAATTAGTTCAAGAGAATAGCTCTCTCATTGAGCTTCTTTTTAGTGGTCATATCAACCGAGTTATGAGATACGACTGTTTAGCCATGAAACTACGAACAGCAGTTCGTCAGCCTCATTAAATAACTTACTTATGTCAGCTAAGCTGGAGGCGATCGTTTCGCTGATAATGTATAATACGTGTATTTGTATGAAATCGAAAATAAAGTCAGTATGTACAGAACAAGTAGTCGATGTAAGCCTGTATGTATAAATTTGCCACATACATACTAACAATGGAATATTTAGCGGGTTTACATTAGCATCATTTTTCAACATTTTCTATTTCAGTTCGTATTCCTACGATGTACATGGTACGTATGCGTGTTGCACAAGTTCCATGATACCGCTGAAAAAAAGGTTTTCAGCTGAAAAACATAACAAGACAGCAAGTTACCTTCAATTATTCTTACAAGTGGAAAACATAAGGAGTAACTTCATAATTACACGGAGTATGGATTAACATTATACTTAAACTTCTTTATTTACTTCTTGGTTATATGTTTCACTTTAGTGAGGAAGAGAGGTTAGTTCTAGGATTTCTTTAAATGAAGGAGCCTCTTTCATGTGTTATATTGTATTTATTTGTCCCAAAGTTTGAGCTGTTATCCCATCCTTTGGGGTTATCTATTTTAAAAATCTTTATTCCCATCGCCAATTTTCTTTATTTAAATTTGTTATATACTCGTACATACAACTTATTTTTAACATTTTTGGCTCTGAACTAATTTGTTCTTAAACTTCTTTGGATCCGTCACTTGTTTTGGGAACCATCTTGCGCAGACTCAACTGTTGTGGATGACTTCGTAGGTATAACAATGACGAATTTACAGACCGATGACGTTCGCAGTTTTATTCTCTTTCTTTTGTAAAGAGTAAATTTTAGTTTCTTTCATAAGATAATGTGTAATTCTAAGAAAAGGCGTACGCAGGGCAATTTTTGGTAATATGTGTAATAGGTTAACAGTTTCACTGCTCTTTTCTAATACACTTTGCACAAAACTGCATAGCTTAAGAAGTTGATTGAAACTTTTTCATGAATTTTCAATATGCAAGAGCTATTCCGCTGTCATGATATTAAAAGAAGGACTGACATGCAACTATAAAAGTCAAGACTGGGAAAGACTCTAAGACGAAGGAGGTGATTGGGTAAATTAAAAGCGTGCTCTGATTGAAGGACCAACAAAGGGTTCGGTGAGGAGGGGGTGGGGACTGGCTGTGAAATGTGTCCAATAAAGGTGGCGCCCTAGCCCTTTGATCATGGCCGCCTTAGTGCCCTACAAAAACTGATGTCCCTTTTTGTAACCTCCTCTCTTCTTCTAAAGCTCTAGTTTTATCTCAATTGCTTTTGTTGCCAAAACTTTCTTGATGAACAATCATCAAAGTGCTCCTCGTGGCTCGGGAAGCAATTTCCTTTTAAATGACGTAAAAATATTAGAACTCTAGTGGGTACCGGTTCTCGGGTCCAAGTTTTGTGGGATATGGCGTCGTTTCGAATTTTAACCTAGCCCCTCACCCTCTTTTATATATATAAAAAAGTATTAATCTTCAAAAAGAAGAAGACTAAAGAAACCACTAAAAGAATGAAGGAGGTTCAAAATTTCAGCAGATAGGGTCTCAAATTTTCTTTTATTAACCTTTATACAGTCAAAGTCATATTGTATTCATGTTGAAGTTTCGTTGGACTAAGATCATTTTCAAAACATAAAAAAAAAAAAAGTCAACATGAATACAATATGACTTTGACTGTGTAAAGGTCAATAAAAGAAAATTTGAGACCCTACCTGCTTAAACTTTGAAATTCTTGAAATATCTGCTTGAACCTCCTATATTAAGAAACTGGATAAAAACAAACTATGAGCTTAATATTCTATAATTCATTTAAAAAAAATAAAAAAAATCTTTTTCACCACTCATGCCGTAAAGAATGGTTTAAAAATACCTATTCATCCGTAGAAAGTTTTTTCATCATAATTTTTAAATTTAAGAAAAAGAACTAAATTATCAGCGAGGGGTATTTTGTATTCAAATTATAAAACGTATAAAATATTAGGGCATGATTTTAAAAAAATCCAAAAGCAAAGTCCTGAGTCTCTAAAATGGAATCTAGCCAACACCTCAACCTCCCCCCAGTTTTTTTCCTAATAATCTACATAAATAACTACTTTTTTATGTATAAGGAAAATAATACTATAACGTGAAACACAAAACATATGATTCCACAGAGCTCTACACTGTTCTCGATGATGAACCTTCTAGAATGCTCTAATTCAGACTAAATACCAGGAGCGATGGACTGGAGAGCTAGTCTTGCTCTTAGGTTCAAATCACGTGGTTACTTTCGTGTGACTCTGTCCTTACAGGTTGATACTTTTTGTAACATTAATTATTTGTGTTTTTATCGTTTGTCTGGCATGGTGAAGTGGTATTTTCTCTTAATAAAATTTATTTAAACCCACATAGGTAACTGTTACAATACATTAGCTCCGGAATGAATTTTACAGATGAAATTCAAAAAAATAATAAAGGAAAATAAAGGTAACATAAGAACATTTAAAGGGTGTTAGAATGGATATTCTGATCTGAAAAGTCAAAGAAAATAAAATAAACTTACATAATAACAAATAAAAAAAAAAAAAAGGACCAAACACCATAAAGTACAGCGAATCCACAGTAAAACTATCACTTCTAAAGGTCTGCGATAAAATATTAATTAAACATGAAAATGGACAATAATAAAGCTTTGCGAAACTGTGTAGATTTAATAGTAACTGTGTAGAAAATCACAAAACATGTAGCCATGTTTTTAATAACACTGCTCATATTTTCTTATATTTTATTGTATTTCTTCCTATTGTTTAATAAAGAGAACATTGGTCAAAGAATGAGTAACACAGTTTGTTCTGGAGTTGCGTTTAAACCTCATTAATATTATTATTTTTTAAATTATATTACGAATAGATTATTGTTTTTCGTTAATGTATTATTTCGTTATTTTAAAAATTGCAAAGATGGTTTCAATTTTCTTAAAACCTTTTTTTTTTTTTTTTTTTTCAACTTTAAATGTGCACTGTTAAGAGGAGTGAAATTTCGAAATACACACCATGTTATTGGTGTCTCAAAATTATCACGAAAAATAAATTTTTAACCTTTTGAAAAATTGTTTGTTGACTAATCCTAACTGAAGGAATATACCTAATAATAATAATAAAAATGGGGCTAGTTTATTTTTTCCACTTTTAACCCTAAATGTCCCAGATGTGCGCTTCCAAAAAATAGCGTTTCCAAAATGCAATAACTTGTAAATTTACCAATCATATATTATTCCCATATTGCTCACTCCTTTCAAGAACGTCATTTCTAAAAATCGTCTATCTTTAGTTCTGACTGATTTCTGAATTCATTGGAAGAGTAGTATATTCATTCCCCCAAGATGGTTAACATTTTTAACTCTATCCAAGAAACATCAGCGAATGTACTTTTGAACATTAAATTAACTCTCCTGAAAAATCATGTTTTTGAGAAATGACGATCTTGCTATGAGTATGCGATATATTAACTAAGAAATATAGAGATACACCAAAGGTTTAAACTATTGGGGACCCATCCTTGGAACGAAATATTGAATACCATACATCATCTCAATATCAAGATTTAATAATAATACATATCAATCTATATCGTCAACTAAAGATATCATATTTAGAACCATGATATTATAATCATGACACGGCATCAAAGGATTTTATCAACAATACCACATAATGTACGTTCCTTAAATTGAAGAAATGCATTTCATGGAGTGATATTCCAAACAGGATATCAATAATAAATTTTTCAATCCCTGAATACTGGAATGTATGTAGGCTAACAATTTGGATTATATAATGCTATTTTTTTTTTTTATTTTAGAAAATATTATCAAATAGTGAAGCATTTAAATAATTATTTGAATACATTAGAATTATCCAGGTCAAAAATAAAACGAATCAGAAAGTGAATTCCTCCTTAAACAATAGGAAGGGATTTGGGAGCATAATGGTCTCGTTAGTTGAACAGGAGTGGGGGACAGTGGTGGGAAAATGGGTGGGGGGGGGGGGAGGAATTGAGGGCAGTAATTAGGAAACTGTGGCCGCTATGGGTTTCGGTTAGTTCCAACGCCCACTCGCCAGATCACAAAATGATTGCTCATAAAGTCATATTATCAAATGCATATGCTCAAGTTTAATTAATTAATTATTAAATGTTAATTAATTATAAATAATTTATATATATTATGCGTGGTTCAGCCCATGAACCAATATTTATAGAACATATAGTATAAACTTTAGTAACACCTAAATAAATTCAAAATTAATAAATTAACTAAGAAAAACAACAATAGACATAAAAATATCCGTACACATGCATATATTCAATATTTTTAACGCCTTGGCATGTAGGTTTCTGTTGGCGTTAAAGAAACGTTATAATTGCTGAAGTGACTTGTGGATTAAACGAATTAAAAAAAAAATTACATGTATCTCACCGTTACTTCTAGGAGTGGCCAATTTGGCGCCGTTTAGTAATGTCCTGATGTCAAGTAAAACCCTTTTAAGGGTTTATTTACCTCTGAAGATCGAACGAAGCGAATGGGAGTTGATTAATTTAACTTAAAAGGAAGCATGGGAGTTTCCTTCTATTAGGGTCACATAAACTCTCCTGAAAGAAATAACATATGGAAAACTTTACCCCATCATATTCCTCAGTACGCTTACCTTGTACTACTATTCAACAGACGAATGACCTGGGACCACAAAATGAAAAGAGAGACTACTCACAAACGACTGAAAATACAAAAATTTCTTTTATCCAAATCATCAAAATTGAAAATCAAGAGAGAGGTAGATAGCTGGTCCAAGCAGACTAAGAAAGAGATGAAAGTAAAACGTGCGGAGTAGACAAAAAACTTGAGGTGAGTATATTAGAATAAAAGTTTTCAAAAATCGTACAATGAAATCAGATTGTAATTTCAAAGCTAATATAGTTATTTTTGCTCTAGTATTTTTGGAAGAGGAATGACTAACTATTGAAATAGATATGAAAAAAGATTATATTAAAAAAAATGACTTCACATATATCTATTGTAGACATACTTTATGAGATACTATTAAGGGTAGAAGAAAATACAACCCTCTGCGACGGAAGCTGCTTCCAAGTGCGGTCTACCGGAACCGGCCTCCACCGGAAGGACTGCGGGAGGACGGGCGCCGTCTGGTCTTGGTCGTAGGGAGTCCTGCGGTGGGCTTGGTGATGGAGGATCAAACTTATCCCGACGGCTTCCAACTTAATATATTATGAACTCTGAATCGTTGAAGTAATTGCAAATTTATATTAGATCAAAGTAGAAACAACAAGAGCCCTAGAGTTTTATTATTCAACATTAACACAAGGTGTGCCTTACAGAATGATTCTTTGAATTTAGTTTCATGATCAAACGACCGTCAAAATCATTGTTTCAGTTTTTTAAAAGCTTTTAAAGGCTTCTAGGTATAAAAAAAAAATATACCATATCGAATAGGCCTTTATAAATGACAAAATGTCTCTCACCCTTGCTGCACCAGATCTGAAACTACGGGGAAAAAAATCTAAAAAGCGCACCGGATATGAAAGCTTTAATGACAGCGAGTATGAAAAAACCTCTCCATTTCCCTTCATCCCTAGCGAAAGAAAAAACGAGAGAGGAGAAAATGAAGGTATAAGTGCGTTGTTCCATCAACTCTTTGATTTTACGTTAGTTCGATACAGATCAATGGATCAGACAATTTTGTCACCATACACAAACACATATACGTATTACTCACAACATACGGCACTATTAAAAATAATATAGAAAGTAATATAATGCCCGAATGCTATACGATACATATCTTAATTAATAGGCAGATACCCGATTGTAAAAAAAAAATTTCTTTATTTTACTTATTGATGTAAATAATTAACCCTTTGCACTCGAGGTCTCCGGAGCGGAGCCATTGAAAATTTGTCTTCAAACTAGAGGGCTCCGCTACAGAGACAATGCAAATAATTTTCAGTTTTTAACATATAAGGACTTAAATAAATTTTAGGAACTATTTATAGGATATTTCGCTTTTGGTGATGATAAATGACGGTCGCCGCTCACGGGTTTTTTTATTATTTTTATAGTAAGTTAATCTTTTAATATCGGCTGTATTTTGTTGTTTTAATTCGTCTTTTATTTCCTCAATTGTACAATAATTTAGTTCGGGGCACCAATTAATTCCTTTAATTTGATTTAGTTTCCCACGAGCTTCTACTTTAACCGGAAAGTTTTAGGAGCTTTTCTGATTGGATATCTGAGAAAACAACTAAAAGGGTCCCATCTCGTAATTTTTTACTTCTCCAATTAGATTTTTTATGTTTTTATATATAATAATGACAATATCTAAAATTAGAAAAAAAATTGAAATTAATATAAAACTACAAAAAAAAAAATAAAATTTAAAAAAAAAATTAATTAATTATTAATAAATTAATTAAATTTTTTTTGTAACTATGTGTTTTTGAAGCTTCACAAATACATGTAACCTAAATTTCATTACATTCCCTACTTGGTTCTAAACTTTTACTGTATAATATTACGTTTTCAGGGTGTACGTTTTAGTAAATAAGTTGCGTCGAGTTGCCGGTACGTAACGTCCGAAACGGTGACGAGTGCAAAGGGTTAAAACATATAGAAGAATCAATCACATATAAGACTATATTATTTATTCAGTATTTTTTTAATTTTTCCATATCTCACCAAGCTCATTCCAAAAAAGTTGATTAATTTTATTTCTTGTGTTATTATTTGTGTCTTTTTATTTTCCTTATAGAAAAAAATCGTCTAATCTATGTAAAAAAGAAGTCTCCGATAGTATTATAATTATCATTTATGAATGTGGTTTTATTACTGAACACGCTTCCAAGCAAAAAAAAAGAACATTACATAAATCAAATAATGAAGTTAAAAATAAAAGAACAACTTTATCGTAATACTGTTTCTGTAGCAAGTACTATTAGTACAAGTAATCGAATATCACTTGAAAACCCTCCTCGCACTTCAAATATAGATATATAAACAAGGGCTTTTATTGCATGGGCAAATTACATGGCTTTTATTGAACATATATCATGTTTGATCCACGTTTTAAGATCTATATTTTTGTAATTTTCATATCGCTATAGGATAGGAAGTCTGATTGGTGCACTAATCGTATGAGATTCTCAGGCTTTACCAATATTGGAACATGGGAATGAGGCTTTTCCAGGACACATGTTGTCCTAGCGGAGTTTACACACTTTGATTGCACCCTACGAACCGCCTTCGATTCAGTTGTCCTCGATTCCTTGTCTCTTCACCCCATCTTATCTCCTGTAACCTTTTTCGCTTCCTTTCATTAGAAAGTGTCCTCCAGCTTTTGAGCACAATGTCTCGGACTAGAATCCTTGGACCGAATCTCCGATCTATTCGTTAAAGTAAAAGTTATAAAAATAATAAAAGTTGTACCTACATAAAAATAGGATTTTATTAACTATATGATGAGAGTAGCAAGTTGTCTTTGAAGGTTACTTGGTAAATCTCGCTCGTCAAATACAAGACTGCTCTAGCTCAAAAATAGCGATTTTTCAGAAGAGTCAATTAAGTTTCTTTTTTTTTTTCCTTCCTTTGATATGCGTTGACTGCTTTATTCGGTTGTTCAAACTTTTCAGTATCAAGTACAAAATCAAGTGAGGAGAGAGGAAAAGATCATTAAAGATTAAAAAAAAAAAATTGAGTTAGTCCATCGCATTATTTGGGGTATTTTAAAATAAGAAACTTAGCATTATAATAAACTTCATGGGACTAAAATAAAACTGTAGGTATGCTTGATGAGGGTATAAACAGTCTTAAGTTACAGTATGTATTTTATTCATTATCTATTAATAGCATTTCTATTTTAGTGGGAGTAAATATATGATACATGACCCGCCGCTTTTGAATCCGACCTGTGCTTCTGGAATCATATCATTAAACGTTTACATTAACTTATCATTTTTTTTTTCATTCCATTTTCAAGTAAATTTCATGATGAATAATAAGGAAATTATCTTTTAAGCTTATAAGATACAAATCACAAAGGCCAACTATCTCAAAGCCATGAGCAATATCAGTTAGTTGGTAAATGGGACAGTAAACAGGTGATTAGTTCTTAACAGAATTAGACTAGTTAATGCCGGCCCCTCCGCCATATTGCCATATAAGCAGCAATATAGTTGCTTAGAGGCGTAAGACGTTTGAAGTCATCAACGCCTATCGATTTATTTTTCACTAATAACTCTTCCGGTTATTTTTATGTTATAGATATACTTATAGTATAGACATATATTAATGAAATTAAAATAAAATGAATGAATAGAATATATCGTTTATAATAATAAATTAATGTAATAGTTAATTAATAATATGATAAAGATTACTGAAAATTTAAGGGTCCATACAATTAAGAATATTTGAGTTTTATTGTTTGTCTAAAATTCTTAATTATTTTTTTTTGACTAATAAAAATGATTTAAACCCACATAAATGTTACAATAATATCAGGATACGTTTAAATTTAGGCAGCGCTTTCCTTGTTTATGGGATCAAATATACGACTGTTTAAATAGTTTATGTCTATTAGGTAGGTAAACATATAAAGTTCCTGTGGTAGATATTGAAATACAGAAACCCTAAAGCATGATTTGGTTAAATGATTCAATTTTATCTCATCTATTCATATTGTTTGTTTGCTTTAGGTCTCAAAATTTAAAAATTAAGTTTCAATTTATTATTAACCGTTATTATTCAAATGTTCACGATACATCATCGAAAAAGACAAGAGCATTGTTTGAAACTGTTTATAACTTGGGAAAAGAAAAACTGGCACTGTATAATCTTAAATTATTAAAGATTATTTTAATCCATATTTTATTAGCTATTGATTTACTTAAAGAAATAAGAGTCCCATGAGTAAATAATGATATGGATTCAACGTCATTCTTGGCACACCTCTACATGAAGTATTGTATATAGTAGGGGAGAGCGGGGTTGGTTGGCAACAGTTTTCACTTTTTTGATTGTTGAGTTGTTCCTATTAATATAATCCCAATAGGGCTGATACCACTGTAAACTCCAAGTATTAGACTACTTCAAGTATTTTTTTCACCACATAATATTAATTACTAAGATCATTGAAAATTGAAGAATTCGTCAATCCAGAGTATGCCAATTAACCCCCTACGTGGGGCAGGTTGGCCTAAAAGGTGGGGTTGTTTAGCAATCTCATTCAAGTAAAGCCTGACACATATTATTGTTATTAAAAGCTGCACTATAATGGTATAATGATTTTGAATCGGTTTTTAACAGTTTTTAAGGGAAAATAGAATGACAATAAAAGAAGATAGAAGTTTAGAATGTCGTCACTTTCTGCGTTAGAAAAACTGCTCTCATCCTCCTAACTAGAAGTAAAGACAATTTGTAGTTTCACATTTGTTTGTGTTTACCTTGCTTTTTTGAATTGCTACTACGCCAACAAACCCCAGTTGAAGGGGAGAACAATCAATCCAGAAACTGGTTAGTCGAAAGGTTAGGGTTTTCAAAGGAGTTTGGGGCTATGTGAACAGAATCGGAGTCAAATGTTTTGCCATGCCTTTAAACCATATTTACTGAAAATATAAAAATTTACTTACATGTTGTAAAATCAATGAAGCATACTCTTCTCTACAGTGTTAGCATCGGATTGAAAACTCAGGACAAGACTCCCGAGATCTAGCGGGTCACATGGTATAATGGTGGGGCCTTCACAACAGGTGTAACGGAAACTATAAGCCAATGGCCAACCTACCCCCTACGCCAACCAACCCCGCTCTCCCCTACTACCGATATAGTAGAAAAAAAAGTTGTGTACCCAATCCTATGGCTACTGAGTAAGACATCTTAAAATAAATAATAGTCAAAAAAAGGAGGGTGGTGAGTGAAAAGTTGTGATGCACGAACCGCGCCAGATATTTTACTTTTATTTAACAGTACTTTTTTAAATAAAATTATATTCACAGTTCGTTAGTCATTTTGTTACAGACCTATTTCCTACCTGACAACAAGGAGCTTTACAAATGTGAGGCAAGCCCCATCAAAGCCCTCTTCTCTTCTAACAATGCTCGACTCTGCACAAGGCCCCATTGTCCGGCTTCTCTTTACACTTTGCAGAGAGGACTATTCCATTCCTTTTCGCCGAATCGATCAAAGTTTTAATTGGTCACTGCACGGGAAAAGCGGGATAGGGAGGAGAGATAGCCCCGTGCAAATGACCAATTGACTTTGACCGGGTTCAATCCAAAAGGGACTGCTGATTGCACCGAAAGCAGACATCAAAGCGAGAGCAAACCGCATCCATTCTGCGCACTCCGCAATGACTGTCTCTTTTATAGTATACTGCTCCCAATATAAATAGCGCAAAACCTTTGCTGTCTATTTGTGAAATAGCAACTAGAAATAGCATCTATTTTTCTTTTCATTTAATTTAATTTTAATTATTCTCTAAATTGAAGCGTGAAAATGCATAAGGGTATAAGTGCCTTAGGAAATTTTTACAGAAATGATGTGACTTATACCCTCTAGGGTGAACTACGTTCAGTGCTTACACCCGTGTCATCTTTCATACGTTCGACTAACTCTTTTCTAACAACAAAACATTACTTATACCCATTTCTGAAGAATGGCTTTTGCATATATAACAATTTGGCTTCAATCAATTAACTAATAAGTCTCATCACATAGCAATTACGTACAAGCTCCATAAAACTTCATACTAGGTTGTACCTAACTTAGACTTTATGTTTTTATTAGTAGTTTAAACCGTGACCAATGAGAGCAGTATCAATATGTGTCAATAAGTTAGAAACGTAACCCGATTTCATTTCGAAGAAGCAAGGTGACAAAGCAATTATTTTTATAACTAATACAGCTATTTCTTAAGGCGAGCATATTAACCGGTTTCGTCCCGGATATGCTTTCACGCATCATTAATATAATTATTTTTTTTCAGTAAATTAATATGAGATTTTCGTTTTTACAATACTTATATTTTTAGTTGATGCCAATGGTTCTGAATCATTTTTAAATATGTGAAAGAAAGTTAAAAACTTTTTTTTTTAATTTCAAGACTTCAAAAATGTGAAACTTAATCATTTACGCTAAATTAATAGTGATAAAACGAGAAAATATCAGTCCATGTAAAACATTAAAAAAAAGGAGGGCAGTTCGATTTTAATGAAACAACCTAAACCAATGTATGAACCTGTTGTTTTGGGCTTCCATGGTCTGAATACATTACATGCATTTCTTCTTCATGGTTTGACCATGTAAAAGGTTTTTCAACTGCCAAGCTTTCACCCATCTTGCTGTGGGCTTCTTCAGGGCCAATACAAGAATTCCCGTCTCCAATATATTGTAAGCAAGGGATACTGTGAAGTCCAGGTTCGTTGAGCCCAAGATTGTCCTTTGGATTGGGCAGGATCTGTCCAATTTTCCTGTCTGTGGTGAATATTGTTTTGATGTTGTTTTTGTCGGTGTTCTGGCTATTTTTTCCGAGGTGCCTTTTACGAATGGGATGACAGCTATGGGCTTCTTTTCTGTACTATTTTCTTCAGGATGGTGGTTGTAAGTTTTGGATTCTCGTTTAATGAATTCTGTAGTTATGGTTTCGTCTGAGTATTCGTTCTTTTTAGGGCTGTCCGGAGTTTTCTTTCGGAATTTTTGTGGGTTCGGTCGATTTTCATGAAACAAGATAACATGGACTTACAGTACTTTTAAAATAAACGGTCCATCTGATTAAATGGTTTTTACTCCAGTAAAATAAATGTTTTTGATGTATTTAGTTTATACGATTACATAATCAGATGGGTTTTAACAGGTATTACGAAACGCGTCTACATATACAAGTATGTCGAAAGCTTATTAGCTTTTCTTGAAATTATATTAAATATTTAAATTCTATACACATGTATTCGGTTATTTCTATGAGATTATTTGAATATGATTTTAAAAAATTAATGAAACAAACCCAGCTTTACCTACGAACCAAACAGATAGGCAGACTTGTTTTGATCGTTACCGAACAAAACTTACAGTTGTGTTCTCATTATTTGTACAAAAATAACCCAATCCTGCTAGGGCAATACAGAAAGATGTATAATATATATTCATGAAATGAGTTAGCATGTACTTTGTTAATGGCTACAGGGTATTTTTACACTGGAACTATGTAAGCAAACTGTAAGGCGTTCGAAGAAAAATAAGCACAATCGTACTAAAATACCCTCAATTGTAATACCCTCCCTAATTTAAACATTGCCTGGTGTATACGGAATGATATAGCCGATGATTGAAGAAGCTACGGAGACATGTAGGGTATTATGTTTGGCAGGTCGAGGATCAATTTGTTGACCGGGGGGGGGGGGGCGGAGACCCGACAGGACCTGTTTTTGTCCCCCTAATGCCCCTTCTATCTTTGGTCTCAATCTCCATACATCTATAATTCAGCTCATACATTCCTTCTTCAACATCGCATATAGCTTCATCACATAGGGGACTCGCAAACATTTCGTTATCGTCCAAAATCTAACAAAGATTTATCTATCTTCTACGTTGGATGATCCGCCCATCGAATCTATTTATCACTCAATCCTATTCCATGCTCACACACATAAAAAGGATACTTTATTAGTTTTCAGGACAGACCTCGTATAAATAGACTAGGAATGTGATCGTAAAGTAAAGGAAAAATAATCAACTGATAGTACGTATATATATACCATCTATTTTGTTATACTATTTTCTGAATTTAATCAAATGATTTTTCTGACTTGGTTTCCCTTTATTTATTTTATTTTATTTTTTTTATTCAGGATTTCTTAGAGATAAAAAAAATTGGGTCTTTTTTACAATAGGCTCACATTTCATTTTAGCCAGTAACATTTGATATAACTTATATCAATAGTTAATAACAATCAATAGTCGTCAATAGCAGTGATTTAAAAAAGTAATCTTATATCATATAAGATTACTATATGATACTATAATATGATATAAGATTACTTTTTACTTTCACTTACCTATATATGAAATATATAGTAAGTAAGGAAAGTATTGCGATCGTGAAACATTTCGACTTCCGGTTTTCAACGGAAATACACTTTTTGGAGTCCCCTGAGTCCAATTAACCAAGTCCCGCGAAATGGTCTGTGTGTGTGTGTGTGTGTGTGTGTGTGTGTGTGTGGGTGCTCAAAAACTATTAACCGTGCGAATCTGAAATTAGTTATTTAGTGTTTGTATATGCCCGCGATGTGACAGCAAAAATTTCATCAAAATTGGTCAAAGGGTGGGGGTACTTTTTTTAATAAATTTTTATGTTTCTTTCGATTTTCTCAAAAACGGCTCTAACGATTTTGATAAAACTGAGTATTTGATGTATTTATGTGCCTGAGATATGACTGTAAAAATTTCATCAAAATTGATCAACCGGAGGGGGGACTTTACTTAATAAATTTTGTATAATTTTCATGTGTTTTTTTTATTTACTCAAAAACGGCTTTAAAGATTTTGATCAAACTGGGTATTTGACGTATAAATATGCCAAAGATGTGACAGGCAACATTTCATCAAAATTGGTCAAATGGAGGGGGCACTTTATTTCATAACTTTTTTCCCAATTTATAGCTTTCTTTAAAATATCTGAAAAACGCCTTTAATGATTTTGATCAAATTCACCATGCTTAATGAAAATAAGGTGTTCTTTAAAATCAGGTAAGCTTTATCGTTATTAAAATGTTCTGAGGGGCCTTAAATAGGGAAGGGGCCTTTTTTGTTTTCCTGTAAAGTACCCTTGTTTTTGTTTATATGGAAAAATTAACTGTCTCTCATCACGCCTAAAAATAAGAAATGGTTAAATATGAAATATGAAAAAAGTCAAGTAAACGTATATAGGAGAAAAAAAGAAAAATATTCCGTCAACTCCTAAAATACGTTGAGCACACGCATGCGGCGGAGTACGCCTTTAATGACAGACCATTGTTCATAATTAAAGCCGTTCTGTTCATTTAATGGAAATTATTTGTTTCATGGTAAATGAAGTTTTCAACAACTACATAGAGAATTATAAAATCAGACGACGTGGAGTATTATGCTTGCATTGCCGAATTATCAGAAGTAAAATCTTTTATTTAATAATAAAAAAATGGTGTTTTTTATAGAGCAAATAAAAACAAAAATAAGAAATGAATGTGGAAAAATGTGTCTTTGAGAAGTGGCAATTAACAAAACACATGAATTTCTAATTTAAGTAAGTTGGTAAGTGAAAGTTGTGTGTTGCGGGCACGCACCAGATTTTTTAGTGAAGGTTTCTTGTTTTATTATTAGTTTCATAGTTCAATTAGTCTAAATATTTAACCCAAACTAGTGAAAATGAATTTAATTAATCTAAGTGCAATGATTTCAAGCACGAAGATTACTGTTAAGGCTTTACAGAGATATGGATTAATTCCTCCAGAAAAGAAATGTTCAAGACTTCATCGTATGGAAAACGTGTGCCTATCAGGTGATGAAGCAAGAAAGGTTGTCGGAATTCCATTAGTAAAATAGAAAGTGGGACGAGAAGATCAATGTTAGATTCATATTTATGTGAATTTGTTTGGAGAAGAAGATATCAAAAGGAAGATCTCTTCGAACAAATTTTAAAATCTATGTTAAATTATTGGCCTCCACATTAACTGTTTCTAGTTTTGTTTTTAATTTAAAAGTTTGTATTTTTTTCTAATAGACAGTTTGTTTTCCCCTAATTTTTATAGAAACAAATCATATGTTTCTCGCAGGTACATTCACAACTGTTACTAAATATATCACTGTAACTGGTGAAATGAAATGTTTAATAAAAGAGACCAAAAAATTCTTGATTATGCCGTACAAATGCATAAATTGGACTTAATTGTTTTAATATGACGCAATTAAACCATTTCATCATACATACTATTTTTATATTAAATATTTATAAAAAAAAAAAAATTAAAGTCTATTTATAAGAAGTGGTGTCTCTTCCCATGCTTTATCGGCTCTCATTAGTTTTTTGGAATCGAAATGAATCTGAAAGGTTTTTCTCCGTTGAGGAACTATTGATGAAGAGGCAATTTAAGAGAAATCAAATTTGTTTTAATACTTGAACCCGAACTTTGAAGTATAAGTAGCGCGATGTTTTTTTTTTTTTTTTTTTAATTTTTTTAAAGTGAGTAATTATACAATAATTTTAGTCAAATAATTTTATACCTTCATAGATATTAAAGAAATGTTCCCTTTATGCCCATAAGTTTTATGCTACTTACAACAAGAATACTTATTGTATGATTTCTTTGGTATGCTCAATGGAGTATTCAGAACTTCAGCAAGTCTATATTGTATCTCTCAATGCTGGAATTTCATGAACGGTTTTTTGAAAGCATGCGGGGATCCTGAAGATATCTAGAAAGGAAGAAAATGAAAGAACCTCTACGAGAAGATGGACTTAAAGGCTTGGAATAGATCTTATGTGAAGTGGCATTAAGGCTTAGCTCCTAGCAGCAAAGTAATTCCTTACGATGCTAGGACTCAATAGAACGCCCTGCCCTGGTTTCAGCGAGAGGAAAACCTCCCAACTACGGTTCATAAGGAGACTCGTTTCTCATCAAACCGAGTTGAAATGCTCTTTAGATTAAACAATTAAATAAATAAAATTTTTTTTTTTGTTCACAGCACACAAGAAAAGCAACTATATGTAACAAACATCAACAGACAGATAGGGGTATAGCCTATGTAAAGCACATTCAATGCAAGATTACCATAGCTCCAACCAACCAATTTCACAGAATTTAAGTGTTTCATTTTATCTTACATCTCCACCCCCAGGAAGTTATTTTAAATTAGAAGAGAAAATAAAGCAGATTAAGAAATCACAATCACAACTAGGATTAGTTTTCGAAAAAAATATTTTTAAATGTGTTGCTTAAGTAATAATAATAATAATAAACTCTTTATTGATTGTCCCGGAAACTAGTCCCTTAGGAACAAATTATACAGATACATATAATAGGCTTCAGTGCCTTAGAGTACTATATAAAAAAACAAAACAAATAGAGCAAATTAAAAAGAAAAAAAACTGAGAAAAAAATTTATAAACAATGAGGAAATCTTCTTGTGATAAAAAAAAAAAATAAATAAAACTAAGTAAATCCTTATTGACTTGAAATGAAAAATAACTTATATACACTTATTTACACATACACTAAATGGATCATATATTTTAAAGATAAATAAATAATAAGGGCCTATACCAATTTACAGTTAAACTGTTTACAATTGTTCGGGAAACTGGGTGGAAAGGAGGTATTTTATAATTAAAATAAAATTAAGGAGGTAATTAAAGTATTTTAATTTTATATAAATGAAAAAAAAAAACCTCAAAGAGAGACTGAAACACTGAAAATCTCATTTTAGGTAAAACACCTTGATAAATAAAAATACAAAGACAAATATAATTTTATTTTATTTTTCATCGGAAAAGATTTTAAATATATTGAATAATATTTAATTAATTTAATAAACAAATATATTAAATATATTGAATAATATTTTATATAGAGAATATAGGAATGACCGTTGGGCTCAGAGAGGTTGAGTGGAAAACCATGTCTATAAATAATCTCATTTTCTGACTGGCAAACAACCCAGGGAAAACTCATCAAATACCACTTCGGTTTCGTTTATATTTAAACATTTTTTTTTTCTACAAAATTTCAGATAATTTTTTTTTTCAGTTTTTGTATGAAAGTAATAACTCTTATAAATCACAAGTGCTATTTTAACTAACTTTATATGCTTCCCAAATTAGGCCACTCTGCTATGTTTTCTGTTTAGGAAACGATGCCAACCCACTTCCAATAAATAGATTTAAATCCATAGAACAAGAATTAAAACGAATATTTGAATATTAAAAAAAAACACTACTGCAACATTTTAAATGAGACAGGTTTCGTTTAATGTCAGGAGCTATGGATGCTACGCAATTCTTTAATTTACTTGATATTTGATCAACATTTATGTTAAGAAAAAATGATGGGGAAAGTCATAAGTAACATAAATATATTGCAACACACGAGTTTTAAGTTTTGTTTGCAGGGTGATTTTTAAAAATGTGATAATCTTATTTGGTTACAATAATGTTTCCTATAAATAAATCAAAGTTTTTTGGTATTTTTTATTCTCAGAATAATCGTTTCATGTGATGAAATAAAAAATCAAAGAGCCATGATAGAATGATTCCATTTTTTTTCTAGATAACAATAAAGGGATTCATAATAATGATAATTAAAGGAATCATTACTTAGTTCGATGATTATTCGATGAATTCTTAATTCTTAACAATAATGAATCAGCCTTCATTCGAGTTATAATAAGCTAGTTTCTGGAAGTTTATCCAACTTATAAGTTTTATCCGCATTGAATAGCAGCCAATTCGAACTTAATTTTCCTTATCTTTCAGCGAGTTTATGAATAAGCAGGCCGTAGTGCAATAAGTTATCATGGGAATAAGTGTAAAAGCAGCCTAATGGTAGTTCATACAAGTGGTAATAAATGACGGGTCGGGTTCACGAGCAGTAAAGGTTAATTTCATGGAGTCAAGTTTGAAATAAGTTTTCAAAACTTCGCCTATACACTTAACTAAATATTCAGCTCCTCGTGGAGTTCAATACCTTATCGTATTAAGGAGTAATCCTTGTCGTAGGTAAAACTAATTATTGGAAATTCATAGGAGTAAATATTAAACATTAAAATATTTTCCTAGATACACAGAAGATATATTAGTCAGAAATTTAGATGGATTCATTTATCTTTCTGAGGATATTTAGTTTATATATATTATAGGATATAGTTTACAACTAATTGTCGCGGTGGGTATCTATCCAAGCTAGAATTTAAACATTGAAATAAAGAATAAATTTGCACCAATTTTGATAATTTAATTTAAGGGAAGAATCATTCAATTCAATATTTAAAATTTTTTTTCAAATACAAATTACTAGTAAATTAGTTTTATAAATACCATTCATATTTCATAAAAATAAAATAACAATGTACTAATTACAACTGTTTTTTTTTTTATTTAATTTAGGATCGAGGTAATAAATGTTTTTTTGTCGCTCCTGAAAAGTTGAGTTTTTGCAGATTCGCTAGTTTAACGTGCAATCCGAAATGTGATTGGTCCTTTAGTTGTTTCTAACTAATCAAGGGTTTTGTTCAATTTGCGCTATAATAACAATAATAGTTATTCCAAAAACAAAAGGTTCCATCTGCACTAAAACAGTCATTCTCAAGTTCTTTAACTATAGTCTAAGGAGTATCTACAATAGCATAAAATTATTATGTACACTTGGAATAAAGCAGACAGGTTAAATAGAAAGTGCGATACACTAATATGGTATATAAAAACATTCTTAGGGTGTGTTTTAGCAGGCGATTTTAATTAAAACAGTAAAAAGATCTGTAAAAGAGCTTAGCCGGCTTAAACTCTTTATAATTTTGGCAAAAAAAAAATTATGCTATTAGAGTTTCCATTAAAGAAGGAGATATTGAGATAAATCGCGAGAGATAGAGGCGGAGATAGATAAAGTTGTTAGCGATAAGGAAACAGAGAAATAAGCCCGCGTTGGAATATTCATGAAGCCCTCATTAGGGACTTAACCTACCTTGGGCTCCTCGGGTAATGGCTAGCATCTATTATTCAGTTTTTAAATTCCAGCTAGTAAATGGAGGATGGAGTGGCCATTGCCTGCATCAAAGCCCCTGGCTACTGCTTTACCTAACACCATCAAACCAACATTTCAACTTCAGCAGCCCGGAAAACTTACTGCAACTCCGAATTAACTGCAACATCTACAAGAGAAGTAGACTTATTCACTAAATAAAAAGGCTAATTTCCTTTAGAGAAAAGAGAACTTGAAAAGAAGTAAAATTTATTATATTTGTTTCTTTTTTGGAGAGCATTAAAAATAAGGCATAATAATGTTATTATGAATTGGACACAATGAAGCGTCAATTTTATATTCTTCCCCAGAGTTTGGCATTATTCGAAAAAGTTTTCGGTCCAATGACGAATAACAAATATTTTTTTCTTTGTTATCCGAACAAACGAATAATCAATGAGTAGGCGACCCGTTACTCGCAGCGATCCGTCATCCGTTGATTTGTTATCCTTTATTTACCATCTGTAAATATGTCCGAATAACTGAGTAGTGACATCAAAAAACACGTCTTATTAATTCAAGGTCGGAATTCAGTAAGCAGTGGATTCCTACATTACTTCGACGCGCTCTTTCAGAATTTAACAAATTTAACAATTTAACAAAGTCAAAACGCGCTAAAAATCCCTACTAAGTGCAACATTCAAAATATTTAAAAATTAAGATTGGCCTCGTTTTTAGTCCTTTATGCTTCAAAACTCATAACCTGATTTTCTTTAAAAGAAACAATACAATATGCTAAAATCAAGGGCATTAATGTTAACCCTCGGATGGCCAGGTATTTTGCCATCTTAATTTGGCCAAGGGGGGACTCGTGGAATACACACATTTTTATGACCTAATGATGGCCATGTTTTACTCACACTTCCTTAATAAATGTAATTGTTTGTTTGAGGGATGTCTTTATTTCATTTACATTCTTAAAATTGTACATAATATGATTATTTTTTCTTTTGAGTTCAAAATTAAAAAAAAGAAAAAAAGAATGTAGGTATCTATTTGCTATCTTTAAAAAGGTTTAAATAACAGAAGATTTCTGTAAATATTTTTCAACATTTTTGGGATGTGCTTTCGTCTAGTTTGTAATGTCCCTACAGTTGTCAGATTGTATTCTTTATACAATTCCTCAGCCAGGGGAATGCTATCCTGCATTCCGCTCGGCCCTTGAAATTTATTAACTACGGCATAAAAAATACACGTATATTCCTTTTTTCCCCAGTTTCATAATATTGCAGTTTTTTTTTTTTCTGACAAATACAATTTTTTTCAAATATTTAAAGACCATATTTGGAGAAATTCGGTAAAAATCTTGAGGGCTCCAGGAATCACCCCCCCCCCCCCCTTGGCCATCCTAGGGTTAAAGCTATTCAATAAAGAATTCACACCTTAAGTATACGTATGTACATAAATAAAATAATTTAAAAGAAAGAACAGTAAAATAAAAAATAAAAGTAAACCTAGAAGACGGAAAAGGTAAATAAAAATAAAAATGAAGTGCTTCACTCCCAGCCACATCACTGTTAATAACCTGGCTAAATTTCATTTTTTACCATACTTTACAATTGATTTATTACTATTTACAAGCGAATCAATAGAGTGAACATTATTTATAGAAAAGCATAAACAGTTTTCAACAGCCATGGAAATTAATAAAAATAGTTTTTAGGCTGTACTGAAAGATTTTATAAAGTGGATGAGGCGAGTTTTGTTGTAATAGTCAATTCATAAAATATATTAAGAACTTATGAAAACAAAATAATCCGAAATTATGAAATGGTTACTAGAAATTATCTATACATTTTAAAAGCACTAAAAATCACATTTTGTCATATAAAAAAATTAGTCGATATTTTGCTAAAAATATTATTGTTATATAAAAGTATTATTTTTAAAAAATTGTAATATTAGCCATCATCAATGCGCTTCCTCTACCTATCCACTGATATATAACCAATATTTAGGAGAATACAGGATCAATTACACCCTATGTTCGTAAAGTAACCCAAAAGCATCAGAATTATCAACATTTCTTCTTTTATCCCGTGCCACTTTTCTGAATAATTTTTAGATTAATCAATGAGACATAGTATTTGTTGATTATCTACAGTTTTTTGACAGGGGAAGATTCCAAAACGAAGTCGAAAGTAATTAAATAAATAACAATTAATGTTAAATTCAATAATTTGTCGTAGCAGCGAAGATGCCTCTCCAATTACCACGGAATTACGAGGGATCCTAATAAAAGATACGAAGGTGGTGGAGGTATTGAAGGCGTAAAGTGTTGAAGGAGGAATAATGAAGGAAGTATGGGTGTGAAGACCAGCGAAGGAAATAGACCCTTAGGGCAGCCTCCCGGAGCTAACCAAGAGGAAACTGTCAGGGGAGATCTCACCTGGGGGAAGCATTGATTCTTCCTTGGATGGACTCTTACCTTCTTATACCTTTTTTTTTATAAATATTAAAACTAGGATTACCAAAAGGGTAATCCTAACTAACCAAACTAAAGACTACATGGTTTTACTTTTATAGTTTTATAGGGCGACTCTACGAAATAATCTCTAAATATAATTTTTTGTTCAATATATTTTCTGAGATTACAATATTTCCTTATTTATAAAACTGTGAATGTAAAAATATATAAAGGGGAAATTAGAGTCATTTTTATAGGTAATTAAACATGTCAGTGCCAAGTTTTCTAAGATATTAAACTAATTTAGACTTTCAAGAAGTGAGTTTTTTGTGGTGCATCAAAGGAAAAAAAAGAGTTCACTTTATTTTAATTTGTATTGATCTTATGATTTTTAAATTAAATCCCATCATTACACATAACCTTAAACCTATATGGATATACTGCTCACGGATTTACGGAATCGCTGAACCTGAAAGAAACACCAGACCTTTCAGTCAAAATTATTACGACCCATTTCAAAAGCACCTTGGTACGTGACTAATCAAACCTTACATACTGATTTCCACATGCCAACAGTCGACCAAAAAATCAAGACTCTTTACAAACGTTTCCACACTAACCTACACGGACATATAAACCTACTAATCAGAGATATGGCCATCGATGAAATGCCCTTGAATGTGAGGAGGAGATTAAAAAGGCGTTGGATGACAGATCTCCTTCAACAGACCTGAATAACTGAATCAAGCCAGGGAAGAGGTACTTTTGGGTGCCTGACATGTCATCATTTGCAATTGTTTACGGCCATCACATCTGCTGATTGTCGATATATTGTTGACAGGCGCGGATATACAAATGAAGTTAAAAAAAAAAAATTTTCTTACGGAGTTTCATTTTAATTATATTTGAAAATATTTTTCTTGACCGTGTATATTTATAAAATATTTGTCTTTCTTATTTCAGAAGATATTACTTTTTTTTACTTTTTGTGTTACTTCATTTTATCAATTAAAATCAGCGGTAATCAGAATTTTTTTTTTATTCGCATAGCCTATTGAATATTAAAAGAAAACTGAATTTACTAGCAGGTGATCAGTTTAGAGAAGTTCGATTTTCGAAAACCCATTGCCGCCACCGGCATGTTTACAAAATATAAACAAAAAAATGTTCTTATAAGTAGCACTGAAAACAAAGGGGAGCAGTTTACATTTTCCAGAAAGTTTGAACTTGAATATCATCCTACATATTACTCAATTGCTTTCATAAAACTCTATATTATCATTAGTTACCGTAAACCGAGTACATAAAATCTTTAAAGTAGGAATTTTCAAAAGTTCAATATATGTGCCAACAAATAGAACTCCTTTATCTTAATATTAATAAAAATAAGGTAAAGAATAAAAATGGGAGTAATAGAATTTTCTTTTTTTTTTTTTTTTTTTACAATATAAAACAGGCAGCAGACTTATTATCCTGACTATAAAGTCATGAACTCGATTCATGTCGGTGAAATCTAAATTAAAGGTAGATAACTTTCCCTCGACTACATTAAAGTTTCCCGGTAAATGATAAAGTTTTAAGTGTGAATGATTATGGTGGTTACCATATGCATAAGTCATCATTTCTATAACTGTATCGCGCATCGAGATCTCGCGGATGAGCGAATCGTACAAGTAACTTGTAGGGGAATGGAGCCCAGAGGCAACGCGAGAGAAGCCTGGGGGTAATACAATAAGCACCTCCCCGAGGGAATTCCCGACGCCTCCAATACTACACCAATATACATAATAATTGGAACTCAGGGGTGGGGGGAGGGGAGGTATGATAGAGCTCTAGCTAGTTTACCCACGGAACTATGCTAGTTAATAAAACTATGAATACATTAAAAACAAGAAAGAATATAGAATGCATCTCTTATATTTCTGATATCATCATTCTCCTGCCGCCCTCTTTAAAGATGATACAAAAAAAAAAAAAAAAAAAAATATATGAATTTTTTCCTTTTATTTGTTTGTGGTACCCTATAGGCTGCTTTATTCCTATTAATTCTAAACATAAATTATAACTTATGATGGCTATATAAACTAGATATATGTGTTTAGTAAACTAGATATAAGCCTTTATAGTTTTATCATGTGATATATTGATAAGTTATATAAAGTTAAAGAGTGTGCTTAGGAGAGGAAAAAGTAATGCTTGGGAAACAAAAATGACTCTCTTCGATGCTATGGTATCCTCAACCTAACTTTATGCTGCAGAAGTTTGGAGTCGATGATGTATAGATGCCATCGAAACTGCTCAAATAAAAGTCTTATAATCATCATACTCTTGGGCAAGAACTATTCCATATTATAATTTTTGTATAAAAATGATGTCACTTATTGAAAAAAGAATTCCGCGTAAATGCTGACAGATTATTGGATCTCGAATTAGATAAACTTAAACTATAACCGGATAACACATATTAAAATGATAGCAGCTTCTAATAATTTTCTCGATAATTTTTCTAATGTTAACAAAAATGATATCATAGGAAAATTATGGAACCATTTATTTTCCAAAGATGTTTACCGAGCACTCAATTCAAATTATTAATCCTATATATAGAAACATCTGCAACTGTATGAACCCAACCCGGAGAATTACCTAACATTTTATGTTAACATTCACAAGTTAAGATCAATTAGTCAACTCAGAGTCAGTACCAACGAATATATAAAAATTCTATATATCCTATAGTCCTAAAGTAGAGAAGGCTGGGGAGGTAAGTGAATGGTGCCGTATAACCATTACTGATTGTACAAAGCATGTGATATGGGACTGCCCAACTCTTAGCCAGCGATACTTGCTTGACTTAATCATTGAGAATGACTACAAACTATCATTTGAAAATATCTTGAATATAAACAACACTGACAAATAATACAAGTTATTTTTATTTCTTACCGCTATTATTAAAATTAACCCTTAATAGTTCAGCAACATGTTATTATAAAATTGGAAACTTCTTTTCATCTTTGTTACTTGAATAGGTAAAAAATTATTATTTAGTAAATTATACGTCTATCAAACATATATTACATGTAAATATTTATCTTTTAACTTTATCATTTATAGTAAAGTTGGAGTAAATAGATTATATTTACTTAGGAAAGTTTTATTTTTATTTATTTAAATCATTTGGTGTAATTATTATTGCAATAACTGGACTATTTATTTTGTTTTTTCAAAAGGATATAACCATTTTGTTTTTGTGTTTTGGTTTGGTTTTATTTATTTTTTACATGGTCTCGATCAACTCAAAAAAAAAAAAAAATTAAATGTATTTGTGGTGTATTGTAGCTTTCTCTATTCTTATTTATGTGAAATCTTTTTATTTAACACACGCTAGTTAAAGAGATCATTGTATTTTATACTGTACTGTTATATAAATTTGTATAAGACTTTGTCTTTAACAAATAAATAAAAAAAATAATATATTGATAAGTTATATGATATTGTATTGATTGAGTAGTATTAAAGAAGTAGTAATAGGGTCGAGTCTTATAGATAGAGCATATAAGAGCTGCCTCAACCGTCTTGCTCCTGGCCAATCCACCCCTTATGCCCTGTATTTACAATTTTAATTGTATTTTTATATTTGAAATTATTATATGTATATACTATTCAAAATATAAAGACATAAAAGCTTCCACATATGCGCAACCTTGTCTTTTTGTTATATTCCAATACTGAATACTGTACAATTATTATATATTTTATAAATAATGGCTGTAATTTCAAGAGTCTTTGGACAAATAAATGGGATGTTGTTCGCATTCAGGCAGGATACGAATGCATTCCAGGTAGTTTCTTCTTCTATGAACATATTTTGGAGATTTTTTTTATTAATTTTTTGGTACGCAGTTATTGCTAACGTATTTTACATATTCTAGTCCTTTTTAAAAGCTTAAAAACGTTTTGTTAGTTCCTTATTATTTTTAAAGTATTTGATTAATAAGATCATTAACCATATTATTAATCATATTAACATGATTTTACTTTTATATTTTGAGATTTTAATTTAATCAGATCTGATGTTGAATTTCTCATTTATTTTTAATAGTAAAATCATATTTTTTTTTTTGAAATATCTTGCCATATTTTATAAGATTCATTTTTTGATCTGAAAATGATGCAATGGATGTGTTCTGTCTATCTGTTCAATATTTAATTTCCTGGGATGTCCTTCCCTCGCAATGCCTAACTTGACAGGTTTTATAATACTTTACTAGCATTCTCCTCTATATTTCAGTATATTTTTTATTTTTATTATTATTTTTCATTCCCCTCGATGAAATTTATCTAACTTTAAATTTATATTTGTATTTTAGATCCATTTCATTCTACCCATTCTATTGATATTTTCAATTTTATTTATTGATTTTTGTGTTGCTTTAATTCAATTCAGGTCATCGTTTTCCTGAAGTGTGACAGCTTTTATTGGTTATGGATTGTTGTTTCCATCAAACGTTGAGACAGTTTGCGAAGAACTTATGAACACTTTACAATATAGCCTTTATTATCACATTGAACTATTCATTTAATCATAATTTCTCTCAGTGTGATTTCATTTGTTTACAAATGATATTTTAACGTTAAATCGTTAAAAAAAAACATCCTTTTGTTAAACAAAAACAGTCCCAGACCTTTTGTTGGAGCGAACAGTTGGAACGAACTGTCATAGCACGAGTTTGTGACTACGATGGGCGAGTACCATCCACGCCGTTCTAGACTATTCTCCTTACGACTATATATAAGAAGCGAGAGACTGGATAGTTAGTCTTAGTCTTTGTTAAAGAGAAGCTCAAGTCATATGGTTATTTGTGTGTTACAAAGTGATAATTTTTGTATCCTGTTCAAATATTTGTGTTGTTATAGCATTGTTATGGCATTGAAAATAGTCATTTTTCTTTGAATAAAAATTGTTAACTAAATATATAAATTAAATGTTAAAATATGGTAGTAGATATTCGTATTCAAACTTGTTAATCCTATCATACATTATCTACTGTAATTTTTTTTTTAATCATTGATTTTTAACCTGGCTAAAATAGAGTATTACTACTACTTAGGAAAAGGATTCCTGTCTAAGGTCATGTTTTGAGAACAAAATTTATCAAAAAAATGTAAAAATAAAATATATGCCTATACTTGTATGAATAGTAAGAATCCGTTAAAAAAATACTTTATTTTTATTTATTAATATAAATAATTAATATTAGTATCATTATAAGAATAATTAAGTACAGTCGAAGCTGGTTAAGTAGGACCTGCTCAAGTGGAATACCTCTATAAGTGGTGCGAAACTTGTTGTCCCTTCATTTTTCCCTTAAATAAACCCTTTAACTGGAATGTTTTCACCTCTATAAGTTTTTTCGGAGTTACCTCTGTAAGTGGGATGATTTTTGTATACAGCTCTATAAGTGGAATCCACATTTCTAAGGAAACGTGAAGGGTGATCCTGTTCAGCCACAGGATTGGGAAAATGTGATTGGAGATAGCAATGAGAAGCTTCCAATATTCAAACAATATGCCCACATGATAAAGATGAAATTATAACAGCAGGAGAGCTGAAAGATGAAGATATCCTTGAAAAATTTAAAACGGCAGATGGAAATGAAAATTCAGAAGAGCCAGGGAGGCTACCAGTCACGAAAAATGATGCCCTAAATATTATTGAGAAGTTGCAGACTTTTTTTAAAATGAATAAAGGGGCTGAAGGTGTAATCTTTGATAAATTATATGACATAGAAAAAAATATTTTTAAGTGCCAAAGTGAAGTAGAGAAAAAAATAAGTGAATACTTTCATTAATACATTTGTACATAATCCTCTTGTAATCTGCATTATTATATTTTCACATTACGAAAAATATCAAATAATTGTATCAATATTTTATGTATATACCTACTGTTTTTAAATGTGTGCTGTAATATTTTTTTATAAAAATTACAAGTTGTTTGAAAATCTCTTTTAAGGGTACATGCCCCCTTAACAAGATACCGCACCCTGGATAAGTGAAACCTTGTTTAAATGGAATACCTCTGTAAGTGGAATTAATATCCTGTCACTAAGAGATTCCAGTTATCCAGGTTCGACTGTATTATAATAATTATTCAATTCATAAGAAAATATCGTTAATGTCGGTTCAATTTAATAACATTTAAATGAATCATCAATGAATAATAAGCACACAGAAATGAATAAATGAAAAGGTGATTTTGAAAGAACGTGGGTTGAAGTTTGTAAATATATTTATTTATTGGCTGTTAGTGTAGGAGCTGTCACTCAGGGTGACTCGTGTTATTGGGCGGTGTAAGCCATGTCACACACAACCCCTTCACACTTCCGAACCAGGAGAATTATACCGTGGTGGAACTCTTTCAACACGTCACCATCATCCGGGATGAACAGATGAAGGAAAACCTATTATCCACTCCCTCGTGAAGAGATAGAGAGATAGAATAAGGGGGTGAAATTAATTTACTAAGGCTTCAATAAAGTAGGCTGGATCTACTCGGTTATTGTACGAGTACATCCCCAAAGATGGTTCAGGCCATCTTAAGGATTTAGTACTGAAACTCCATTATCTTCGAGAAGATTGATGGATAGGATTCCGGATGTGCAAGGCATTGCTACTTGAAGGAAATGGTTTTAGACTAAGTGATACAATAGGCTGAAAGCAACCATTACTAGGAAATATGCCAGGCCAGCAAATAATGGACAGGAATCCTTATTGATTGACAAACTGTACATTACTAAAACTATTATCTGAAACAAAACATCGATCTATTTCTTAAATCGTTACCCCGGACTATGAATAAAACATTGAATAAATCTATTCAAAAAGGTGCCTCAGAATTAAAGATATCATCTGAACTAAATAATAATAAGATAATAAACCTGGAATATAAATAAAATGAAAGTTTTTTTTTTTTTTACCTAACCAAATGTTGACCTTTCGAACTTAGGGCGAAGACAGCGAAGAGCAACAAAAACGAAGTATTCTTATACGGAATAGCGATAGAAATTTTATTAGTTTACAAAAATAAAATAATATAATTAATTTATTTTAGGAGTGATTTTACTTCCAAAAAATGTTGGACATATGGGTTCCATGCATAATTGAAAGAAAATCTAAGTTATGATTAATCCATTTTTTTTTTGGTATAATCCTATTGTTCTTTAATCATTTATTATACACTGCATTATTAAATTTATGTCAATAGGCAAAGGGAAAAACTAGGTAAAGAGGAAATAGTAAAATTTCCAAATCAGTAATGTATGTTGGAATCATTTCAGAGCCTTCTGCACACTGTGGAGAGAAGTTGATAACTCTGCAGTAATCGTGAAGACCACAAGAGCTGTAAGTTATCGACTTCTTCAATATTCAATGAAATCCCAATATGCATAACTCATGTCAACCACTTTCAACTAACTTGGTTATTCCCTGTGACCAAAGATTTATGGAAATTTTTTCATTTACAGAAAAAAAAAGTACGATCCAGTGATTTCAATAAGTTAAAACAGCTGTTATCTTAAAAAAAAAGTTATCATTTTAGGGGGGGGACCACAAACATCACAAATTTCATGAAATACTATAGATAAGATTAATTACAATAAGTAATTAGCAATAAAGAAGAATACAAAAAACGAGTCATTTCAATCCAAACATGACTCAAGAATATCATTAATTTTATTTTTATTATAAAATAACAACAATAAAACAAAAAATAATTGATATAAGCTAATAAAGGACTTATAAACGTTAAGTTTTAAAGCTGTAATTTCAAAATAATTGAATAATTGGGAATATGCTGTATCAAAGGCATTGCTTAAGAGAAGAATGCGTGGAACAAAACACCGTCTATAATTTAACGGGACCACCCAGATATCAGAAATGCTATGAGACATTATAAACGAGGTCAATAACAATAAATCACTAGCAATAAAAGAATAAAATAAAAAAAACAATAAAGGTCAGGCCACACATGTCCGCACCGCAGCACTAATATAGGTTATGTTCAGAATATTTTTAATTTAACTTACATATTACCTTTAGTTATGCCTAAAGTGGCCTGTGTCTGACATGTGTGGCCTGACCTTTGGGCATAACTAAAGGTAATATGTAAGTTAAATTAAAAATATTCTTAACATAACCTATATTAGTGCTGAGGTGCGGATCCGGTGCGGACATCTGTGGCCGGACCTTAAAACGCCTAAAATGGTCTAGAACATTATAATTTTATTTTTAATAATTAATTAATAAAAACAAAAATTAATATACACAAAAAAGGACTTATTATTAACTTTTAACCTAAAGTTTTGCGTTATAACTTCAAAATAATTAGATTTGGAATTCATATTAAAATAATGGTATTGCTTATAACAGCAATGTTTGGAACAAAACACGGTTTTTTTTTTAACAATGAGACAAATGATTAAACATAAAAATACTAACCTCTTAACTAACTGTAATGGTTAAAGATTCGAATTAAACAAAAAATAAACTATTACGAAACTAGAAAGAGAAGAAAAAGGAAAAAGAAGAAGTGTTTAAAATTACGTAAAACGAAGTATTATAAGGCAATGTGAATATGAACTTAATATAATTTAGCTCTGTGAAGTGGTTCTACGGTTTCAGTATAAGCCTTTTGTTCAAAAGCCCTATTGTACAGCAGGAACTTTACAGGTGGTAATTCAAACAAAGAATGAGTTCTAAGCCAGAGACTTTCTAGATATATAAAACTATGCAATAAACTTTATTACAAATTATTCACTGTATTTTTACACACTCTTTTTTTTAAAAATTATCATTATCAAAAAAAGGAAATCTGTTAATAATCTTCTTCTCAAAACATTCTAAATCTGTTGAAAAACACGAAATAAGTCAAACCGAAAACTTTGTTTTTATTTTGCATTTTTAGCTTTTTTTCAGACAGTCGTAAAATATGTTATATAATCAATATCAAATTGTACAATGTGCGTGCCGAAAAGGCTCAGAAACGACTCCACATACGATTAAGAGATTTATGTCAGCGTGTAATTGTAGGTCCCCTAACGGAGAAGAAGGTTTCCGTTTTTCTCTTAAGGGTGTGAAATTGAAGAGATAAGGACTGGAATTTTAAGGCTCTCGCAACATGTAATTAGCCTACCTGAGAATGACATACGAGTTTATGAATGAAAAATTTAGTTCGAGCTGCAGACCACCAGGAAGCGCTAGGGTGTGTTTCACTTAATGTTTATTGTTCATTCATTCCGTTATATTTGTAAAGGTTATATATCTTGTCAGCTGTTCTTTTTAAATTACTAAAAAATCAAGCAAAAATAATTAGTTTCACCTTTTCTTTTAAAATAAATTAATGATTTTACATATCTGCAATCAATGAGAAAACCGACTGGATACTTTACAAAATTAATTTTCTGATAAGAAGGTTAATTGATTAACACATTACATTTAATCAATATCTAACATATACTTAAGTAAATTTAATGCAATATGAGTGAACGAATAAAAACAAGAATTTTAATAAGATTTTATCACCGCTCATAGTTCAAGATAAAAAGATATATGATGAAAAAATTACGCCTTCAAGAAATTTTGGATTTCACTTTGTAATAGTAGTAAGATTCTAGATATGCAGAAACCGTTCAAATTACGGGGGGATATCTTAAGGGAGGTTGAAATAGAAGAAAGGTCTTAAAAAATAGTTTCTATGAATCTTCGGTAGTTTCTATACTTCTGGATCAAATAGGAACATCATAGTAGTCAGTGATTAAGTTTTACTCGAAATATAATTTTTTTAACTGAGATACCAGATTTTTCAACAATGATCTAATAACTTATTATCTTCTGTCTACTTGGAATATGCTTATAGGATTCAGAATCACAGAAACCATCAAACGATGCATAACTCGACTAAGTTGCAGCAAAATTAATTGTTCATTTACCATTATCAACCCCCTGTAAATTATACAGGGTTCCTTATTTGGGCGGACTCTGCAGATCTCAAGTCTGCAGAATATTGATACCAAGTTACAAACGAATTTTCAAGAAAGTGCTAATTTTGTTCTATATTTCCTTTAATTTTAAAGTTTTTCTGTTTTTTAAAACTACCACACAACTACCGGAGCGAAGCCGGGCACCCTAGCTAGTATATACAATATATGTTATTTATTCAGAAAAATATATAATACAATGTGGACTCACCCAGCTTTGCGAACGGCGCCTGTGCAGTTGAAAGAAGCTGCCGCAGTACCAGTCTGCTTGGCCCTGTAAGGCGAGTTGTGCACTGATTCTCCATCATCGTCGTCAGAGACGGCCGTAGTCAGGGACATACGGTCGTCATCTGACATCTGCAACGAGAAAATTTCTTTTTAATAATTACCGAATGTGATTCTGGGCATGTAAATATTTAACATAACATAAAATAAAAATTAATGATGGTAGTACGAGCACAAGAGCATGAATGGATCGGTGGATCACTAATAATTGTATTATTTCTTTTCCAATGAAATATTTACAAAAAAAAAAAAAAAAAGGGATATATTCAAAAACCGACAAAAAATTGAATGCATGTAGCTAAGCTGAAAATCATTAGCCCTAAATAGACTGTGATGGATGCAGTTACAGGGTTAATGTCCAATCGGCCAAAAACAAACAAGGTTTGTTACGCCAACAGAAAAAAAATCCTAGTTTGTGGATCATAGTCTCATCAAAAATGCTTGTTTTATATTTCACCATATCTCAATTCAGAAGAAAAATATCGTTGAACTTGGCTCAGCGAGTATAATGCCAATTCAAAATAATCGAAACATTTTCCTATGTTTCAATAAGAAAGATTTATGTAGGATCAGAGCATACGCTAAAAAATTGAACAATAATGAATGAATAATGAAAAGAACAAAGAATGAATGAATAAAGAATGAGTAGGTATTCGTTGTGAAAAAGTTATCTGAAAATACAACATCGTAAATTGGAACTGCAATTGCCATACTTGCTATAGCCTAGAATACTCCAGTCAGGCGTTAAAGGGAGACTTGATATTGATTTTGTGGCGGACCCATGGAATATATCTCATACTTCACACCCTGATTAGAATACATTAGTCATACATACATCGATACATTCATACATAAAATACATCATACATTAGTCATATATAGGGATGGGATTTTCATGTATTTACATATTTTGTTCTGAGGCCTAAAAATGCATGTATATGCATTCTAAATGATTTTTACCATGATATAAACCATTTAAAACCATTTTTATTTTCCATATTTTTCCATATTTTGTCGTTTTTAAATATTTTTACATATATTTCGATAAATACATATTTTTGTCCATATTTTACAACTTTTATGGAATTTACATTAAAATTATTGTTATTTATTCACTTGTTTTTTTTTTCTATCAATACCTAAAATAAATAAACAAAGACTGAACGTATGGATTAAAAATTTCTTGGAAAATCAAAACATCCAAACCATTGTCGACAGTTCTCAGAAATTTTGATCCCCCTCTTTTCTTATATAGATCCTCATCCTTGACAATGCTTGTATTACCAGTTGCTTGAAAAATTTAGTGATAAGTTCATCGCTAGTGGGTGAAATGCCAAAAAGAAAAGAAAACAGAAAAAGCTTAGCCGCTAAGTACGTCGCGGAGTTCGAAGGAGAAACACTCAAATGCGACAGTGAAGGTGTTCTATATTGTTTGTGCTGCCAAAAAAACATTTCTAAGGATCAACGATTTTTGCTTTTACAGCATTTAAAAACAGCGAAACACGCAGAAAAAAAAAAAAAAACTCAAAAAAGTTCTGGAGAAGCAAGTTCAAGTAAGTCTAGTTTTAACACTGATTAGTGCCGGGCTTTGTTAAAGGCGGATATTCCTTTATACAAAATAAATAATTTAAAGGATTTTTGGAAAAATATATTGGGCAGAAAATGCCAGATCATACGACCCTTCAAAAAAATTATGTTAAAGACTTTGATAATGCTTAAAGAGATAAATGCTTTTAAATTCGCACCCGTCACATCAGTCGATGTAGAAAGATTGTTCAGCAAATACAAAGCATTACTTCGACCGAATCGTTGTAGATTTTCCGAAGAAAGTCTTAAAATACACGTTATTTGCAACGGTTTTGATGGTGAAGATGAGGAAGAAGTTTAAAATTTACTCTTACATTTCCAAAAATTTCGTTAACTATTTTTATTTTTTATTTTGATATGTTATAAAATTTTCAAATGTACATTTATTTTTTATGTTTTTAACTATTCTATTTAATATTCTGTAAATATTTTAATTTTTTTGTCCATATTTTCATATTTTTATTACATATATTTGCAAATATACGCCCATATTTATGTACATATTTTGAAATTTTTATTACATATATATCCAATCCCTGGTCATATATATAATATATCTAGTGGTAAGGGGATAAAAAAGAAGGAATAGTAAGAATAATACTGCGTGTAAGAGACCGAGTATAAAGCTAATATATGCATGAATACTGTCGTACTTAAAAAGAACGCAGTAACTTCCAAGATATTGTATTTGCGATTTTATATTCAGTTAATCATTTTTTTTTCTTTAGCGTTAAAACTGCTAAATATAAAAAAGGAAAATAGTTCTATTCACTTCATTGGATAAAATGCAATCCTGACAAATAATATAATTATTAGATACATAGTAGGTAGTGGCTTTTTTTTTTATGAAAGGTACTGCACTTCTTGTTGACGACAGAATAGATGCCAGTTTTTTTTAGGAAGCACTGAAATAGAGCTAGGACTTTTCCTTTATTGTCAATAGTCTTTGCTTCATCTCATGTAGCAGAAGGTATTCAACTTGTATTAACTATTCCATTCGGCTGGCTTTGATGAAAAGTGTTGTCATTTTCACATTCCCAGTTCTTAATGCTCTTAATTTTTTCAAAGCCTTTAAGAGCGAGAACTAGTATAGAAAATTAGTAAAGCAATGATTTATTTGTAGAATTGTTTAAGTTATACTGGAGAAGGGTATCCTACTTGCAAGTGTGAGAGTGTTGGAAAAAAAAACAAATGTAAGTTGATAAAGTAAGTGGTGGAGGAACAAGTGGTAGGAAATGGGGACGGTAGCGAAGACGAGAGGGCCAACAATGAAAGGAAATATATTAGAAGGGGAGCCATTAAAGGCCTTCTGGCTGGCTTGGTGTCTGCTTCCTCCGAGGCTCTTCATTTCCGGTTCATCTTCACTCTCTTCGCTCACTTCCTTTCCCCAACCGACCTCCAGTCTCTTGTCCGTCCCGGTATTGTAATTGCGCGGCACATCAGTCCGTGAAAGAGGGATAGTCGTCCTGGAAAACAAATGGCACCGACCTAGTCAACGCATTTCCTCATCTCCTTTTCGGAAAATTCATAATTCATAATATAAAATGAGAAAAAAAAATGTTGGGTTTATTGCATTCGGATCCAAAATTTATAGTTTTTTATCAAATACATTAGAAAATGATATATCTTCCAGTACCCTTACAAATGGCCTGTCTGAGGTAAGTTTTTCCACTTTAACTCCTTCATCTTCTAATTTAATACGGTCACGTCTGGTAATAAAACCGAAATAAAATTAGAGGTTCCTCTGAGATCCTCCCTTAGAGCTAAGTTCGCACCGCTTTCCGTTCAGGCCAAGTTTATCCTCTAGAACATTTTTACCAATATCACACATTACAAACATAGATACAATGATTATAAAGTTGCAACACTATTGTGGGGTTCAAATAATTTATTTAGAAGAAAATAATAATTCACTATGTCTGACAAACAGCTAGAACTCAAATTATTAACTATGTTACAAAAAGTAACTACTTGTAACAACATAGTGCCACACGGGCAATCATGTTCCTCGATCTTCAGAATCAGACTAAGACTCTCGCCCATTGCTTGTAACAGACCAACATAATGTGGTTCATTTTTTCACGTATTAAAACTAATTAGGATAGGGGGAAAAACAGATAAATCCCTTTAGTTTTAAAAAACCTAAATAAGCCCCAATTTTAAATAGAAAACGTGGAAAACATTTAGCAGCCAATATATAAATTGTATAAGTTAAATGGGAAAATACGAAATACATATCTGAACATCTGTAAAATATTTTCGAACTTTCAGCTAAACGTAATGTAACTTTTATGAGTGTTTTTAATGTAAGCTTAAAAAGAAAAGATTTTTTTTTTCTATTATTAAAAGTCTAAGTATTAATAGAATTTGATAAAGAATGCACTAACTTCATCATTATTTTACAATAATTCTTTTTTCTACTTTGAGCAACATCAAACGAATCGATGAGCAGAAATAAAACTCGATAGAATTTATTTAGAACCATCATTCTTCTGCTACATATATTTTCTCCAACTAAGTGCCAAATTTAAACAGCTCATTTAAAATAAGCATATACTGGAGAACTAACAGTGGAAAATAAGCGTCTTCCACGCAGCAGAGAATTTAAATATTCAAGTCTATGAATAAATAACATAGAAACCTTAAAGGTAACTCAATGAAAAGTTGTAAAACAAAAAGATATGGACCCTTAACTGGAGGAAAAGCGTTTCAGTTTACATAAAGAAAGAAAAATCATTCTTAAAACTAAACTACATCGTGAATTATCTCACATTTTCCTCTAATACCTCTGTGTGTATCTCCAGTGTATAGTGTATAGTGAGTATAGAGAAGCTTCCAGGAAAATTTTAAAAATCGGATAAAGCGGGCATAGGAAAATAAAATAAGACCTATAATTGGATATTTCTTTGGAAAAACTTTTTTTTTTTTTTTTTTTTTTTTTGTATTGTTTTTGAATTATTTCAGTATTACTTATGAAGAGCAATATTCAATAATACTAAATACACATATAAAACCAGGAGCAAAATATATATTGCACAATATTTAAACGATGAGGCTTCAATATTTTGACCATTTAATATGGATGGAAGATGAGAAATTGCCGAAGAAGTTTTTTTATACAAGCAGAAAATAAAAAAGAGGGGAATGCCTAGAAAGAAGTGGCTAGAGCTTCGGAATGTAATAGTGATTGTACGAAACCTTAAAAAAAAAAATTAAAATAGTAATTTCGCCAGGTACCTACAGCCCGACAGTTCACCCAACTTTCGAAACGAAAAACCCGAATGAAAAAGCTTCTTCGATCCTAAGCACTGTTATTATTCATTATATGTTTAACATTATGTGTTTACAGACCTTTATGTTTTATCTAATTAGTTCATTTGCTTTGTCCTAGGTATTCATAATTTTTTGTCTGTGTCTTGTTCATTTAGCCCTGAAGAAGACCTACATTGTTGGGTCAAAACATTGGATGTAATAAAATATTTTAATACTATTTGTAGTTTTTTTACGGCCACCCCGGGCTATTCTCATACATATTCAGTATCCGGTCAACCATCATTCATCCTTATAATTAATAATTAATTAACTTGAAGCTTGACTTATTTTAAGTCACTTTCCATAAGAATGGAAAACATCACTCACTACCAAATCGAAGTTTGAGAGCGAATTTTAATAGATAAAACTGTTAATTATTATTAGTTAACAATAATAATTAATTAAACAATTACGGAACGGGATAAGATATACACACAGAGAGGGCTTTGAGTTATAAGGTGGCATAGAAGGAGGACACGATGGGGGCAACCAACAGGGACTTTATAAATGAGGAGAGTTGATTATGTTGGTAGTGAATGGGCCTGTATTCACGGTAGGGATCCCATTGAGGGCAGTCCCATTGTGCCGCGGCCGATATATCCACCTCTTTTTCTAGACCAGGCATTACCCTCTATAGACCCAGTCCCTCCTCGACACCCCTATACCACAACTACCGAGCTATTAATACTGTGGCGTTCGATTGTGACGTCAACGTGTGATGTGTGGTAGTGTCTGCCTGAAAGCCGTCGAATTGCATACCTATTGTGCAACTGATAAAAAATTTACCATAAAAAAAGATAAACTAAATAGAATTTCTACTACAGTCAAAAGAGTACAGTTTTATAGAGACAGATTAGGTAGCAAAAGAAATCAGGCGAAGAATGCATTAAAAAAACAACGAACATGGTTATTTGTTTCGACATAAAAAAAGGCGTTTGATCAGCGGAGTAAGAGGAAACCTTCCCAATTTCATTACAAACTTCCTTACAGCACGATTTTACAACACCTGAACAAGAGGAAAACTTGACTGGATAAAGAGCCGGCTGTTTTAGGTAAATAAAAAAAAAGACTAACTCGAAATATGACAATTACACAACAGTGTCAATTTAATAATTTATAGTCTTGAAGATGGGCGAGATGAGCCCGAAACGTTGACAATGTAGAATAAAGACGGAAAATATGAAGGGGTTAAAGTTCTTCAAGCAACAAAATACACAAAGATTTTCTAAGAAATCAAAATATCTCACAGAGCGCAAAGATTTGTTTAACAACAGTAAAACCTCTTTTATTAAAATAAAAAGGAAATTTAACGATCGGGTCAAGTCAAAAGTATAAATTACACATTAGTTTAAAAGAAAACATATAAGTATTTTAATAGATAACTTCAAAAAATTAAACAATAAATAAATCTTAATCTGAGGACGCAATCCACTGATCCTATATCTTTTTAAACAAGCACTTCTCATCATACTTCTTCCTTCATATAAATTAACTTTGATTCAGGCAAATTCCGATTCTCCAGCCGTTCTCCATAGAAGACCTGTGTTCAGAATTCCCTCTTGTAGCAATAGTAACTAGAGTGTATTTCGACGTACATTCACTTGATATTTTTCTTGCATATACCTTTGCACTAACATGGATTTTTTGACGGTGTAGAAGCTTAGGAACGTCATCATTATTTTTATATGTTCACTTAACTTATATTCATCTTGCGGTTCAACGTTACAATGAATAGGAAATCTCTGTTGACATATGATTTAATTATAAACTATCATCTAATTGAATAACAGCTTTATTGTTATAACTACTTGAATAAAATGCATCTGTTATAAAATACAGCTTTTTATGACAAAAGACACAAATGATCTATAATCGAAAACAGAGTATTGATAACAGGCAATTATTGACTGTGGGGAGAGAGAGAGAGAGAGAGAGAGAGAGAGAGAGAGAGAGAGAGAGAGAGAGAGAGAGAGAAAGAAATTAGTTAAACGTTGAAAGAGATAGGACATTGTCCGGTGCAATTGAGATCCATGTAAATGCAGTTCCGAGAGAGGAGATATAGAAGCCATATGACGCCTAATCGAGTATTCCTAAAGTCATTAGAATGCCCTTCTTAAAACATGTAAAGACACTTTACAAACGTTTGCATACTCACCTACACGGTCATTTTAATCGGCTGATACGAGGCATGGCAACAACTGATATAACCAACTTAAACCATAAGTATGAGATTAAAAAGGCGCTGGATGAGAGATCTTCTCCGTTAAAAATTCAGATTTACTAAAACAAGCCAGAAAAGAGGTACTGCTGGGTACCATCCTTCCCCATGCCTAACATGTCCTTATTCAATAAGCATATCGGACATTTGCTGATTATCAAACTTTATTGGCAGGAGCAAGTAAAGATACCAAAAAAAAAAGTAAAAATCATTCATTGTGTATTTTAAAATGCAATTTAATTTATACCGTAGTATGTTGGATAGGTGATCTGAAGTTGCGTTAGTAGTAGTGTGTAGTCAGGATGAAGGAATATATTAATTAAAAATTCAAAAATAAAAAAATGCCTTGAAAAACACTTAAATCATAAATAGTCAGATATAAGTTAATATAAGCTATTGCCCCTTTGAAACCGGGACTGAATTGCAACAGGAGAGCTACTTAGGACCGAGGGATGATAAAATATAAAAAATAAAAGGGCTGAGGACTTTCCCTTAAAGGAGAAGCTCTCCAAAGTTTGTCCTCGAGCGTGCGAAGGACACTCGACACGCTTCAAAGGAATCTCTTCAGCACCCTCCCTTCCTTCCTCGCCATCCTGTCTGTAGGCTTACGTTCCTCGCGAGTGTGATATATTGTTACAAAAATTTTCTCAGACAAAATTTATTTCTGATTCATAAAGAATGTCGAGTGAATAAAGGAATGAAGGAATAAAGGTAAGCACTTGTATCTTCATTCCAGAGTAGTGAAATATATCTTCCAAAACATATTTGGCAAGAGCAGTTTGCGAAAATGTAATTTTTAAACTCATTGTCTTTAGTCTTTAGTCACCTTTGTTTAGTTTTATTCTTTGAAAAAACAAGACAGGGGTTGAAGTTGACAGGGTCTATAACTCAAAATAATCAGCACGCAAGGCTCTGGCCCTTTGTCTACTAATTTATTGTTGGGAGGTTTGTCAGCAAGATAACTGATATTCAGGAAAATATATTGTAATAAAAGATTATTTCAAAAGTATATTATAAATTCAAAAGTATATAATAATATGCAAAGTATATTATTATAACGTACATATTTTTTTTTTATATTTTATTGAATAGTAGCTTAAACCCGGCATCGCTTTGCTGTAGCTTCCTCCAATGTTAAGTTTTCCAGCGAGATTTACCTATAGAAATCACCTACGTAAAGAGCCTACGTTAAATTGGCATGGAACAGGAAGGGATTAAAAATGTTCACTGATATAATATAATTTATATAAATAATCAACGACAAAAATTTTATCAAAAAACTCAATCGTGTGGGTCTATTTGTCGATCGCAATCGCCACTGGTGATCGAAGCAACTTTTGGATACTACCTTCGTTCCACAAAATTACTATAAGCAAGCATTTACATCAATATATGAGCCACTTTCCGAATGGACGTTCAAAAAAATCTTTTATTTAAAATTAAAATAAACAAAATTATGAAACTAATTTTTGATTTTATTTGGCCAATAAAGGCCTGTATATCCGTTTTTTTGCAAAGAAGTTCAGAACGAAACTTATCTTTCTTTTTTGGGGTGATCACGATGGCTCACATAGAGTTGATAAATGGTTAATGTATTTGAATAATCTTTAGATTGAAGTGGCGTGGTTTCCTTATTTATCGGTTAATCAGTGAACTACAAAATTTTCATCACAATATTGATCAAATAAATCAATCGTAAAACAGGCCCTAATAAAAGTGTTCATTTTTTCTTTTCTTAACATTATTTTTTTAATTAAATATTAATATTATACGCATCATACTTTTGAATCTAAAAACTATCATTCGTAAAATTTGTGGTTAGTTAAAATTAGTTATTATTAATTTTTTGTTATGGAACTATTAAAAATTTATAGTAATCTGAATTTATTATGTAAATGTCATTACAAATATACCTAACTCTACACTGCTACATTTTTAAAAGGCTTCATTGCATAAAATCCATATCTCTTCCGGAGGCCTGAAGGCATATTAGCAAAGTAATTAATTTATACACGAAAAAAAAATTGAGCGAATTTTTAGCCTTTACCAATATTCGTGAACATTGAACGTTTTGGGGATAACTCATTAAATTGTAAAGCCGATGTAACCAAGTAAATTTGGTATGTAAATCCAATCAAGGTGGATAAATTAGTGGCTAGACCCCCGCTTCTGCTTCACTCGCTACTGATTACAATGTAATTATTTTTACACTTGCCTTTACCATGAAATATTTCAAATTGTATAAAATATTACACATTTTATTGATTTTTTTTATTCTTTGGCTTCATATTTTCAGATATAATATAACAGGTATCTTATTAAATAAATATATATATCAAGTTTTGAGTGAAGATAATTACATAATTATGATGCTAGGCAACTAAAAAAATATATAAACTTCTAGAGGCGGTGATATGAATTCATTACCTAAGTTGTAGAGGAGATAATTACTAATAGGGTTATTTGAGTAATTCTACACGAGCCAAAGCCGGCCCCTGACATGAATCAATAATCTGAAACTTGAGACCATTAATATTTGCAATCATTACAAAGGCAATTAGCCAGCTCAACCGTAATGAAATTGAGGAGCTTGCTCGCACCGACTTGAATCAAGTCCTGTTTGAGATCTGCTATTTCCTTTGGATGAACTTTACCTAATGTTTCGCGAATTCCTCAATAACTGAATAGAATAGGTAAAATGAAACTTAGCAACAAAAAAAAAAGAAAAAAAAGAAAAAATGAGCTCTGAATAGATAAGCATCGGAAAAATTACGACTAGTTGAGATGTATATGTCAAAGGGAGAAAATGAGTAAAGTTTCGTAGCTATCCCGTTAGCTAAGATCATGTGTAATACATACACAGTCAGTAGAAAAGTCGATAAATGGCCAAAACGAATGTTTTTAACTTCCTTTGTTATAGCTTTATTGCTTATTCTGAATCACAATAAAATAATAAAGAAAGAGGATTGTATTTGCAGAGAAAGATAGGTTCGATTAGCCAACGAAATGGTGATGGCTTAGCTGTCATCAATGCAAAATCCAATTATCCCCCCAACATTAAAACAAATAATTTCTTAAAATATTTATCTTCACAATTGTCAGAATATTCCGTCGAGAAGTGATTCGCAAAAATATGGGAGGAGAACAATGTCATTTGAGCCAAAGAAATGAAGCATGACGACATAATTGAATAATGAGAATGAAGGCCATTTTGTTTGAAAAAGGCTGAGAGCCCTAATATGTGCCTCATGCGCCAAGCTAATTCAGCATCATTAGGTAGTTAACGCAATCTTTACATGGTTTGTTACGCGATTTTATCTTTTAAGTACACAGTATGTAATACACTTTTACTTACATATACATTAAATATATAGTAAGGGAAAGTATTGCGATCCTGAAAAATTTTGATTCCAGTTTTCAACGGAAATACACGTTTTGGAGTTCCCTGTCTCCAGATAACCAACTCCCGAGAACCGTTCTGTTTATTTGTGTGTATACAGACTAGCTCAGAAACTATTTGTCGTACGAATTAGGTATTTGAGGTATGTAAGTGCCGGCGATGTATCAGCAACGATTACGTCTAAATCAAGTAAACGTAGAAAGCACTTTATCCCAATGTCTATTTTTTCTGTTTACGGTTTGTCAAAAAACGGTACTAAAGATTTCGATTAACACGTTCACGCCGGCGTGTACCACCGGTGGCTCAAGCTAGAATGCCGCCTCTGCCAAATAACTAGATCTTTAACACTTTGACTGCCGAAAAAGAATACCTGAGAGTCACCTCCTCGTTTCGGCACACTTATAATATTTAATTCTCTGAAGAGAGAACTGTTTTTCGATTTCAGGTGACGTGGCAGCCAAAGTGTTGAGAAAGCAGAAATAATTTCTATATAGCTGAAAATTAAAATAAAGAAAATTTAACGTCAATTAATTTATTTATATTTATATTCATATACTTATAAACGTATAAACATTTATTTTTTAATATCAATTATTATTAATATCGTATTATAAACATAATTAGTAGGACAGTGTTTTTATTGTTTATTTTATTGTTGGATTGGCAATACTGCATAATGCCCTGGAATAGCTCCCGCCCGATAGAGCTAAAAGCATTAAAAAATCCAAACGTGAACGTGTTAAACTTATCATGTCTAATCCTAATAAAGCGTTCCTTAATATGAAGTATGTTTTATCGTAATTGAATAGATCTAAAGCTAAGGTAAAAATCGTTCTATAAAGTACCTTTTATTTTTAACAGTACGTTCTAAACAATACAATTATTTCTTAACCCCTTAGTAGTGTTTAACTTGGTAACCTCCATGCATCTAAATCCCTTAGTTATTTTTAGATTTACTTGATTAATAGAACCCCTAAGCCAAAAGATTATTTTTTATTGTTTACATACTTAATACTTGTCCCTTTACACATTTTTTTCAAGGGAATAATTTTCACCTATAGCAGAGGGTTAATTAGTTTCAGAAGGCTGTAAAAACATTTACTTATAATTAACCCCGAAGGGAGCAATATATTTTCCTTCGGAGGGGAGGGGTGGGAACGACGAGGGATTGTGGCGGTGTGGCCAGGGCGGTCGAAAGTCAATAAAGCCAGTTTGATTAGGGATCTTTTTTTCGACAACAGATAAGGGGGAGTTATCATTGGCCGCTAATACTAAGTGGGCGGGGCTTCAAAAGGGCCTATCAGATTTACATCGTAGCCCTCAGCTGAAGGGAACGCACAACTTCAACTCTACTCAGGTTTCTGCTTTTGAAATGGATACATTTTCGCAATGGTAAGGGATGTAAGACGATTTCAAACAATCCTGACAATTGTTAGTCATTTGCATACTATGAAAAAACTCAAAATTAGTTTTTAAGAGAAAAATAATAGTCTTTCTCTCTAAGAACCTAGGATCCATAGAATTTATATAAAGGAAAATAAAAAAAAAAAAAGTTAACGTAATATGACACGGTGTTATTTTATTTATTTCTAAGATAGAAATGCTCATTTTAATCAATGGCGATATACTTATTTTCACTTGAACAAAATATTAATTCAAATAACCCACAGTGTTTGAATTGTTAATCGCATCAAGTTAAATGAACAACATAAAAGTAAGGAAATAGAATTAAAAAAAACTTACACTGTCATTACAAATATTATTTGTTTTTTAATTTGCCATTAAAAATATTATTTGTATTTTTGAAGTTTGTATTGAAAATTAAAAATATTAAAAATTAATAAATTTTTGCGCAGCCTGTTCCTTCGTCGATAGAACCAGGATATCATAGAAAAAAATCATTATCGATAATATAGAATAGTAAACGCCCGATAATTTAAAAGTTGTCTAATGAAACTATGATGAAATTGGTTTAATGATCCCTCAATTTCGGTCGTGTATAATTAGCTAAGTAATCTTACCCTGAGCATAACAAGGTGAAATAATATTCCTTCCTCATCGATAATAGACTCAATATTGTACAAAGAAAATCCGGTCATTTTCCGGGAAGGAAGATTTGAATAGACAGAAGAAGAAGAGTTAGAAAAAAACTGGAAGGGTCATCGGAAAAAGAGAGGATAAGAGATGGAACTATTGGTTACGCTTGGTAACGAGCTACCAGGATTTCCTCGTTTTTTTTTCATCAAGCTGTCATCAAATCTCCCTCCAAATCTACTTAAGAATAATATTTGAATAATTTAAGAAAATATTAGTTGTGAATAATAATTTTTATAAGCCTAATTTAAAAGTAATTATGACTCTAATACTTATTAGATCTATTACAATATACAATATTAGAACTATTATATGACTCTAATACTTATTACTAATATGCCAGTTATTATTGTTTTATTTCTAAATAATTTTATTAGTAAAGAATAAATGGGTTCGAACCCGGGTCAACGCATTACCGTTGCGATGCACTAACCCACTGAACCACCAGAGCTCGTCGCCTATCAACCTTCTCTCTTCACTGATCCCCATTCCCACACAAGGGAGGACCATTGCCCAAAGGTAGGATCTAATTGAAAGGCTGTCATTTTTAAGCTATTATGTATTATTCATTGTAATCACTCTCTACATAATACTACTTATCAAATTTTAAATTAAAATTAAGATCTTTAAATAATTTTACTCTAAAGATAAACCAATGGAGAGTAATGTATTTGAGAAAGACATTATGGGAAAATTAATAAATATTTTTTTTTTTGTCTTCATAACTTCATTTGCGCCTGTCAACAACTTTGACAATCAGCAAATTTGAGAGCTACACTAACTTTAAATAAGGGCATGGACTTAGAACTGTACCTCACACCATAGATACACACTCCGATCTTTGCTCTGATCATTCCATGGTACATCTAATAATGTTTGAGGAGGCAGATAACGTTCAAAGAGCAACAACACTTTTTGCAAGAGCAATCGACTGGGATGCCTATAAGGAACATCTAGACTTATCGCTTACGATCCCTGTCTCAATTAAGAATGAACACGAATTAGAAGAGGCAGTGGACATCTTCTCAAAAAGTATCCAAGAGGCTGCATGGACTTCATCAGTGCCGAAGCCTAACCATGCAGGATCTGAGCACTTACCAAAGTACCCTCAATACATAAGGGACTTGATCAGGGCAAAGAGAAGAGCGCGTAAAATATGGCAGACTGACAGACGCCTCTCAGACAGACAAATATTTAACAGACTGAACAATCAACTAAAAAGAGAAATTCAACAGAACAAACTATGACGCTTACATTACTGGCCTCTCGACTGACGATGGAAGCTTGTGGAAGCATACCAAAAAGTTGTTAAGGCATCGAGAGGTGTCAGCACCCCTTCGAAGAGATGGTGGTTCCTGGGCTGTGTCGGACAAGGAAAAATCTGAACTCTTTGCCAACCACCTTTCTTCTGTATTTCAACCATTTACTGACTTTACAAACACAGATCATGACACACATGTTCTTAACACCCTTGACATTCCACTCCAACTAACACTACCACCTCCTTCATTCACTCCTTCTCAGGTCGCAACGCAAATCAAACAGTTACCAAAAAGAAAAGCCCCTGGTTATGACTTAATTACAGCCCAAGCTCTCCAGCAAATGCCTAGAAAAGCTTTAGTGTTTCTAACAACAATTTACAACTTTATACTAAGAACATCGAAATTCCCGCTACAATGGAAATACTCAATCGTTAAAATGATCCACAAGCCGAATAAAGACATATACAGCCCATCATCATATAGACCAATCAGCCTCCTTCCTATATGCTCAAAAGTATTTGAAAAATTGATGTACAGAAGACTTGTTGAGATTTTGACTAAACAAAAGTTAATACTTGATCATCAATTCGGTTTCCGCACATTCCATTCAACAACACAACAACTACACAGAGTTACTGACTACATTGCTGAAGCACTAGAGCAAAAACTATATGCATCTGGTGTATTTTTGGATGTAGCTCAGGCGTTCGACAAGGTCTGGCACCAGGTTCTTCTCTTTAAACTCAAGACCGTATTACCACACACTTACTACCTCATCCTTCAATCATATCTTTTCGACAGATTTTTCTCAGTTCGTCAAGGGTCGGATATCTCCTCAATTCGTCCAGTCTTGGCGGGTGTACCTCAAGGTTCAATACTGGCTCCTCTTCTCTACATTATATACACTCATGACATACCGGAAAGTATTGACACACTGACCGCTACATATGCTGATGATACGGCGATTCTCACTAAACACAAGGATCCTACACATGCCTCACAAATTTTACAACAACATTTACATATAATAAACGACTGGTGTAAACTATGGAAGATTCGACTTAATCATGACAAATCCAAACACATAACGTTCACTCTTCGAAAAAATACCTGCCCTCCAATTTATATAGAAAATTTCCAAATTTCACAAACTGACACCGTACACTACCTCGGTCTTACCTTTGACAGAAGGATGACCTGGGGCCCGCATGTTAAGATGAAACGTAAGACCCTTAACAACCGACTCAACCAACTCTACTCACTTTTCTCTAAAACTACAAAACTGGGACTAAGACAAAAATTAAATACATATTTATACTTAATAAAACCAATATGGACATACTCTTCGCAGATATACGGAACAGCTAAAAAGACCCACTTACACCGACTTCAAACCTTTCAATCAAAACTGTTAAGACTCATAGTTAAAGCACCATGGTACGTCACTAACAAAACACTACATACTGACTTACAAATAGAAACAGTAGACCAACATATAAAGACACTTTATAAACGTTTTCACACCCACTTACAAGGCCACTTCAACCGACTGATTAGAGACATGGCAACAGGTGATATACCAATAAATAGGAAGTTAAAAAGGCGTTGGATGAGGGATCTCCTTCGTTAACAAACCAGATTAACTGGCACAAGCCAGGGAAGAGGTAACGCTGAGTGCCATCCTTCCCCATGCCTAACATGCCCTTATTTAAAGTTAAATAAATATTTTTAATTTATTAAATATTAATAAAAGGAACATTAATAGCATTAGGAATATTAAACCCGTGATTATTTCATTTGCTACGAAATATTTTTCTCAAATTTTGAAACGTAACAAATCATCAGGAATATAACTGTGAAAACTCAATAGGTAAACTTGGTTATCTATTTGTACATACCAAGAAAAATATGACAGGGAGGAGAAAATAAATCAAAACTTACAAGGACAACTATTGTTTTGTAAGATAAGACAGCTTTTGAAATGATAAAACTTTTATAAGCATTATATAAAAAATATTAGGCTATACATGACATGAAAAATTAATCTTGAAACTAGTAGGATTATTGACAAAGATTTTCATCAATAATTATTTCGAATATCAGATTCATTTTTGATATCTTACAATTCATTTACCATCTATCATAATATCAATTTTAGAATAACTATAGAATGAAGTTGATGAAGCAATGGGGTTTGAAGTTTGTAATGATTTTTAAAAATGTCTACAACAAGATTATGATTTTTTAAATATGGCTATAAATATTCAGTAAGAGATGAATAGATATGTATTTTTATTGATATTGAAAAGGCTTGGAGAAATCGAAAATGAGATTTTTATTACGTTTGAACCTAAGTCAATGGAATTTATATTTTCCTCTCACTTACGTCTTTGTCTACTTCTTCGTCGGTTTAACTCCGATTCGTTTCTTTGAATTCTTTATTATTTCAAATCATCAATTTTAATATTTGATTATAACCGAACGGATTTTACTCATATTACATTCTATGGATTAAAACCTTTATGTTTGTGTATTAATTCACAAGTAAAGAAATAAGCTATATTATTTAAGCATACCTGACCTATTTCAGAACTGACGATAGTGGACGTGAGACGAAACTTCGGTTTCGGTAAAAAAGCAACGAAAACCAATAAATATTATATTATAAACAGTGAATTATGCGCACGGGCCAAGAAGTAGCTACTATTGTGTAATATCCATTGTGTAATATTTTTTTTATTAATGAAATTACAAACTATGTTTGTTTGTTTATGTTTAACGGCGTAAAACCCATCTGGTTATCAACGCCGAGGTAATCTTAATTTTATATAGTGATTATACATTTATGTTATTATTTTTATTTTATTCTTTATTTTTTTTTCTTTATTTTTATTTTTTTTTATTTTTTTTTTCCTCCCCCTTCGCCTTTGTTTTTCCCCCCTTATTTATTTATTATTATTGATATATATATATATATATATATATATATATATTTTTTTTTTCCCTTTTCTCTATTTCTTTATTTTTATTTGTATAAAGTTTTTGCCTAAAATTTTACTTCCGTTCGAGTATTCTCGTATGAGGTCATATATATGACAGTAATTGGTTTGCTTTCAAAAATCTGAAAAGCGATTCTACGCTTCCATTGTCATCTCTAAGGATCTCTTTTATATCGGGTTTCAACCCAAATCTATTAAGTTGCGAGGTGAAATGTTGGCATTCCTGGAAGATGTGACTAATTGTTACGGTGCTACTACAATATCTACATTTCGGTGGGGGCTCCTTAGTGATGAGATAAGAGTGGGTGAGTCTAGTATGACCGATCCTAAGGCGGGTCAGCACGACCTCATCTCTACGGCTTTTACGGACGGATGTAGCCCAGGGCTTCACCTCTCTCTTTATAAGCTTTAACTTACTTGGTAGGCTCTCATTCCACATCGATTGCCACGCATCTTTAATTTCCTTTTTGAGCGGCTTACTTAAATCTGACGGAGTCAAGATATCTTTTCCACGGCCGGGAAGTGCGAGTGCCTCTCTAGCAGCCTGGTCGGCCATTTCGTTTCCCACGATTCCCACGTGACTCGGAACCCATACGAACTTGACCGACATACCTAGATTTTGTAGAGTTGATATGTAGGAGTGTATGAGCGATATTTTTTGGTGTTCCGGATACATACTATCCAGGCCTTTCAGAGAACTTAAGGAATCTGTAACGATAACTATATTTTGGTGTTTTATGGACATACAGAAATGAAGAGCAGCCGCAATAGCATTTAATTCGGCGGTATATATATATTACATAATTTATTTAGTTTAATTTTATAAGTAGAGTCGCTAGTGACAAAGGAGGATGCTGCTGATAGTGTTGATTTAGATCCATCGGTATATATTACAAAGGCATCGTGAATGTTTTGGAGAATACGGGAAAATTGAGTTTTGTATTCAGATGTTTCGGTTCTGTTTTTGGGAAATTTAGCGAGGTTAGAAATTATTTCCGGGCGTTGGTTGGTCCAAGGTGGTTTTGTATTTTCATATTCGGCAATTTTTATAGTTTTTAGGAAGGAGATAGCTGAGGAGATTCTATCTCCTAACGGTAGGGTTGCGTTGCGTTTTTCACGGAATAAAGCGGAAAATTTTGAATTGAAAATATATTTATGGGTCGGATGTTCTATTTGAGGATATAATTTTGAAGCGTATGTTACGGCTAGTTTCAATCTTCTGAATAGAAGTGGGGAGTGTCCGGATTCCGAGCATAGGCTAAGTATAGGGCTGGTTCGGAACGCTCCTGTCGCGATTCGTATTCCGGCATGATGCACTGCATCTAGCTTTCCTAGTACTTGTGGACGGGCGGAGCCATAAACAAACGATCCGTAGTCCATTTTTGATTGTATCATTACCTGGTATATTCTAAGTAAGGTGACTCTATCTGCCCCCCAGGATGTACGGCTTAATACACGAATCATATTTAATTTATTTGTAGCTTTTGTTTTTAGGTCAGAAATGTGGGTTTTCCAGGTTAACCTTTTATCGAATGTTAATCCAAGAAACCTGTGGTTATCGGCGTATGGTATTTTGGTGTCTCTTAGAGTTAGATCGGGAGATTGGGGTGTATTTCGTTTTCTGCTAAAATGGATGCATTTTGTCTTTTCTACAGAGAATTGTATTCCGGTACTGTTTGACCATTTTACAAACTATGTATCTATCATAATAAATAATACTTGAATTAAAATAAGCCATGAGAGATATATAAAATGGCTGAAAATAATTTTATAATATACCTAGGTTGACGCTGAATATATTAGAGGACCACCGCTCTACCATTATTAGACTAACACTCCCGTAAGACTAGAATATGTTGTGGGTTTACTGTAACCATGTCAGCCGTGTACTTTCATGCCCTGAGCATTAAACCAGAGTAGAAATTTCATCTATTATGTTGTATATTTCTTTAATATTTACTTAGTTACATAAATTAAATAATTAAATCGATGAAGGCGACAGACAAAAGGTTTCCTTACTTAAAACACCCTAATAAATGAATTAGGCCAGGGAAGAGGTACTGTTGGTTACTTTCCTAATCCATGCCTTCCTTACATGTAATTTTTCTAAGATATCGCCAGCACATTTACTGGTTGTTGATATTGGTTAACAAGCTTAAACTATTATTCGAAGTAAAGAAAAGGAATGTAATTAATTAATAATTTTATTTACCCAGATTTCTTGATTCTATAGAAAATAGATAAGAAGATGAAAAATAGGTTCATAAAATGACATTTTACAGACGATTGATTTCGTGCACAACTAATGGATCAACACCTATTACTAAAATATTTTGTATGAATATTATTATAATTTTGTCACTTACTGTTATCTTGTTCGAATCATTTACCACCTTAAAACTTGCTCTCTTATTATTTAATTATATTTTTGTTAAGTGTAAATAACAAAACAAAGTGAGTTACTAAACCTTGTACCACAGAAGATTATATATTATCTAATAATTTTATAAATTAATTTATATTAGATCTAGTTTTGTCTTGCACTTTTTTCTTACATTGCTAACAATATATTTTATTATTATTCTTATTTATTTCTGATTTGTAACTGTCAACAAGATACTGAAAAATCAGCAAATGAGAAGGCTATTAGCAATTATCTATCAGATAACGGAATCACCTCGGTAAGTGACTAATGAAACTCTCTTCTCTCTTTTGAAACTTTGATTGTCCATTATATTAGTTTTTTTTTTTTTATAGTTATGACGTGGATGTGTACAACCATCAATATAACTATTGTAATTGATTGAGAAGAGGAGACATCTTCAATCAAAGGGTTAATAGAATACTGGCACATTTACTTTATAAGATATTCCAAATCAATATACATATATTTTATTTATTTTTCAATTGAATAAGAAAGCGAAAAATATTATGTAAATCTTTTAATTTATAAAAAAGACGAATACTGGGATAAATAATGTGAAATGGCGGCTACAGGTGCCAGATAACCTCTAGAACGTCATACCAAAATGGATGGCCTAAATTTTTCACTCCGAATCCTCTCTTGGCTTAATTATTCTCAGCTCCCTTTCGCCTCGCCGTTCATTAACCGAGAGAACGAATTAGGAAAGCGAGAGGAATCCGAGGAAGGGGAATGACAGACTAAGGGTGGGGGGGTTGAAATCACAGGTCAACTTCATTATTAGATCTCGCCGAAGGTCGAGAAAGAATAATTAACGCGGATTGTTTGCCTTATCCAGTTAGCAGTCTTGGAGTTGTACCTTCTTAACCTGTCCGTTCCTCGGGTTGTCCTAACTCGATTTCGGCGGCACCCTCTTTTATGAAGGGAACAGGAGTAAAATTACGCATAGAACAGAAGTAAATCGACATAGCCGAAAGGGAACAATAATAGTCTTGAGTATTTCTTATAGTCAAAGAAATAATAACGCTATATTCAAAAGTGTTTTTACTTTTATAAAAATGTGGTCTATGTATTCGCTTTTGTTATAATGCATGTATCACGGACGACTGGACATATGATTGGGAGCTCGAAGATATTAAGTTCAAAACCCGGAGTCAGGGAACATTTAATATAATACTCGACATTAATGTCCCCCACCCTATCCCTCGAACAGCCTAAGAGGCGAGGAAGAAGAGTAAAAAAAAAAGTATTTACTAAAAAAATATTACTTCTATAAAAAAATATTGGACTAATTTAAGAAAATAACACTATGATACTATTGATCTGATCCTGTCTCCATTACCTTTTAAATCTAGTAATGCGACAGTGCGAAGAGCACCACCACAGTAGCTGTTGAACCCAATATTGTTCCCAAATTAAAGATCCCAAAGAATTGTACAATAAGAGCATTAAACAAATAAAGTGTATTTGATTGGTAACGGTGGGCGTACTTATACCCAACGTATCAACCCACCGCTACCGCACCCCGTATGTCGGTAACGTCCTGGAAGGGGGAAAGAAAAAAAAAGTGCGAAGAGCACTGGGATCTCCTAGAGTCTTGTCTTGCCTCCCACAAGAGAGTGGTAAAGTTCGCCACGGAGATTCCTTGACAGAATGTAAATATTGTATATTGGAATGCATGCTTGTGTGTGTATTTTATTTATTTTTTTTTTATTATATGTACATAAAAATATTATTTTTTTGTGCTTTAATATTTTTCTACTTGTTTGTACTTTAGTTTGTGTGAATGGATGATTCATAGATCACTGATACTAAATGTCCTCCAGTATGGCAGTTTTCATTAATTTTATTTTCAGTAAATAAATAATAATAATAAATAATACTGAAAACGAAAAGAAAGAAGTAAAAAAAAAAAATTTTAAGTAAAAATCTATCTAAAAAACAAAATTAGCTACAGAATCCGTGTGTTAGTGTGAAACTTTATTTTTAGGGTAGTTATGTGTCGATTGGTGTAGGTCACGAGGAAGGGTTTTGTTAGTCGAGTACCAGGTTGCGTTGGTTATGAGACGTAATAGTTTTTATTATAACATTTTAATTTTATTTAAATAGGTATAACTATCGTATATCTGCGGGCAGTACGTATGCTTCTATAATTCCTTTTTTAATGTCGAAGTTTCTTAAAAAAGTGGAAAAATTGTTTTAGTCTTTTTTTTTTTTTTTTTAATTTCCTTTGTTTCATTTTAACATAAGGACCTTTTGCGAACCTGTAATGTGAAAATTTAATGTATTTCGATCCATCATTATTCAGTTTACAAACAACACTTGCATATATTATATGAAATTGTCGAATATGATTAATTTTATTAAACATTGGAGAATATGATTTTATAACTGTAAAAAAAATCAAAATTTATTACTCCACCGAATGAAAAAAAAAAATATATGTATACTGCGTCACAACAGATATAAAGATGAAAATCATCCTTTTTAAAATAAATTGCAGTTTAACATCTATGCATATTAACGTAAAAGAGCCATATTGAAAAGCTCTTTGAATAAAAAATTTAAAAGTAAGTATAATATAAAAATCAAATATACAAGGAAGCTGCCTCAAGACATTGTAATTGTGTTTGCAAAACTATATCGGAGAACTGTTTAATGAATTTTTTTTTTTTTTTTGGTAATATTTCTTAATCTATTTTGTTTATACTGATAGTATTAATAATTTTGTTCGTCTTTTTCATTGATAATTCAAATTTAATTTTTCTTAATGTATAAAAGAAGAAAAACTAAAAGATAACAAGGATATTTCAATAATCCCTTTCGGAAAAATGTTATAATTCTTCTTTACTTTAAACTTTACAATAAAATAATTCTGTTATCAGAGCAGGTATTCATAAGAAAATACATCGAAATTTATCAACATAAATTGTTAACATAAACTGAGGCCTTAGCCTAGATGCCAGTGGGGAGGGGGAAGGTGTTAGGCAAAGCTCGGCAGGAATTTAAGCCCTCAAACTAGAAATTACAACAATCTGGATGAGTAGCATGCCCTAGCTTCCCTACCCTAGGCCATAGGGCACAAATTGATATTGGCGAAACACATTTTTTTTTTTTAAATTATATTTATTTTTATTTTTTTAGCATAAATAAATTTAATTTTAAAACATATTAAAAGAAAATTACATTATGGTAGTAAAAATATCTGTAAAGTATGGTGTTTAATTGATAAAAAAACCTAATATTTTTATCAAAAAGTTTATTTGCTATTCCGGTGGAGTCTTACACAGTACAGTGCCTCAGACTAACCCTTATAGAAGGATGACATGGGGCTCGTACGTTCTAATGAAAATGGACACTCCTAACAAACGACTAAAGCTACTTTACCCACTTTTTTCTAAATCCTCAAAATTAAGACTTAGGCAGGAACTAAATACGTACACATACTTACTTAAACCTATACTGTTCACAAGCCCCATCCTTAGTCTGTGCTCGGAATCCGGTATGCCACCCCTTCTGTTCAGAAGATTAAAATTAGCGATTAAATGTGCCTCAAAGTTATACCTACAGACAGGACATCCTTCTCACAAATATATTTTTTCACCAAAATTCGCTTCCGCGTTTCAACAAAAACGAAATTCAACTCTTCCGTTATCAGAAAGAATCTCCTCGGCCATCTCCTTCCTCAAAACAGTAAACCTTTGTCAATCCGAAAATACCACCTTGGACCAACTAGCACCCCAAAATAATGTTAGACCTTACTAAATATTCAAAGAATAGTACAGATCCAGCTGAATACCAAACTCATTTCGCGCAGATCATTCAAAATAACCGGAAACTTTCATTGTTTACACAGACGGATCAAAATCAATACAATCAACAGCATCATCCTTCGTTACAAATGACTCCACATATAAAATCAAACTACATAAATTATGCAATATATACACCGCCGAACTTAACGCAATATCAGCAGCACTCCGCTTTTGCATGGCAATAAACCAACAAAATATTTTAATTATTACCGACTCATTGAGCTCATTAAAAGGCCTAGATAACATGTATCCAGAAATCCTAAAATCTCCCAAATTCACTCTTATTTAACCGACCTAAAAGACCTGGGTAAGGCAGTAACGTTTCTATGGGCCCCGAGTCACGTGGGCATCGCTGGGAACGAGCTAACCGACCGAGCTGCAAGAGAGGCACTTACCCTACCCGGTCCTGGCAAATGCTTCCTAACTCCATCAGATCTTACCAAGCCCCTCGAAATGGAAATAAAAGATGCCTGGCAGTCGATGTGGGACGAGAGTCCTCCAAGCAAACTAAAAGATATAAAGAAAGATGTAAAACCGTGGGGTACATCCGATCGAAAATGCCGTAGAGAGTAGGTCGTGTTGACTCGGTTGAGGATCGGTCATACGAGACTTACCCACTCCTACCTCATCTCAAGGGAAACACCACCGATATAAGTACTGCGGCGGCACTCTCTCCATAAAACATATCTTCCAAGATTGCCCATATTACACAACCAAACTTAATAGCTATGGACTTAAACCAGAATTAGCAGTTCTTAGAAATGATAGTAAGGAAGTAGAGTCAGTTTTCAAATTTTTAAAAGCAACCAACCTACTGTCAGAAATTTAACATATCCAATCACTACGGGAAAATTGGTTATGATAAAATGATAATATTTTAAGGAAATAATATTAATATAATAAAGCTGAAAAAAAAATATATTTTAAGAAAATATTAATAAAATATAAATAAAAACCAGTTGGCGTTGATGACCATTTTTGGTTTTACGCCAATAAGCACAAACAAACAAACAACCTATACTGTTCACAAATACATTGCTGAAAAAATACATATCAAAAATCTTCAGACCTTTCAATCAAAATTATCAATACTCATTTCAAAAACACCATGGTACGTGACTAATAAAACCACATACGTACTGACTTGCCAGTCAGCCAACATTCGACCAACACATACAGACTCTTTACAAATGTTTTCACACTAACCTACACAAATTATTTTTTTGCTCGATTTAAAAGACTTAGTACAATGAAAGAACAACGTCTTCAATAACTAGAAAATTACTTTTAATAAGGGCAGTCATTAATCATTAGTGGTAGAAGAAGTAACAGTCGTCGGAGGTTGATATCACATAACAGTGCACTACTCCTCCTTATGATGACGCAGAGATGTGAAACATCGAAAAACACTTATAGTCGGTTTTACAAATTAGCAAGAACAGGGGAAACACTGACGTGTAATAGGGATGTTTGTCTTGGGTGGTGTTTGTCTCCCTCTGTTTATCTGTGTGTCCATCTGCTGTCGGCTTTCAGTGGCAATTCATGTGAATTAGCAAAAAGTGCCAGATTTGCTCTTGTGTGGCTCAATATTTCAGCAGATTTTTTTTTTTTTATGTTTCCATCTTTTTTAAGTTGTCTCAATATTTTCAAATGTTTTAAACTTACATACATTCCATACGACCATATTTGACTTTCGAAAGTCTTATTTAAAACATTGAAACATTTTCGAAATCAACCGAATAAATTATTCAACACAAAACAATAAAATTTAGGAGTTTTATTAGAAACAGTATTTTAAATGAAAAAAATTCATGAGCATTTATTAATTTTTCATTCAATATTTAATTCGGAATTGTCCAACCGAATTATTGAAATGCTATTTCAAGATTAAACTAAATGAATTCCACATATCAAAACGTAGATCCAAAAAATAGTTCCTTACCTTTGGTAATTAAGATTGAGTAGACTTTTTTCTTGCAAATAAAACAGAATTATTATTTTATATTTTGATCGACCAATATCGACAAAATATTTTTAAGTTATCAACATTCAATTAATTAATTACAAAAGATAAATACCTAAATACTATTAGAATTTTAAATCAGATCAGTCACGATTTAATCTTTAAAACATTTAAATAATTCATGGAATGGGTGCGTTTTTTTTTTTCCTTCAAATTTTATAAATTTATAATGGTATCAAGATAATATATTTTAGAGGAAAGTTGTCACAGGCCCCAAGAGCGGCGTAACCCCATATAGCCTAAAAGGCGAGGATGGGGGGGACGAAAAAAAATTCTTCAAACCTGTTACTTAACATTTCATCTACTAAGCTCTTTAATAATGGGCTCATATCTCTATGATAATGGTTCTCATCTAGTAGTTTAAACCCCATCGTATTATGTGGTTTAATTAGCGAAAACCCACATTAAACTTATTTGTGTGCACTATTATTATGTTCTGGGGATTTGAATATTTAAAGTATTACCGCTGCAGTTCAATAAAGGCTTGAAAATCCGACAGATTGTATTTCACGACAGTTCCTGGTTCGCGCTTATCTTATCCCCTAGCTCAAATATTAACCTTGTCCCAAAGCAGCCATTTATAATACAACTCAACGATTAGGGAGGCATAGAGCTGACTAGACAAAGAGGGAGAGATATCGACTGTAGAGATAGGGGCAGGGGCTAGATGGATAGAGGCTTTGAGGGGCCGCGGATTATTCTGCCCCCCCATCTACGTCCGCCCCTAACCCCCCCCCCCCCCCACTTCAGGCGATAACCTCTGTAATTGGTTCAATTAAAACAAGTCCACGTTGCATCCATTTCTCCCTTACAATTCTCTGCTTTCTAGGTCCTAGCATCACCAATCTATCGCTGGGAAATATAACGTCCAAGTATCAGAGGTTATGGATGGGGTGCACGTAATGGAATCCGTTTAAAAATTTGCATAGGGATGTTGTATGGAATTCGCCGTTACCGTAGAGCAAGAGAATCCCTCTCAGTATTTTTTTTTTTTTTTTAAGGTTAAAATTTGAATATCTGTAACTGTGATTGATACAGTTAAAAAAAAAAAAAGATTAAATAGAAAAGAGTAAATGAAGGAAATTCTTATGCGAACCAGGATCTAAAATATATAAAAAAAAATAATTCAATTTCTAAAATGTGAAAGGTGGTACAGCGTCAATTCCGGGATCTGGGGAATCTTCGTCCACGAAATTTTAATACGCCTGAGTGCCTTCTTGGAGCTGAGAGAATAAAAAATGAGCTCTCAAGGAATAACACGGACACATTTCAAAATTTTCTATTGACTCAATTATAATTTCTCGAAACTTGGTATAAAACTTAAAATAAAATAAAATACCTACTTGCAGAATTCACAGCTCGATAATTACCGTATTAAATCTAACGAAAAACAAAACAAAAGTAAACCAAATAGAATTGGTAGTTTAAGAAACCCATATGAATTACGGATAAGCAAAAATTTATATTCGTTTAGAATATCTAGCCAGAGTCAGATGCTTTAGGAAAAATATAATAGGCGAGCGATTCTATTGAATGCTGATAAGTGTTGGTTTTGTCATTAAAATGAATATAGTTTATAGCTGATTTTTATTAGACATGTTATTTTATCAGCATGGTTTTATTTTTGAATTGCTTGTTTAGTTTAGTTTCAGCTAAATTTAATCTTGAACTGAATGGAGATTGTAGTTCAATTGTTGCTACATTGTAGATATTATTGTTTATTAAAACAGAAAGACATAAAGAACATATTTGCATAAAGTAGTTCATATATAAACCGTACGAGAAGAAACTAAAACTTTAAAACTCTTAATTTTGAGGTTAGATAGATAGATAGATAGAAAGAGAACTTTATTCTGGGACTAAGCCCCTTAAGAATGACAAATTTGTAAATGATTAAAATAATAAATAAATATCTGGCCATCATAGAGTATGCTACGCTATCTACACATTCTCTTTGTAAGGGGAAACTCACAAAATTAAATTATTATTAATAATAGTAATACTATATGTAAGTGTTTATTAATCAATTTTTCCTACCTGAGTATTTCATAATTAAATTTATCAGCTATACTAAAAGAATGATTCATACTTCTGTGAGTGTAATATTTCATTAACTATGTTAGGAATTTTCGGGTATAAGTAATTTTATTGTTTGGACATGACGAGTCAGTCTCTGATCATTGTTAGAAATATACAAATAAAACCCAGGATATACACAAAAGGAACTCAGATTGTTTTATCATTTAATTTGGTTAGGTAGACAAAGAAATGTGGCAAGATGTTATTATTCGAAACAAAGCTCCGGACAGGACAATGGCTATGCATATACATACATAGTAAAGCTTGTATAGTTTTCATTTGATTTGAATAAGGTAATTTTATTGTGCGAGGGCGACAATATTATCTGCCTCTTTCCATGCAGCTAAGGCTCCGGGTATATTCCCTTTATCGGCCGAGTACACCTTGACCAAATCTCTAGGGGGTCTTACACTAAATTAAAGTGAGAATGAAAATACCGGCGTCGGTCCTCGGTTTATCTAGGACTAAAACTTACCTATATGGGTATAAAATAGTAGTTACTACTAGTTAGTACCCTTGTTATTTCAAATACGACTTTTTAAAAGATTAATTAATTAATGAACACGGTCGGATAATAAACTCAACGGCTACTCGAAGTGATATATAGATAATAATATAGAGCTCAGGAGAAAAAAGAAAGAAAAAAAAGGAGAAATTATACGAATCGGTAACCTGGATCTTTTCTTATCATTAAGACCATATCATCTTAAATATACTAATGCATATTCGAATATCAACTTCAAAGAGATTTTTTGTTCAATTGAAAAAGGTACGGAAATTCAATAAACTCGTCTGGTATTAAATGAATCAAACCTGTCTATGTACCTCAAGGTACAATACTGACTCCTTTGCTAAACATTGTATATATCCCGACAAACAGCAATATACACGATTTATGCGATTATACAAACGATTCATTATTTCTTAAAAATATTAATTTATAACTCAATTATACTACACTTATAAAATGGCAAGAAAAAATATATACTAAATTGTTGTGAATAAAAGCACATGGATTAATCGAACGCATTACACTCTTTGACAAATTGACATTGCTATTTCATAAAGAAAATAAATACCCTTGGCAAACTATTAAAAATTTTCAATTTTCCTCTAAAATTAAAAACTGAAACAGCCTTATATTCCTGAAATAGTTTTTATGTAAAAAAAAAAAAAAATCTCAAACAATGAACTATATATGTGATTGCGTGGTAAAGTTTGTTAAGTCCAAAATGTTATATTTGAGAATTACGCGTTTGAAAATTAGGCTTTAAATCAAAAACTTTTATTAAAAAAGTTTATTTAACTCTATAGGCAATGACTTGAATGTTAAAATTCATTCAGCCAGGTCTCTTCCACAAAGTGTTAAAAGCAGGGTTTGAAATTAACTCTTATTTTCTCGGAAAGAGAATAAAAGTCAAATCCGGACTTTTATATTTCTAATAAATAAATAAAAATCACATCATGACTTTTATTATGGCCAGAAAATAAAGTCCTGATAGGATCTTTATCACAATGATAGCTAATATAAGAGTCAAAGCTCGATTTTAATTATTTAAGGATGAATTTATTAGCGTTTTTATCGGATTTCTTCATATTGTTGTTCATTATTGGGTTAACCGTTTTTATGGAAATCTTATAGGGTATAATAAATTACCTTATATCGATCTTAAGATCGATTATTAGATTATCAAGGCTGCTGATAATGAAAAAAATATCGATCTAAAACCTCAGGCTCGCTCAGGTATCGATTACAAATTATTCGATATTTACAACATTGGGGACGATTTCTAGGTTTATTGGGGTGCTGATTATGAAAATGATATCGATTTTTCGATTACGCGCTCAGGTATCGACTTATTTCAATTTACGCGATATAAACGATATTGGGGTCCACTCGTAGGTTTTTTGAGGTGCTGAATTTGAAAATGATACCAATTTTTCGATTACCTGATCAGGTATCGATTTATTACAACTTGCGCGATATAAACGATATTGGGGTCCACTCCTAGGTTATTTGAGGTGTTGAATTTGAAAATGATATCGATTTTTGGATTACGTGATCAGGTACCTATCGATTTATTTCAACATACGCGATACAAACGATATTGTAGTCCACTCATAGGTTTTTTGAGGTTCTGAATTTGAAAATGATATCGATTTTTGGTATACGTGCTCAGGTATCGATTTATTTTAACTTACACGATATAAACGATATTGGGGTCCACTCCTAGGTTATCTGATGTGCTGAATTTGAAAATGATATCGATTTTCGGATTACGTGATCAGGTATTGAGTTAATACTACTTAAGGAATATAAACGATATTAAAGTCGGCATTGGGTTATGGAAGGTGTTATAGATAATAAACTATATACGATTTATTAAATTATTGATTAATTTTATGAAAATATTCAAAATGTATGCAACTTTGACCATAATATAGTTATCATCGTGTTGGTTGTTATATATTGATACCTGAGCGCCTATTAATAATAACTATATCATTTCCAAATTCAGCACCTTCCATAACCTAATGCCGACTTTCAAATCGTTTATATCGTGTAAGTGTAAGTTAAAATAAATCGATACCTGAGCACGTAATCCAAAAATCGATATCATTTTCAAATTCAGCACCTCAAAAAACCTATGAGTGGATCACAATATCGTTTGTATCGCGTATGTTGAAATAAATCGATACCTGATCACGTAATCCAAAAATCGATATCATTTTCAAATTCAGCACCTCAAATAACCTAGGAGCGGTCCCCAATGTCGTTTATATCGCGCAAGTTGCAATAAATCGATACCTGATTACGTAATTCAAAAATCGATATCATTTTCAAATTCAGCACCTCAAATAACCTAGGAGTGGACCCCAATATCGTTTATATCGCGCAAGTTGTAATAAATCGATACCTGATCAGGTAATCGAAAAATTGGTATCATTTTCAAATTCAGCACCTCAAAAAACCTACGAGTGGACCCCAATATCGTTTATATCGCGTAAATTGAAATAAGTCGATTCCTGAGCGCGTAATCAAAAAATCGATATTATTTTCATAATCAGCACACCAATAAACCTAGAAATCGACCCTAATATTGTAAATATCAAATAATTTGTAATCGATACCTGAGCGAGCTTGAGGTTTTAGATCGATATTTTTTTCATTATCAGCAGCCTTGATAATCTAATAATCGATCTTAAGATAATTTAAAATCTTATAAGGTAATTTATTATACCCTATAAGATTTCCATAAAAACAGTTAACCCAATAATGAACAACAATATGGAGAAATCCGATAAAAAAGCTAATAAATTCATCCTTAAATAATTAAAATCAAGCTTTGACTCTTATATTAGCTATCATTGTGATAAAGATCATATCAAGACTTTTATTTTCTGTCCCGAAATATAAAAGTCATGATGTGATTTTTATTTATTTATTAGGAATATAAAAGTCCGGATTTGACTTTTATTATCTTTCCGAGAAAATAAGAGTTAATTTCAAACCCTGGTTAAAAGTCTTCTAAGTTAAGAGGAAGCATATAAAAAAAATATTTCTTTGTATGGACTTCACAAAGCAAGCAAATATATGTGTGCTTGCTGGGTGACAATTCTGTGAGTTAAAACATTTTTATTGAATGAAAACTAAAATTTTCAATGCCACAAAAATTATGATAAAACAAATAATGAAACAGGTTACAAAAATTATCACTTTGTAACAAAGAAATAACTATATGACTTGAGCTTCAGAACAAGACTAAGGGCCGTATTTATGAACGTTCCTAAGGAAGCAGTTGAGGTTACCTTAACTGATTCCTATGTTAAACTAACCTTTAAGCTCAAGTGTTCCTTTAGATAATTCTCATTTTATGAACCTTCCTTTCCTTAACCCGGCGTTGGTCGCGTTGTGAGCATTTTGCTCACACTTGCCGAAAATCTTGTGTATTTCGCTTATTTCTTTTTCTTTAATTCTGATATTTTTTCTATTTGTCATTTATACATTAACTCACTTTAGGAAGTTGCTTTTGAAAAGAAAAAATTGCCGCGCTAAGCCCCAATAAAACGTTTTGTTCGAAAAAACGGGAGCGTGAGCAAAATGCTCACAGCGCGACCATCCGTGACACAGAACTGAGCCACCGTGCGGGTCGCTCCGAGACCTGCACGGACATGTCCATCTCCGCTGTAATGAGCCCGTTTTTGTTTGTTTTTCTTTGATAAAGTATTGTAACTGTTCTGCTTGTTAGTTTAGTTCGGAAAATGAGTGGAACAAGATGTGCTGCGAAGATATTACCGCTTTTGGAGGATCGTCCGGAAGAAAAAAATGACTAAGTATTTTCGTCTATTCTCTTAGATTTTTTTAGTAAAAGCTTAGATTAGTTTTTATATTTTTGAGTAAAATGGGGTATTTCGTTTTTAGATTGTTATTCGTTATTGTTTACATTATATTCTTCCTATTCCACGGTACCAACTTCATGCGATTTTTTATATTTTTATAATTTTTTTTTCAACTAAAAATTTCGTATTTTTCTTTTTCTAATTTTGGTTAATGTATGCTACTGCACTTTTCTTACAGTAACTACTTCTTTTTTTAACTAAAAATCGTGTTAATAAAGCATTTTATTCTTGTTATTAAGCATTTTACTCTCTTCTATTCATTCCCCTCCTATAAATAAATTATAATAAATGCATTAAACTGATTAAAACACCATAAGTAGATTAATAATTTAATGATGAACATATTCTAAATTAAAAGAAACAAAAATATGACGAAGAATGCTGCTGAAAAATAATAGAATAGCCAAATATTGAGGTGTGAGCAATTTGCTCACGCGCGACCAACGGTGTCCCACGTTGGGGCGCGACCAGCGCCGGGTTAACTAAGTATGCCTTTATTAATGTGCAAATTTAAGGCCACCTTAACTAAACAACCAATCAGAGAACATTGATATGATTACTCTGCCGCTAGGTGTAACCTCCCTAAACTGGCATCAGTGTTTACTTCACTCTTGATTACTGTGTTGTTTAGTGTTTTAAATAGTTAATGTGGGAATTACAGCTCTAGAACTATAAGAAAATGATAATTGGAGTAGAAATCACCCAAAGTTGAATAGTGTGCAAACATTGTTAGTGTAAAAGAACAAACAAATGTATACAATGTTTCACAATAACCGATTACAAAACAACTTAATGGATTCTTCAGGATAACAATCAAAAATATCTTTATTATAAGATGAAGATGCAAATGAGAGTGAAAAAGTGTGATAAAACAATGTTAGGTAGTGTTAGTCTCAAACTTTATTTCTCTTGAGGTTAGCTTGGGGGATGAGAGACTGCAACATTCTTCTAATTAAGATGTTTGTGATATACTATTGTATATTGATTATATATTTCTTAATATTCTTCAAAATATTCTTGGATGGTTTAGTTCCAACCTTCTTCATGAGAAGGAGTTGTAAATGTTAGATATGTGTATAATTAGTAACCAACTTATTTTAAAAAAGATGTGTGTTGGAAATGTGAAATATTAAAGCTTCAATTTCCTTAATAAGTAAGCTGAAATTTATTTTCAACAACTTCATATTCTTATACGAATTATTAAAAACTGGTTGTTTACTTTAGAATGCTATTACTTTTGTATTAGCATATTAATTATTGAATAATCTTAGTGGATGTACATGTGTTTTGACATTTTATAAAGAATTGGTTTATTAGTGTGTATTATGATTCTGTTATTTATTTTTCATTTTTATATAATAATAAATAAAGGTTGTCAACCAATATATTTCTTCTCTTTTTACATTTCTCTTACCACTCTTCCAAAAACATGTTATACCAAACTTATCTAATTTCAACAAATTCCATGAAAGCCTTTTATGTAAAATAGGCATAGATAAATAAAAAAACTTTAAAAATATTGAATTGATACTATTAAAATTACATTTAATTTTCTCAAATTGGCTTCAGTCTATATTTCATATCAAGATTTTGTTTTGTCAATGAGTAATTGAGTGAAAATATCTTTACTATCAATAATTAAGATTATATTTCTCATTACAGTACTACTCGCAGAAGAAAAAAATGGATTCACTTAATATTCTTTCAGATCTTTATATCACGTTAGACGTTAGACGTTTATATAATGTTAGAAGTGTAGAAATGGAAAAGATTCAAAAGCATCTGCATCAAAATGTTTGTGATTAAAGTTGTACACTTAAGTAATACTATCAATACCTATACTAAATAAGTATGTATTAATTGAAAATATTACATCTTTTGTTTTGATTTTGCTTATATAGAGAAATTATCTGTCTTTCATTGTGCCTAGTAATAAGAATGGCTACATGTGAAAACATTTGATAAATATATAAAGGAGAAAAAAAGAAAAATATTTCACAAAGATTAAAATTTTTATTTATCTTCAAAATTGCAATAATATTTCACCACCTTTGTAGTTTAGACCTCATATAAATAAAGTAAAAATTCCAAAAAGTCGTTTGTTCTTAATAAACGGTTCTTTTTAATAAGTATTTAAGTCCTGATAATTGTTTTCTGTTTTTATTTCTATTATTAAATAGTTAAGGAGAGGCTAAAGGTAGCTAATCACCTACCTTAGCACTAAGGAAGGAAAACAGATCAAATTTATAGGAACACCTTAAGATCTAAGGCTTCCTTAAGATAAGAAAGGTACAGGAACCTTTATAAAATGAAAATTGTGTTAAGGTTAGCTAAAGATGAGCATTTTAAGGAAGCCTTTAAGTAAGGCGTTCCTTAGGATCGTTCATAAATACGGCCCTAACTCTCAAGTCCATTGCACCTAATATTTAGTCGTAAGAGGACGGGCCTCGAAGGTTCTGGTCCAGCGTAGATGGTACTCGAACATTGTAGTCACAAACAGGAACTATGACAGTTTGTTCCAACTGTTAGCTCCTTCCAAAAACAAGTCCAGAACTATTGTAAACCATTTGTTTTGTTTCACGTCACATTAGCAATACTGGGCCAACTCATGGCACAAAGATGCAAAATTGGTCGTTCTAACACCAAAGTGAACTCAGTGCCAATCGAATTTTATAAATTTCAAAAGAATTATTTTTATTACTTTTAAATCGTAGTACTTTTTTGAATAAAATAACAGGCAAGGAAAAATGTGTGGTTTCAAAACGTTAGAATTAAACATATTTTACAATACTGAAACTTTAGCTCCAGTATTATCAAAGTATGGAGTTCTACGCTTAGGTTCACTTTGGCGTTATATGGACCAATTGACAATCCTAATTCGGAATTAAGCAATTTGTTTTTATAACAGTACATATGTTATTATTTAAATATGTGAATAATTATTTCACAATTTTCAAGTTAAGAGAGAAAAATTACATTAAATAAAAAGATAAAATTAAAACATTAAAGCGAGAATGGGTAATCCGATAATAGTTTAATTTTTGCCCCGACGACCCGCTTTAACCCAGTTGACTTAACCGTCAGTAATGGGTTGGAAATACGATAAAAATTGTAGGGATCTCCTCTACAATAAAAATGGACGGGGGCATATTATCGTATTCTGCGGGGGTTTCACAATCGGCTCGGGTAATGGTCCCCCCCAGCTATAGAATTATGCATAACTACCGCTAGACCGTTCCTCATCTACACGACTCCTTCTTTATAGATGGATCCCTAACCATCCCTAACCCATACTTTGCTTATTGTACATGTATTTTCCCACTTCGTATTATATTAGGAACATTTTTCTTTTATATGTATAGATATGAATAAGTTACATGTATAATGGATTTGCTAGTGTAATACGGGCCAACATCAAAAAACATTGCCAAATGGAATGTTTGGCAATGTATGGAATTGAACCAATAATTTTGGGGTGTTGGGTGTGCTGAATACAAACCGTCAGATCAGTTTTTTCTTATGGACAATGTTAAAAATAACTGTGCCTCTTAAAGATTGTTATCGGGTGTCATTTATTTTCCATGTTTTGAGGTGCTTATAATACGAATATGAACTTGGTATTTTTTAAAAGTAATTTTTTGAATAACTATTATTTTACAATATGCATTTTCAACTGAAATATCATTTTCTTGAAAAAATATAATTTAGCTTTGCGTTCCCTTAAAATATTAAATTTAGAGTAGGGTTACATTTCATAACCACTGAAATGTTATAAGTCTATCAAATCTATATGATAATGTCGCCACACACGATATCCGACCATTTTCCATCGGAAAAAAGGGGGCTGTTATATTATCTTAATTGATATTAAAACTTTTTTTAGAAAAACGTGAAAAAATAAAAAGAGTATAATAAATAAAATTTTATTTATGTGCTAACATGCCTGACATATTAAAAGAAACGGACGAGTTTGTATAGAAAAACAGACAAACATTCAAAAACCATATCTCAGAAACGGAAAATCCTATTTAATTATTGAATTTGAAAACAAAAAAAAAAAACTCTACACATCAATACCTAAACGAGGTGGAGTGATACTTTTCGAGATATTCACAAAAAAAGATGAGACTATTTTAGCCTATTAGCCTATTTTTCAGTAGCCATATTTAAACTATGGTTGATTAAATGTTGAGGCACTTCCCAAATACCAACCTTATTTACAAATGAAATTTCAAACGTCTGAAATGAAAAGCTGTAGATGGGTACCAAACTGTTATCAACTGCGTAAAAGTTTACAGAAGGTATCCAAACCTCAATCGTATTTTCAGGAGGAAAACGAAGCTACATTCAAAATCTGATATGAAGTGGGAAAAAACATATACATACAGCCAAGTTTTCCCGAAATATAGTGCATAATATGACACCATCCAATGTCCAGATGTCATCGATGACATATATAAAAATATCAGATACCGTCAAAATGTCTATAATAACCTTGTTCTAGGGGTCACACGACGGATAGAAATGCATCCCCGTTGATGAAATCGTTTACAATGGAATATTATAATATTATGACAAGAAAAAAAAAATAGATTACTTAACTTACCACGTTTGTTTGTTTGTTTAACGTCAGTTTATGCAAAGGCAAATCGGACGATGCTACAGTGGGAGACCTAAATTTTGCCTATCCAGGTATAATTAGGATAGGGATCTTTAACGAGTACATTGTAAGGCTCGGGACTTCCATTTTACGTCCTATACAAGGGACGGCATAGCCAAGGATTTTTTACTCCCTTTAAAAAATCCTAGTGCCACCACGGGACGCGAACCATTGTAGGTTGCAATGCTAACCATTAAACCATGGGTGACCTCTTAACTTACCATACTATGCTTACGATATTGGAAAATCGAAACATGAGTAATATAGCAGTGTAACAGGAACTGATTACTAATATAATTTGAAATGACGGAGGAATAGAAACCTTAGAGGAGTAGACTGAATTGCTTAAAGATCCGTGAAGGCCTGCCCTTGGGGAAAACGAGCCAGTATAAATCCTGTTAGTTTACCCCCGGTTTTCGGGAAGAGGAAAGCCACATTTTCACTTGGATTTATCGCTTCCCCGACGACACTATAAACATGACGCCGTTTCCCTTTTTTTCCTTATTACACTGTGTAATGGCGGGTAAAGGCTATGCTGAGGGTAACCCCAGAGCTGCCTTTTATTTCCTCAGCTACTTGGGCTACTAGGTAATAGCGTCGTAAACTCCCGTCTATTTCACAGTTTCGAGCCTCTCTTAGTGTGACCCTATAGTGCGCTATATGGGTCGCTGAGTGCGTCGTTGTATTTATTTTATGATGAGATTAAATTTTAAAAATAAACCCGGAAGGATGGCAATGAATAATTCAATAGGAAACGTCGTTTCTCGGTTATTCAAACATTTATAAAACAGCAAAGCTAAAAAAACGTGATGTGAAGTATTTGGTATGTACACTCACAAAATAAATAACTAATCGTAAACAAAAAATAGTGTAACACTAACGTGGGTTTAAATAATATTTATTAGAAGAAAATAATAATTTAAAAAGCCGAAATAACTTTAAAAACTTAACAGAACAGTTAGAAAACTGTTCGAACAAAAAGTCAAGAAATCTTTTCAATGTAATAGACAAAATCCTATTATAAGTTACATTAGTGATGTATAACCATCGATAGTAATATCGAATCTCTCAAAATTTGTTTTTAATAAGGAAAATTAATTCTCCATCACCGGCCAATACCTGTTAAGGGCCCCATCAAGCTTCCCAACTTTGATTGGAGGATATTTCTACGCAATTATACACTATCGAGAGTATCGATGTTTTACGTCCGATTATACGGGAACTGTCGATCGTTTTACATTAAGAAAAATACCAATAAAAACAATAACAATAAAAAAAAAAAAAATAACTAGTTTCATGGGTCGGTAACTGTTTCTATAAATAGAACTTACAATTTTCAAGTTCAAACGAATAGCAAAATCTAAGAATTATTTGGCGTGGCAATTTTTTCTTTTATTTTTTTCTTTTCATCTATTTAAGTACCAGATTTTGTTGGGGGAAACTAGTACCTAATTTCATATTCGTTTCTAAAATCGAAAAATAACAAAAAAATATTTGGGACATGCCTTAATAATTTCAATAATAGTTAGTTACACCTCAAATTCTAGCTGTGTTCGTCTAATAATCTTATTTCATTTATTTTTTTTTATTTTTTATGAATCAGTATCGAAAACCATTCTTCTTGTACAATGTAGAGTTAGGATACTTAGAGAGCATCCGTAGGTGGCCCCTCACAATGTTTTCTCTATTACAACCGTGGATATACATCGTTTTTTTATCTTTTGGTGTCTCTAGATTCAAAAATCTTCAAGATAGACCACTTACTAAATATTCTATTACACTGGCGATGGAATTTACTATCATGCTTTTTTTCGTTGTTTTTTTTTTTTTCACCTAGATTATTCCCTAGTTACAAATCACAATTATTTCAATTCAGAAAGATTCTCTTGCACATTTTAAGCAGTGATCAAAACGAAATTTTGATTTGGGAGTGAGTAAAGACATGTGCACAGAATAGAGGGAAAAAAAAAAAGGAAAAGATATTAAATGTATAAAATTAAAAAATAATTAAATAAAATAAATAATACTAAAAAAAAAAAGAAGCAAAAATATATAAATTAAATGTTTAATCTTGGAAGAAATTCATGCATCAAGAAATAAAACTACAAATAAAAAAGAAAAATTAAACAAGTTGACTAATGGACATCAGTTCAATCATTAATCATTAACTGACATCAATTCAGTCATTAACTATTAACTAACTGTAATTTTCGATTGTAAACCATTAATAAATTTACTGGTGGCGAAACTTGCAAATTAAATTCCTCCGTCGGAGTGGGAAGGAAGTGGCTCTATTAATAATTAAGCAGGCTCATACTCAAGGAAGCCCCATTACTTGCAACAGCCACAAGCACTCCCTCCAACTCTCTAACGCTTTCATACAATGTGCAACATCTTCAACTGTCTACATTCATACTATTCAGTTCGACAGTCAGACGAAAGGACTCTATAATTAACATTATATTATACTTGTATACAATAATAAATTAATCCATTTTTTGCAGTATAATATAAGAGTTATGGAGTGAATATTCCATACTGAATATTGCTAAACCTTCGCTGATTGTCTGCAGACGCGTGAATCAAAGTTTGAAGAGAAAAAAAAATAGGTAATGTTATTTCATAAATATTTAATTGCTGTACGAATATTTAAAATATAAAACAAAAATAAAAAAAGTCTTCTACGTATAGTTGGTAAAAACCCCTGAAATTTCATTAAGTTACACAAGAAAAAGCTGCACATTTAAATCATTTTCGACATATCCCGAACAATTTACCCTATAGATATTATAATATATATGTTTCCTGTCGTTTAAAATGAACCATTAACCGTTTTGGACGTTACCTACCGGCAACTGACACAAATCATTCGCGAAAACGTACACCCTGAAAACGTAATATTATACAGTAAAATTTAAGAACCAAGTAAGGAATTGTAATGAAATTTAGGTTATACATATTTGTGAAGCTTCAAGAACATATAGTTACAAAAAAAAATAATTTTTTTAAATTTTATATCTTTTTATATTTTTTTAATTTCGAAATTATGTTTTTTTTTTTAATTTTTATATATTTTTTATGATTTTATTATAATACCTATTTATAGTGTAAAATTTTTGATAGTTAAGAGAACCGGAGCGGATAACGATGGAAATCCCTTAAATTTCACAAAGGTTTTGCCGTTCCTTATATTTAAAAGCATAAAAAATTTAATTGGAGAAGTAAAAACAGTTAAAAAATTACGAAATGGGACCCTTTTAGTTGAAATTTTCTCAGATATCCAATTTTCTCAGATAGCTAAAATGTGAAAATCTACTTAATAACTTTCCGGTTAAAGTAGAAGCACATGGAAAACTAAATCAAAGTAAAGGGATTCTTTGGTGCCCCGAACTAAACTATTGTACAATTTAGGAAATAAAAGATGAATTAAAACCACAAAATATAGCCGATGTTAAAAGATTAACGTACTATAAAAATAATGAAGAACACCGCGAGCCGCAACCGTCATATCTTATAAATAGTTTTTATGAATTGTTTATGTACTCATGTGTTAAAAACTGAAAATTATTTGCATTGTCTCCGTAGCGGAGCTCTCGAGTTTGAAGACAAATTTTAAATGGCTCCGCTCCGGAGACCTCGAGTGCGAAGGGTTAAAAATATAGCTCGTTTGGAAGAAGACCACCACACAGCAATAAGAAAGTTTTCGGTTTTGCTTAAAATATTTCAAATGACATTATCTTGCTTTGGGAACATTCCAGATTTTTTTAAATCTATTGATAAAATTTCGAAATTTCGATTCATATGCTTTGTTTAATACTTATAAATTTATATCAATAAAGCACTTGTTTCCGATTTCTTTTTTTATTTTAATTTTGTCTAACGCCTGTTAAAAAAAAATATTGCCTTTGTGAGAGGAAATATTCTCAATCGGCAGGAGAAAAAAATCTTTTGTAACTAAGTCTCTTTTAAAAAGTTATTTTAACAATGAATTGTTGGGTGACAATAAATGACGAGAGTTTTTAAAAAATAAAAATGAACTGCTTTCTTTCAGCTTACCATGAAAGGCTTAAATTTATGCCCTTGTGATACGGAAATAATCTACCATTATTTATGTAAAATATATTATATAGCCTTCATAATCTGAGCAAGTACATGAATAACATTTGTTTGATATAATTCAATAATATAGATACTAAAATATTAGTACACCTTTATACGTTGCCACGAGCTTTGGGCTTAATCGATAGAGCAATGTTTGAACGCTACAAATATTAATCCACCTGTTTTTGATATAAGGGCATAGGAAATAAAATACTTTGGTCCTTTTAAAATAAAGCAACTTAGCATTTGGCGAATATAAAGAAGAGTGTAAACACTTACTTAGAAAAACTACAAAAAAATAATTTCATCGATGAGGTTGAAAAGAAAAAATTAATAGATAATTATTATGTACATCCAAGAATGTATGGATTGATTAAATTGCATAAAATAGAAAAACCACTAAGACCTATCGTAAATGGTATAAAAAGTCCGGTATATAAACTATCTAAATTTCTAAAAACTGCTTTGGACAATGTTTATATAAATGAAAATTTTGATATAAAAAATGTAATTCAAGCAAAAGAGAAATTGAAAGAGGTTCAAATAGATGAAGATGAAATAATGATCAGCTATGATGTCACCTCTCTCTTCACCAACATCCCCTTAAAAAACGTATATAAAATAATAGAACAAAAATGGGAGCAGATTTCTTTACAAACTAAAATAAAAAATAAAAAAGTGTTTATTGCAGGAATTAAACTGTGCTGTGAAAATGGAATTTTCAAATATAATACAGAAATTTACAGACAATTATATGGGTTACCAATGGGTGGGGTTTTATCAGTAAGCCTGGCAGGACTGATAATGAATGAGTTAATTGAAAATGCAATCAGGAAATCTGGCATAAATGTAAAAATTATGTTTAAATATATTGATGACATTTTTTGCATTATAAAAAACAATGAAGTTGAAAAACTGCATAATGCATTAAATGATTATAATGAAAGGTTAAAATTTACTATAGAAAAAGAAGATAAAGGTCAGATAAGATTTTTAGATTTATTAATTATAAGAAAGGAAAACAGATTAATAACTGCATGGACTAAGAAAGAATGTTGCAGTAATAAAATACTCAATTTCTTTTCTTGCCACCCCTTCCATATGAAATATAACATTCTACAAAACCATATCAATAAAGCAATAAAAATTACAAATAATGAGAGGCTCCCAGAAGTAAAAACAAATATATTTAACACGTTTATTGAAAATATGTACCCTCTAAAGCTAATTAAAAAGGTATGGGCAAAAAATTATAATAAAATAAAAGGACATGTAAAAAATGAAATAATAAAATATAATAATAATATCAGAAAGTTTTATAAATGTACATATATTAAGGGTCTAGGAGAAAATATCAAAAAATCTTTTGAAGATTATGATGTAAGTGAATATAATTTAAGTTTTAAGCCGACAAATAAAGTGGGCAACATATACAGCAATATGAAAGATAAAATAAATGTTAAAAACCAATCCGAAGTAGTCTATAAAATACTTTGTTTGGATTGCCCAGCAATATACATTGGTGAAACAAAGCAATATGTTTCTGACCGGATGTACCAACATAAAAATGATGTGAAAAATATACAAAAAAATGACAAAAAAACAGGTCTAGTGGAACATGTATATAAAACACAGCATAGATTTGATTTTGATGGAGTTGAAGTGATGCATATGGAATCAAGTGTATATAAGAGAAGAATGCTTGAAGCCATGTCAATTTCAGAAAATATTGATAAGACAGTAAATTTTAAAAATGACTCCAAAAATTTAAACAAATACTATGCGGAAATTTTAAGTAAAATTAATAATTGATTGTCCTAATAATGAATAGTGAAATGTCTGAAAATTTGTATAAAAAAAAAATTTTTTTATTATGAATTTTAAAATTTTAGAAAATTAATAAATAGTAAAATATAAAAAAATGTAAGAATTTTAATCATGATTTTAATTTAAAATTTGCAAATTGTTTATTTAAGTAATAGTGAAGTTACATGTTGGAAGGGATAAGGGGACTGGTAAAATAATCCATTTGACTGTGATTCTTACCGAAAGTGACAATAGTTGGTAACTAGTAATAAAATTTTTTAATTTTAGACAAGGGTAGTCAGCCTAATTTATTTAAAAATTGTGGTCACAGGTGGGTAAAAACATATATTTTTCACTTGAATGTTTTTAATTTTAATTTATTGAGTTCAAAAGTATTGTAATTCTAAATTTTAGGTCTTCTTCTTGAAAATGGCTTAGTGCCGAAACCTTGAACCAACTATTGTAAAAATAGTGTGAGGCCAATAAAGGATCAAATTTAAAAGACTGAACTACTATTTTCTTAGCCTCAAGACTAATATAGAATTAATATGATAATATTTATTTGTTAATTATTTTATTTTTTTATAAACGTTAAAAGAGCATAAATTTAAGCCTTTCATGGCAAACTAAAAGAAAGCATTTGTTCAAGCGTTTATTTTTATTTTTAAAAACCTGTCGTCACTTATTTTTACCTAACAACTCATTGTTGAAATTACATTTAATAAGAGCCTTAGTTTCAAAATATTTTTTCCTCCTTCCGATTGAAAATATTTCATCACATAAACGCAAACTTTTTTTCATAAGCGGAAACAACCGCTCAAGTTGGTAGATATTTAAAAATATTGAACAGAGTTTAAGATTGGTAATTGTCGAAATTTTATCCTTAAATATTTATTAGGGCATAATTCTGAGGTCGCTCCTCCGATGTTCATTGCAATAACCCGTTAATTTTAATGGTCAGAATATTTCCTTAAACTTAAAATCACAGATGAATATTTGATTCAAATTCTATTTGATACTCGTAGATGAAATCGTTAGACAAGGATGTGGAAGCGAATCAAACCGGTTAGGAGAAAACCGGTGGGGTAGGCCGTACGGATAGGATAACCTGATTATTCAGTCAGAGTTAGTTGCCCGTAGGAGTTTGGTCAAACCCGGAACGAACAGTAATCAAAATTCACTTCACAGGTCGGAAAGCGGAGCGAGGGTGGGAAAACACGGTTTTCAACTAGTTCGTTTTTATGGAATAATTTCTACTCTTCTTTTAATGATAACCTAAACAGTTTAAATCTAATAGATTCTAACCAAGGTTTTTAAATATAGTATTGATTTAATGCTGTATTGTGGTTTTCGATTAAGGTTATTTCCCACAGACTGCTCGGGATAGTACTTTTTGAAATTAATAGTCGACAAAAGGTTCGCTTGTGACCAAATATTTTGTTAAAATAAAATAAAAATATATCCTTGGCTGCAGCTTAAAGAGTTTTAAGTCCAAATTAAAAAATGTTCTTTTAATTTTTATGCACACGACTTTCCAGATCAAAAAATGATTAGGTATAGGCGACACATTGATGAATAAAAACATTCAGGAGGTGGCTAGGCATGTTAAAAATCTGTAAAATCATCTCCTTAAGAAATTATTATTTTTTTTTTATGAACTTCACACTCTCCACGGTATCGGCACATAATCGGTTGAGCTAACACGGTATATAGAAAAAGGTACAACAAATTTCAAATAAAAAAAATTTACGTCCTATCCAAGGAAAGGCATAGCTAAGGATTTTTTACTCTCATTGGGACGCGAACCAGCGACCTTAAGTATTGTAGGTTGCTATGCTAACCACTAAACCACAGGTGACTCCTTAACTTACCATGGAAATGATAAAAGAAAAAAATGCTTAGCATACGATATTGGAAAATCGAGACATGAGTAATAATAGCAGTGTAACAGGAACTGATATCTATTATGATCTGAAATGAGAGAGGAATAGAAACCTTAGAGAAGTATGATTAAGATAGGGATCTTTAACGAGAACATGAAATCGTACAGACTCGGGAAGTCCATTCTACGTCCTATCCGAGGGATAAAAAAATATATAAAAAAATTATATGGACATCGCTGGACGTTTGTAGATTGATAAATTGATTAAATAAAAAATATTTGCATCCATTTTTACTGGTTTAATGATCTTTTCTTTTGGTTTCGTAAATTAACAAGCAGTAAAAATATTATGTTGGATCTATTTCTAAAAATAAGAGGAAATAATATACATCATGTCTTCCACAGCACAGACATAGATTTAACTTCCCTCTGAAAGCAATCAAGTACAGCTTTTAGCCGTGGATATCGGTTCCTGTTCTGAGGAAAGGACTCGTAAGAAATATTATCAGAACCCCTTGCAGAGGAAACGGACTTCCCATAAATCTCGACATTGCCCCACGAGTGTAACTTCCCCAGACTTAGCGACTGCTGGACCGACCTTCGGGGATCTCAAAGTATCGGAGGAAATGGGGGCCGCTCCCTAATAAAATATGCAGAACAGGTAGGATTCGAACTCGGCCGAGAGTGGAAGTTTACACGGTATTAAACCTGCCTTAACGCGGGGCGAAGGTAGTTGAAGGGGGGGGGGGGGGCGAGGGTAGATTATTAGGTCGGGGGTGGGGGCATATCTTACAGGCCCAAGCGCCCCCTCTCTGCCCCCCCTACACCAAGCCATAATTAGCGATAATAGAGTCTCAATCATCTTATACCTTAGTCAATATCCCTTCCTACCTACTTCCCAAACATTGTGCATTATAAAGCTGCCTCTACATACTACGAGAGGATATACCGATAATTTTACCCAATAAACTGATTACATTCCGCTATAAATATCCATTCATCAAGGATTGAATCAATATTTTCCCTCCTTAAATGTCTTAATTGATTTCATAGAGTCTTTAGAGGAAGTTTTAAGAATTTGATTAACTTTATGCTTCAGCATTTTTACCCACTTCAAATAATCATAACACGTGAAAGAAATCAGAAATATTAAAAAAAAACAAAAAAAACAACAACACTATATTCGAATTCAAAAACATGCGAGCCCCTTTGATTTCACTTTTTATGTTAAGTCAAAAATGGAACCAAAGCTCACCCACCCTCCAAGACACTCCAGTCATCTTATAAAATGGGAATGAATAAGCAGGAATTATAAAAATTACTAATTCCGTATGGGTTATAGTAGCTCGGACTCCATGTAACTAAACTGGTATGAAATCGAAGAGAATAAAAAATATTGATTAAGAGCGTAATCATAGCACGAAGGGTAGATGGACACTGATGTTGATTACGATTGCAATATCCAGCAATCTAAATAGAGGGGTAGGTTTGCGTAATTAGTTGTAATTTGCGGTGAATCACGTCAGTTCAGTGATTAAAAAGTAAGTGCGGTGAAGATACTTTAGAATTATTGTGATATTACACAATAGCGGACGCCACAATTTTTTCTCTACATTTTCCTACATTTCCGCTCTCTAGAACAAACAAAATTAAAACATTATATTATGTAATTACATATTCCCAACTATATAGTAATCTACAAAGTTTATTTTTAAAAATATCCTAACACATATTTTGTATAGTTCCCAAAACGCATGATTAATAAATGCCACTTAGCTGTGTACTGTGTATGTACGTGTTTTGTTCATACTGGTAAATAAAAACCTATTATAAGATTAAATTTCGTATCAAAAGAGCAAACGAAGTAAACAAAATGAGGTAAATAGAAAAGGATGTTAATGCAAGAAAAAATATATAAAAACGTATCCATCTCATGATTGGGTGTTTCCAATATTTTCTTTCTTATTTTCTTACACAATTGAGGAGCTTGTTTCCTAAAGGTACTAAAGACCATTTTTTTCAAAATCGAGTTATTACCCTCCCGGGGGTTTTGGGACCGAGTTCTTCACAAAAATTCAATCAGTTTGGAGCTAAAAGTACTATATCCCCTTGGGAATCGAGGTTGAAAATCCAGTTTTATTTCAAAAGGTACTATATCCATCAAAGAAGGAGCACTTCTATCTGTTTGTGTTCAAAAAGTACTATATCCATTAAAGAGTATCACATTGCCAACAGCATTTTGAGCAGAAAGTACTATATCCATTATTTGATAGGTGTTCTCAACTTTTCAAGCCATTTTCGAAGGTTTTTCAATGATTAAATCCGTTTTCTTCTAGTTTTTTGGTATCAAATTCAATAGAAAGAATGTTGGCAGCCCTGGTGAAACCTCCGGAGTGGCTACGTGGCTACTTTCATTATCATGGCTACTTTCATATCATCAAAAACCGCTTACTGCTTTGATAAAGCTGAGTATTAGTTGCTGTGTTTTATGTTAATTTATACTGAATATAAAGTGCGCAGTGTCCAGAAACTTTTATTAATTGAAAGAAAAACTATTTTTCTGTGGAAAAAGTGCGGGATGAATGAGCAGGGGGACGGCAGCTGCCTACAACAGATTGGGAATGTCGACGATCTCCTTGGAGATTCGTCGGAGTCACCTAAGGAAAAACCACAATCCAAGGCTCGGAAAAGAGGTATTTCTAAAGAAAACTGGGCCAAGAATAAAAAAAAAATAAAAACATTTAATGAAAGAATTGAACCATGCCAGCACGTCAATAAAGGCAATAGCTTCTGCAATTTGATTAAACTCAGTAACACTGACATATTTGCTTTCCGCGACAAGTTTTTGAGCATTTCAACAGCCATTGATCAAAGGAAGTTCATTCAACGAAACATTTCTGTCCAACTTCCGAAGAGATATCGTGTGTCAAACGATTCAAGAAAGAGAATCAGTAAGGTATCTTCCACATCATTCTTCGTCCAGACCCCGACCACGCGAGTGCAAGTTTGCAAAAAAGCATTTCAAAATATTCTCGGAGTAGGTAGAAGGAAAGTGGAAATCGCTGCTAAGTCAATTTTGTTACCCGATGAGCAAATGGTTGAAAGGAGGGGTGGTGCACGACAAAATCAGGTGAAACGCGCTAGCGAAGAAAAAATCATTGAACACATCAAGTCGTTCAAATGCCGAGAACAACATTATGGTAGAAATAAGACTCCTAATCGTGCTTACTTGTCTTCAGCTTTGTCAGTCAAAAAAATGTGGGAACTGTTAAAAGCACAGGATCCTGACTGCGTTTACTCCACCTACTATTCAATTTTTTGCAGAAAATTCAATCTTTCTTTCGGCTCCCCAAAAACAGACGTGTGCAGCAAGTGCACCAGATTGAAAACTTCACGAACTCTCGAAAGTGATGAAGAAAAGAAGAAAATTCTTATCCAAGAGTACGCCGTTCATATCCAGAGGTCAAAAAGATTTTTCACCGAGTTAAACTTCCGTGGGGAGGATACCATCACTATCAATTTTGATTTAATGCAAAATCAGCCACTGCCAAAAACACCTGTGGGAGAAGCGTTTTATGCCAGGCAACTGTGGTACTATATTCTAGGTGTGGTGATCCACGATGGCGAGGGAAATCTTCACAATGAGAACGTCCACTTCTTCAGATGGCTGGAATCCGAGTATGGCAGAAGAACAAATCTGATCATTTCATGTATGTCACATTTTCTGAACCATGTTCTTCCCCGTGTAATGGAGAATCAACCGGCTGTGTCAACTCTACGGTTCTTCTATGATTCATGCGCTTCACAGAACAAAAATTATGCTATGGCTCTTATGCTGATGAAATTCTGTGCTGCAAAAAAACTCAACTTTCAATGGTATTTCCCCGAACGTGGGCACTCCTACATGCCAGCGGACAGAGCTTTTGGTCTAGTGGAAAAAAGATTGAGAAAGATTAACACTATTGTGGAGCCTCATCAGTACGACGAAGTCCTGAAGCAGGTGGGCACATTGCATACATCCAGAGAATTTATGGTACATACATGGCAAGAAACCAGCAAGACCATTCTCAAGTCCGGGGAAAAGGGTTTCAAAATATCTGAAGCCAAGGTGATCTCATATGCTCATGAAAAACCGGATTTCCAAAGAGTTCAAACAGGGTACGGCAGTCCGACGTCACAGCATAAGATCAACAAGAAGAAATTCAGGGACCTTCGTACCATTTCTTTGAACCTGAAGCTGGTGAAAAAATGTAATCAGATGAGCAATGAAAAAATTAACGATATGAAAACATTACTGACTACGATGGGAATCGATTGGAACGACCACCTCTTCTACAAAAACATACTAAAACCAACTCCAAACGTTGTAATTCCAAGCCGACTGCGCACCGAAGATCCTGATAATATTGCTGTTTACGATGAAGACTAAGTTTGATCATTGGAGTTAACATATCTGTTCAATTTCTTTTCTCACTACATCAAGACTGCCTCACGGTTCATTGTTCCTTTTATTACTTTTGAGTTACCATTGAAAACTTATGTGATTTTTCTCTATATTATTATTTTTCTATTATATTATACTGTTTATATCATATTCTATTCTATTATATGATTTATATTGTATTATTATATATTGTATATATATTTTATTATGATATTATACTCTACTGTTTTTTGATATTGAGTTCTCTAAGTCATTTTATATGTATTTCATATTGATACCTAAACGAAATATATTGTAATCGTTAATATTCTCATTGTTTTTTTCTTTTTACTAACCGCCCACCTATTTTGTGCTCAAGCTGCTATTTCTACTAGTAACAACCAATAATTTTTTTCTTTTTTCATTTTTGGCTGGTCATACAGGTCAAGACATAATTTCTGAGATCAGTAAAGTCCATTGATAGGTAAATATTAACAGGAGGAAAAGATTTGATTCCAAAACGTACTATATCCACTTGGTTTGGTTTCAAAAAGTACTAAACGCCACGTTTGATTCCAAAAAGTACTATATCCAAAATCTTGAAATTTAAAAGCTCCCCCTTATTAAATTTACATTTCGAAATAACTTGCTTCTTTTTCCTGAAAATTCAGAATACAAATGTAGAATAATATTAAAAAAAGTTTTTTGACACGGGGCAAGTTTTCAGCTTGTAATGGTTTTCCGTGGATTCCTCCCATTTGACAAAAACGGATATAGTACCTTTTGGAAACAAGCTCCTCAATTATATTTTTACTTTTTTTATTTTTTTCATTTTTATTAATAATCATTTTAACCAATGATACGGCACTTCTAGATTTAACCAGTCTTTAAGTATTTTTTAAGTTATTATAGTTTAAGTAATTTTTATTAAAAGGAAATACTACTAAATCTCAAGTCAATACTAAATCTCCAGTCTATCGTTCCTTATATTTAGTCTGAATTATAACACCCCAGAAGATTCCAGACAAGCGTAGATTATTCTCGAACAGTCACAATCCCGTACTAGAACAGCTTCTTTAACTGTTTCGCCAAAAGTCTAGAACCCTATTCAATCTTATGTTTTTGTTTTTGTCACGGTATTCCTTTTCTCAGCTATAATAAGGCCTTTGTATTCAGTGATTGTAAATAGCTAATTTCTGTTCAAATATAAGCTTGACAGTGACACCTCCTTAAAAATCAATAATGCCAACTTTCTTTAAAATGAAAGATGTGATGAATGTTGGCGAAAAAGTTTTTGTTTTTTTCTATATTTATAAGTAAAAATTTTTCTATTTCACCCATTCTGAAGAGAAACCTCTATAGAGCGGACCAGTTAATGTACACCATAGCCTCACTGCGTTAACCGTTGCTTTTTGAGCGAGTTATGTGCAAAAGAAAATTTTTTTTTTTTTTTAAATTAGCCTAAGTTTTAAAATTTCCTTATGGAATTTGTATTTGTTTTTCAAAATATGCTTTTATTTAGGGAAGATGTAGAAGAATGTTTCGAAAAATTTGTATTATAATTTCACATTTTTATTACTGAAACACAACATGATTTATGTCCATAAGTAATTCAATACCTACCTATATTGCAGGCCTTGATGACCTCAAGGGTTTAACGCTTTAAAGCCTTAGCAAACAACAACCTACCTATATTTTTTATATATCTTTTCTAGAATACGAATTCCGTTAATATTTACCACAGAGTCTAGAAAATATGACAAATAGTTCAGAAAATAGACAAAATGTTTTCGTGATGAACTGACTGGATTCTCACTATCTAAGGAACACTGAATGGGATTGGTATACTACATGGGTAGACCTAGAGAAACTCTCCCTTCCGTGATTTAGAATGAGAATTCAAGGGGCAAAAAGCAAGGTTATCTTGCATGGTAATTTATAGGCAGTACTTCAGGCTATTATTGGGCTATGGGTAGAAGTGGGGGGCACCTTAAACTAAGTATCAGGTTCTGGGTGTAAATCCTTGTATAAAACCTAACGACTACACCCCTCCCCTCCTCTTAAGGTTTCTTCTTTAATGATTATGGGTCACGCGATTTTGATTAAACGCCGTCTTTTTTTTGGCTGTTCTCCTTCCACTAAGGATATTATAACTATTGGCTTGTTTTTTTAACGAAATTCGTTGAATACAATTATGGATATTTTAGAGAATACTTTATGCTTAAAGATTTGAAGCGAATTAGCCATTATTGGTTTCACTTTGGCTTCGGTTCATTAAATAAGTAAATTATAAGGATTTTAATACCATTAGGGCCTATTCACACTATCCGCTCCACTCTCGCTCCGCTCCACTCTCGCTCCGCTCCCGGTCCGCTCTCGCTCTACCCCATTCACACTAGCGCTCCGCTCCCGCTCCACTCCCGGTCCGCTCTCCTAATGTCTTACCATATTCACTGCTATGTATCAGGTTAAGAAATAGCCAGATATAATTGTAATAGCCATTGATAAAGCCACTAACCAATTAGAGAACTCATTACGGGATCAAATAAAGTATATCTTGTTTGGTATCAAAATTTTACATTTTTAATAAGGGATTTAAATATAAAAACAGATGATTAATATTTTAATTAATAACTAAATTAGAAGAAGGACTAGGGTGCTGGTTTTAGGAGGAAACTTCATTTCCTCCCATACCACCTTTAGTAATAATAATAATAATGTTTTATTGAATAATAATAATTACAAATTATACAAAAAAGAGACAAACATTGTACGGCATGGAAATCCGTCTGCCCCATACCACCTTTAGTAAGATAATATGTTAAATTCGGTGCATCCTCTTGTTGTTTACCAAAGATTGCCTCTGGGCTTGGTGGGGGTAAAAAACGTTAAAAGAAATGTAGTTCGGACGCTTTTTGTTTTTTATCTATTACTTTTTTAATAATAAAAAGAATCAAAATTAGAGTTTAAAGGTGTTCTCTCTGGAAGAGAACCTACATATAAATCGTATTTATTTTTATTTTTAGTCTGTTTTGAATAAATGTACAGTGTAGGAATATCTCCCCCTCCAATCTTGGGAGGATAGAGAGCTTGGGTTGTAGAGGACTTCTGTCCAGGACTTCAAAGGGTGAACATGTATAGCTCTGAGTGTCAAATATTAGTAATGTCCCTCCAGAAAAGTTTAAGTGAGTGATTTTAAGATGTCCATCAGGCCGACAATCCTTCCAGTTATTTTAATTATGTGGCGCTATCGGTGAACCAGTATATCAAAGGCTAAAAAGGGTGATGAGAGAGGCAGAAGATCATCGCAGGAAGTTAGATGAGTACCAATCTGTACATATGTTTAATCATTTTGTAATTTTCTTTGTTTTAGTATATTATTGCATTTGTTTTTCATATCTATATATATCTATCAGATATTCTTTGTAATGATTGTGAGTTATGACAATACCGATTTTCATTTTATTTGTTTCTTTCCAAATATAATTCATATCAATTTTCATATTTGAATATACTCAAAGATTTTTATATTTCTATAAATTCTTAACTTGTACTCAATGTTTTTATATATATATTGGATACTATATCAATAAAAAATATTTCAAATATTCTTTTCTTTAATAATCATTTTGTTTATTCTTATTTTCAATATACATACATATATATATATATATATATATATATTATATTCATACTAGAAGCATGCAATATTATATTGCCCCACATATGCCTTTGAGAAAGGAATCCAATTTTTCAATGTTATATTCTTTTTTTGATTCATAAAAAGGGGAATCATATTTTTATTGTTTATTTAATTATCAAGAGAGGAAGGTATTGCTGTAATGGGGAAAGGAAATATTAGTTTGGGCATTTCCCATCAAAATGCTCTGGCATCCCAAAAGAGTCATCTATTTAATTAATTAATAAAATCCATGATAAGAAATTAAATATAAAATCATTAAATAAGTAAACCCCCCATTACATAGCAATAAAATATGGCATCCCTTGTGGGGAACGAAATGCTTGATTCGAAATGCTTAATTAGTTAAAAGGTTCATTAAAATTAATTATTAATTAATCAATTAAGTATTAATCAGGAATTTTAATTAGTGTAACTTTTTTTTTATTATATATATACACACATATATATGCAATTTTAGTATTAGGTATAAGTGTTCTACTTCATAATTTATGTTATAAATGGTTGAAATTTCCTGTCTGTTAAAAGATTTTATCTTCACATTGCTTTTGGTTAGTTGAGTTGTTTTGGTTGATTGTCCATACTTCTTGAATTATTTACACCTAAATCTGGTGTTAGTCCTTAGTTCAAAATATTTTTCTCATTGCTATCTTTGATACTATATTCACTATAATACATCAATATGCCATTAAAGAAGGATGGAGCTAAAAAGGGTATCCTGAAAGTATCGACACCTGCCACCTCCAATGGTGATAGTGGGGATGAAGAGGTTTTAACTACTAGGGGGCAACCAGAGATGAGTCTTGGAGTATCTACCCCTACTAGAATAATTACTCGGTCAAGGACAGCAAGTAAATCAGAGGAGATAGGACATAGCCTTGGGAGTGAAGAGACAATCGTACCTATGGAGGAGAGTACTTCGGCAACCACTCAAAGAGAAGAAGGTTCAATCATAGAGATGATGAAGAAATTCTTCCAACAACAGTCAGAAAAAATAGATCAGCAAAGAGAAGAATTCAAAGAAATGGAAAGTAAAATTGATGAAAAGATAGATCAACAAGTAATGGAACTAAAAGAAGATTTTTCAAATAAATTGAAGGAGAATTCCAAAAGAAGCAGAGAAGAATTCAGAAAGGAAATGGAGATCTTTAGGGAAGAAATAAATGTCCAATGTGATAAGAATAGGGAAGAGGTTCAAACTTTATTTAGGATGGAAATGGAATCTTTTAGTTCTAGGATGGAAAATTTAAATTTAAAAGCTGAAAACAATCGAGAAAGGTTAGGATTTGTAGAAGAGGATTTTTTAAAATGGAAAGAGGACATCAGTAAAGAGATGGATAACCTGAAACAAGTAAACTCTACTTTCAAGGGAGAAATTGCAGAAATAGTCAGCAACCAAGAAGACCAACTGAAACGCCATGAATCCGACATCTTGTTAATGGATCAGAACCAAAAGATTTTAAACATCCAAGTTAAAGAGAATGGGTCTGCTATCAATCAAATATCGGATCAGGTGCAAGTATTAGAAAGGAAGATGGAGAGGGTATCAAGTTGGCATAGTCCCGTTAGGCCTTCTCTTCAAAGTGAATTAAAAGAACAACCTGTTACCACTAAACTCCATAATCTTAAACCACCAATTTCTTTAACCTATGCTAGGGATCCTGGAGTGGATATTTGGAATACTTCCATTCCATCTATGGGAGGTAAAACTATTACCAGTAAATGTTCATTTGCTAATAATAAGTCAGATATACCAACAGATTTTATTAAGCGTTTAGAAGTGGAGTACCAAGTATATGGTAGAAATATGATTCTAGAAAATTTCTTAATGGATCATTTAAAGGAACAGGCAGCCACTTGGTTTGCTATATATAAGGAGGAAATTATGAGTTTTGAAGATTTAAAGTTAAATTTTTGAATAAATTCTATGGTACCTCATATCAGTATCAAGTCCAGGATGAACTAAATCATGGGAATTATAACAAGAATCTCAACCAAACTCCTACAGAATATTTTTGTAACATGGTGATTAGGGCTCGTGCTTGTCCTACCAGACTTGAAGATGAGTATATATGCAGATGCATGGGAACTCATTTTGGACAGCAAGTTGGAGATATTATTAAATTCCAAGGCGTAACAAATATTGAAAGATTTATCCAGGTGTTGGAAGATGTAGGAAGCGAGAAGATCATAAGTCAAGTGAAGAGACCTGTATTTAGTAAGACGGAAAATGTAGTTCAAGAGAAAAGGAAGTTTGCAGAAGAAAAACCCAAGCAACAGGAGTTCAAAAGGTCATTTTATCAGCAAAGAGCACAAGAAGACTGGAGAAAAAATCAGTATAATCAAAATTGGCAGAGGAGATCAGAGTTTAATCAGCCATACAAAAAGAAGGATGATCATCAAGAACCCAAGGTAAACGCTATGAAGAAAGAAGATGACCACAATAATTTCAAAGGGAAATATCGAAGAAATAATTACTACAGTAATAATAATATGGGATCTCGGTGGAACCCTACATATAGAAAAGGAAATAATGGATGTTACGGGAAGAAGCTAGAATACCAAAATGAAATAAAGGAAGAATCCGCTAGAATCAGAGAATTAAATAAGGGTGAAGATACAAAGGGGGAAGTAATTAATCAAACATTCCCTGAACAATTATCAAACAGAAAACAAGATGATCAAAGAGACTGAGAAAATCTTCAGAGTACATCGGATGTGTGCATTGGATCTTTATATAAGGAATTTACAGATTTATTAACATTAGAGCAAAAGGAGTTCCAAGAACAGTTTGAAGATGTTAGATGTCCAATAGTTAATTTAAAATTCGGAAAGATTATGGTAGAAGCAATAGTTGATACTGGGAGTCAAGTCACCTGTATAGAAGAAGGGTTTTATGAGGAAAATAAAGATAAATTTAAACATGATATTTTACCTGTATCTAATTTGAAGATCACTACAGCGGTACGAAGAAAATCTACCCATGTTAGGAAACAGATTATAGCAACAATAGAATGGCAAAATTTCGTTTTTCAAATAAACTTTTTGATAGTTCCAAACTTAAGCGAAAGGTGTATCTTAGGATATGATTTTATTAAAAACAATGTGAAAGAGATAAATATTGAAGAAAATTTCCTTTTAGTTAAAACAGATGATGATAGTTATCAAAAGATATCCTTCGAAAACCCTGATAGTAGAATAATATATAAAGCAAGTCAATATGCTAATTTAATAAATACTCAAGAGGTGAAAGAAGCTAAGTGTACCATAACCGATAAAATAAATGAAAGAAGATCAATTAATGCACACGTACCTGAAAAGATCATCAGAAAGAACCAAAAGATCACTAAGACCACTACATATATACCTGAAACCTATCTTCAAATCTGTGTAACTCAGAAAATAAAATGTTCTACACATGAAGATCAAATAAATGCTTTAATAAGAAATTTTGAATCAAGTTATTCTGGGGAAGATATCCCTGAAGAAGAAAGAAAATTAATAGAAAAAAAACCAGGAGAGTGGGTGAAATTTAGAAATTATCTGTACAAGATAGAAGATCATTTACTAATCTCAAAAAAACTAGGTAAGCTACCTCGAATTGTAGTCCCGACCAAGGTAGAAGAAAATTTTATAACATTGGCACATGAAGCATTATCCCATTGTGGAATAGTTAAGTTGGTAAATACATTAAATGCGCATTTTCATATCAGAAGAGCCGGTGAGATTATCCGACAGGTAATAAGGAAGTGTCCTAATTGTCAATTCTCTAAAATTCCTAATCGCATTTTTTATGCTGAAGCACAGTCGATAATTCCTGACCAACCTTTAGAGTTAGTCAGTGCAGATTTCTTAGGTCCTTTTGTAACTGGTATAGGAGGAGTGAAGTATGTATTTGTAATGGTGGATAATTTTAGTAAGGTGGTACACCTTGCAAATTTGCGTGCAGCAACTACGAAAGCCGCATTAAGAAGCGTCGATCAGTTTTGTGAAAAATATGGAATACCAGAGAATATCTTGACTGATCATGGTACCCAATTTAAAAGCAAAGTTTGGGAGGAAACGCTGAAGGAAAAAGGAATAAAAAGGATTTTTTGCTCAATTAGACATGCTCAGGCAAATGCTAGTGAAAGGATCAATAGAGATTTAGGAAACTATTACCGAGTGTTGGTTGGAGATAGCCATAAAAGCTGGCCAAAATACACCGAGATTATAAATTATGTAATTAATAATACATATCAAACAACTATAGGCGCAGTACCAATAGAAGTACATAGTGGAATTAGAAGAAAAACTCCATGGGACAATGTGATTACTAAGTATCTACCGGAGAACAGAGACATAAAAGAAGATAAAGAAATGAGAAGTCTAAGAGGGAAGGTGAAGAAGAGATTAGAGGAATCCGGTGAAAGAACCCGGAAACGATATAATGCGAGTCATAGGACATATACATTTCATATTGGAGAAAGAGTATTAATCCGAACACTACAAACAATATCTGACCCAACAATCCAGAGTAGTAAATTTATTAAATTGTTTGAAGGACCATATACAATCACATGGAAATATGGTGAGACAACATATCTTCTAGTAGACACACACAAATATCCTTTGTGGAAAGAAATGAGTCAAGAAGAACTTCGAAAAATATGTCGTGGTGTTTTCCATTGCAGTTTATTAAAACCATTTTATGAATAAATCACTAGTTGATATGTATGGAAAAATATCTAATGAGTCTGTCTTAAAGTTTGATTTTTTTTTTTTTATATATATGGTGTAGATTAATGAATAGTAGTCCCTGGTAGGTTTAGGGCATATATAATATATAAAACCATTGGGAAGATAGTTCTAAATCAAATCCAAAATAAATAACGGATGATAATGTATTTTCAGAAAGTATGTAAAGTTTAGGATATTAAAAAAGAGTCATAGCTAACAATCAAAGAAACAATGCAATAATTATTTTTTCTATTTTGAATTATATAACGTATATAGGTGAAGGGTACTTTACGGAGTGGAGGAAACAGTTCATGGAAAACAGTCACACTAAGTGTCTTCACGGAAAGCAGAGATAAATACAATGTCCGGCTGATGAAGAGTCTAGCCACTGACTTCCTATTGGAAGAGGGCAAGGTAAAACGCAGTTTTAAATGCCAGGAGACTACGGAATGACAATCCGTCAACGCCATCATTTGTTTACATAATCCATTTTTTATCAGATAGTTAAAACAATTGGGTATGACTAATAAAAAACTTAAGTGAAGAAGTGGAAGGAGTAATGAATAAATCTAATTCGTTTGTGCTAAATCGAGTGATAATGACATTCGTAAACAATGGAGAGAAGACTTTTGTTTCAATAAAAGTTAAGTTTTAATGATATTGGGAGCAAGTCTAGTCTGGACCTCTGTGTTCAATTGAGTGAAAGTGACATTCATAAATATAAGTAACAAGACTCTCATATTAACCCTAAGCTGAGAGCTTGTGGATATTTAATTTTTATTTTTTGTTCAAGATAATATAGACATTATTCTTTTTAATTTAATTTAGTTTATTGCTTAGAATAATATAGATATTCTTCTTTTAGAATTTTTTATTGTTAGACCAGCATTAGTTTACATGTTTTATTATAGTTGTTAAGAAATACTGTTGTTCATGATATAAGTGTATAAAATTAAAAAACAAATTTCAATTTTCATGTATTCCAATCTAAATTTGTTTTTTTGTCGGAAGGACAAGGCAAATGCTATGTATCAGGTTAAGAAATAGCCAGATATAATTAGTAATAGCCATTGATAAAGCCACTAACCAATTAGAGAACTCATTACGGGATCAAATAAAGTATATCTTGTTTGGTATCAAAATTTTACATTTTTAATAAGGGATTTAAATATAAAAACAGATGATTAATATTTTAATTAATAACTAAATTAGAAGAAGGACTAGGGTGCTGGTTTTAGGAGGAAACTTCATTTCCTCCCATACCACCTTTAGTAAGATAATATGTTAAATTCGGTGCATCCTGTTGTTGTTTACCAAAGATTGCCTCTGGGCTTGGTGGGGGTAAAAAACGTTAAAAGAAATGTAGTTCGGACGCTTTTTGTTTTTTATCTATTACTTTTTTAATAATTAAAAGAATCAAAATTAGAGTTTAAAGGTGTTCTCTCTGGAAGAGAACCTACATATAAATCGTATTTATTTTTATTTTTAGTCTGTTTTGAATAAATGTACAGTGTAGGAATATCTCCCTCCAATCTTGGAAGGATAGAGAGCTTGGGTTGTAGAGGACTTCTGTCCAGCAGAGTTGGGCAAAATGTAGTTACAACTACTAACTTCTAACTACAACTACTTTGGTTTGATTGTAGTTACAAATACAAAATAGTTTGAATTTCGTTTTTCTTTCACATGGGGGTCCAATTTTATGTTATCGGGGATGGTGTTTTTTATAAAAATATTCATTTTGTATTTTAGTGGCGGGTGGGGGGGGGGCGCTCTACAAAATAGTTTGAATTTCGTTTTTCTTTCACACGGGGGTCCAATTTTATGTTATCGGGGATGGTGTTTTTTATAAAAATATTCATTTTGTATTTTAGTGGCGGGTGGGGGGGGGGGGCGCTCTACAAAATAGTTTGAATTTCGTTTTTCTTTCACACGGGGGTCCAATTTTATGTTATCGGGAATGGTGTTTTTGATAAAAATATTCATTTTGTATTTTAGTGGTGGGTGGGGGGGGGGGGGGAGGCGCTCTACAAAATGGTTTGAATTTCGTTTTTCTTTCACACGGGGGTCCAATTTTATGTTATCGGGGATGGTGTTTTTGATAAAAATATTCATTTTGTATTTTAGTGGCGGGTGGGGGAGGGGGGGGGGGGGGGTTGCTCTACAAAATGGTTTGAATTTCGTTTTTCTTTCACAAGGGGGTCCAATTTTATGTTATCGGGGACGGTGTTTTTGATAAAAATATTCATTTTGTATTTTAGTGGTGGGTGGGGGAGCGCTCTACAAAATAGTTTGAATTTCGGATTTCGTTGACTTAGGGGTCCATTTTTATGTTATCGGGGACGGCAGGTTCTAATATTATGTTATCTAGAACAGTTTATACGAAAATAATATTTATTTTGAATGTGATGTGAAAATACGCGTTGCCGATGGTAACATATGATTGATAACCCGAAGAGATAGCAATCGGAGCCAGAACTCGGAGCCAGGAAACATTTAATAATACTCGGCATCAATCCCCCATCCACTCCCCTGGCCCGGGAAACCCCGTATAGCCTAAAAAAAAGTCAGGAAAGTGAGGAACAAAAAAAAAAAAAAAAAATCATTTGAACCCATAATTAAAGATAAACAGTGTTTACAGGGTTTCCCTTATATAGGCGAAAATTTTTTTTTTTAGATATCGAAATGCATACCTCCTATTTCTTTTTAAACTATCCAGACTTACTTAAACACAAAATTTCATCTTCCTACGTCAACGTTAACCCGTGCCGACAGAACTCTGAAGATTTTGAAACTTGCTGTTTTTAACCCTTTCCATTATATAGCTAAGTCAATTGAAATATTAATTTTTTTATGAAATATTTATTAAAAGAAGATAAAATTACTGATCAGGCAGAACGTTTTCTTTTCTTTATTCTCTTTTTTACAGTTTGGATACAGATTCCTATGCTCCTGAACACAGCATAGCAAAAATTGCTTTTGGTCTTCCTTTGGAGTGATAAAACCATGCAAATCTTGCATAAGTTTTTCAAGCTCTTACAGCTTTATCATTAACTGCTCTTAAAGAAAACACTTTCCTTTACGCCTCTGAATAGGAATCTTTATCTTTATCTTTATCCCATGTAGAAGCGGGTCTCTGGAGGAAATTCTTATCAATGTTTAATCGAGAAAATAAATTTGTGCTCTTGACAGACACAAAATCACTTAATGATTTTCCTGCAACAATAAATAAGGCAGTATAATTAACAATTTATTAAAAACAGTATAAAAACATTACTATTTATTGTATTAAGCCCCTTTAAAAACCACAAATCTTGATTTGGTGCCTTCACCGCCAGACTACATCCAAGCCATGGTTTTACATATAAAACCGCATTGACTAAACACATGTCGTTTTCCACTTGTCTCTAAACATTTTGAACTGTGGAATACCAGGACTACTTGTGACTTGGTGTTTTTTTGTTTCGAACACACATTTTAAAACCAGTTCGTAAATGTAATGGCGGCAAGCAAAGAGTAGTAATTCCCTGTCTAGTTTTTGTTCCATAAGTACAGAAGCTCCTTTCAATCGCCCTGTATTAGACGCAGTTGTTTCACAGCACATTATTTGTACTTTGTCATCGAGGTTCCAGTCATGAAGTGTGTTCAACACAGCTTAAGCTTGATCCTGGCCGGAACAGCTCTCCAGTTTGGGTATAGTCAGAAGTTGTTCCTTTTCTCCAAATGAAATCAGAATTGGCAGGCATACTTCTTTAGAACTTCTCAAGTCAAGTCCAGGTAATACTTTTCCATCCCAGTAAACGGTAACAATATCAGGCATATTATTCTGAAAATCTGATTTTATAGATTCCGCTCTATCTTTTCGACTCTGTGTGCGATTACGTTAAATAGAAGATTTGTTTATCGGAAAATCATCACAGCTAAGATCAAGTGCATCTACTACAGCCTGAAATATATAGACAGGATCCCGTATGCTTAATTGGCATCTATCTAAAGCTGCAACTAACTTAGGCGTGATAAAGTCTTTCCTTCCTCTTTTTTTAGTAGTTTGAGAACTTACCATTTGAGAGGTGGATGCTAAGGGTTCCTCAAGGCTTTCAACAGAGCTGGTAAGTTGATCGTGATGTCTTTGCGTTTGAATAGAATCTTGCGTAGTAACAGATGACGATAAACCTCCGATACACATTTGCTCACATATTTTTGTCCCTTCATTCAATTTCCTTTGTGTTGTCCTTTCTTCTTTTTCAGCTACCCTTTTGCCTACACCCGCTAAATACCCTGGATGATCTATGTAAAAACATCTTCTTCAATTTTCATCCGTTCCAATGCATCAGCGTGTGCTATATCACAGTTTTCATTCAGATTCACAAGTTTTTTTACACAGTTAGGTATAGCTCTAGTAGAGATTCTAGCTTTTTCCCAAAATATAATACACACCTGAATGACGAGATTAGCACTTTCACTAACAGTCAATTTAACTTCGCGAATGTTAAAAAAAAAGTACTGCAAGAACTTGACGATTAGACTGTAACTTTGCGCCTGTTATTTGATAATTTACGTCACCAAATAAGAAAACACATTTTTTATTGCTTCTTAATTCCACTGCCATCTTTAAAATATAAAAACAATACGTGTTAATCGCGAGAATAATTTAGAAAAAATGACTAATGCCGTGAAATCGCACCGCTACTGCCGCGCAAAATGTGTACACATGATTCGATGCAAATGGCACGGGTTATCGTACTCCAAACAAGGTAAACATTTATTTCCGAGTGTTTTAGAGGCAAAAGAACAAAACTAACACTTATGCGTTAGAAATTTAAAACCTTGAAAAATAAGGGACACCCTAATAAACACTCATACTGTACTAGATAAGATTATATTAGACCCTGACTTAAAAAAAATCCGAAAAGGTAATCATTATCAATATTATCATCATCAATATTAGTGCGTCCCCCCCCCCGTCACTAAAATACGGCATGAAATTTGTCTTGAAGAATAAAGTCCTCGATAATATTGGACTCCTGTGTGAAAAAAACTCCAAAAATCTAACTTTTTTAAAGTGCGCCCCCTCCCTTTCCGCTATTAAAATACAAAATGAATATTTTTATCAAAAACACCGTCCCTGATAACATAAAATTGGACCCCCGTGTAAAAGAAAAACGGAATTCAAACTATTTTGTAGAGCGCCCCCCCCACCCGCCACTAAAATACAAAATGAATATTTTTATCAAAAACACCGTCCCCGATAACATAAAATTGGACCCCCGTGTGAAAGAAAAACGAAATTCAAACTATTTTGTAGAGCGCCCCCTCACCCGCCACTAAAATACAAAATGAATATATTTATCAAAAACACCGTCCCCAATAACATAAAATTGGACCCCCGTATGAAAGAAAAACGAAATTCAAACGATTTTGTAGAGCGCCCCCTCACCCGCCACTAAAATACAGAATGAATATTTTTATCAAAAACACCGTCCCCGATAACATAAAATTGGACCCCCGTGTGAAAAAAAAACGAAATTCAAACTATTTTGTAAAGCGCCCCCCCCCCCCCACCCGCCACTAAAATACAAAATGAATATTTTTATCAAAAACACCGTCCCCGATAACATAAAATTGGACCCCCATGTGAAAGAAAAACGAAATTCAAACTATTTTGTAGAGCGCCCCCCCACCCGCCACTAAAATACAAAATGAATATTTTTATCAAAAACACCGTCCCCGATAACATAAAATTGGAACCCCGTGTGAAAGAAATCAGAAAATGTTACTACTTTCAACATTAAAGAGCCCCCCCCCCCCTCACTAAAAATTTAAAATAAATATTAATGCTAATGGATACCTGGTCATGATATAAAATGCTTAGGTAATGGGGTAGACCGGGTGAACATGAAGGAGTGGCTTACTAATATTCCGAAGTTAATAAAATTTGGATAGTCATCACATTTGGATAGTAGTTAGTAGTTAAATAATTGTAGTTAACAACTTTTAACTACCAACTAGTAGTTGGTAGTTAAACATTTTAACTACTTCTTCTAACTAGTAGTTGGTAGTTAAAAATTGTAACTACTTTTATTGTAATTGAAAAAAGTAGTTGTACATTTCTAACTATCAACTACTAGTTAGTAGTTGCTCCGTGCAACTACTTAACTTGTAGTTAGTAGTTAAAAATGTAGTTAACTACAGGAAGTAGTTAACTACTGCCCAACTCTGCTGTCCAGGACTTCAAAGGGTGAACATGTATAGCTCTGAGTGTCAAATATTAGTAATGTCCCTCCAGAAAAGTTTAAGTGAGTGATTTTAAGATGTCCATCAGGCCGACAATCCTTCCAGTTATTTTAATTATGTGGCGCTATCGGTGAACCAGTATATCAAAGGCTAAAAAGGGTGATGAGAGAGGCAGAAGATCATCGCAGGAAGTTAGATGAGTACCAATCTGTACATATGTTTAATCATTTTGTAATTTTCTTTGTTTTAGTATATTATTGCATTTGTTTTTCATATCTATATATATCTATCAGATATTCTTTGTAATGATTGTGAGTTATGACAATACCGATTTTCATTTTATTTGTTTCTTTCCAAATATAATTCATATCAATTTTCATATTTGAATATACTCAAAGATTTTTATATTTCTATAAATTCTTAACTTGTACTCAATGTTTTTATATATATATTGGATACTATATCAATAAAAAATATTTCACATATTCTTTTCTTTAATAATCATTTTGTTTATTCTTATTTTCAATATACATACATATATATATATATATATATATATATATATATATATATATATATATATATATTATATTCATACTAGAAGCATGCAATATTATATTGCCCCACATATGCCTTTGAGAAAGGAATCCAATTTTTCAATGTTATATTCTTTTTTTGATTCATAAAAAGGGGAATCATATTTTTATTGTTTATTTAATTATCAAGAGAGGAAGGTATTGCTGTAATGGGGAAAGGAAATATTAGTTTGGGCATTTCCCATCAAAATGCTCTGGCATCCCAAAAGAGTCATCTATTTAATTAATTAATAAAATCCATGATAAGAAATTAAATATAAAATCATTAAATAAGTAAACCCCCCATTACATAGCATCACACTATATAATTTTACACCTTTCAATGTTGAAAGGTTTAAGCTATTAAAGCCATTAATAATCGAAGTTGTCTGTATTCGGATTTTAAATAATGATTAACTTTCAGTTATTTAAGTATTCATTTATTCTTCAATTTTACGGCCAAAAAAAAAAATCAATTTTTCGTTAGTAGAAATAGCTGGTAAGTATACTTTTCTTGATGAAAAAGATAATATTATCAAAAAATATAATAAGAAGAATATATTGCAACACAATGATAATTATTAATAATAATTATAAATTAATTTAATTAATGGTGAAGAAATAATTTAAATTTTTTCCCGAAAATTTCAAGTTGAAATCGGCAAATGCTAAAAATTTACCGATTGTGTTCTCTTCTTTTCCTGATTAATATTTTAATTATTTTTTTGTTAATGATCTGACATTTTTCATAATATACTGCATTTTTATTCGTTTCAAATTAAACGTTATTTTATAATAGCAATGAGTATGTAGTCAATAAATAAATCGGTGACCATTTTATACGAGTACATTAATTCATAGCAAAATATATCTCAAACATAACATGAATTTTTCACGTCGAAAAACCGCGCGTATTGTTGATGATTTTTTTTTTTTTTTTATCATTTCAAGCGTATTCGAATACATTCGGAAAAAAAATTTAAATTATTTCTTCACCATTAATTAAATTAATTTATAATTATATATATATTTTAAAGTTGAACTTTTTTGGCCGCAAAATTGATGAATAAATAAATACTTTGCTAACTGAAAGTTAATTATTAATTAAAATTCAAATACAGACGGTTTCGATTATTAATGGCTTCAATCGTGAACGGTGTAAAATTATATAATGTGAATATGAAAAGACTTTAGGAGAGTGGAGCGGGAGCGGAGTGAGAGTGGAGCGAGAGTGGAGCGGGAGTGGAGCGGGAGTGGAGCGGGAGTGGAGCGGGAGTGGAGCGGGAGCGGAGCGAGGGTCGTGGGCCAATATTGTGATTAACCTCTCTCTATTTCTCTTTAGAATATTTGAGCGGACCGGGAGTGGAGCGGGAGCGGAGCGCTAGTGTGAATGGGGTAGAGCGAGAGCGGACCGGGAGTGGAGCGAGACCGGAGCGGTACCGATAGTGGAATTCTCTGTCTATTTCTCTTAAGAATATTTGAGCGGACCGGGAGTGGAGCGGGAGCGGAGCGATAGTGTGAATCCGCCCTTATACAGTGGTTATGGATTAATGTTTGTACTTGAAGAGACTCCATGAGAAATAATTGATTATTTTTTTTAAAAATTTCAAATTCTATATGATAATTTTTAACCTAATTATATAAGGAATAATTGATGTTTTCCACGAAACATTTGGATGTACCTATTAATTTTTTTTAATCAAAATTCAGAATTGATTAATGAATTAGCTACAGAATATTTTTTATCAGTGAGCTATTATGGAAACAAATTATTTGGACAACAAATTGAAAATAGCCTTACCAAAAGGTTTTTTTAATGAAAAGTTTTAGGTCGTATAGAAATTTGATGTAATGTCAAAATTACAAATGTTACATTTTAACATTTTAAAAATACAATTTTAAACTCACAATTTCCTTTTAATTTTTATATAATTTATCCATCCTCGTGTGTGACATGTCATTGTTTCCTATTATCACCATCTCATTTTCTAATTTTCAGCACATTGCTTACATGTGCGTATTAATTAATAATTATTAATACAGGTAATTAATTATAATTAACGTTAAAAAAAACTCAAATTTACACATTATTATTACATTACTACCCTCCAATACAAGATTTTTTCTTTTTATTGTAATTAGGATATTTTAAAATAATTTTGAAATCTTCTGAGTTCACGAATGGACTAAAAGAATATATTTGAAAAGAAATTATAATAATTAAAAAAAAAAAAAAATCCAACTGAAAGAATATGTCATTTTTGAAAGTTTCCATTAAAACACCAATTTATTAATCATATTCAATGTTCTGTTTTTCTGTTATTTTAATGGAATAGGTTATGATAAAGTTGAATATTCAAATATAAATTATTATGGATAAGATGAAGAAAAGAATTATGACTATAAAACCGCCAAGTTTTTGTTTATAAATTAATTGGTATTACATTGGTAATTACAAAACGAACAGTTTATCCAAACGTAAATGAGTTTTCTGTGCAACATTGAAATTGAATTAGTAATAATTTTCAAAACTAATTAAGAATGCTGTTTAAATTTTATTCCATCATCGTGGGATATGATGATTTTATTTATCACCTAAATCACTCTTTAAAATTGAATGAACCACACCTTATTTATTAATACTTTAAAATAATTTATAAAAATAAATATAATATGCTTCCATTATTATACTGTGTGTGCTTGGTTAGTAATTTAGGTGCTAAAGGGATACAGGAAGTGTGGGGGTTGAATTAAGTAGACTCCACAAACAGCCTTGGTATCAGGACTTCATATCTTCTTGCCGCTACATCATGCTCCAAATGAGCTGCCTTACAATTTTTATTTTTCCTCACAGGCAAAGAGTAAATCTCAAGAGAGTTTGATAAAAATATTCCGTACAGTCGATATTACACGGTTTTAGTAATTACAGGAACAGGCAAAAATTAAAAAAATATATATATAAATGATAACCTACTAAACACGGTAAAGTAGGTATATAGTTAATATGTATAAGGCCATAATATTTCTTTCAAATCCCTGTATGAGCAATCTCAAATATGATGGTAGTTGCATAATATCAAATGGCAAAATGTTATGAAAGAAAAAATGACTATATAATATTTTAAATTTATAAATTAATAATTTATGTAAATATGCTCACAGGCTTGAAAATGACTTTAGAAGCCGAAATGTTGCCTAAATAAATTTCTATTGTTTTTGGTGAATATTGGCCTTATTTTTACTTATTTAACCTATAATTAAATTTTAATCTCGGTTCTGATGATTTTCACAACAGCACAGCCCTTTTAAGTTTCAATAAAATGTTAGCTTTATTTATTGCTCTATACAAAATTTTAGCACTTTCAGCAAGTTTTTTTTCTGAAAGGGTTTTTCTAAATTATATTTTTTGTAATAATATTTATACGCGTGAAATACTAATAATAATTATTAAAATAGATAGTATTCATCATTTACAACAGAAACATAAAATAAAATAGATCATGAAGAACGTAAAAATGGCATTAAATAGACGTTAACATATTATGTTTTGTTAACAAAAAGTTTCAAATCTAAAGTTAAAAAAAACATTATAGAATTTCCGGTGAAGGTTGGTACATTAATTACTCAAAATCATGGTATTACTACACCCTGATTTTTAGAAACATATTTAAGATATAGAAAAAATTAATTTAAAAAGTAGTATCAATAACTTATAAAATAAAAATAGTATCAATAACTTATCTTTAGGATTTATTTTTCAAATTTGGTTAATAGGTCTCAACTTTCATTTCGGATAACTTTTTTAACACGTTCACGCCGGGACTGTTTAATGTTTTCGCTCTATCGGGCGGAAGCTATTCTAGGGTATCATGCAGTATTGACAATCCAACAATAATAAAATAAACAATAAAATAAATAAATTTTTGTACGTCTATAAGTACATAAATATAAATACAAATAAATATAAAAATAAATGCATTTACGTTAAATATTCATTATTTTAATTTTCAGCTAAATAGAAATTGTTTCTACTCTCTTGACACTTTGGCTGCTATGTCAACTGAAATCGAGTAACGGTTCTCTTGTCAGAGAATTAAATATTAAAATTGTGTCGAAACGAGAGCATTCTTTTTTGGCAGTCAAAGTGTTAGAGATCTAATTATTTGGCACAGGCGGCATTCTAGTGTGAGCCACCGGTGGTACACCGGCTCAGATTCTTTCTCGTTAATTCATTATATATCCATGATCCTTCAATACATAGGATAAGACCTTATATGAAGATCATTCCTAGGATATTTTGTATAATTTGATCCCTCTCTTTCAGAATTTGTTTAACCATGATACCATTAATGAAACTTCATTGAAATTACATAAACAAAAAATTAAAAGTAGATAAACTTTTCTTTTAACATCATACGAATATAAGACATTTTTCGAATCACCATAAATAAACAAGGCTGTGGGTGTTTTCTATAAATGGGGGAGGAAAAGATATATTAGAATGTATGTGGATGGAAGGCCGGTGTGGAATCCTAATTCAAAATAAATTCTCTCGCGGTTCCTTACATGGCAACCTTATCTTTTCTGGTCATTTAGCAGGAAGGAGGAAAACAGGAAAAGGCTCAAAGGGGAAAGCGTTAAGGAAAAGCCTGAAAACTAGTCAGCCAAAGAAAGGAGTGGAACCAACCTTCTGAACTGTGTAGCTACCCGATTTCTTTTTATTTTATTTTATGTATTACTGTTTTAAGCAACAATATATTGATTTATTAATTATCATTTAACTGAAAAATTCTTTAACACATACAAGATATTTCTAGAGTTCAAGTCTAAAAATTATATTATATGTTCAAGTCTAAAAATTATATTATAGGCTTTTTAAACTGAATATCTATAAAAAGCTCCTACTGATTTCCCTAATTATTATATGAATTTGGATTAGTTTCTATATCATTTTCTGTTTAGGGGATATTTAATAATGTCTAATTTCTGTAATTCAAAATAGCACAGAGGCCCTCATTCGCTCATTATTTTAGTTATACTTTAGTGATTTCGTTGTTATCGATTTAAACTGGGGGACGGTAAGCAGCTATTCCTTTAAAAACTAGACGCAGAATGTTCGATTTATTTGTTCATTTAATAAACGTCCCTTACGGTACTAAGACTAATCGGAGATTAGATGCTGCAGTGGGAGTCATAAAATTTTTCCTATCCAAGTATAATTAGGATAGGGATCTTTTACGAGTCCCTGACATCGCACATCGATATCTGAGTGACGGACGGCATGGCCAATGATGTTTTACTCCCCTGCACTAGGTAACTACGTTACACCACAAGCGACCCCACAGAATTTTGATTTATATCTTTTGAATATTTTCATTTTTGTTTAAGTTAATCATAAATGTTTTAATTTTTCATTAATTAAGAATAATGGTTTCGTAGTAAATAAACTTTTACATGAATTCAGTACTTACTACCAAATGTACTTAAGGAGGGAAATCGCTTATAGAAAATAAAAGAACAGATTTTGTTGGGTCTAAATATTATTTAGATTCAGTAAGAGAATTCTGCAATTCACAGTAATTTTAAGATGGTTGAGGCTCACACTTTATTTTCCTCCATCTATCAAACGTAATACACAATATTTACAGAAAATCTTCTTTTTCCAATCATCAATTTTTTCGTTATTGAAACGCTGAAGAAATCAAAAGGCAAACGCTTCATTTGCATACTCTAAAAGGGGCAAGTATCAATATGACATGGAGATTCTAACCGCTGGCAATGAGATGGTAATTCACCCCATCACTCATGTGCATACCATTACACAATCAACACACAAACTAACCGCTTACCGGCTTAAAGCCCCGACAACTCTCTTGTCCGAAGTTAATGCACTTTAAATTTTTGAAACGTAATTAAAAATTGAAGAAATAACCCTTGGAGATCGTGGAAGCCAATCAATATTAGGCAAAAATATTTTTTTATAAATAAATTTACTTTCTGTAGCACGAGAAGTACTGTGCACAATAGATTTGTTTTTTATGATCCGCACGGCTCATCAGATCTGAAGGGAGTTCCGACACGATAATACTTCTACATTAGTATCAGGGGAACCCCTCCCCAGGAGACGGAACACCTTCAGAAACAATGAACAAGATAAGACAACGGAGTGGCACCTTAAACATTTTACATGCCTCAGGCGGAATAAGGCAAATATATCTTGAAAATATTTAAACAAAGCGATTCAGATATTGTTTTAAGTATAGAAGTATGTACGAAAGGTATACATATACTATACACAAGTGTCTATATAATTCTTCGGCAACCCCAATAACTCGCAAGAGTTTTGTACACATCACCTTTTAAACAGTAGTTTTTAAACATTATATGTAAATTTCTCTAAAAGAGGAAATGATTCTAAAATTTTATTTTCCTAAAGTTAGTTTTTAATGTACTTATAACTTCTACGAAGTAACCTATCGATATTTTTAGTTATTTATCATAAGGTATTCCATTTTTGTTCTCAAATTTTATAAGAAATATATAAGGTAAACCGTACAGTTATTGGCACCCTTATGACTACATTTCTGTGTTTAAATTTTAAAAAAATACTTTTTATAAAGGGATCAAATAGAAACTTCCTATAACTCCTCATTATCTATCCTCATAAAGACTCAAGAGGTTTTTTTTGGGTTGAAAGTTAAAAAGTTTTACAATATGGCAATATTTATTGTTAAAAGTGCCTAATTAAGTTATTGGCAACCTGTGGATTTAATTGTGAAATCTTCCCTATGGTTAGTTTGTTAAAGTCTTACTTCATAGATGACTTAGAGGACCCTTCAAACATTAGACTCATGTATATCTTATAATAAAATTAGGACTTGTTTACCTATTTCTTTAAGTTAAAGTTGGGGTGCCAGTATTTGTACTGAGTGCCAATAACTGTGTTGTATACCCTAACATTAAATCCAACACTTCTAATAAATTTGTCATTTAGTAAGTATTCAAGGAACGGATAATGGATTCAATCCTAAATAGATTACATCCCATAACTATTTTAAGAATATATTTTAGAAAATGCATAAGGCGAAAACAAAGATAACTATATTTTCTTATTTCTTGGGAGGGTCTTCCTTTGTACCTTTGCACCGAATCTCGAACAATTAATATTTAGGATATTAATATTTATTGTCAGAAGCTGGTACCGCTGTTTCTAATCCTAATAATATGATTGACTAATGAAAATATTAAATTTTATATAAAAATATCATTTTTAATTAATTCCGGTACTAAAATCTATAAGCTAAAATAATAAACCGTACATAAGCATATTAACTCCCTCGATGGATTAAGATATTTATGTTCAATCGACCATAACAGGATTTTAGGTCGACAGAGTGTTTGAGAACCATTATTTCATGAATAATCAAACACTACTTCCGAAAACTCATTAGCTAAACCATTTTGAGAGAATATTGCGGATATTGCAATATATTAGCAGGCAGTTGGTAAGAATGGCCCTCTAGTGAAAAGGCGGCCTGTGTTCACTCCCTTGTGAAATCTGAGAAATAGGCGGGTGCTTTGTGGTAGGTAATAATCTCCCCACCAACAGTACTTCAACTTCGCTAAAGATTGAGAAAGAGGGATACGCCATCGACAGCCAGCATTTATCTATCGCTCTTCTCTTTTGTTCAAGTTTATCAACTACCTGTGTCGTTGTCTTTTCTACCTCTAATTCGACTTGATTTACTTTAGATCATGTGTAACCTCCTAATCTAATCAGCGGATATATTTTATTACACGTATAGTATTATTTTATTTGAACGGACCCCTAACCATTCCTATCACATAACTTCAAACATCTACCTATATTATTTTATAATATATGCAGGTATATACATTTATTTTATTATTATTTATTTATTTTTTTAACACTGCAGTAGTCTATTGCCATTGGAAATCGGGAAACCTCATAAATAAATTTTACTTGGGCCTTTAAGAAATGTGGAAATTTCTGATACTTCTGCGTTTTTGATTGCAGAGTTGCAATGTGGTAATTCCGGTTAAAAGAACAGTATGTTAAATTTAAGTATAGTAAATGATAGGAAAGAATTTGTATCCAACTAATAAAATAATATTCAAACTAAAAGAAATATCGAAACACCTCAAGATAATGATGTATTATTATAAGCATATGCTTTATAAATGAAAACAATTAAAATCATGATGGATCAATGTTCCTACCCTATAACTGCGTATATACCAGTCACAAAGAAAATTACTAGACTATTTGTTCATATTAGACCTTTTTTTTTAGACATATTAGACATTTTTTTTTAACAATAATGCAACGTGAAATACAAAAGATATGATCGAAAAGAGTTCCAGACATTTTTTTTGGAACAGTTACAAACTGTTCTAGTACCTGTTCCTGACAGTTCGAGAATCTTTTACTCTCTTCGGGAACCTTCGAGACTTTTCTAATTCAGACTAAGTATAAGGAGCGATGGACTGGAGAGTTAGTCTTGCTCTGAAGCTCGAATCATGTGGTTATTTTTATGCTACTGTGTCGTTACAAATTGATAATTTCTGTAACTTTGTTAGTTATTTGAGGTTTTTGTTTATCAGACATTGTGGATTAATATTTATAATAATTTATGTAATAAAAATTATTTAAACCCACATAAGTGTTACAATAACTCACATATTATTGATTCATTAACAACAGCAAAAAAAAATTCTAAATCCTGGTGCATATTCAATAGCAAGGCTTCTGATTATTTTGTATTCAATTCAGCTCCAATCAAAAAGGTGAACTCAGAGCCCATACACGGGACTTCTCCCCAACTTAACGAGATTAAGGATGTCAAGTCACATTCCATGAGGTTGTTAGGAAATAACTTCAGGATAATCAAGTTCGAAGTTGAGCTTCGGATCCAGCCAAGACTGATAATTTCAAAATCCAACTTTGCATAAAATCAATGCTACTTCAAATCAACCCTACATGCTAAGATTTTAAAGATGGGATTCTCAAAACGACGTAAAGAAAAAACACGGTAATAAGCAGAACCCATTATAAATATTAGCTAAAGAATCTTAGGGTGCTTAAAATATCTTTCATAATTATTATTATGGCAATTTATAAAAGTTAACAAATGGCTACTTTTTTTTTTTTGGTTTTTTATGATAATGGTTAAATCAAACAAAATTAACGGCTTTGTCTTTTTGATGAAAATTCTTGAGTGTTTTAGAACAATTCAATTTTTAGAAAATATCTAAATCAATTTTAGATCTATTCAATTGCTCAATTTTTACTCCGTATTCAAAGCAGGCTAATATATTAGGTGTATTTTGTATAAATTATTAACACAATAGTTATTGCAATAAAATTGGCATATGAAATAGATGGTTGCAGTAATTTTAATTTTAATAATGACTACATATATGTATATTTGTAAGATGATGATTTTAATAGACTCATACAAATGAAATCGTCATTTTTGTTGTTTTAAATTTCATCAACTTCGTAAATTAAATAAGAGAAAGTTAACTTTTTTTTTCATAATTTTATCTGGGTAGAAAATATAGGCCATGGACGAAAATTGAATGGTGCTCTAACTAACTGAAATACCAATATCCATATCCTAGGCCACTTCAATGATCAAAAGAAGCGACTGATATAGCCATATTATAGAGCAATTATCAGAGGCTGTTTAACATCAGTAAAATGTTAAAATATATGATAATAGTACAATGGAATAGGTTGATAAAATATAAATAAATAAATAAATAATGCTTTCCTTTTACGAGAAATACTTACTGATCAAGCGTGTTTCAAAATATAATTTGCAAAATTAATTTTAATAAAAAGTAAAAAAATTCATATATATTTTTTTTAGTAAAATAACATTTATTTTAGTTTATAATTTTACTGATTTCGTTTAAATAAAATTAATAATTAACACTTGAAGATCTAAGCGCTAAAATAGCATTGTGCGATAATTCAATCATTAATTCGACGAGTACGTACAATTTCCATTGATAAAATATAATAAACTTGACAATCTTTGTTTCGAGTCGCCCATTTTTCTTCGAATAAAACTTAAATCATTGCGAACACTTGAATTCGCGTGAATTATTCTTAATTGTTTTATATAAAGATATCACGAACGGCTGTATTGATTTGTAACTAACGTTATAAGTGTGTAACAATAATATTTGTAAAAACTGCCCAGTGCCCTCCCTGGTTTCCACAGATGTCTAATATAGAGGACCGCGTTAAGGGCCAACAAACTTTATAGTGCCGTTAACATAAAAACACTAGACCTTTCTCTCCCCAACAGATAACAAACGAGACTTCCACATAAAGGGTTCAGAGAAGGAATTGAGACACACTCCCTTTACTGTATGAATAATGTCGCAAAAATAAATACTCTTTCTCAGCAAGGAAAATATTCTTTATATTTTATTTTCGATTTACTTTATAGAAGGGATATGGACCATTTATTTTCATAAATTGAAGGAAAATGTCAGTTACAAGTATTGCAAGGAAAATGGTAGTTATACCGATATCTTACATTGTTTTTATGTAGCTTAATTAAAGTAGTTATTAGGTAGCCAAAGTGTATATATTGGTCTTAACTTTATATTTGATAATATATTAAAGATAAAATATTAATTTATTATGAAAATATGTCTTTTATTTAAGACCAAGTATTGCAATTAACTATAAAAAAATTGTTCCTCAATTATAGCCTCACTTATTTTATTTATGTTCGACGTTTCGGCATTCTAAGCCATCTAATAAATAAAGCCATTTAAGGTTAGATTTTCTTTATAGCTTTATGACCATAAAACTATTACAATTAATTAGGATAAATTCCGTTGTTTTTAATTTAACAAAATTTAAAAATTATAATGGTCAAAAACATCCTAACCTCTTGCTAAATGCTTTTAACTATGTCAAAATTCTGACATATTTTTTAAGTTGTATTTAGCCTATATACTTGTAACAGCTTTATGGCCACAGGAAATCTAGCGCCAAAGACGGCTAGAATGCCGAAACGTCAGACATAAATAAAATAAGTAAGGCAATAATTTAAGACCAATTTATACGTATTAACGTAAAACGTAGTAACGTGAAACAAAAAAACAACATATGATTGAAAAGAGTTCTAGACTTGTTGTAACCGTTGGAATAAACTGCTTTAGTGCATGTTCGGGACTGTTCGAGAATAATCTACGTTTTTCTGGAACCTTCTAGACTGTACTAATTCAGACTAAATAAAAGGAGCGACGGACTGGAGAGTTAGTCTTGTTCTGAAATTCGAATTATATCATTATTTTTGTGTTACTGCATCGTTAGATGACGATATTTTTTGTAACTTTGTTCATTAATTGTTGATTATTATTATTATTATTGTTTGTGTAACATTGTGAATTATAATGTTTCGTAAATATGTAAAAAATAGTTAATCCCACATAAGATTTACAATATTATTTTTTATAATTAAATAAATTTAAATTATTCGTCAATAGCTTAAGCGTAAATCTTTGTCATGATAAGACAAAAATGGGTCCAAAAATCGATTTTTTTCGGCCATTCATATTTAAAAAAACATGATTTTTCAGAATATTTAAATTAAATTTAACATTAGAATGAAATATATATTGAAAATATATACTAGGCCTACGACTGAATTTTGTACCATGCAGCGGATTATTTTGGATAACTGACCTTTTCGATTTCTGGAGGTTCTTTTTGAAATTTCATAGAAGTTACTTGAAACGAGTTTGAAAATTGACGATCTAGCAAGAATCTACTTCCCTTTCAGCGCATTCGGAAAACATTCATAACTAAAAATATCCAACTTTTGAGATATGATATTGTCCTAGATTTTGACCTCGCTGTAAAAATACGTATGAGTTTTCGCTTCCTGAAGATAAAAATACTTGAAAAAATTATTTGTACAGTATTATAATGAAGGTTTGCGTTTGGGAGTTTGGAAAAGCATGATTGAAGTCATCGGATAACATGCAACTATTAACAAATTCTGCTTCTTTGACATTAATGGAAAAATATTTCTGAAACATCCAACAATGGCCGAGAAAATTTCAGTAGCATGTTGAAAAAAAAAAAGAAATAGCCCCTCGTTTCGGACACTCAAACTAACCTTCACCAGTTGGCAGAGCTAAGGACCCGCCGGGGTAGTTAGGACCCACTCAGGTAGGAACAGGGCGTCAACAAGTAGGCAGTTCTTGCCCTCGACAGCCGCCCCTTAGCAAAATTGTTTCCTCAATGAATCTGCAACGAAAGTGTGCTCTTTTGTGGCATTCCCAGGTTCGTATATAAATGAGAACATTATCGCTCTAAGGCGTCTTCAAGATCCTCTTATGTAAATCTTAATTAAATGCTTAGGGAGTTATTTCTTAAGTCTCGGGGGATTCCAGACCCCAGAATAAATTTCTCCACTCTCAATGAGGGGCTAAGATTGGGTAGGGGGCAAGCAATTACTTCGCCGAATATACAGCTCTTAGGGGATTATCCTCCCTAAAATGGTTCATCTATAAATCCAAAGCTTACTCGAATTGATTTAAACGGTTTCTGAACACTTTATAAACATTCGATGTAGTATAGGAGATAGTTACTGCATACTGCATATTTAGAAGCAATAATCTAAATGTTTTTTGTTAGCATATTGTATAAAGAATAATTGGTACCTATTTCGTAAACCCACTCGAATAATGCACTCACTCTTAAAAACGTTATATCTCGAAAAAAAAAACGATCTTTCAGCTGTGTGAATTAAAAATATATATACATTTTTTAACTTCATTTTTATATTTACACCTATCTAAACAGAATGAGACAAACGGGATATCTCATATCTGAACACTTATAATAATATGGCGAGAGAAAGAGTATTGTCCAGCTGAACCTCTTGTTTTGGCGATTTTTGCATTATGCAGCAAGATCACCAGCTTCCCTTAAGTCTTCTACTGGAGTTACCGGGCATGCTGACATGCCAGGATATGATGGTTGGATAACATGTGACAGTAATTGCACTATACTAAACAGGGGCTGCATAAGGTAATCGAACCCACTAACCAAGTTATCTAAAACTAGGATGGAAAAGGTTCCTTGCAACGGTAAAAAAAAAAAAGTTGATAAAAAAAAACTGGCCCAAATAAGTGTTGTAACAGTTTAAAGCAATGGGCACAGATAACATTCAACAAAATAAATAGAACATTTTGTAGCTAATTTATGTAAGCCCAAGAAGTTGAAATAATACTACCATTTTTTAAGTAAGGTTAAGAATACATTCTCTCTTATTATACTTCAGAAGAATGGATAGAGTCTAACGAAAGAGTTTTGAAAAAAAAAAAGAGAGAGAAAAATGCCTCTCCTGCTGAATGGGAATCATTTCTGGGAGAGAAGGAGAGAGGAATCGGTGAAAGGGTGGGACAATGAAAGAGGTCACATTTTGGCTTCTCTAATTTGGACTGAGGAGCGGAGGGAGGGGGCGAGGGGCGGAGGGGGCTGCTAGTGGCTGGCCCGAGCACAAAAGCTACGGAAAATATGTCGCGCGGTTGAGGCGTCGCACCCTCCCCAGGTTTTAATTAAAGGTCCCGATCGAAATATGAGGATCACAGTTCCAAAATCGCTCTCCGCTCCAAACCAAACTCAATTTAAATCCAAACAGTTCTGTGCTCTAGCCCTCCCCCCCCCCACACCTCTCCAAGCAATTTGCATCTTGCCATACACTTCCACCGGATTGCAGACTTTTTTTTTATGTGAACCTTCAATCTCGCAAACATATTGTTTGCTGTAATGGAAAAAACTGAAAAATAACACCTTCTACTGAAGTCTTTTATGGATAAAAAAAAGAAAACTGTTTTTAATGTTTACGACCACTGCACTGTCCATCAAACCATAGATATCAGTAATGTAAAAAGATAGTAGGATTTATAACTAACTAAAAAAAATAACGGATTTACAAATAGGTGTAGTCGGTTATATCAGATATACATCTTTAGAATAAGGTTTTAGAAAACTATTAAAAAAAAAACGGAAAGTAAAATTAAGATGAAAACGGACGAATAGGGATCTCCCAGAAAATTAGTGAAATCCGTCTATGATCTGTTGCTGTCTATATTTCATGATTCGCAGGAACCTATCAGGAGGCTTTTACGCTAAAATGAATGCCCGAAAATCAGACAGGAAATAACGTGTAGTAAAGTTTAGAGAGCTAGCTTAGAAAGTAAACGGATAAATTGAATCTACTAATGCAATGATGATAATCTAATGCACATGGGTGGCAGGAAACGCGTTGATCCTTACAACGAATCATTAGAAACCCGAAGATACTCAGTTCAAGTCCCGGAGCTAGGGAACTTTAATAAGGCTCTGCATTATATCCCGAACCTCTCCCCTTCTGGGTTTCCACCTTCTCACATATCTTGTTATACTCTTGTATATGCCGTTCAAATTAATAAAAAATTGCTATTAAAAAGTCTTATTAATAGGTTGGAGGGGGTCAAGCATTTCCTTTAAGAGTACATTAAATCTTTTTCAATTTATCCTCATTTAATAGAACTTTCGAGTTTAGAATTAATCTTATAAAACATGTGAGTCATGATTTTTTATCAGTGAAGACTCTAGACGCTTTTGATTCTTTATCTGAATTGTTGGATTTTTAACGTAAGTAGCAGTCGTTACCTCATTGTAAATAGATATGTTGTGTGCGTATACAGTACAAGTAATGATTTTTTTTTTATTATTACAATTAATTTTTGTAAATGTATATTTTTGTATTTGTTTATTTATATTTTTTATTGCTAGCGAGTGAGCCAAAGGGTTGGCGTCGAATGGTAGTTTAAATCATTTTGTAGTATTCCGTGCATTTAAGGAATTCAAACAGAGTGCTGATCTCTTCACTGTCTACCAGAATTTTCTTCAAGGAATCTGAAAGACCATATTCTTTCTAGTATTTTTCGTATTTTTTGTAAAGCAAATCTTCTATTTAACACCTAAGCCATGGTTTATCGCATTTATTTTTTTATTTTTTACCCAAATTATAGTTAAATAACCTATGTTACAATGTAGTAATACAGGAAATAAACAGTAGGAGGATGGCAGATCTGTTAGGGATTATGAGAATGGTGAGATTCTGGTCCAACGTTGTCATTAAAATTACTTGAAAACTTTTAACTAGATTCCTGATGAGATGTCTGATTTGCAATTTAGATTTATTTTTTTCGTACCTAAACTTGACTAAAAATCCATCTACCATTTTAGGGTTTTTTAACTAAATCTAGAATGATATTTCTTAATAAATAAAAAATTGAATAGCACATTAAGTCTGATCATTGTCTCGTTAGTAATCTTATGGTTCTCCAAAATAATTCTTTGAGGCCTAAAGGATGATCTGATGCCCCTCAAGATTCTTGTAGAAATATAGAAGAAGCAATGCGTATTACTTTTATGATTAAAAACATGCTAATCTTTTATAACAATAAATCCCATCTCCTAATCGAGATTCAATGATCTTCAATAAAATTCAGTTATTATATTGATTAAATATGGGAAAAAAATTTAGACTGTTAAGGCATTAGCCCAACAAAAAAAAGGAGGGGGGGAAGAAAGTTGGCCCGTATAAAATATTCCGGGAATGTTGAATACTTAACTCAATAATAGGGACAGATACTCAATAATGGAACAGCATGTGCCTCCGAATTATTGAACCGTAGACCACAACCCTCCAAGCTTTCGTCCTGAGAGGAAAGCCCCTGGCATGGAGTTGGTTATCTGTTAAGGAAATGTCAGTTGATAAAGTTGAAACGTGTGGGAGAAGAGCTAACCGCACCACTAATTTTCCACTGGATGCAGCAAGTGTGTATTTGATTTTGGTATGTCAACAGTTTTAGCTAATCTCATTTCAAATATTAATTGATGTGAAATAATAATGATGTAATCGTATAAATATAAATACTCCCAAATAAGTTACTGGAAGGTTAGTAACCTCATGCAAATAATTCGCATACCATTTTGATCAATAACTTTGGGGCCCTAATTTGAGACGCTGTGAAGAAGATAAGTTTTTTTCCCACTATGTATTAACTAAAACATGAACAAGATTAAGAGGGCAGTAACCTCGTAACTAATAGTCTGATTGACAGTGAAGCACTGGGATCTCCTAGCGTCCTGCTTTACCTTCCAAATGTGGGCGGCGAAGCATGAGTCGGAGTATCCCCGGCTGAATGCATGTCATACGTTGTAAACATGTATGAGAAGTAGAGACTGTAATTTTCTTTTATTTTTGTTATTGATTGTCATTACATATGTCATTTTCAATTTTTCTTTATTATTGTTGCCTATATAACAAATCCATTCATATCATTACATTCGCTTATTGTCGCTGATGGCATACAGGTGTGAATAAAAGTATAAAGAACAAAAAAAAATGTTTTATTTTTATTTATTACTTGTTTTGTTTAAAGGAGTAAAAACTCTTCCGTTATGAACGCCTAATGATGAAAAAAAACGTTATTTTTCCTTTATTTATTTCATATTATTTTCTTCTTCGAGGTTTACTTTTTTTAAAAATTTCTTTATTTAAATTATTTTATTTATATAAATTTGTATATATTTAATGTGTGAATGGGCCCATAGTGTATTAAAAATGAATGCCCCCGATCGTGGCAGCATGTATTACTTGTTTCAATAAATAAAAAAATACTCCGATTTTCATGATTAACTTTACAAATTTCTTTATTAGTCTAATAGTAGCAAAGAAGAAAAAAATTCATAAATAAAAATCGCAGCTGACTATTCTGAGAATGTTTTGGCAGGATCTGCTTTTGGATAAAATAATATATTCGTATTTTATGGTTAAAGCTAAGAAGAGGCTGCGGTCTATAGAAAGACACATCCGAATTTATTTATTTTTTTCAATTCGTAGGGAATACTCTGAACTTCGAATTTTGCACTTGAGTGATGTGCAAACTTAAAAAATATATATATATATAGAAGATGATATAATAAATATTGGTACCACTAAGTTACAACACCCAGGAATCGGCCCTCACACCATGCCTCTATAAAATGATTACAAACTTGTATATATATATATATATATATATATATATATATATATATATATAGTTATAGTTTTTCATGTGTATATTATTGTGTTGTTTTGAGTGCAAAACCCTCCCTTAAAAGCTGAAATGATATTTTAAAATAATTAATATGTGTCCCCGGAGAGAGTCGAGTGAGGAGTACATCTCACACCGATGAGCTTCAGCTAAAGCAGGAATTTAACGTTCCGAAACAGTAAAACATCGAACGCAGAAGAACAACTTTTTCTATGTTGTATTTTTTTAAAAATATAAAAGTCTGTCATTTTTTATTGTAATTTTTTCTTCTGGATTTGTTTCTGTGTAACAAAATAATATAGATCGACAATGATAGCTAATAGTCCCTCCAATAGAAATAATGATAATAAATGTGTATATAATAACAATAATGACCCTCCTATAAAAAAATAAATTAAATTCCGATTGAAGCAACTTCATTATCAATGACGTCAATTATTTTCAGTAACACTTTTCTTATAGTTTATTATTTGTTGAATGTGGTTATGATTATTTTATCTCATTCCATTAAACCGAAATAGCAAAACATGAAACGCAGGAGAAGTAACAACATTCGGGAACTCGGAAGATAATATTGAATCTAACGAAAAGAAATGATGTTGCTAAGCAGGGCCCTCCTCAAAGTAATAAATAAAATATTGTTACCAAGGAGTAGATTTTAATAACTCTGTCCATCACATTATTTTATTATCTCTCAAATTTACTTGAAGTATCTCTATTTATAATTATTTTTTTAAATTAAATAATTAAATAAAAAAAAATCGCGGAAAATCTTTTCCCTAATGATTCAATGGTGAGTCATGGGAAAGAAGAAGAATACCTCATTCCACCGGCTCGCGAATAATGAAAATATTACGTTCCAGTGATTCGTGCGATTTGAATGAATGGCTCTCATCCGATCTCTTAAAAAAGAGCGCATTCGAACATCTCTGTTGCATATGATTCTCAGTTTTGTTATAGTAACAGTTTTCTAATATATATATATATATATATATATATATATATATATATATATATATATATATATATATATATTATAAATAAAGATAAATTACATTTTTATTTGAATTTTATTACATTCTGTCTCAGTTTAGGACAATGGTAATATTGGTGGCACTGAGCTAATTTACACAATATTAACAAATAACCAAAATAAGCTGGCGGATAAGCGTGATCTCAGCCTAAAATCATTAATACAAGATACATTTTGACTTTATTATTCTTATGTTTTTTTATTTTTATTTTCAATTTGTATTTTATGGTTAAAGCTAAGAAGAGGCTACGGTCTATAGAAAGACACATCCGAATTTATTTATTTTTTTCAATTCGTAGGGAATACTCTGAACTTCGAATTTTGCACTTGAGTGATGTGCAAACTTAAAAAATATATATATATATAGAAGATGATATAATAAATATTGGTACCACTAAGTTACAACACCCAGGAATCGACCCTCACACCATGCCTCTATAAAATGATTACAAACTTTTATATATATATATATATATATATATATATATATTTATAGTTATAGTTATAGTTTTTCATGTGTATATTATTGTGTTGTTATGAGTGCAAAACCCTCCCTTAAAAGCTGAAATGATATTTTAAAATAATTAATATGTGTCCCCGGAGAGAGTCGAGTGAGGAGTACATCTCACACCGATGAGCTTCAGCTAAAGCAGGAATTTAACGTTCCGAAACAGTAAAACATCGAACGCAGAAGAACAACTTTTTCTATGTTGTATTTTTTTAAAAATATAAAAGTCTGTCATTTTTTAGTAATTTTTTCTTCTGGTTTTGTTTCTGTGTAACAAAATAATATAGATTGACAATGATAGCTAATAGTCCCTCCAATAGAAATAATGATAATAAATGTGTATATAATAACAATAATGACCCTCCTATAAAAAAATAAATAAAATTCCGATTGAAGCAACTTCATTATCAATGACGTCAATTATTTTCAGTAACACTTTTTCTTATAGTTTATTATTTCTTGAATGGGGTTATGATTATTTTATCTCATTCCATTAAACCGAAATAGCAAAACATGAAACGCAGGAGAAGTAACAACATTCGGGAACTCGGAAGATAATATTGAACCTAACGAAAAGAAATGATGTTGCTAAGCAGGGCCCTCCTCAAAATAATAAATAAAATATTGTTACCAAGGAGTAGATTTTAATAACTCTGTCCATCACATTATTTTATTATCTCTCAAATTTACTTGAAGTATCTCTATTTATAATTATTTTTTTAAATTAAATAATTAAATAAAAAAAAATCGCGGAAAATCTTTTCCCTAATGATTCAATGGTGAGTCATGGGAAAGAAGAAGAATACCTCATTCCACCGGCTCGAGAATAATGAAAATATTACGTTCCAGTGATTCGTGCGATTTGAGTGAATGGCTCTCATCCGATCTCTTAAAAAAGAGCGCATTCGAACATCTCTGTTGCATATGATTCTCAGTTTTGTTATTGTAACAGTTTTCTAATATATATATATATATATATATATATATATATATATATATATATATATATATATTATAAATAAAGATAAATTACATTTTTATTTGAATTTTATTACATTCTGTCTCAGTTTAGGACAATGGTAAAATTGGTGGCACTGAGCTAATTTACACAATATTAACAAATAACCAAAATAAGCTGGCGGATAAGCGTGATCTCAGCCTAAACTCATTAATACAAGATACATTTTGACTTTATTATTCTTATGTTTTTTTATTTTTATTTTCAATTTGTATTTTATGGTTAAAGCTAAGAAGAGGCTGCGGTCTATAGAAAGACACAGCCGAATTTATTTATTTTTTTCAATTCGTAGGGAATACTCTGAACTTCGAATTTTGCACTTGAGTGATGGGCAAACTTAAAAAAAATATATATATAGAAGATGATATAATAAAAATTGGTACCACTAAGTTACAACACCCAGGAATCGACCCTCACACCATGCCTCTATAAAATGATTACAAACTTTTATATATATATATATATATATATATATATATATATATATATATATATATATATATATATATATATATATATTTATAGTTATAGTTATAGTTTTTCATGTGTATATTATTGTGTTGTTATGAGTGCAAAACCCTCCCTTAAAAGCTGAAATGATATTTTAAAATAATTAATATGTGTCCCCGGAGAGAGTCGAGTGAGGAGTACATCTCACACCGATGAGCATCAGCTAAAGCAGGAATTTAACGTTCCGAAACAGTAAAACATCGAACGCAGAAGAACAACTTTTTCTATGTTGTATTTTTTTAAAAATATAAAAGTCTGTCATTTTTTAGTAATTTTTTCTTCTGGATTTGTTTCTGTGTAACAAAATAATATAGATCGACAATGATAGCTAATAGTCCCTCCAATAGAAATAATGATAATAAATGTGTATATAATAACAATAATGACCCTCCTATAAAAAAATAAATAAAATTCCGATTGAAGCAACTTCATTATCAATGACGTCAATTATTTTCAGTAACACTTTTTCTTATAGTTTATTATTTCTTGAATGTGGTTATGATTATTTTATCTCATTCCATTAAACCGAAATAGCAAAACATGAAACGCAGGAGAAGTAACAACATTCGGGAACTCGGAAGATAATATTGAACCTAACGAAAAGAAATGATGTTGCTAAGCAGGGCCCTCCTCAAAATAATAAATAAAATATTGTTACCAAGGAGTAGATTTTAATAACTCTGTCCATCACATTATTTTATTATCTCTCAAATTTACTTGAAGTATCTCTATTTATAATTATTTTTTTAAATTAAATAATTAAATAAAAAAAAATCGCGGAAAATCTTTTCCCTAATGATTCAATGGTGAGTCATGGGAAAGAAGAATAATACCTCATTCCACCGGCTCGCGAATAATGAAAATATTACGTTCCAGTGATTCGTGCGATTTGAATGAATGGCTCTCATCCGATCTCTTAAAAAAGAGCGCATTCGAACATCTCTGTTGCATATGATTCTCAGTTTTGTTATAGTAACAGTTTTCTAATATATATATATATATATATATATATATATATATATATTATAAATAAAGATAAATTACATTTTTATTTGAATTTTATTACATTCTGTCTCAGTTTAGGACAATGGTAATATTGGTGGCACTGAGCTAATTTACACAATATTAACAAATAACCAAAATAAGCTGGCGGATAAGCGTGATCTCAGCCTAAAATCATTAATACAAGATACATTTTGACTTTATTATTCTTATGTTTTTTTATTTTTATTTTCAATTTGTATTTTATGGTTAAAGCTAAGAAGAGGCTACGGTCTATAGAAAGACACATCCGAATTTATTTATTTTTTTCAATTCGTAGGGAATACTCTGAACTTCGAATTTTGCACTTGAGTGATGTGCAAACTTAAAAAATATATATATATATAGAAGATGATATAATAAATATTGGTACCACTAAGTTACAACACCCAGGAATCGACCCTCACACCATGCCTCTATAAAATGATTACAAACTTTTATATATATATATATATATATATATATATATATATATATATATATATATATATATATATATATATGTATATTTATAGTTATCGTTATAGTTTTTCATGTGTATATTATTGTGTTGTTTTGAGTGCAAAACCCTCCCTTAAAAGCTGAAATGATATTTTAAAACAATTAATATGTGTCCCCGGAGAGAGTCGAGTGAGGAGTACATCTCACATCGATGAGCTTCAGCTAAAGCAGGAATTTAACGTTCCGAAACAGTAAAACATCGAACGCAGAAGAACAACTTTTTCTATGGTGTATTTTTTTAAAAATATAAAAGTCTGTCATTTTTTAGTAATTTTTTCTTCTGGATTTGTTTCTGTGTAACAAAATAATATAGATCGACAATGATAGCTAATAGTCCCTCCAATAGAAATAATGATAATAAATGTGTATATAATAACAATAATGACCCTCCTATAAAAAAATAAATAAAATTCCGATTGAAGCAACTTCATTATCAATGACGTCAATTATTTTCAGTAACACTTTTTCTTATAGTTTATTATTTCTTGAATGTGGTTATGATTATTTTATCTCATTCCATTAAACCGAAATAGCAAAACATGAAACGCAGGAGAAGTATCAACATTCGGGAACTCGGAAGATAATATTGAACCTAACGAAAAGAAATGATGTTGCTAAGCAGGGCCCTCCTCAAAATAATAAATAAAATATTGTTACCAAGGTGTAGATTTTAATAACTCTGTCCATCACATTATTTTATTATCTCTCAAATTTACTTGAAGTATCTCTATTTATAATTATTTTTTTAAATTAAATAATTAAATTAAAAAAAATCGCGGAAAATCTTTTCCCTAATGATTCAATGGTGAGTCATGGGAAAGAAGAATACCTCATTCCACCGGCTCGCGAATAATGAAAATATTACGTTCCAGTGATTCGTGCGATTTGAGTGAATGGCTCTCATCCGATCTCTTAAAAAAGAGCGCATTCGAACAACTCTGTTGCATATGATTCTCAGTTTTGTTATTGTAACAGTTTTCTAATATATATATATATATTATAAATAAAGATAAATTACATTTTTATTTGAATTTTATTACATTCTGTCTCAGTTTAGGACAATGGTAATATTGGTGGCACTGAGCTAATTTACACAATATTAACAAATAACCAAAATAAGCTGGCGGATAAGCGTGATCTCAGCCTAAACTCATTAATACAAGATACATTTTGACTTTATTATTCTTATGTTTTTTTATTTTTATTTTCAATTTATCAAGATTTTAGGATAAAATTTTAGCGTGGATGCCAAATATTAAATTTTTGTTGAAAACTAAATACATTTTCAGAGAGAGGGAGAAACAGGGCTTCTTTTCCAGTAGCAGAGCTTATTAAGTGAACAGTCTAAAACTGAGCTCTCGGGTTGAGCCCTTCAACCTACCATTAGAGTTAAGCTAAGGGCCTAAAATTTTTGGGGCGCCATCTCAGCCTTTTGGACCCTAACGAGCCACCCATCACTTCACCAGAAACATAATTTTCTGACAAGGGCTTTCTACAGTTACAAAGGAACTTTCTTGCTGTTTGATATTTAACACGTTGAGCGCCAGGGAAAAGATGATGTACTTTTGCCTGGGGCCAAAGCAATTTTTCCTAATTTATAACTTTAATATGATTAGAATGATACAAAAATTGCAAAAGAAATAAATAAAAAGTTTAATTTTGGCAATTAAACAATAATTTTGTGAGCGGTACGTATGTACCGCCCGGCCCCAGGGTAAAGCCCGCTACCTATAGTAGTACGGGGGCTGCCCGGTTATGACCGCGACGTCAACCCTTGTCCCCTTAAAATATGTTATTTTAATAAATAAGATATTTTGTTTTGTAAAAAAATAAATAAAATTAATTTATTTTATTTATTTATTTATTTATACCCCCCAAATTAAAAAAAAAAAAAAAAAAAAAAAAAAAAAAAAAAATCATTTGGGCCAATTGCATTGGCGAATTGTTCGGGGCCGGAGCGGTCCAATATGCCTTGAAATCACGCTCGGCAGGCGGTCCCCTGGCCCAGAACAATCTTTTAGCTGGCGGGAGCGGGCGGTACCTGGGGACCGCCTCGGCCCCAGCCAATAGTCCAACAGCGGTACGATCGTACCGCTTGGCGCTCAACGTGTTAAGCAGTTCCAAAAAGATTCATACTAGGGAAAAACGCTCTGAATTATTAGATCATGGTTACTTCTTACAAATGCTAACAGTTTTATTTTTGGTAAACATTTAAGGCCTTGTAGACTTTTAGCCATTAGAACCATTCTGCTATATCAAGGCCTATAAGTATGCATATAAGTTAAAAGCATATAGCAAGAGGTTAGGATGTTTTTGATATTATAATTTTTAAATTAAAAATAAGGGAATTTATCCTAATTAATTGTAGCAGTTTTATGGTCGTAGGAAAGGTAACCTTAAATGGTTTTATTAGATGCCTTAGAATGCCGAAAAGTCTGTCTTCACCTGCCTTCTTCAATTATAAACTTAAAATCAAAAAAAAGAAGAAGAAAAAATGTTATTAACAAAAATACTCTTCGCAGAATTAGATCGCATAGTTTTCATTCAAACAAAAACATTCATCTCAAAACATAAAAATAATTCGATAAATTTCCCATGAATAAGCTCATACGGTCAACAAAGAAAGACAAGTCTACTAGGAAATGAGTATTTAAAACAAGAAACATAATTTTGACTCCTTACATAATTCAAATTGCAAGAAAAACAAAAACATTAATTCTGGAAACTTTCGGCTTGTGTAAAAACTTATCCAAGCACAAACAGCTGTTCAACAGGAAATGAAATCCAAATCCATTCTTCCAAAGTTTCCTTCTATTACTTTCAACGTTGTTAGAGACAGCCTAGTTTCTCGAGATTCAATATGCTTGAAACAAAACACGAACTGGGAAGGTATACTATAAGGTATAATAAGCTATATAAAGACATAATTTTTTTTTTATGTATTTATAAGAAATCAAATATTTTTCTAAATTATAATTAGAAAATAACATGAAACAAATAGCTAAGGAAGGAGTTTTACATCAATAAATCATAACACTATGCAGAGGGTGGTATAGAGAACTAAGATGAACAATGTTTGTAAAGCAGGCCAAAACAACCCTCTAAAAGTTTTCTGAATAATGCCGATGTATTGAATATATAATGCCTTACTTAATATTCACCCAGTCAAATATTTTCAAAGGAAAAGTTAAAGATGAAATTATAATGTTAGATATTGTTAGCTCAAGAATATAAGATTTTATTTACAATGAATCGATTTCTTCCTCATAAAATGACAAGAAAAAAAATATGTTCATGCGCTTTAGTTGCGTAATAATTGTAAAATGAAAAGAATGCAGCAGTCGTGAAACGGAGAGTAATTTTATCTCAACTGCATATGAAAATATTTCATGTAAAGATATATTCAATCCCTTTTATAAAAAATATATAGGTCATTTTTTATTAATAAAATAAATTCAAAAGCGAAGATAGTCAATCAAATATTGACAATATTTGCATTATCTGTTACATGGTACAAGCAAACTACATTCCACAGAAAAGAAATCATACAACCACCACATAAAATTTAAAAAATACACAAAAAAGGAAGAAAAAACATAAAAGGCCTTTTTGAATCGGAATAGACAATACATTTTTAAATACTAGTGATTATTATTGCTTGTGGTCTCTCCAGAGTTGGGCATATTGTAATCTGAATAATGATTCATGAATATGAATAATTGGTAATCATAAAACAAATGAAAAATGAATAACCATTATTCATAATCAGTACGGAGTATTTTTAATGATTATTGAGTGTTTATGGTATTCATTTGAAATGAATACTGAATAACTGGTATTTAGTTATTAATTATTCATTTCAAATGAATACCATAAACACTCAATAATCATTAAAAATACTCCGTACTGATTATGAATAATGGTTATTCATTTTTAATTTGTTTTATGATTACCAATTATTCATATTCATTAATCATTATTCAGATTACCATTTGCCCAACTCTGGGTCTCTCCAATAGAAAATGAGAGACGAATAAAAAATATTGAAGGCCATTTTTTTTTCTTTGGTTAGAGAAAAAAGTTGAACAAAACAAAATTTTAATTTTTCTAAGGTCACATGACCCGCCTGAACCACTCCAGGCTCACCAAGAGGATCCTCATAGTGACAAGTAGGGGAAAGGGGCCCAAGCCAAATGGTTCGCCTCTGTTAGATCAGACTTAGAGGAACTGCAGTTCCCATTACAGACAACCAAGAACCGAACTCGATACCGACAGGCCATCCTGAGGGGGATTTTCCCATTGTCTCTCACAAGTGAGATGTGTCCAGGCACTACCAGGCCTAAATGGACGGATAAGAGGAAGCAGCCAGAAGAAGAGGCTCACAGCCAGAAGAAGGCATAGTGGTCCAAAAAAAACAGAAAATCCTAGCTGAGAGTTAGGACGAGCCCCGTGAACCCTAGTCGGCCGAAATGGTGAAAAATAAAATGATTTTTTAAAATGAAAGCAATATTCTGCCATTGATAAAATATTAGAAATTAAGGGGTTAGTTATAAGAAACAAATAATGTAATCATTCGAATGTTTCAAAACCATTTATCGTACGTTTATATTGAAAATGCGTAGTACTGATAATACTAAATGCTGTAAAAACATCATTCAATTTTTTTTATTTTGAATTTTTCTTTTAAATACAACTAATTAAACTAAAAAAAAAAAAAAGGAATTATGAGCAAGGAATGCAATTTTCTTTGCTTCATCGTCAATTTTATAGCTTTATTTATAGAGTTTAATTTAATATTTTATATAAAGGATGAATGCTGATGGCAGTTTATTACCAGAAGATGGAGGCCTCTCATTAGGAAGGATGTACAAAAAGATATTTTCGACCCGAGTTATTTTTTTTTTTTTTTTTAAGCAATTAATTCTGAAAGCGCACAGAAGAACTAAACCCCTCTTATTAAATGACATGACGTTTATTCCTTCTTAAATAAAAAAACATTCAGAATTCTTTTTATCAACGGATTAGATCTCTTACAAAGTGTTAATTACAATGCTCGAATGACTTGTAAAAATAAAGCAATAGACCTTAAAACTTTAAGGATTCCTAAAAACGTCATGAACATTATCAGTTTTATTAAATAACTTGAAAATTCAAAACGAATAAAATAGTCATAAATAAATATTAAACTGAGAATATTTCGAAAATCACTACTTGATTCTTTTCATTAGAAAAGGATGTATTTTATGATAAACATAGCATATAATAATCCTTGGTTTACTTTTAGATAAATTCTTAATCTTTTATAATTTATTGCTTAAGTTAATAATACATAAGATATGAAGCAATAAATACATTTTTCTACTATTTTATTTATGATATTGATTCTACAAATGATCATATAACAATATTAGCTCACACAATATTGCTCCATGTAAATTATCGTTTGTTTTTTTCTATCAGAATATCAATTTAAACAAAATATAGTACTCTAGTTATAATATCTATTAGTGTTTTATTAATTTAATTTTAACTCGAATTTAATTAAATTATTCATTTAAAAAAATATATATAAATATATAAGAAACGAAAAGTGCACATTGTGCAAACCGACGCGCCCGGAAATACACGCCACACAGGGTTAGATTAAGCTCGCACAACAGAACGGTGTTGTGGAAGTGTTAGTACAATAGTGAAGGGGTGACTTTTAATAGAATATTTTTAGCATTTATTATAGAAAAATTAAAAACATCGAATAAATATTTACTGTAATAATTATTTATAAAAACGATGTAATTTTTTTATTACATTATTACCCTCCACATATTCATTCATTGTTAAAATCATGAATAAAAGAAGGTATTATTTCTAAAATATAAAATCCACAAACAATAAAAAGTAGATTTTTCTAGACCCGCTCAATTTACTAAAATGGTATTTAATCGATCGTAGTATCGTATAATTATAAATGAACGATAGATATTTTAAGATCATGGAGTGAATTGAAGAAATTGAATATGGAGTAACAATATATCAAAAGATTTTAATAGCTTTTATTTTATTTTTATTTTTTTTAATAAATTTGGAAACCATATAAACTAAAATGAATCAAGTGTATAATTTTCCATTTATTGAAAACAGTATGAGCTCTGGGCAAATAAATTTTTCTTTTCATTGAAACATTTGCAAAACTATTTTTTTGGGATGCGCTGTTGTTTTTTTTTTAGGCAGGAAAAACGAAATTATATTAAAATTATGGATCGATGAAGTATTTAATAAGTTTCTATTCCACGTAAAATACAATGGTTTTTATCCTCTCTAATGTAAGGCTACTAAATAAAAAAATATATGCTTAATCTCCTATTTATTAATTAGTCCATCTAATTTTGAAGAACCCTACATATTTTTCTTTTACTTTGTAAATTTATTTTATTCTCTTTCATTTATAATTACAATTTCACGAATAAACTAGGCTTTATCTCATGATTCTAAAGACATTTCATGTCAATATAGACTGTTCTTCATTATTTTAATATTCTAATATAGCTCTCTTTAATTCTATCTTGATATGACCATAAAGCAGAAGGCTTTATCCATAGGCTTATGGATATCCAATAATTAGGATGAAAAATATTCTATCATTTATGATGTGAGAATTCTCTTTTTTTTCCCTTAAAAATAGTTAATTATTGTTATTATATTATTTTTATTATTATAGATGAATAAGGAGCTAGAGACACCGGAAGATACAATTAGTGGTTAATAAAAAAAAATCTGAAGTAAAATGGACTGTCTTAAAGTGTGGAAACCTTATTTAAGACTATAAGATAGTATACAGTATAAATTAAAGAAATTTTATAGAAATTATTTAATAGTTACATAATATTTAAAACCGTTGTAAGAAGGATATACTATTTAAAGAAACGAGACAAAAGATTGATGGGATATTTTTCTGAAACAATTAGATTATACACCTGTCGGAGGGAACGCTAATGGGCCTAGGCCAATCCTGAGGGAGAAGGGTTGAGTGCTACCATCAGACGGAACGGAACGTGACATGAAATGGGGAAAAAAGGAGGGAAATGGAATGGTGCGGGGGAAGAAAGCGGGAAGAAGCAATCAGCCTCCTAGATTGTTAAGGAGGGGCGATAATTTTCATCAAGGACCGTTTCCAGCACAATGGCTTTGCACCAATCGGATTCTTAGCCTCTTACGTCCAGCCCCTCCTCTTCGTATAAGTTATCCAATAATGACCTCCCTGACAGCTGATTGGTTGTAATTAATTGTATTACGTTTCTTCCACAACGCTATGCACGTATACACCAATGTCTCTACAAACTATATTTAACAACAAATAATATTTAACAACATATAATATTTAACAATGCGAGGATATTTCTTTTCTATCTTCGTACATTAATTCTGAAGCTACCATAAACTATTGACAGTTAGCGATAAATCTAAGTGATATGTTTTACATTAATCTATTTTCTACTACTGCTACCATAAAAAGTTTATTTACTACTACTTTGAGTAGAAATTAATTTATGTTCAAGTATCAATATTATTTTTATCATTTATTTATTACTGTATTGTGTTTGTTTAAATTGTTAATACTTGTTTTAATATTATTTATTCATATTTTTTTCAAGTTAAATTCTTATGTTTCTAACGAAAAATCAGCCATAGAGAAGGAAGTTGCCCATCGGTAACGATTCATTGCTTTTTTATTTATTTTTTAAAAATTAAATTAAATACATTTAAATAATGATTATCTGTAGACAAAAGATTAGCAACGGCCGGGAATCGAACCCGGGTTCTCTGCAACGAGTATAAAGAAGTTCGGGTTTGATAACCGACCATGGCCAATTTTTTCTCTTTTCATAAAAGTTATTTATTAAAACAACTAACAATCTATTTGTAACAATCTATTTTTCATTTTTCACTTGCATCTTACGCCATAGAATTTAAATTAAAGTTTTAGCTCGAAAATTTGTTTTCTGAATACTTAATTCCTTCCCTTACGTTTATTGTACTCATTAACTTAATTTAAAATAAACCGGTGAAGCCAGCCTTCTTTTAATTTTAAAATAGTCCAAGTTTACAAATTTTGTAAAGAATGTTTAAACCTACAAACCATAATATAGGAACAGAGAGAAAAAAAATGTAATAAATGCAAAGAAAAATCTTGTTTTGTTTTTTTATATGTTAAAATAGTATTCACGGTAAAACATGAATGAAAACCAGTGTGATAGTAGAACCATTAAACATATTTTATTTTTCTCACGTAAAAAAATAATCATAATGCCAAATTTAAAGCAAGAAAGAATTCATTAGGAAATCTGTTTTTAAACTTTAGGATATTTAGCTCAAAATTTAGTAAGATATTTTTAGTTAATAAGATAAATTGATTAACCATTATTATAGGTACTCCCAACTCAAAAAATGGGTGAGCCCTATCATTCCATGGTATTAACATTAAGAAACATGTAACGATACATCATCACAACCATAAGATATACTTAAAATGTAACATTATTACAGTAAAAAGCTGTAAACAACTTAAAACATTCATTATAACTTAAAACATTCATCATTATGCTGTAATCATTAACTACAGAGGCAACCTATTAAGAGGAAATGAAAAAAAAAATATATAGGAAAATCGCACTTCTAACATTATTTACAAATTTAAAAAAATGTATAAAATGTACATAGCAAATCAAGCAGCTAATCTAAACTTTTTTAATTTTTTTTTTAAAGAAGGATCATTTTTTTTTTATAAATAAAATTTGAAATTCAAGCAATAAATATTAAGGTAAATTAAAAAAAATGTTATAGGATTAGCGTTGTTAAGTCATTTATCCCATCGCAAAGTGTACAGTTAAATCCTTTATAATATCGCTCTTAAATATTATTAGGTATTACCTGCTATGAGATACTTCATCATGAGTGACAATGGGGCTTAAATTTGATCTGACTTAGAGAGACGTTGCTACTTATAAAGAGAGCCTTTGAGAGGAATTTAGCGAGGGCCATGAAAAGGGTTTACCTGCCCTCGCCCTTCTAGCTTTAAGGATCAGGGATTTAAACCCCCCTCCTCGCCCCTCCCCCTCTTCTGTATACATTATCTATCGTAGCAAAATTGTTTTATGCATGTTTCCTATCTCATCCGACATTCGACGTCCTTCATAAGCGATGGGAAGAAGGGCATTCGTATTAAAATAAATGGAAATAAAAGCCTTAATGTGTTATGTTTATAGTCATTAAGAAGAAAAAAAACACTGAAATTTTATGGATTTATTATACACGATATAAGTATATTGTATAGAAGATACTTATAATTCAGTATTGACTCTTAACTCGTTGAAATGCTACTTTTTGTAAGCAGCTAGAGAGATTTCATGAATAAATGAGCCTTTTAGTTGACAGAACGACCAACTCGAATTTCAACATTTTGCATAAAAGTATTTTAAATTTTCAAGAGGATGTAACAGAGTGAAATGAGGAACTGAAGAGAAAAGAATGAATATCAATTCTCATTAAAGAAAAGTTCTTCAATGCTATAGAATCCAAGAGGATTTCCACGTTCAATGTAATGGAGGTGGTGAAAGAATTCATATACTAAATAGATCTGGTAATGTCGAATTGGAAATTTCAAGAAGAATAACCAAGTTTAATTCAATGTACTACCAGATTTGTAACTCTGTTATTGGGAAAAGAGACGTGGGACAAAACGTGAAGTAACATTTATTTAACTCGCTTTTTCTGAAGATGCTTCTCTATGCAGCTGAAAGTTGGATCCTGAGTGAAAGGCTTTTCACTAGTTACCGCAGCTGATATGAAGTTTTTTAGGAGAATAACGGGGAAAACACGTAGGGATTGTGAACGGAACGACATGATTAGGAAATCAGTGTGTATACGCAGCTATGGAAACACTGCAGGAGAGGCAACTGCTTTTGGATATGTCTGTCATAATGAGGCAGAGAAAGGACAATGTGAGAAATGAGGAAACGTGCTGGAGACCGAGACGCATGGCACACATGGCTGGAAGCACCCCCACGCTGAAAGGTAGAAGGGTGGAAGAAAAAGAAGAAGCATTCTAACTAATATTTGTAATCCGAAAATCCGTAAGTTTCGATTATGTATGGGTATTTTAGTAAACAGAGATGTTTCAATATTCCTCTTACACTATTACAAAATAAAAAGGTACAAATTTTCAAAAGAAAAGCGGTTTCCTGAGAAACATTGAAATTGGAGTTAGTCATTATGTCAACTGGAAGGCCATATATACCTAGATTATGTGGATGTAGGTTATCCAAAGAAGCAACCCTAAACAGTTAAAATCGGTAGCATAACCTAACAGGTCTGAAATATGAAAAAATAACCTAACCGTTCTAAATTTTATATAAAATAACCCGTCAGAAAATAAAAAATAATAATCACCGGGCTTAGAGTACAGAGGGTGGGCTATGTTTTGAAGGTATTATCATAAAACCCAGTCGGTTAATGATGACAAAAAGAAATTAAGTATTTCACTGTTGAGTGGAAGTGATATTATTTTTTTTGTCAATGTTATAATATAGAGTTCATAGGAGTGATGAACAAATATAAAACTTGCATATTAATATTGTTGTATAACATATCAAAGCAGAAAATGAAGAAGTTAGTCATAAAAAGGAAGAAATTTCCATTGTTGGTTCCTGACATACCACGGCCGATGCTTTATGGGACCTTCATAAAAAAGTACATTTTTTTCATTTAGTAGCTTCTGAGAACATGAGATTGGTTTCTCTTGTACATAAGAATTTATGTATGATTTTTCTTAAACGATTCAGCGAATCGTCAAGGGACAAAATGTTGCTTGCATATTTAACATTTCGTTTTTATTTAAAATCAAGGTTATAAAGTTTTATTTCTATTTGGTATTATTACTTGTAATTTTAATAATACGTATCGTTTTCCGTTTACAATTTTTTCATTATTTTCTTTATTGAAATGCTTAATCATCTATATACGACATCGCCAAAATTAAATAGATAAAATCCCTAAAAAAGTCCTATCAATGTCTTTATACGCATATTAATTACTTGTAAACTACTTGGCTACATTATACATATCATCACCTTATTTTCGTTCGGTGAACCTAGTTATTTGTATTAATGTAGGTTCGCATTTCATTGAGATTGGTTTTGAAGAAAAAAAGAGGGTTTTATTTGGAGAAAATTAACCTCTCTTGATTTTGGGTAACAGAGTGAGCATTAGTTGTATTTTTTTAACTTTTTTTACGCATGTTTTTATTATTATTTCAAGGTGGCTTATTTCATATGCTCTGACACATTTCCCGATTATCCTTACATTTTAATAACTATTAATATTTGTTTGATTTATAGAAAAAATTGAATGCACGGGCCTAACAACAGATTTGTAAACGTCACAGCAACGGAAGGCATACCTTAAATGAGACGACTTTTAAGCTGGATGATATAGAATCATTAACCTCTCAAGAATCGAAACCTAGAAGACGTGCTTCTGGGCCCTGTTTTCCCTCCTCATTGAAAAAAGGCAGAAGTAACAGCACATTCTATCACATTTGTATATTTTCTATTAACTCCGAAAAAGGAAATCAAAATATAAAATACAAAAAAAAATGAAGATTTTCAGCTGTGTTAGTAGATGGTTTATTTGTAAGAGAAATAAAAGAAATTCTTCCCCAGACTCTGTAACGCCGTTGGTTTATTGTTTGGTTTTTGCTTAGATACTGCAGCCAGAAAAAAAAAATCTTTTTAACTAAGCCGCAGCCTGCGTCTGGTTGGCTAAATACGTTCTAGAGACAGGATAAAAAAAAAGATAAAAGCTAGGACTGTTAGAGATAGTAACCTCGGATTAGAATGTTTTTATTGAAAAACGGGATTTCCTGGCTGAGACAAGCTCCGAGGGCGTGGTTTCTGGAGTCCTGCCAGCTGGACTTTTAGTCACCGCCGACTTTAAATAAGCAGCCATTTCTCTCGAATAAGCGCTCCCAAACCCCTTAAATTGTAATCTTTTATTTCCCAAAAAACTATTATACCTTTAAAAAAATAGAAATATAAATAATAATAAGAATAAAAAATGTATCAGAGATAAAAAACATGTCATGAGATTTGGTTGAGATGGTATGATGTATAAAATGGTATAAGATTCTCTTAGTTTAGAGATAATGTTTTTGTTGTTGTTTTTCTCTCTTAGGCCGAAATGTTAGTAGAAAAATAGATAAAGGATTCATTAATTGAAGATTTTTCAAACAATTTTATTATACTTAAATAGTTGAAGGAAAAATTTAACATCATGTTGCAGAATTTTATTTTATTGAAACTGGCAGAATTTTATAATCTAAATAATTAATCTAAATAAAGGGCCAGCACCTTTAAGAGCTGAGAAAACAAAAAAAATAAAAATAATAATGACAATGTGATTTAAAGTTTGATTTACATTTTAAGATGGGGCCAAAAAGAATGGAAGCATTAATTTCAGATAATTTTTTAGATCTTTTTTTTTTTTTATATACATCCGTATGAATTTATAGGGTCGATAAACATGTTTTTAAGCCAAATTTTCATTTCTTAAATTTCGTTTCAATGTAAACTTAAATTAAATTCAAATTTGTACACATTGCAGACATTGCAAAAATGCCTAAAAATCTTTAGAATATCATTACTGGATATACAGAAGATGAGATAAGGAGTATTATTACCCCTTTTTTTGGATTAGAAAAAATAAGCCTCTTTGAGAATAAAAAAAAATCTTAAGATTAGGATGATTGTTAATAAGGATTTTCAGTCAAATTTTCCTTATTTGGAAAGCCTACGTTTCAATCCAAACATGAGAATCATCGTCAGGGCTAAAATGATGAAATGGGATAAAATGATATATAAGACAGAAATATATGAGCAACATGTAAAGCATCTATGCTAGTATATGAGATTAATTTCAGATAGTAGCAATAAAAAGTACAAATATATAAAAAAATAATGGAAACAGAATCCAATGGTATGTTTATATGACATGGGTACTTATGAGACCTAATCTTTATACTTATAAAAATATCGTGTCCTGATGTTTGTCGGAGGTAAAATCAGAAACTACTCAACCGATTTTGATGCAAAATTGATGCTCATTGTATGTATTTTTGTCCAACTTAATAGACAGAATAGTTTTTAACTTGATTATTAACCCCAATATTTCATTTATTGCAAATTAAACGCTTATTATACAACTACAATTCAGTGTGATTATTAGTAAGTCCTACAATTTTTCAACATATGGCGGTGAAGTTGATTTATTGAAACATTTCATTTTCTTTCGATATTTAGGGTGGGTGAGCATCCATTAGCCAAATCTATTTTTTTCGGCTTGCAATAGGAAAATATGTATTATTCACATGGGCAATTATGTGTTGCCTTTTTACATGTGGGGAAAACATCGAGGGTCAGGTGGGGTAATTGGGAATCAGGGGTAAATGGGAGCAAGGGCCACTAGCGCTGAGGTGGGGGTCTGGAGAACCAAACAGCTATGAAACTATTAAGTTAATATCTCTATGAAGCGGTAGAATGAGTTCCCGAGTTTACCAGTCATCAGCTTCCTGTTCACCGGTGACCTTATAAAAAGTGTAATTTTTTTTTATGGAAAATGGATTTTCCATCCTAAAGTTAAGAGCACATAATGACTAAAGATCTCACAAGGAAAGTGTCCTTTAAGTTAACAATTGTAGCTTAGTATGTCAATTAATAGTATTTGTGGTGCTTTTGTCTTAGTTATTTTTTTACTAACCACCACATTCATGTTCCCAATTACCCCTGAGAATTTTACTTCAGGGGTAATTGGGAACTAAATTTCAGACTTTTTTTCACATCCCTATAATTATAAGAACATTGTTTTTTCTAAAATAATGAAGTGTCCTGATAAATTGACTGTTCCGCTGAACAGAAGGATGCCAAGGACATACATTAGGAAGAGGTCTCCACCCCCTTACACGATACAAGAAGTGATCCATGGTATCAACGATACTCCCAACGGCAACTTGATGTATCTCGCAGCTGCTGAAAAGTTTCGAGTTTCGAAAACGGTTATTTTCAACATTAACAAAGGTAGGAAGACTGATATTAGTAGATTGGGTGCGGGGAGACTTATTTACTTGCCTAAAAAGGCGGAAGAAGACGACTTGCCTAAGAAGGCGGAGCGGAAACCCTTCAACAGTGGTTGATAGCAAGGGCACAAAAGGGTGATCCTTGCTACAAAACAGAACTTGTCCAGCAGTACCCATATTTTCTAGAAGCATCAGCAAAAACACATCAGACTCAACCACATCTGAAAGCCCCTCCCCCCCCCCCCCCCAACAAGCAGGGACACGGATGAAACACCACACACATCTGGAAGTTTTGGCTTGTGAATAGGTGTTGAAAAGACTCAAAAAAGAGGAAAAGTTTACCGTCAACATGGTGCAATTAAAAGCTGTTTTGCCGACCCCTTCATGCATCAAAGTAGGTAGAAAAGAACTATACAATTTCAAAGGTCATGTCGGTGTGATGGAAATATAAAATTTAGGTGTCAAAATTTGGGTTGAGGTATGATGTGGTCACCACATCGTGGTTGGGCAATTATTATTATTTTAATGATAATAATAATAAATAATGATTACACATCAATCAGTGGAATAACTAATTTTTTTTTCATTTCTAATAACTATGTATATTAATTTAATATAATTTGATTTTTCTTTGTAATTACATTTATGATGCTTTTTTTTATACCCAAGTAATATTCAGCTGTAATTTTTGCTTCCTATAATTTTCCCAGTTCATATTTCATTTTCCCGTTTTCGTGGTAGTCGAATTGATATGGTAACATCTCTATGAATAGGTGAGTTGGAGTAATTGAGAACAAAGTTCTATGTAGGTTAGATATATAACAGGGTATGGAAATAATTCTAAATGAGGGTTTGGATTCATTTAATAGCCACTGTTAAGAAAGTAGCCGTTCCCAATTACCCCCTACCTTATGGGGTAATTAGGAATTTTTGGGGTAATTGTGAACGCGTCAAATAAGGCCATCAGAAAAACGGATTTCTATGTTAGACGTGTAGGAAAGTTTAATAACATGTTCATAAACAAATTAAGGCATAAACATTTAAGTTTGAATGCTTTGCACGATCCAAGTGGTAATAAGAAGGTACAAAAATTTGAAACCAACAAATTTCGTTCCCAATCACCCCACCTGACCCTAATCTATTTGTTTGAGCAAAAGACAATTTGATAACCTTCAGTTTCAGGTAGAGCATACCCTTGGAACCTACTGTATGATACCTAATCTCATATTATCATGTGTTATATTCTGAATTTAATTAGTATGTATTAAGGCAAAAGATTAATTTGGTACATTTTTGCTGTCTATTGTGATAGTACTAAACCCTATTCCTATTACATATATTCTTTATTAGTTCCTTTCACATGTGCGTTATTTATATTTAATCTCGTCCCTACTGAAATAATCCAATAGCTCCAAATAAATGGATCATTTATATTTACTATAGTCAAAAATGATATGTAAAAATAAGAACATTAACCCTTCTAAATTCTTTACCAAACAATGTTAAATTTACGGTAAGGTTCTATTTTAAATCCCGTTGGTTTTTAGATTAGCTGAAGTGGTTTTAACTTTATCAGTAAATTTTGATTTGACTGTATTAAAAAAGAATAGGATATAATTAATTCAATGAATTATAGGTACTGAACCACAGCATCGCGTGGTTGGCCGGGTCTGCTCGTAATTATATAAAAAATATAATTTTTCATATATTAGTCTTCGTTTTAGCCCTGAAGAAGATCAAAATGTTTGGATCAAAACGTAGGCTCTCTAAATAAAGAATATTTGACTGAAAACCGTGATAATCAATCATCATATTGTTTAAAAAGAAACAGTTGACACCTCAAAGAAAATAGTAGTATATGATATATTTGAAAGAAAATATATATTGAGCTAAATAAATAAACTTCCTTTATCTTTTGAACGAAAAATCACATGATCTATGTTAATTTACAACACTCAATAAATGTTATCTTTAAACCTCGAGATATAACATTGAGAAACTTCAGTATGCTTCGCCGTTAATTTAGGCACATCATTAGACACATAGGACGAGACAATCAGACCAGTGTTGATTCTGAATTTTTTTTTCAATGCACAATAAAAAAAAAAAAATCATTGATAAAGGTGACGGATAAATAACAAATAAACAATTTAGTGACTTGAATTTAATTTTTATTTTCACCTCAAAGTTATGATCAACATCTTACTTCAACCGGGTTACTGCCTTTTTAATCCATATTCTAGCTGTGTTTTTTTTTTTTTTTTTCGATTCAGTTAGAATCAGACAAGAAAATAAATCTAGATCCGACAGAATATTTATGCATTGGCGGTATCGCTCTACTTGGAAGGGGGAGCAATTCAATAATTTACGAGACTATGTTTCTATCTCACCGTGAGTGGAACAAATCACTCTCCCATACCCGATCTCCTGTTAACCTAATTGATACTAGCGCTTTTGGTTCTCCCAACTTCGAACTATTATTGAACAAATAGACGATTGTTTGCTTGACCTTTTACTTTTTGGCTCGTGGGAATAATTTGCAAAGCGCATTAATCAGTGACCTAATAATCATTTTATGAAAATAAGTAAACACGGCATATTTTGTTGAAGATAAATAATTTTTATTTCCTTGCTCATAATAAATAGTTCGCAAGAACAACCTTTTCCTTTTTAATACCATTACCAAGATTTTTTTTAAATATTTTGGTGAATGCAAAAATAATTCATTTTTGTATTCACGAAATAATAAAAAATTGATATTTTTGGAGCAGTTACATTTTCTTCATAACATTTTTCCTAGCTCTTTCAGATTTATCTTGATATTGTAACGTTTTATAATGTAAAAAAAATAAATACAGATTGAAAACAGTTTTAGACTTGTTGGAATAAACTGTTGCAGTCACAGTTCGAACAGAAGCCTTCAAAAATTTTTATATCGAGATCAATGAGAGACTGACCCTTGTAAGTTCAGCTTAATGTATTCATTGTAATACAAAAAAGTTAATTTGGTTATCATTCATTATATATGATTTAGTTTATATATTCTTTAAATCGAAGAAATATTTATGAAAAAAAAACTACTAAAGTAGGTTTATACCACGATAATTCATTTTGCTTCACAATAAACAGACATTAATACATTATATTATAGATAACATTTTATTGGGGGAACGTAATAAAATTTACTGGTAAGGTGAGAATGGTTTAGCAATTCAAATGAACAGCTATTTCCATACCACACGATTTAATTTGGTTTTTTTTTTTTTTTTTTTTTTTTTTTTTTTTTTTTTTTTTTTTTTTTTTTTTTTTTTTTTTTTTGATAGCCTTTCGATTTAGCTCCTAAAGAGGTTTTTAATTTTAATCTCGGATTACACCTCTAAGAAAAGGAAAAAAAAATCTATTCCAATCATCCTTGCCGTCGGAGTATAGGAAGCGAGCAGTGGGCTTTAGGGGCCTAAGGGACTTGCAATTTGGGAGGTAGCATAAGTCGGCTTAGCAGGGGACTTGATGAACTCATTAGGCGACCCCGACAACTTCCTATTATTTATATCACCTCAAGCCAGCATCAAAGGATACCGCCGTCTTCAGTCTCGTCCACTTCCGGATTAGATGCTAATTGGGGGAGTTGGGTTTGTTCTTGTCTAAAAAAGAATAAATTAAAAAAAATCTACATTTTTGTTTAGGATTTGTTTTGTATTCCAAGAGGTATCGATTGTATTAGAGAGTATCCTCATTTAATCGCTCCAAACAAAAGAAATCAATAAGTGGCAGAAACTTAAAAAATAATAAATATCAAAGCGATGGATAAAATATTACCCTGAGCATCTTAAATGGCACAAAAATCTCATTTCAGGTTTTGAAAACAATAACATCTTGCAAGGACATACAATTGGTTGATAAGATTTTTTTAGGCCCATAAGGTATGATAACAACATATATACACATGTACATAACTATAAATATAAATAAATATATTGTGTGCGTGTTAACACGAATGTACTATATGAGTAACTCTTAACTATGTAAAACATACCAGGTAAATAGTACATTGTTGATAAAGAAAAATACAGCGTGTTGTTCGGCGTTTAGAATCTGGCAAAAACTGAAATTTTATCATAGTAAAATCGTTAATTAAAAAGTATAGCATTCTATGACATTTAGAACCTGAAACTTTTCCAACGATCTAAAAAGAAAGAAAAATAATAATTTTATATACTTACTTCATCGTGAAATCACAAGAAAATACGGCAAAAAAAACTTTAATCTATTTTATGATTTTACTTTTAAGTATCTGTAACTATTCACAGTCCACTTATGGGGCAGACAATTTTCTAGGCAAAATAATTTAAAAGCTAAAACAATTAAATTACATTCTTTTTGAGTTCTAGTAATTATAAATTGGAAGAAGCTTTAAACCAAAAAAAAATAAAAAATATAAAAACATGGTTTAGAATTATTGGAACGAACTAACAGTTTGAACAAACTATCATAGCACGTGTTTGTGACTACGATGTTCGAGTATCATCTAATTCGACCGAGAAGGTTCTAGATTGCTCTCCTTACGACTATATATAAGGAGCGATGGACTGGAGAGTTAGTCTTGTTCTGAAGCTCAAGCCTGATGATATTAGTGTGTTACTAAGTGATAATTTTTGTAATCTGTTTAAATATTTGTGTTCTCATAACTTGTGTGGCATTTAAAATTGTAAATTTTCTTACGATAAAAATTGTGTAACCCACGTAAGTGTTACAATATGTTCCTGATAAATATGGGTTTGATACGATCACATAACTTCATAAGCTTATCAAACTCTTGTTACAAAGTGATAACTAACCATCTTGTTTAAGAAAGGTTATTTCGAAGAAATTTTCGTCATCTAAAATATGTATGCAACAAGCACTCCCGAAATAAAACTATAACGTGTCATACTAGAATAATTTGTGAATATTCTTACTTGTAAAAAATAGTTTTTCTTATTAATATTCATATTATAATGGGCATGTCTGTCATTTGTTTAAATCAATTGATTCTCTCATGGGATAATCAAAACGACGCTGTGAGAATTTTTTATTTTAAACGTTTGGTATAGCATTTTTCAATATATATCTTTTTAAATATTATTTTTAAACTCATTGATACGCTATATGAGCATTTAACAAGCTTTCGCGTGTTATCATGCCTCGTTTTGTGTTATAACAAGTTTTATTTATATTATGGTTACAACAGACTCTGCAGCTTATAAATTATTCATGAATATATCTAAGCCAATCTCAGTCCCAAATGTCAAAAGGAAAGGGAAATTTTTACACAAATGATGTTAGCGTAATTTTCAAGACGAGGTTTAAATCTTATTTTCTTCCCTAAGAGAATTATTTCTTACCCAATAGGAAACGTTTGAAAAAAAAAAAAAAAAAAAAATCCGGTTCTGAAATCCACCCCTTAAGCCATTCCGTGCAGTGCTTTCGCGTTCTAGCTACTAACCAGAATTAATGAGAAATTCCTGGCTCGGGGAAACCGTGGGGTGGGGGGGGGGGAGAAGATATTTTCTCTGAGTCCGCGGCTTTTATCAAAAGTGATATAGCTGCGGTTATTTATATAAATAATAATATAAAATATATTGTAAGTTGAAACCAAAAGGTCATTCAGAATAAGATCGTGTAGCTAAAATAATTATAAAATTTCGTATTTAATTTTATATTTTCAATAAAATTAATTTATTTAGGTTTTCGTAACAATTACTAAACTAATAAACATAGAAAAATTATAATTATAATATAATATAACATAATCAGACAAAATATTATAGGAAAAAGGGAGGTTTTGGCCATTTAAAAACATTTCGAAAAATACTTAACACTTGATTAAAATTAATGTTAATTGAAGTTAAGCTATTTTGTCCCACAGATGCGTTTAAGCATCACCGTTATTAATATATTTTCAGTAATTAAATGCATACATAATATTCTTAGTATATGCACTATTTTGATATTTTATTTCTGTTTTTAATAAATTTTTAAAGTTCTAAATAATTTTTCAAAATTTCAAAGTTGGTTTAACTTTTTTCTGGTATTTTTTTATTGAACTTTAAAAATGTAATTTGAAAATTCACACTAATTTATTGGTTTCATGAAAAATGAGGCTCTTAACAACAGTTAAAATGGTTTGTATGCCTAATCTTGATTAAAGGTATGTAATAATTTAAAAAAAAAAAAAATTGGGGCTAATTTTTTTCACTTTTGACCCTATAATACTCGTATGTCTCCAAGTTGCGTTTCCGAAAAATAGAGTTCCTGTGGAAGAGTTTTTAAATTTAACATTTATATATTTTTGACATGTAATAACATATAAATAAAAAGAAACACCAAAAATTGATAGCATTTTAATCCCTACGGACGGAAGGGATTAATCAGAATAAATTTCAGATGGAAGAAGTGAGGTTTTAAAATGTAAGAAGATTTCTTAAAAAGTTTTTTGAAAATAATTATATCCACCAATAAAAGAGATAATTATATTGGAAGTTTAGACAGTTCAAAAACATTGTAAAAAATACTTAAAACTTGATTAAAATTAATGCTCGTGAGAGTTAATAGGCAAGTAAGTGTTATAAATGACGGTCGTAACACCAACCAACATTCTTCCTCATTAAGCTTATTATTATTTTTTTTTTTTGTTTTTTTTTATTTCAAAGCATTGCTTACCCCTCGAAATTGTTTAATTTTCCACATAGTCCTATCCAATCCATGAATTAGCATATTAATTACCTTCATTTTCAATTCGGGAAGTATATTTAAAATTAAATAATGAAATACACCATCACAACTCATTTTAATTATGTATCAATTAATATAATTAAATGACCTATTTTAGTCGGAACATTATTATAATTTAGGTAGAATACTATTTGCATCGAATCGATTCATTAAAAAGCTTAGGCTTTATAATGCTGCGAGGGTACAAATTTAAATCCCCGAAAGTCTAGCAATATAAAAACTTTGATCAAAAGATAAAATAACAATAATGAATACAATTAATTTATTATTTAATTAATTAATAAATTGATTTATTAAATTTATTTATTTATTAAAAATTAATAAATTTATTTATTACAAACTTCCATGAGCGAAAACTAATAAATAGTGTCAGTTTTCTTCAATTGCGAAACCCAAAAACTATATTTTGAAATTCAACGTGCTTCCAGGCTATCAGAAGGGACTCTAGCAAAAACCGACCGACCAATATTAGTTGAGCTGCTCACGGAACCCTCACGTATTGCGAAATTGCCGCAAGACTGCAAGAAGTGGAACTAAAGAAGAAAATAGAACAGGAAATGGAAAAGAAAGAAAAAAACAATCATCATTTGAGAAAACTGTAAAAACCTAAGTGATATAAAAAATAAATATAATAATAATACCAAGAAAGAAGCTATATATTAATTATCTCAAGTTCGTTCTCATTAACTTGTTGTATTTAAAAATCATGAGCGGACTGAATTTTTTTTTAAACTAAGGAATGCAAACGTAAAAAACACGCATGTCTTTCCTCTTTTTTTTTTTTTTTAAAAAGATCTGTATTAAACAAAATCTTCTTTCTGTAGAAAATTAAAATAAATCAGATAAGTTTTTCCTGATGAAAAATTATATCACCTCATTGCCTACCTCTTCATGGAGAAATTATTTCAATTTTCAAAGGATTGAATAAATATTCTTATACTAAACTATTAAAAAAAAAAATTAATCTAAATCAGCCCCCCTAAAAAATAATAGAAACCAAAAATACAAATTGAATAAATTCGTATTCATCTATATAAATAAAGATGAAATTCTGTTTGTTTGTTTGTTCTTGATAGAAATCCATACCGTTTGTCCTAAATTCTCCAAATTTCGTTCAGTGGTTCTTTGATATCAGGTGCGAACACATGTCCATATTAAAATTGCAAAACTTCAGCCGATCTTCAGCTGATATTCTTGGTGTTATAAAAATCGTAATGACCTCGCTTTAAGATGGTTCTTTACGAAATAGACCGTTTCATTAGAAAAATGAAATTCCACGGGTGAAACCTGGATATGCAACTATAATCTATGTAAATAAAGATAAAATTCTGTTTGTTCTTTATAGAAATCCATACCAGGTGCGAACACCTGTCCATATTACAATTGCATAACCCCAGCCGATCTTCAGCTGATATTCTTTATTGTTATAAAAATCGTAATGATCTCGCTTTACATTGGTTTTTTACATTAGAAAAATGAAATTTAGAAAAAAAAATGGGAAATAAAGATGAAATTCTGTGTGTTCTTTATAAAAATCACTACCGTTTGTCCTAAATTCTCCAAATTTCGTTCAGTGGTTCTTTGATACCAGGTGCGAACACCGGTCCATATTAAAATTGCATAACTTAAATTGGTTAACTTTACATTGGTTTTTACGAAATCGACCGTTCGAATTGATAAAAGTCTCACTTTATAGATTTAAAAAATGAAATTCTCCGGGGGAAACCGGTATATACAGCTAGTTTACTATGTTTATGTATGTTTATTAAGTATTACATAGAAAAATATTATAATTTTCAAATATCAATTAATTTTATTTGAAAACTTCATTGTCATGAATTCCTCATAATGAAATGAATTCCTTCTTAAGTCAGAATTTTATCAGCATACCTCATCATCACGAGAGGTACTTGGTCTCCGCTACCATATATTCTCAGTTATTGTTGAGCTCTCAGTATGGATGCAGGCATAATATACACAATTTTGTACGCGATGGTGAAAACAGGAAACGTGTAGGTAGTGGATTCATGACATAGTATATAGTAATAGCTATCCTTAGAAATATTGAAGAGGACAGGCTCAGTAAGGCTCTAAAAAGAAAAGCAGAACTAATAGGCCTAAGAGTGAATTAAAAAATAAATAAAAAACTTCTGATGGAAACTGGGCAGTCCATTTATCTTTGTTTGAAAATGAGAAGGTATAGATGGAAAGGACAGCTTGCTGGAAGAAATCCATCCCGAAGCCTTTTTACACGACAGCGAATGCCTCAATTGTAAGCAAAAGACTCCCTGTTAGGTCAATAAAGACGGCGCGTCGCAGAGCTCCGTTGTGACGAACTGTAGAGAAGCCCAAGGTAGGCATAGGTGGAGAAGTCTGGTTTAGGCTGCTAAATACCTAAAAGAGCTTTAAAGCCAAAAGAACAAAAAAAAAAAGTTTACTTTTACGTCAACTCCTCAGATCCAGAGTTGAAGTAAATACTTTATAAAGTTTTTTTTCTGAATAATTAGATGGGCACTTGGCTATATTGAAATATTCACCTGAGGTAGGAGACTTAGCACTCTTGCGAATACAGAACTTTACAAATCCCCAGGGGACAAAAAGGAGCTAAGCGTCGGAAAAGAAAGGAAGGAGCTGAGCTTTATCTGCCGAGGGATAAGGATCCCTTGGAGGCAGGCCAACATTCCCACCTCCCTCCGCATAATTACAGATCCCTTCTATCTTATAGGGGAACAGTCCTGGGAGGGGTTTTCTGCTCTAGCTTCTAAAGAATAAAATTATTAATAAACAAACATAAAGAAAAAAACAAAAAATCCTCAAAAAAGATTCAATATATTTCTATTTGAATATTTCCCAAATGGCATTAGATAGTAACTGAATGGTTATATCCGTTATATATATATATTCCACTGAACAAATGGTTATGTCAAATTCAACAACAACAATGGATTAAACGGCTAAAAAGGCGGTTTCTTTATACTTAGGACTTAATCTGGTCCTAAATGGTAGTTTTCTTCCGAAAATTTCAAGCCGAACTCGCCCATTCATTCGAATACCCGTCGTAAGTGCTCCACATGCTGATGTTCGCATTTCCTAATAACTAGTAGTTCATCCGTATAAACTTGACAGAATGTTTCATCGATTCGTCTAAGAAACTCGTCTATCAATCTTTGAAAAGTCATTGGGGCGTTCTTTAAACCAAACGGCAAAAGTGCCAATTCGTAATTCCCTCGTTCAAATGAAAACGACGTCTTGCATTGATCTCTTGCGTGCATTCTGATCTGATGATAACCCGTCAAATCCTGCTACTGAATATAGTAGCTTCGCTCAGTCTGTCAAGTAAGATATCGACAGTATATAATTTCATGAGTATAAAAATAAAAATAAGAAAACAGTATCAAATTTTGATAACACCATTCCTCAACTTCACACATTTTTCCACATCAATATACTTATATTTGTATATCTCCATACTTTATAGAGTATTTGTATCGTAAAACTTATAAGTTCTCAGTACTTTTCGAATCATTATTGCTTATTTCTTTTTTTAAGGGACTACTCGTATTTCATCAAAAGTCCAGAAAAAGTTTAATAAATGAAGTTCCGCTTGCAATAGATCAATTTTGATAAAATTTTGGCTGTCACATCGCGGGCATATACTTACCGAATTTCAGGTTCGAACGGTTTATAGTTTTTGGGCTAGTGTGATCACACACATACCATTTCACGGGATTAGGTTATTTGGACTCAGGGTACTCCAAAACGTGTAGTAAACCGGAATTCGAATTTTTTCACGATTGCAGTACTTTCCCTTACTATATATTTCATATATGCATAGGTAAGTGAAAGAAAAAACAAATAAATAAAATTTCTCATTAAGAAAACAATTCAAAACTCATCTAATTCAGTGGAAAAATTAAGCTTGAGTGAGATCAACAAAGCGAGTATCCCGGTAGAAGAACAAACGGACAGTGACAGATCGGGTTGAAAGCCAAATCAAACAAAAAAAGTTGAAAAAAGGAAAAAGTGTGGGGGGGGGGAGCGGAAGGGAACAATCAAGGAAAAATAGTTTTCACAGCTACTTCGTCTAAGTGATCAATTTTTTTAGCTTGCAATGGATTGAATCCCAACAACTCTGCCCTTGAGTCCGCTGACACTAAACTCGTACAAGTTTGTAGTAATTAGGTATAATCAATGAGTGTTTAAGGAAATCATATGAGTATTTTTTAATTATAGAGTGGTAATGACAATTATTAGTACTGTTGAACTAATTTGGGTTTAATTAATTTTATTTACGTAAAATTATAACGCAAAAGTGTGAAAAAAAAATAAAAATTAAAACTTGAATTAGTTAAACACTAATCTTAAAAGAAGACTATTAGCTGTGGAAATGGATTATTTGCGTAGAAGTGCCAGAATATCAAGAATTGAAAGAAAAACTAACAATGAAGTAAGAGCTAGAATGAACGCAAATGAAACAGTGATAGACAGAATTGAAAGAAGATCATTAAAATGGTACGGACATATGGTGAGAATGCCAGATCAACGGTGGCCAAAGAAGATTTATGAATGGAAACCACCTGGCAGACGTAAACGCGGAAGACCACGGCGTTCTTGGACAGACCACATAAACGAAATAATGGAGCGTCGCAGCATACGCAAGGAAGATGCACTGGATAGAGAGACTTGGCAGAAGATAACAGGAATACAACAAAATGTTGTTATTAATTGATCTTGGTATTGATTAATCCTGTAATAATAATAATAATAAAACTTGAATTAGTATAACTTTACAAACAGTAACTACAAGTGACAACGCATTGACTCAAAAGTAACCATATTCTTCGAGGTTCATTCAATCACTTCTTATATTTAGTCCGAAATGGAACATGCTGATGTAGCAGTTCCAGAAATCTTCCCGTGTAATCAGTTTTTTTTTGTTTCCCGTCACAGTATAACTAATATTCCTTATTAATATTGTATCATTATGTGGTTTGAAATTATTTTCATTAGAACTAAAACACAATTCACAAAGTCGGACAAACAATAAAAACTAAAATAATTAACGACATTGCAAAAGTATCAACTTGTAACACTAAAGTAACTATATGATTCGATCTTCAGAGCCAGACTAATTCTACAGTCCATTGCTCTATATTTAGTCTGAATTATAACATTCTGGAAGGTTCCCGACAAGCGTAGAAGATTCTCGAACATATACTAGAACAGTTCTTGATAACTGTTCCAAAAAAATAGACTAGAACACATTTAAATAAAATGTTTTGTTTCACGTTACAATATTATTATTATGGAGATCACGAAAATACAGCCCATACAGAATCTATTATTAGGAGATTAAAAAGGGAAAAAATTAGGAGAGCTGAATAGATAGAAAAACACCTTTATCCTCTGACAAGATCTAAGAAAAAGATTAACAATAATTAAATAATGAATGATATTTTTAAAATGTAATTTACATAGAGGATTATCCCTAAGAAAAAAGAAAAAAGTTACCTAAGCAGAAATTGTAATGAGTATTTCATTAAAGTACATTTCTAATTACATTCTAATTAAATTCTAAGTACATTTTACATCAAAAACATTGTTTAAATCTTCTATGGGTACCTATTCTTATTGAGTAAACGTTCACTTCCTCTAATTATGTTTATGTTTAATAATACAAGTCTTATTAAAACATCTTGTACCCGGAAACCTCTTTCATCTTCAGAGCTTATTCTAATAATAAAATCTAATTACACGTATTTTATAAGTTTCCTGGTCTTATATATATTTTTTTATTATTTAATATAAATCATCAATTTAAAAAAAAAATCCTTTAAACCCAACATTGCACTATAAAACAGGAGACCTGTACGTAAACTGTATATTTTTATAATCCCTTTACTATTTATGAGTTTAAATGTCGTCTAAAAAATGAGAAACCACAAATATCGGAGCCCGTCAAACGCAGAAGAAATATTTTATTTAAATAATTCTGAATATTATATTGGGCTGGCCCAAGAGTAAAGTGGCGTTTTATATGCTAAGAATTTAAATAATATTCATCAACTTATACGTAAATGTAAATAAAACAAGATATGTTAAAATTTTAAATTGATTGATTATTCGTTGTGAAAATGAATAAAGTTGATAAAAAATTAATATTCAAAGCAAACTAGCTTTAAAACAGATAAATGAATATAAATGTTTCCAGTTTGCTACAGTTAATAAAATATTAAAAAATAAAAATCTTCGGGGTCACTTGTGGTGTATTGGTTAGCATTGAAGCTTACTATACTAAAGGTCGCGTCCCGAGGTAGCCCAAGGATTTTTTAATGGGAGTAATAAATACTTGTCTATGCCGTCCATCGGTTAGGACGTAAAATGGAGGTCCCGAGCCTGTGCGATGTCAGGTACTCGTTAAAGAACCCTATCCTAATTATACTTGGATAGGCAAAATTTAGGACTCCCGCTGTAGCATCGTCGGATTCGCCTTAGTGACATAAAGTGATGCTAAAACAAAAAACAAACAAACAAATAAAAATTTTAGAAGCATCGCAATAACGCAGTTTTAACATTCTCCCACTATCCCTCTAATATTGCTAAAATATTAGATAATGAGTGGTGTTTAAAAATTATAACTTTATTATTCGAATCAGCTGTATAACCGAAATCTATGTCTCTTTCATCAACGCTTCGATTCGCATGCACTGTTACCTCAAAATGTTAGATTTCACTTCTGTAATTGAATCTTTGAAGTAAATAAGAAATATTTATATATAGCTGATATTAAACAATAAGCTACCAAAAAGCTTTGACGGGAATGGAGCTCGGGGGCTGGGTTCCACGCAAAGGGGAGAAAACACATCCAGAAAAAATAAAACAGCGTAGAAACATCATAAGGAGACAAAGAACTGTGTGGTCTTTGTAAAGGGTCTTCGGAATCAGGTCACTGAGTATTATCAGCCATGTTTTGTTTCACTATTCAATAGATTAATGAAACTACGGCGTCTCTTACAATATTTACAAAGGATACTTCGTTCGTTAGCAGCTCAAAGGCCTTCAATATACATTGAAACTCGTTACCGAGGGATCAAGGGTAGCTGAGTTAAATCTCATTAATATTAATATATTAATATTATTCAATACTATGTAATTTACACACCTAAAAAAATACATATACAATGTAAACGTTTAATACACTCTAAAATTTTACTTACTTATAATAACTATATACTATATAATATACTTATAAACTTATAATAAATTTGAAGAAAAAAAAAAAACTATATTTCAAGATATGATACTGAAAATACGACAAAATTAACTGAAGTGTTCTTTTGCATAAAATTTAATCCACTTTAATATGAGGCGCTCAAAATGCTCTCCATTAACATACTAATCAGTTTTGAAAAGTTCTTGTTGTTAACATCGAAAAAACTTAGGTCCAAAATTATTTGAAAGTTGTTCTCCTACTTCAGCAATTTTGGTTTTTCTGGTGAGATTTTAGATGGGGTTGGTTTTGATGAAAACTGTGTGATTAACCCACCATTTTGAATGCTAAGATCAAAAACTTTCTTTTCCATTTCCACACATCTAAATTTTTTTCTTTTCCCATTGTACCTGCTGGGAGGACTGGAAACCCCAACCCGATGTCATAAGATGTTGTAAGATATGTGAAGCTAATGTACTCTGAATTGAAGCAACAGCTGAATAATTCAAACTTAGGATAGAGCCACCAGAACAACGGAAATAAAGTCCTCCCTGACTTTTTGAAGATAAGCAAACACTAAAATAAAATTTAATTTTTGACAAATAATGTGTCCATAATCCTATGGAGTAGAGGTGAAATAAATAAATAATTTTTTTTTATTGGTGAAATATTAAGATAATAACTGAACATGATGTAAAAATAATGTGGGTTTAAAATAACTTTCTAAACAAAAAACACAAAGGCAAAAAATACAAGCAGTAACCCAAGTCAGACAAACAATACAAAGTAAGTAAAAATTGACAACACAGTGACACAAACGTAACCATCTTCAGGGGAAGACTAAGCACTTAGTCCATTGCATTTTATCTTTAGTCCGAAACCGAACTTTCGAGAGGTGCGTAAAACATTCTCGTAAGGTCTATAACATGTAATAATATAGTTATGTAACTGATCCAACAAAAGGTCTATAACTGTTTTTCAATGAAACAGACAAAAACATATGATTTTGTTTAACGTTACAATACGATAAAAATATTTTTTAAAAAATACGCAAGTTAAAGACAATTTTAATTTTAAAACGAAAATTTGAGAGATTTCGTTTTTTCCCCCTGTTTAGTATTGTAGGAACGTACCCGATTTAACTACTTATTTTGCATTAACCTACATTCATATAATCAACCTTGCGTTCAGGAAATGAAACATGGTTGGAGCAGGATTAGGTCTGCTTAGAAATGAATGCATGATTAGGATTTAAGCATGGATTATATCTGCTGGATGGTTTTGCATAAAACTCATCACTTTTAACTCAATTTTCACAGTGAAGGGGCAAGTTCTGATCCTTAGTGTTTGCCAATATAATTTGCTGTATGGAATATATCTTGAGAGAAGAAAAAAGCGGGGATTCCAGAATAATGTGGATGGATCTGATTTTGTAGCTATACCGTCTAGTTCAATATACACAGCTTAACTAGACCTGATCATAGAGAAATAAGCCAGATTATTAGATTTTTTTCGCCATGCAGAACTTTCCATGTCATGTTTTAACATTTCATTAAAAAAAAAAAAAATGAAACATGGATGGGAAATAATCTCTTAACTTAATATTTACATCATAAAGAAACAGCTATCAAATTACTCATAATGAATGTTAATGATCGTAATTTGTAAATACTATATAGATATACTATATGCGTAATATATATTTATTATTAAAACCCACCTTTAATACATTAGGATACTTTAAAATTAATATTTAAATACTAATCGCTATCTAGCCTTAAGTATATGTACGGTGATATTGAAGGTTCTGCAATATATAAACAATTATGCATTTCTAGCATGATTATTAGCGAAATAAATAAAAATAGTTCAAGACGAAAGTATTTTCCTCAAAAAATGATGTAGTAGAAAAGTGATTATAAAGGAAAATATTATAACGTTAAATCGTTAAATAAAAAAACACATGATTTCAAATCCCAAACCGTTTGTTGGAACAAAATAAGCGGTTAGAACGAACTGTTTAGGTCCAGATCTTTCGAGCCTTATCCACGAAGACGTAGAACTGTCCACGTTGTTCTGGAACATTCCAGACCTGACCATTTACGATTATATATAAGGAGCAAGTGACCGAAAGTCTGTGTCTTGACTGTGTAGCTCAAGTCATAAGAATGTGTGTTATAACGTTATCATTTTTGTAACCTGCTCAAGTATTTAGGTTTTATTAATTCGTTGGCATCGATAACTATATATTTTTGTTGAATAAATATTTGTTACCCACATAAGCGTTACAATATTATTTTTTTTAAATTAATAAAGAACTTTTATCCTCCAAAACATAATTTTCTTTACCTCCAATTTTATTTTGAAAATTGTTTACTAGGGAAACCCGGGTAATATATATACTATTATAGCCCGGGGTAGTGTATGGGAAAGGAGGGGGTATTCTGGGTTAGGTCCGGGCTGGATGAAAAAAAAAAGAAAAAATAAGAGAAAGAGTTACATAATAAATCAACTTCTAGAACTGGGCAAAGGCGGGCAGCCATCTTCCACCGACCGGCCTTTATTGTTTGCTCAGGGGTCATTTTTATTAAATCCCCCATTTTTCCTCGGTTGGATTATGTTAAAAGATATCAGAACGGAATTTAATATATTTCTAGACTTTTTTTATCGTTTTTTAATTGAAAATTGAGTAATCTTAAATTTTTAATCATATTGAGGAATTGTGTCTCATTCAAATAATAAATGCGTAGGTAATTTTGGTTCTGGAATTTCAAGCATTAAATACAATCTGATTCAGAATCTCCTCTCACTCTTCCTTGATTTTTCTTTTTTTTTTCAGGAAAAGAGGTCATTCATCCAGCTCTTTTTTAGTTGTCCCATCAAAGGCATCTAGAAAGATACACACGACAAGAACTGTAATTTTAGAAAAATCTAGCTAGTTATTTTTTTTTTAATTATTCACAACTAAGTATTTAATCAGTTATATAATATCAAATTATTCATTTTGGAGAATTCATTAGGCGGGTTTGAAGGACATTAAGAGCGAAAATAATTTATAACTAGTAACTTTGGCGAACAAATTAATATAGGTGATCGAGAAGGTGAAACTTTGGCTTAATTAAGCACATGCTCGTCGAAGGACCGAGAAAACTTTTAATACCGAAGTGCAGACACCCAAATCCCTTCAACTAACCATTCCTCCACTTAACGGAAACATAAATTTTCAAGCCCGGAATCAAAGTTCCTAATTAACTTAAGTCAGCACCTCGCTCTTGTTGGTAATAAATTCTCCAAAAACGCTAAGAAATTTATAGCGATTAAAAAACAGGCTTTTGAATTTCTGAGATCATACACCGGGTGGTGGGGATGGCAGTAAGTAACGCCTTCGAGCCCACCATTAAAGTAAAATAATTGATATTTTTAAAATTTAGACAGAATTTTCGTATGGTGAAATAAAGGAAAATCCAAAACCGAAAAAGGTGCTGGGCCCTCCTCCGTTCAATAAACGTACTCTATTGTAGTGTATCTTATTAAATGTAGGTACTTTATTAAAACGAAAATAAAATCGGTAAGAGCAAAATGAAATCTGAAAGAGTGAATTTCATCCGGAATCATACCTCAAATGTGAAGATGCACATTATTATCGATAAAACTCGAAATTCAAAAATAAAAGAGTAGTATGGATGTACATCATTCCGTATGTATAACCGTGTACTTTAGTAATAAACTATTTTATTTAAAATAAAATGAAAAAAAAAAGATTCATATAAAAATTGATACCTAGAGTAATATTTATATTATATTGTCACTGAAAAGGAAATCCTATGCTCATTAATGAAAAGTGAATTATTCGATTATCGTCATTTGCTCAGGAGTACACAGATTTTTGGCCAATGAATCACAAAAATTTCTTAATGTGCGACGATCGGTAAAATAATTATGATAAAAAAACAACAATAACAATAAACGTGACATTTGATTACCTCTTAATGGTTTTAATATAAGTAATAATACTAATTATAATAATGACATAAACATTAAAATTTATATTTTTTTTTTCAAATCTTTTTATACAATTTTACATGGAACTTCGAGCTCATTTGATATTTTTATTATTATACTGATGTTGCTATTTCATGTTATTAATATTTTACCTAGTTTTTAATTTTTTACTATATTAATTAATCTTTAGTGGCCAGTTAAGCCTATAGAGAGAAAATTTTGGAGATGAAAAAAAAAAGTGTAAGTTTCTTGGTACGTGCAGAAATATATAAGTTTTATTAGTGTTAAGGGTTTTATAAATAATCTGTATAAGATAAATAAGTATGCTGTGTGCTAGCAGCTCAAAATAATTAGGCAGCATCACTTCTCTCAATAAAATGTGTTTCTCTCTCTCTAACTCTCTATTAATATTAACCCTGTATAACCGTAAGTTTTTCTTACATCAGTCATCAAACTTATTTCTCTGATTAAATGATTATTCAAAGTAACAATTTTTTTCAGTATGATGTAAAATTAACTACATTACTAGTACCGAAAGTATCTTTATACTGCTCGGTCTAATTACCTCAAATTCAGGACCACTTTCGATACTGGTAAAGTAAAAAACTATATTTACAAATTAAAACTGAACCCTATTTATAATAAAGGGATAAAGGGAATATTTTCATTAAGAACAATGGTCATCCAGAAACTGTATCCTATAAATCTAGGGTAAATTTCTCGCCATTAATGGAACTTTTGAAAAGAAATTAAGTCCCTTCATAATGACTGGAAGGGAGACTTGGCAAAAGTTTTATAAAGTCAGATATTTTCCATTGAAACTAAAGGAAAGGGCAGAAGGAGAATAATGCCTTCTTCTTGATTTAGGCACTTAGGAAGTGTTGAGCAAAATGTATGGTACCTATTGTTCTCATCCCACCGTCTGATGGTTTTGAGATGCTGTATAAGTCTTATAGTTAGACTTATGTTTATATCAAATAGATTTATTCTCCTATTTTCAGAAATTTTTAACACGGTTTTCTTGATTAGTTGACTTTCAATCAATTTTATTGACTTACGAAGTAAAATAAAAATGTGGGGTCTCCTGTGGTGTAGTGGCTAGCATAGCAACCTATATACAATGCTATCGCTATACGAAATAAAATGGAGGTCACGAGCCTTTAGGATATCAGGAACTCGTTAAAGATCCCTATCCTAATTATACCTTCATAAGCAAAATTTAGGACTCCCACTGTAGCATCGTCCGATTAGCCTTGGTAGTATAAGGGAGATGTTAGACAAAATAACTATGTATCTATTTCATTTATTAAATGCACATACCAATGGTAAGTCAATTGTGTAATTTGTAATCTGCAAATTAGCAATAAGCTAATGCGTGGATAATATGGATAAATTGCTAGCTCAACTTAGTTAACAAAATTGGAATCCTTGTGCACTAAGGCATTTGTCACATAGTATGGTGCGTCTACTGTTTCCTCCTTTAATATTTTAGCCTGGAATGACTGAATTCTTAAGTTTTTGAGGTAAAGCCCCTTTGTTCTTGTTGAATGAGGGACCAAGGAATTTCTGTCATTTTTTAAAAAAGACAGATATAACCCAAATTGGTTATAATTAAAATGTAAGTCATGCAAGTGCAGTCGATTCGGAATATTTTCAAAAAAATAAAAGTTAACATACGTACTTACTTATATGTTTTAAAAGATAACCTCTCGTTTCTAAAATATAATCGGTAATCGATGGTCGTATTAGTACTTTTTAAATGGTATGTTTGTTAGTATTTCACAATGTGGAGCCACTGTCGAGTAACCTAGAAACCTAATAGCACGCCCGAATCGTTAAATGAAATTGTGACCAAATAATATTTTTTTTTTTTTTTGGTTGAACTAATTTCTAGATTTCAACGAACAAGTCACTTCTCTAACACGTTAAAGTCGGCTTTAGTTTGAAGGATGCTTTATAACAAGTTACACTACATGTTTCAAGGTCTTCGTCACAAATAACTTGCAATATCATGGCTATAGGTCATAGGAAACTTCAACTTCCCCTGGTTCAGTCCCTTCAAATTTACATATAAGAGACGACTAATCATGAAACTGTCAAGACTTACAACTTCATCTAATGAAACCGATATCATTTCCAAACAAAGTTTAAGGAGAATTTATCAGCATTCAATTTACCACCTAATTATACGGGGTGTTTCGAATAAGTACAGACAAAAAAATGCCAGCTATTTTACATAAAATTTCCTACAAAAAAGTTCCTTTAACAAAATGGTCTATTAAATCGCAGTTTTTATGATTTTTCTACCATAACTTGTTTTAAATAAAAAGATACAGATTTTTTTTATTTTACCATTTAAAAAAGCACTAAAGTATCATTAAAGCTGGCTATTTTGGTTTTTAAAAACAATTAAATTAAGTAGTATAAACTTTAGTATAAGTAACTTTAGTATAAAATTATCCTAGCTAAAAATTGTTCATTCGATTATTAAACGTTCGATTAAAGAACGTATATAATAATAAATTATTTGCTAAATAGACTTAATTATTTCAAGTCTAGAACACTTATGTATGGAAACAAAGTAACATGTTTACAATTCCATGATGTTTAGGCGTAGGTAAATTTGTAAGTCCTGTGTGTGTTTCGTTGGTTAGAAGTGTTTGGGAAGCATGAATAAAACGCAAAAGGTCCGCTCGGATTAGGGTAGCGTGGCCGTTGGTTTGCAAGAGTAAAGAAATGTCAATGCATAGTACACCAGGACACACAAAGGGAAACCCCATAAAAAAAACTATCCTGCTTTAAACCATGCTTCAATAAACAGTTTTATAAATTTCAATAGAGTCATCAGAGAGAATAATAGATAATCTCTAAAAACAGCTTTTGGCCCTTAAAAAAAAAAAAAAAAAAATTGGATTTAACAAATAACAGCAGGATGACAAAATGATTTACGCACATTCTAATAAAATAAGAAAATAATATGTTAAATAGATTTGTATTTGTTCTGCCTCAAGGAATTGAATAACAAGATTACTCATTTGGCCTTAAAATTATTTTGGCTTCAAGATATTCCGTTTCATTTAAAAAAAAAATCTGGTGCGTGCGCGCAACACACAACTTTCACTTACCAACTTACTTAGATAAGAAATTGACGTGTTTTGTTAAATATCATTTCCCAACGTCACACATTTTTCTACATTCATATCTTATTTTTATTAATCGTTAAAGCCGTTTTCGAGTAAATAAAAAAACCCGTGAAAATGATACAAAATTTATTAAGTAAAGTCCCCCCTTCGGTTGATCAATTATGATGAAATGTTGGCTATCACATATTTGGCATATACATACATCAAATACCCAGTTTGGTCACAATCGTGAAAGCCGTTTTTGAGTAAATAAAAAAAGCACGTAAAAAAGATACAAAATTTATTAAGTAAAGTTCCCCCTGCGGTTGATCAATTTTGATGAAATTTTTACAGACATATCTCGGGCATATAAATAGATCAAATACTAAGTTTAATCAAAATCGTTAGAGCCGTTTTTGAGAAAATCAAAAAAACACGTGAAAATGTTACAAAATTTATTAAGTAAAGACCCCCCTCCGGTTAATCAATTTTGATGAAATTTTTACAGTCATATCTCGGGAATATAAATACATCAAATACTAAGTTTAATCAAAATCGTTAGAGCCGTTTTTGAGTAAATAAAAAAAAAACACGTGAAAATGATACAAAATTTATTAAGTAAAGTCCCCCCTCCGGTTGATCAATTTTTATGAAATGTTGGCTATCACATCTTTGGCATATACATACATCAAATACCCAGTTTGATCAAAATCGTGAGAGCCGTTTTTGAGTAAATAAAAAAAAAAACACGTGAAAATGTTACAAAATTTATTAAGTAAAGTCCCCCCTCCGGTTAATCAATTTTGATGAAATTTTTACAGTCATATCTCGGGCATATAGATAGATGAAATACTCAGTTTAATCAAAATCGTTAGAGCCGTTTTTGAGAAAATCGAAAAAAACGTAAAAAGTTATTAAATAAAGTACCCCCTCCCTTTGAGCAATTTTGATGAAATTTTTGCTGTCACATCGCGGGCATATACCTACACTAAATACCCAATTTCAGGTTCCCACGGTTTATAGTTCTTGAGCTAGTCTTTTCACATACACACACACACACACAGACCATTTCGCGGGACTTGGTCATTTCGACTCAGGGGACCCCAAAACGTGTATTTCCGTTGAAAACCGGAAGTCGAATTTTTTCACGAACTTCCACTTACTATATATTTCATATATAGTTAAGTGAAAGTAATAAGACCATTTCGCAGAAGTAATGGTTTTTTTATTATTATAAATTGAAATAGCGATAGCATGTATCAATGTGGTTAAAATCAATAATTATATTATTATAAATGTGATGAACAATTTTTTTCTGCTAATCGAGTACCATAATATAAATCAAACATTTATAAAATTAACCGGTTGCTTCTGACTTAACACTTATCTCGCCCGATTTTTAATATAGAAGCAATTGAAGATTAAAAAACAATATGCATAAATTATTTATCTAATGGCTTGTTAAATTTTAATATATTTTGGTTTCTAGTTTTATATGTCTGGGTTGAGTATTGATTTGGTTTTATTCTTATTTTTATTGTTGCTGCATGATTGAAATATTTTATTAAAAATTTAATACGATTGTTGATATTTTTATATGATTCTGTTAATTCGTATTAACTAATTGCTGTTGGAATGTATTAGAAGTCTATTGTTTGTCATTCAATATAGTACTCAAGAGATTGAGTAAAAGAGAGAAAGGATTAAACAAAGTATAAAAAATACAATAAATAAATATAATTTATATAAAAGAAAAAAATATATAAATATGTAGGTATATATATATACATGGATGTTATTATTATATATCATTACAATACGATTTTACAAATAGTCTGAGATAGAGATATAGTATTAGCAACCCAATGTAGTTAGGCAGTATCTCTTTTATGAATAAAGTGTTTCTCTCTCTCCAAAGAAATTTCACAAGGGTGTCAATCAATCAAATAACTAACAAGGTTACAAAAAGTAACGTTACTTGTTACGGCATAGTAACAAAAAAATAACCATATGATTCGAGCTTCAGAGCGAGACTAATTCTACAGTTCATCGTTTCTTATATTTAGTCTGAACTAGAACATTCTGGAAGGTTCCCGACTAGCGTAGAAGATTCTCCAACAGTCACAAACAGGTACTAGAACAGTTTGTAACTGTTTAAACTAAAACTCTAGAACTCTTTTAAATCATATCGTAACGTTAAACCGACAAATAATCAAAAAAAAAAAAAAAAATATGGTTTGAAATCCCAGACCTTTTGTTGGAACGAACTGTTGGAGCGGACCGTCAGAGCACGTTGTTGGGGCTGGATCGTTCGAGCTCAATCCACGAAGGCCTGGAAGATTCCAGAAGGTTCCTTTTAGGACTATATATAAGAAGCGAGTGACTAGACCCATTAGTCTGAGTCTTAGTCTTTGTCTTGTCTGTGAAGCTCAAGCCATAAGATTTGTGTTACAAAGTGATAATTCTGTAACCTGCATTAATATTTGTGTTATCATAATTCGTGTGGCATTGACTATTGTTACATTTTCGTCAAATAAATATTACTAAACCTTAGAAGTGTTACAATATGTTTTGTGTTTCACGTTACTATAGTATGATAAACCGCAAAAGATGAATTTCTTAGGAACGGACTTTTTTAGGAAAGTTTACATTTTTTTTAATGGACAGCTAAAAAGTCCCCTGAGAATGTTCTCCCGTTTTAGTTGATTAAGAACCTGTTATCAGTTCTCTCATAGGTTCATTACAAATATTTAACCTAGTACTATTTACTAATGTAAATTATAGAAAGAATCGGAACGGATACCAATAATCTGTTTAATTCGTTTAATAGTAGGAAAAGAAACGGAAGCTTATTTTTTCGAACAAACGCTTTATTTCTACATCGAAGGAGTGTAAAGTACGCTTATCAAAAAGGAATCGAACGTGATAAAAGCTAATTCGGCGGTCCTGGAGCGAGGAAGATGAATGGGCGAATTAAGGGATGTGAAGTTGTTTACCGGGACAGGAGGAGACAGCCGGTATAAATTGAAAATAAATCGGACAGTCGGGAGGGAGGGGTAGATTTATAGCGGGGAGGAGTTGGAAGACATTGATTGCCTTTTCTACTAATGGACAGAAGCTCACCTACGCTCCCGCCAAAAACAAATAGTCCCCTAAGGGCAGCTGTTTGGCTCTCTCCTGTCTCCGGGTACTCTGGAGTACATCCGGGAGGACACGATCTGTTTCTTCTATTATTTTTTATATTCTTCTTATTATATTTTTCTTATCAAAAAATATAATAAGAAGAATATATTGCAACACAATGATAATTATTAATAATAATTATAAATTAATTTAATTAATGGTGAAGAAATAATTTAAATTTTTTTCGGAATGTATTCTAATACGCTTGAAAATTTCAAGTTGAAATCGGTAAATGCTACAAATTTACCGATTGTGTTCTCTTCTTTTCCTGATTAATATTTTAATTATTTTTTGCTTTGAAATATTTTTTTGTTAATGATCTGACATTTTTCATAAAAGGTATACTGCATTCATATTAAAAGTTATTTTATAATAGCAATGAGTATGTAGTCAATAAATAAATCGGTGACCGTTGTTTACCAGTACATTAATTCATAGCAAAATATATCTCAAACATAACATGAATTTTTCACGTCAAAAAACCGCGCGAATTGTTGGTGATTTTTTATTTTTTTTTATCATTTCAAGCGTATTCGAATATATTCGGAAAAAAAATTTAAATTATTTCTTCACCATTAATTAAATTTATTTATAATTATATATATATATATATATATATATATATATATATATATATATATATTTTTTTTTTAAAGTTGAACTTTTTTAACCGTAAAATTGATGAATAAATAAATACTTTAATAACTGAAAGTTAATTATTAATTAAAATCCAAAGACGGCTTCGATTATTAATGGCTTCAATCGTGAACGGTGTAAAATTATATAATGTGAATATGAAAAAGACATTAGGAGAGTGGAGCGGGAGCGGAGCGAGGCCAGACCTGTGCCAATATTGTGATTAACCTTTCTCTATACCTCTTTAGAATATTTTGCCAGTGAGACCGGACCTGGAGCGGAGCGCTAGTGTGAATGGGGTAGAGCGAGAGCGGACCGGGAGTGGAGCGAGACCGGAGCGGTACCGATAGTAAAATTCTCTGTCTATTTCTCTTTAGAATATTTGAGCGGACCGGGAGCGGAGCAATAGTGTGAATCCGCCCTAATGCTTAACCCTCCTTTCCTCCATTAGTACAAATTTTTGCGATGCTAGATATTTATTCTGCTACAGAGATCAGAGATTAAAAAAAAAATGGTCCAGATTATTCTTGATTAATAAATGGTAGAAGTAGCCCGAATTGTTTTATATGTCTACAACAGGTTTTAAAATATCTAGAAGTAAGAAAAATTAAACATTTAGGATATTTATTGTAAGTTCTAGACTTAATTGTGATATTAGGATAATAAATATTGTAACGTTAAATAGATAAGCGAATAAAAAAAAAAAAACATACGGTGTAAACTCCCAGACCGGTTTTTGGAACAAAATAAGCGGTTGGAACGAACTGTTTGGGTCTAGATCTTTCGCGCCCAGTCCACGAAGACGTAGAACTTCCAGACCTGACCATTTACGATTATATATAATAAGCGAGTGACTGAGCGAGTTAGTCTAAGTCTGTGAAGCTCAAGTCATATGATTCTGTGTTATAACGTTATCATTTTTGTAACCTGCTCTAATTTTTGAGTTGTATTAATTCATTGGCATTGATAATTGTATCTTTTTGATAAATAAATATTCTTTAACCTACAGAAGCGTTACAATATATTATAAGAAAAACAAATAATCTTTTTTAATATCCATTCAAAATTATTTTTTCAAACTTTACCTTTGATTGAATGAAAATGAAAAAAATAAATGTCACTTAAGTTCTCCAATTCACTCGAAAAAGTGAGAGAAAAATAGAGGCTGTGAAAATCGCTAAAAAGCAGAAAAGTTAAACAAAATATATGAGCGTAATCAAGAGAATCAACGCCAACAATAGCTGCAACAAGAACAATTATTTACATTGAGTAGTTAAATAATCTTAACGACCGACCCGTGGTCTGAAATAAAACAGCGTTCAACAAGCGAAAAATCAGCGCTTGAAGAATAAGAGGATCAAAAATATTTTTTATGTAGGTTTTTAATTTTTCCTATTGTCCCCATACAAAAAATCGTTATATATATTTATTATTATTGTACCGCAAAAAATTCTCGTAAATTAACATGATGATTGGAAAAATGAATAATCCAAAATCACGTACAAAACATAATTTATTTTGTAAATCTTTAAATAATAAAAATATTCTCTTTAAAAAAAAAAAATTAAAAATGATTCTAGAAAAGCTGACTCAACTAAAGGTATGAGCATGCATGAACACTTATCAGTGGTTACACCTTGAGTGTCCAGTTATCTCAGCTGACATTCTAATTTATCATAGAGAGAAGTTAAGGTTATACCTCCTTTATTTGTAGCCTGATACAGAACCAAACCCAATAAATCTCTGACATATAGGTGAAGGTAAAAAAAAAATAAAAAGATAATCAAAGCAATAATTCCTCCTCCAGAAAGAAACTATTCAAAGAACTATCAAGGAAGTGCCACCTAATTAACATAAATTTCTTACAAGTAAAGAATGAATTCGTTTCATGAGAATTGCTTTACATTGCAGTATGCATGCTCGCATTACCCATGGCTATCTTTTAGCACGCGATTCTTTACCTCACTGTAATACCTGTGGCAGTCAGCTACCATTAAAAACATCTCGACAGAATGTAGAACATACGACACAGAAAGAGCAATATGATATAAATTTCATTTTAAAGAACAGCGTACAAAATATAGACAATCTTTTCTTTAAGAAACGTACAAAAGTGTAACTTAAAATATATCATAAAACTATATAACCCTTGTGGTTGAAACTTTTATAAAAACAAAATGTAATAATAATAATGATTATGTAACACCAGTAGGGGTTTAATAAAAACTCAAATCACTGACAACGTTACAAAAAGTAACTAATTGTAACAATTAAGTAAAGGAACACAAAAATAATCATATGCTTTTACGTACCGAGCAAGACTAAGGCTTAAGTCCATTGCTTCTCATATTTAGTCTGAAATCGAAAAATCTAGAAGGTTCTCGAAAAGCATAAAAGATTATTGTACAGTCTAAAACATGTACTAAACCAGTTTGGTAACTTTTTCAATAAAAAGCCCAGAACTCTTTACAATGTAGCAGACAAAATCATAATCACATTACACTAGTAATAAGATCTTTCCTTGAGCGCAATGAATTATTTGTAATGCACTTTACTGTCAGAAAAAATTAAAGGTTAGGTTTTATCATTTAAGGACACACAGCAGTCCTTCATCGTTTAGTTGAATATTTATTTTTTTATTTAAGATTATATTTTGTTGAACGTATTATTCTTAAGAATTATTTTAAATCATTTGTGACATCTCCCAAAATACTAAGTAAGGATAGAAATTCAGATTACTTAAATTTAAATCATTAATTTAAGAAACTCGAAATGACCTAATATTCACTTTATGGGAAAAAAAGAATGTTATGACTTTTGAAATATGAGATAGCCAGAATTTAAATTATATTCTCTGGCATGTATCCCTTATTATAAGGAGCCCAAAACATAAATCAAAATGAAATGAATTGAAAATTCTTATAAATTTCGGGCTTCGAAAAAAACTGATTCAAATTTATATTTTATTAATGAAACTGATATTTTATTTACGTATTTATTTTTATCAATATTCATCACGTTTATTAACCTTCTTATCTGGATTTTTTGTTAACTCATCAATTTCATGTTTTATATTTGCTATCTGGAAAATTAAGCAAAGAGCAAACGAGTGTATTACACTTAGATGTGATCTATTCCTGTGAATTATCATATGTCTCATGGCCAAAGTCTCATTATTTTTTATTAATATAGGTACATAATTGAAGAATATTTAAGAATTAAATAAAAATAATCCGAAGTTTTTTAAATAAAAAAATAAATCGTTTTACGCCTCTAAAAACAACAAACAAAACCAGTTTACTAGCAATCCAAGCGCTAATTTCGATTTCTTATCATGCTTTACACAGGTTTTATTTTTTTTACTGACAATAATTTCATTGCAAAGGCGCATTTTGTGAATTACCGACGTCTATTCGGATTCTCAATCCACAGAGGAGGGTCTTTCCTGTAACAATAAGTTTATATCGATTTCAACGGGTAAAGGAAACTATTCCTGTGAATTATCATATGTCTCATGGCCAAAGTCTCATTATTTTTTATTAATATAGGTACATAATTGAAGAATATTTAAGAATTAAATAAAAATAATCCAAAGTTTTTTAAATAAAAAAATAAATCGTATTACGCCTCTAAAAACAACAAACAAAACCAGTTTACTAGCAATCCAAGCGCTAATTTCGATTTCTTATCATGCTTTACACAGGTTTTATTTTTTTTACTGACAATAATTTCATTGCAAAGGCGCATTTTGTGAATTACCGACGTCTATTCGGATTCTCAATCCACAGAGGAGGGTCTTTCCTGTAACAATAAGTTTATATCGATTTCAACGGGTAAAGGAAACGATGCTTATAAGTTTAAGAGGAAGAAAAACAAAAATCAAGAGAGAAGTAAAAATAAATAAAAGTATTAAGGAAAAGGCAGAAGACGAATTGAGGAAAAGCCGGATAGGAAATATCTGACAAGTGGCAGTTACCGGGACTTGGCTCGTGGTACGTTTGCCTGAAACATTATTTTCTGGAATCGCTTTGTCAAAGGTCATGACAAAAGACTTTAGGAAACGGTTGTATTAGTTTTAGTCAAAAACCAAATAATAATATATAAAAATATTATTCACCCGAAAATGTTGAAAATTTCATCATGACCAGATTGAATTTTGTTTAAACCAATACTTTCTACTGATAAAGTTCTTAAGAAATCACCTGATTACTGAACCCCCTGTGATGTACAATATATCATTAAATATTGCAAATTTTTATATCTTAGCGAAAAGTCATTCACATCGCACGGGTATTAAACCTATCGAATCGAGAATCCCATTTTCCTTCTTTTTTTCTGGATTTAGGTCCTAACGATTGTATGCATTAGATTTCTTGGCTTTTGATTCCGTTGTCTGTGTCAGAATCAGAATGGAACTAGGTTTACTTAAAGAAATTCGATAAATTGTTTATTTGATTTTAAAAGTTATCATCGCCATGATTCTTTACATATTTAAATTAGGAAAACTCAATATACTTAATATGGATCTCGACTGAAGTAAAAAAAAAAAATTTTGGTTTTCCTCGATAATTAGAGGCAGGTCCAAGAACTTTGTTTTAAAGGTACTTTTACTGAAAGAATCGAGAATTTGATGGGCAAGAGAAAAAACAGTTCTTAAAAAAATTGTAGGGAAAATGCATCTTGTTAAATCGTGAAAAATTGCCTTTTAATTATTAGTTTTCGATTTTTCATTATTTTTAATGTACTATTGACTAAAATACAACAACCTAAAATCATAAAAAATGAACTTTCAGAGCTTTTTTTTGGGATAACTTTTTTCTTACTAATGTTTCGCGTCTCTGGATTTGTTTTTACTTTCACTTACCTATATATGAAATATATAGTAAGTGGAAGTATTGCGATCGTGAAAAATTTCGACTTCCGGTTTTCAACGGAAATACGCGTTTTGGGGTCCCCTGAGTCCAATTAAGTCCCGCGAAATGGTCTGTGTGTGTGTGTGTGTGTGTGTGTGTGTGTGTGTGTGTGTGTGTGTGTGTGTGTGAACAGACTAGCTCAAAAACTATAAACCGTGCGAACCTGAAATTGAGTATTTAGTGTATGTATATGCCCGCGATGTGACAGCGAAAATTTCATCAAAATTGCTCAAAGGGAGGGGGTACTTTATTTAATAACTTTTTACGTTTTTTTCGATTTTCTCAAAAACGGCTCTAACGATTTTGATTGAACTGAGTATTTGATCTATTTTTATGCCCGAGATATGACTGTAAAAATTTGATTAAAATTGATCAACCGGAGGGGGGACTTTACTTAATAACTTTTTTTTCATTTTCACGTGTTTTTTTTTATTTACTCAAAAATGGTTTTAACGATTTTGATCAAACTGGGTATTTGATGTATGTATATGCCAAAGATGCGATAGCCGACATTATATCAAAATTGACCAACCGGAGGGGGGACTTTACTTAATAAATTTTTTCCTATTTTTACCTTTTTTCCGATGATCTCAAAAACGGCTTTAACGATTTTTATCAAATTCGTCATGTTTAATGAAAATTAGGTGTTCTTTAATATCAGGTAAGCTTTATCATTATTAAAATTTTCTGAAGGGGCTTTTTTCGGGGGGGGCCTTTTTTGTTTGTTTGTTTCCTATAAAGTACCTTTGTTTTTGTTTATATGGAGAAATTAACTGTCTCTCGTTACACCTAAAAATAAGAAATGGCTAAATATGAGATATGATAAAAATAAAGAAAACATAAAGAGGAGAAAAAAAGAAAAATATTCAGTCTACTCGTAAAACTCGTTGAGCCCACGCATGCGGAGTACGCCTTTAGTGACAGACCATTGTTCATAATTAAAGCCGTTCTGTTCATTTGAGAAGTGGCAATTAACAAAACGCAATAATTTCTAATCTAAGTAAGTTGGTAAGTGAAAGTTGTGTGTTGGGCGCACGCACCAGATTTTTTTTTTTTCATACCAAATTTCACGAATTTGTTTCTAATACTTAAGAGGAACAATTTTTGGGTACTTGCCCAAAAATATAAGAAAAATGAAGAATGAAAGGAGAAAAATTCAATATCTTTAATTTTAATTAATTTAAATATGAGAATGAAATAATCAGCATGAAATTTGTTAACATAGTATATCTTAATTTAAAATTGTAAACAAAGGAGAATAATCGGGGAAATATAAGGAGCTAAAAGTCGGAAGGAAATAGAAATAATAAAAAAATAACAAATTTATTTGGAATATTCATAAAGGTTTGATATAACGATTTAAGGATACGCCTCAGCGGCAAGTGAATTTACAATTGTTCCATACTCCTGATTTTTCAATCTATAAAAAATAGTAATATAACTAACATATGTTGCAGGAATTGCGAAAGGTGAATTCTAATCGATTAAACAACGAAGTCTTGTTTGAGTGTCTCCTGTTGAATAAATAAACTCAATGTATGGGAAACCTGCAAAACTATTTATCCTTTCTTTTTTTTTATATATATAATAAAAATCTATATAAGATATCCGTTCTCTGAAAATGTGATTTCGAACTTCAAAGGAGCTGCGAAGACCTTCCTTCAATGAAGACGAAGACTCATTGATCTTCTATAGCAAGATAAAGCTGGAGTGACAGGTACTCAATGGCTCAAGATAAACGAAAGGATTATCTCACATTCTTATAGTCTGGATAAAGGGTCTTAGTGTAGACCTTATTGTAAAGCATCATGCAATTTATCTCGACGGAATTCCCTTCAAAGGGGATACAATATCAAGGAAATTAGGCGGTTGCCACAGACAATATTTTTTTATAGTTTTGTGAAACGGTTTTCGTGCTTATCCATTTTTTTATTTTGATTCTTAGACACTCGCTGCAAGACTTATGTATAATTCTACACAAAACTGACTGTGCATGGATATATATCTGAAAATCAAACCAGGCGCGTTATCCGAAGGTGTAAATACCAAAGAATTTACAAAAAAATGTTTCATCATCAATAAGACTCACATGATACCATAATCATATGATAGTACTATAACTTATTTAAACATCGGTTTTATGTCGAATTCATTCGTGTTTTCAGAAAGGAAAAGAATGGTTAAAAAAGAAAAAAAAATATAATGCTCGCCCATGTATTAAGAACATTAAAGAAAATACATAAATTATGAAATTTAGAACCATAAAATCCATTACCAAAATGTTTGAGAGATATGTAACATCACTTCCGGCTTAAACAATTTTGATTAATATAAAAATGTCAAAAAACAACAATAAATCAAATGATAAAGTAAAAAAACAGTTATTGACTCAAAATTAACCGTATTATTGGCATAAAGGAGCCATTCACTAAGACTGTCAATGACTAACTCAATACATAATATTTTGTTATTATGTAGGGGAGAGCGGGGTTAGTTAGCATAGGGGGTAGGTTGGCCATTGGCTTATAGTTTCCGGCACACCTATTGTGAAGGCCCCACCATTGTACCATGTGGCCCGCTCGACCTCGGGAGTCTTGTCCTGAGTTTTCAATCCGATGCTAACAGTGTAGAGAAGAGTGTGCTTCATTAATTGATTTTACAACATGTAAGTAAATTTTTATATTTTCAGTAAATTTGGTTTAAAGGCACGAAAAAACATTTGACTCCGATTCTGTTCACATACCCCCAAACTCCTTTGAAAAACCTAACCTTTCGACTAACCAGTTTTTTGTTTGATTGTTCTCCCCTGTCCTGGCAGCCATCTTTCATATGATCTCTCCTGTGGGGTTAGTTGGCTCTCTTAAACTGGGGTTTGTTTGCGCAGTAGCAATTCACAAATGCAAGGTAAACATAAACAAAAGTGAAACTACCAATTGTCTTTAGTTATAGCAAGGAGGATGAGAGCAATTTTTCTTATACAGAAAGTGACCACAGTCTAAACTTTTATTTTTTTTTATTGTCATTCTATTTTCCCCTAAAAGTTGTTAAAAACCAATTCATAATTATTATACCATTATAGTGCAGCTTTTAATAACAATAATATCTGTCAGGCAGTACTTGAATGAGATGGCTAAACAACCCCACCTTCTAGGCCAACCTGCCCCACATAGGGGGTTTATTGGCATACTCTGGATATACGAATACTTCAATTTTCTATGATCTTAGTATTAAATATAATATGGTGAAAAAAAATACTTGAAGTATCCTAATACTTGGATTTTACAGTGGTATCAGCCCTATTGGGATTATATTAACAGGAACGACTCAACAATCAAAAAAGTGAAAACTGTTGCCAACCAACCCCGCTCTCCCCTACTATATAAAATAATGTGTAGAACCATCCAGAAAGACCTAGAACGACACAAACAAGTAATAAAAAACTAATATATTACATGACTGTGCTTTTCCAATGCACTTATAGAACTTCTTACAACGGTACAGAAATAAACATTTTTCATGGTTTCAAGTCCCAGTATTATCATACAGGCAATAATGAGGCATAAATATTTATTACTTATCAAAGTTTGGAAAGAAAGAATTTTAATGCAGTTGCATGGTTTGGGATTGTGGAACAAACAATAAAAAAAAAAAAAAAAAAAAAGGCACATACGTATCGAATTGAGTAACCTCCTCTTTCGTTCGAAGTCGGTTAAAAAAAACAACGGCAAAACTGGTTGTTGATTTTGTAGAACAAAACCGCATTTTTTTTTTTTTTTGCTCATTTATTTCAGTTAGCACGAGATCAAATCTGAATCTCAACAAAAACTAAGGATTCTCTTTTGCTTTTACTTCTTTTATCGGTAATGCCTCAAGGAGTGCTGGGTTAAAAGCAGGTAGTGACCTCATCAATAAAGCAAAGAGTTAAGCCAGGATACGGCTTATCTTAGAGTAGGAAAATATGGAGAGAGTATGCCTCCGGGCAGCGTAATGGTTATATTCAAGGAACTTTAGAAGAAATATTACAGTCATGTATTTAGCCTTCAATATTAAATGTTTTGATTTTCGAATATTTTCAATTTTAAATATATTGATTATTTTAAATTCTTTTAAGCCCGAACGATGTGTTTTATATTTTTTAATGTGCTGATAAAGTAAGGAATTATTTTTAAGATAACTTTTTTTAACAGTACTCTGATTAGTAAAAACAAAAAAAAAAAAAAAAAACTCATAATAATTTTAAATTAGCCGGAAGATTGTTTTCTAGAAAATTATATCGAATTTAGAACTGTAGTATTTTTTTTTTTACCTCGCTTTACCAAAACCTCTCTCTCCCATGTATTAATGAAAAATGGATTACTAATAAAACATACATGATTTTGCCGTGCCATAATTTATATCTCATTAGTATCGTATTTTTAAGGAACAAGTGAAAAAAAAAAAAAATAAATAAAAAAAAATAAAACCCAAATAATTTTGTTGAATCAGTCATTTGACTTTTATGATGGAATCGTCCAGATCTCTACTTCACAAATTTTCATCCTGAAAATTTCCAGAAAACCCTTCGAAGTGACAACAAAAGTGATTACTCCATCACATCTTAATCTATTATAGTCATAGAAGGGTTGCCAATGCGATGTTTAAAAAACTAAAAAACGTTTTTTTTTCTTAAATGATAGAAAAATGTATGTAGTTACACATTTCCTACATGAATAAATAAAATATATATTAGTGGGCAGAGAAGCCATGCATATATAATATCTTAGCTCTGAGGGAAAGATATGCAGAAAATACGAGGACTTTTAGGCGTGTAAGTTATGATGCAAAGGTCCCCGATATTCTGTGGTCTCTCACAAAGGCCGTGCTAGAGAGGGGCATTGCTAAGTGTGCCCCTAAACATTCATCTTAACTTTTGAAAACAGTTCATACCAGGAAAAAAGTTTTTTTTTTTTTGTATCACCTACAATTCATCCCAAGGTCTTATCGCTTCCCTTGCATTGTGTTGCAGAGAATATAAATGAAAACTTTCCCTGGGAAGGAATATATATTTTATATTTGGACAAGTGAATATATAGATATTATTTACTTTGCTGTACGATAAATAAAAAATTTATCGTTTTTCTTTTTTTTTTTTGCCAACCAACGATTAAAGAATATTTATTCAATTAGATTTACTTCGCTATAAAATATAATATAAAATAAGAGGTAAATGTTGCCAAGCTAAATAATCAAAATAAGAAGTTAAGCATACAACAAAAATATAAACTACCATTCTCTGACCTTATGTATTATCCGACCAGATCCTAACCAGGATGGGAAAGGTCGAGACGTATACAGTGGGTCCACCACCAAAATAATAATCCATTACGAGTTATTCAAGCTTTATTTACGTTCAATATATCCATAAACCAGTATCACGATAGACATTTTTTTTTTGTTTTATTTTAGAAAACAGTTTCCTAACTGTGAATTATATTTCTTAGAGCTTTCCAAGTTACTTTGAATTTGAAATTGCAAATATTTTCTATTCATTAACTGAAATATGTGTTACCTAATATACGCAATCGATTTTTTTCGAACATAGTTTTTCAATCGCAATAAAAACATTTCGAACATGAAAATATTTTTTTCGGAAACAGTTTTACGCAATCGAATTTTTTTTAATCGAAGAAGGGAAGGCAGAAGGAAATAGGCAATATATAAAAAATTATTATAAAAGTCAGCCAAAATTTCAATTTAATAAATGTACAACGCAATCAATGAGATCATATAACGCTTATATTGAAAACATTTACATGGGGTGTAGTGGTTAGCATAGAAACCTAGCATAGAAATACTAAAGGTCTCAAGTTCACGTCCCGAGGTGGCCCTAGGGTTTTTTAATGGGAATAAAAAATCCTTGTCTATTCCAAATATAGGACGTAAAATGGAGGTCCCGAGCCTGTACGTCTTCAGATACTCGTTAAAGATCCCTATCCTAATTATACCTTGATGGGCAAAATTTAGGACTCCCACTGTATCATCGTCCGATTAGCCTTAGTTGCATAAAGTGACGTTAAAACAAACAAACGAACAAAACATTTAGGTTGCGGGATTCTAAATATTATTAAAAAAAAAAAACAAAAAAAAAACGAATAAATAAATATTAAACTTATAATTGCAAAACGTATACTAAGTTAAAAATAGCAACGGTTCACAGAAAATTAGAGGTGGAAGGGAAAAGAAACGAGGGGAGTTGCTTCGTCTGCTAACTTCGTTCTGACAAAGAATTATTTTAAGGAAACTCCCAACAACTTTACGAATCTTAATCCGATTTAAGACGATCTTTACTTTAGTCAAGTTGCATGGGGTTCAAGTATTTATTCATTCCGGATCTCAACTGAGAAGGGGCAGAAAAAAAGAGAAAACTCTATGTCGTTATTTATTCTTATTCCTTTAATTAATTGGACAAAAGCAGTAAATAAAATCAATGATTTATTTATTCTTCCGAATAAAGGATTAAGTTAGTTTAAAAGACTTGATTCGAAAAAATCGCTTTGCATCTAAGATTTAAGATAATATCAGCAGTAGACATTATTTACACTTTTTTTTTTCTTTTTCAAATATCTCTAAGTTTGAAAAAGAAAAATTTCGAATCCAAGTTTTAAATGGATAGAAACGTTAAACTATGCGTTCAGTTCTTAGTTATGAAAATTTATAATACCGGGATATATAATTAAATATCAACATTATTATATCATTGTTAATGTTAATTTATTAAATTTAATATATACATACGTAGGTTTATAGTTAATAGATCCTACTAGTTGGACAAGTATCCCAAATCCTATAAATTCGAGAAAAAAAAATATGCAAGATCCAGGGAAGTGGTCACACGAGATCAGTGAAGACAGAAGAACATATCTTGGATCAAGCCTCGGTGGCTTCGGTGCTACATGTTCGAGTTCTGGCCAAATCAATCTTTTCTCTTAAAAAATAAAATAAATATATTTTAGATTTGATTTTATATTTCAGATATCAATCAACCGGAGGTTTAAGGGGATGAACTTAAACAAAAATATTTTATTTTGACCATTTATAATAAACTCGATTGGATTCGTCTAATCAATTATATCAATTAAGGATCAAGTATGTAACTTTAGATTATAATTTGAGTAACTAGAATACTATTTTTTTAGATTCAGAAACGAATAAATCCATGTCATTGCAGTCGATACCGATCCCGTCGACTACTTTTTTTCACTCTTTCTTTCAGATACCCGCAATTAATCAAAGTCAAGCCGTCACTTAAAACTTGTGTAAAAGATATTTCTCAAGAGGCCTTAGGGCTTTCTTCTTTTCCAAACCAATAGGCTTGACTGTCAATTCCAACAGAAATAAGAAAAGTATAGGATTAAAATCCAATGAAGGTATTCCGACCCCGGTGACGGACCCTATTTTACAAATTTTTATATTTAACTGGTAAATCCCAATTAGAATCTATTGTAACACTCTTCTGGGTTTAAATAATTTTCATTAGAAGAAAATAACACTGCACAATGTCAGACAAACAATAAAACTGAAATAATCAATAACGTTACGAAAAGTATCAACTTGTAACGATTCAGTGACACAAAAATAACCATGATTGGAGCTTCAGAGCAAGAATAACGCTCCAGTCTATCGCGCCTTATATTTAGCCGGGATAAGAACGATCTAGAATATTCCGGAGAAGTGTGGAAGATTCTCAAACACTCACGAACATGTTCTAGAACAGTTTGTTCCAACTGTCCCAAAAGTCTAGAACTCCTTTCAATCATGTTTTTTTTTCACGTTACACTATTTATTCTTATCAAATATTTCAACTGAAGTATTTCAATTAAATTTTTATCCATAAGTATTTAATTATCATACACTGCGTCATTACATTTTTTTAATATAAAAATATTTTTCCAATGAGCGCTACAGTAGATAAAATGAAAATTCTTAATCCACAATATTAAAAGACGAGAAGCTATAACGTCTCTCAAAAATTGGCTATATTAAATATAAATCTGAAAGGGAAGAATATTAATGAAATAATGTTGCATCATTTTGATTCAAAGAGCTCTCAATAAAGGATTGCCTTGGGCCAATAACCGATCATGTCAAACATAAATTAAACTTTTGTATATTTATTTAAATATTTTAAATATACATAATATTGTATTAATGATCGTGACTCATGAGCTAACACAGTCTCATAACAGAATGTTCCAATAAATCTAGAAAGAGCCTTCACCAATTTGGATTTTAGTTAGTGGGATAGAAGGACGTAATTTTTTCAAGTTTAATTCTCAAATTTGATGACTTTATGAACACTTTCCACGTAATTTCAATTATTTTCGTTTCAGAGATTTTCTTTTTTTTTTTCCAAATTTAACGTAAGGAGACAAAATCGTTAAGAAGAAATATCATAGAAATCTGATCCCCAACGATAAAATCTGATATGACAGAAACACTGAGTGCTAATGAATAGTTTAAGTGATGAAGTTATATGTTAATATTGAATGGTATTATACAAGAAGAAAATAAACTAATAAAATAAAAAAGAAGTGTTTCTTTTTACTTTCACTTACCTATATATGAAATATATAGTAAGTGGAAGTATTGCGATCGTGAAAAATTTCGACTTCCGGTTTTCAACGGAAATACACGTTTTGGGACCCCCTGAGTCGAAATAACCAAGTCCCGCGAAATGGTCTGTGTGTGTGTGTGTGTGTGTGTGTGTGTGTGTGTGTGTGTGTGTGTGTGTGTGTGTGTGTGTGTGTGTGTGTGTGTGTGTGTGTGAACAGACTAGCTCAAAAACTATAAACCGTGGGAACCTGAAATTGGGTATTTAGTGTAGGTATATGCCCGCGATGTGACAGCAAAAATGTCATCAAAATTTCCCAAAGGGAGGGGGTACTTTACTTAATAACTTTTTAAGTTTTTTTCGATTTTCTCAAAAACGGCTCTAACGATTTTGATTAAACTGAGTATTTGATCTATTTATATGCCTCAAATATGATTGTAAAAATTTCATCAAAATTGATCAACCGGAGGGGGGACTTTACTTAATAAATTTTGTATCATTTTCACATGTTTTTTTTATTTACTCAAAAACGGTTTTAACGATTTTGATCAAACTTGGTATTTGATGTATTTATATGCCAAAGATGTGATAACCAACATTTCATCACAATTGAACAACCGGAGGGGGGACTTTACTTAATAAATTTTGTATCATTTTCACGTGTTTTTTTTTATTTGCTCAAAAACGGTTTTAACGATTTTGATCGAACTTGGTATTTGATGTATTTATATGCCCGAGATATGACTGTAAAAATTTCATCAAAATTGATCTACGGGAGGGGGGACTTTTCTTAATAAATTTTGTATCATTTTCACGGTTTTTTTTTATTTACTCAAAAACGGCTTTAACGATTAACAAAAATAAGATATGAATGTAGAAAAATGTGTGACTTTGGGAAATGATATTTAGCAAAACACGTCAATTACTAATCTAAGTAAGTTGGTATGTGAAAGTTGTGTGTTGCGCGCACGCACCAGATTCTTTTTTTCCTGACCATAATGATTATTTCCGTTCATGATGGAACGTAACATACATCCGTGAAATGAGTTTTTTTACTTTCACTTACCTATATATGAAATATATAGTATGTGGAAGTATTGCGATCGTGAAAAATTTCGACTTCCGGTTTTCAACGGAAATACACGTTTTGGGACCCCCTGAGTCGAAATAACCAAGTCCCGCGAAATGTTCTGTGTGTGTGTGTGTGTGTGAACAGACTAGCTCAAAAACTATAAACCGTGGGAACCTGAAATTGGGTATTTAGTGTAGGTATATGCCCGCGATGTGACAGCAAAAATTTCATCAAAATTTCTCAAAGGGAGGGGGTACTTTATTTTATAACTTTTTACGTTTTTTTCGATTTTCTCAAAAACGGCTCCAACGATTTTGATTAAACTGAGTATTTGATCTATTTATATGCCCGAGATATGACTGTAAAAATTTCATCAAAATGCATTAACCGGAGGGGGGACTTTACATAATAAATTTTGTATCATTTTCACGTGTTTTTTTTTATTTACTCAAAAACGGCTTTAACGATTTTGATCAAACTGGGTATATGATGTATGTATAGGCCCGAGATACGACTGTAAAAATTTCATCAAAATTGATCAACCGGAGGGGGGACTTTACTTAACAAATTTTGTATCATTTTGTCGTGTTTTTTATATTTACTCAAAAACGGTTTTAACGATTTTGATCAAACTGGGTATTTCATGTATGTAGGTATATGCCAAAGATGTGATTGCCAACATTTCATCAAAATTGATCAACCGGAGGGGGGACTTTATTTCATGACTTTTTTTCCAATTTTTACCTTTTTTTCGATTATCTCAAAAACGGCTTAAACGATTTTTATCAATTTCGTCATGTTTAATGAAAATTAGGTTTTCTTTAATATCAGGTAAGCTTTATCATTATTAAAATGTACTGAGGGTGCTTTTTTTGGGGGGAGGGCATTTTTTGTTTGTTTGTTTCTTTCTTATAAAGTACCTTTGTTTTTGTTTACATGGAGAAATTAACTGTCTCTCGTTACGTCTAAAAATAAGAAATGGCTAAATATGAGATATGATAAAAATAAAGAAAACATAAAGAGGAGAAAAAAAGAAAAATATTCAGTCAACTCATAAAACTCGATGAGACCACGCCTTTAATGACAGACCATTGTGCATAATTAAAGCCGTTCTGTTCATTTGAGAAGTGGCAATTAACAAAACTAAGTAAGTTGGTAAGTGAAAGTTGTGTGTTGCGAGCACGCACCAGATTTTTTTTGGCTACAATCATGAACGATATTCAGATATTGAAGAGAAAAAAAATCGAATGTGGCCTCAATGATTTAAAAATTTAAATGAATAAAAAATGCTAGACGAAAAACTCTAAGCATAGAAAGTATATTTATAGCATTAATGTTATTAAAAAAAAAAAATATTTTTTTGGTCTTTTATTTTCTTTTCGCAATAAGAAAAATATTATCAAGATATTAATATAATAATATTGTTCGTATATTAATAATATCTTCGCATTAATGAGGAAAATATTAGTTTAATTTTTTTAAATCTTAGTAAACTAAATTTTCCGCTTTAACTCCTTAAATTTATAATGCTTTGTTGTTGATTTATATTGAGTTCTTTAGAAATTTGATCTTTCAATAAGTTTATTTTTTTTTTTTAACTCAATAATTTTATTTGTACCTTTTTTTTTTTTTTTTTTTTTTTTTTTTTTTTTTTTTTTGGGCCCACCCCTTCCTAGCCGTTGTTTAGGCTATACGGGGTTTCCCGGGCCAGGGGAGAGGGTGGGGATTAATGCCGAGTATTATTAAATTTCCCCTGGCTCCGGGTTTCGAACTTTTTTAAAGATTTTTTATTTTTTAGCCGATAGTTGGTCTAATGTATAGTTAGTAAGTATTGTTTCGTTATTAACATACCAAGGTGCCTTCGTAAATAGTAGTAAAATTTTGGATGAAAGGTTGTAGTTTTTGTGTGCCTTTTTTCCTGAACGATAAATTTGTGAGCTTTATTTCCATATGTTCCATGTAATTCCGTATGTAATTCCATATGTTTATGTATTAAATTCATGTCCGATTTTCAATATTGATGATTTGGAAAATAGTGAGTACAGTACCTATTTTCAATCGTTTTTAAAGGTCTGTCTTAATATATACACAAAAGTTAAAGTTTAGAAACTGGGCTGTTATTATCCTATATCGCGCCTTTATTTGATTTTCCGGAATTAGGCCCATAAGGGCGCTGGCCATAATTGGGCACCCTAACATATATACATATAAATAGTGAAGGTAACATAATAACATACGTCACTGTCCTATCGATAGTTGTTTGAAAACGTCGTTCTTTGAAGCGATAAAAAGAATAAAAGAAGAAAAGAAGTGTTAGAAGATGTTGTTAAGGAGAGCGGGGGATGTTTAGTTATCTCCACCTAGAGAGCACTAAAGTAGCAAAGAAGGGCTGCCCTTAGGCGACAAAATTCCACTTTCCAGCCCTTTCTAAGGCTTTTGTTTGTGTCCCTTTTAACCATCTCCCTCCCCTAACCCTGCCCTTAACAGCCGAATCATCCAATATATAATGTAGTCAAATGCTATACTTACTTAAAATAATTTATTTCACCATTATTCTTATTTTATCTTTTTGACTTGACCAATAGCAACCACAATCTAGTGATTAATCAGGAAAAGAGTTAGATCTAGGCATTTTAATAGGTTTCCTGCAGCACAGCATTTCTGTGCATTGTACATCAAAAGTAATTTTGAAGATCAACCGATCGTCGTGGTCTAAAAAAGTAACAATCATTATAGACTTTGATTTTTGTCAGAATCAGTGATTTTTCTAGTTAATATGCTTAGAATAGAACGTTTCAAACATTGATAAAAGGAATCTTTTAAGAAAATATAAATCCATCTAGACTTCTAAAAACAATAAAGAAGATGAAATACTATATTATTTCTGATAAGTATAATATTTTTTTTTTTCAATAATCATAATTTTATTCGTTTTATTTCCTTTACACCTAGTTTTTTTTTTCTTTTTTCTTCTCGCAATAAAATGATCTCTAATGCACTATTCACTCTAATATATACTCTAATGATCTATTTATCGAACAAAATAGTTAACGGTTAACCTAGGTAGTAAATGCTATACAATAAATCTCTTTCGCTAGTACTAATAAAATTACAAATAAAGTAAATATTATATATATATTTATGTTTATTGTTTGTATTAGTTTATTACAGGTTAAAATTGAGGTGGTCAGAAACGCCGTATCTCTTTAATTGTATTTTTTTATGCGATTACTTATATAAAAATTTTTTTTTCAGTTTGTCGCTACGGTTTTCTATTTTACATTTGCTTTTATATTTCCTATATCAAGTTAAGAAAATTAAAAAAAAAAATTATATATATATATATATATATATATATATATATATATATATACGATATTGTTTTCCTAGTTTATATATATATATATATATATATATATATATATATATTATATATATATATAAACTAGGAAAACAATATCGTGCTGAGAATCGGAGCTGTTTTGACAGATGTTACAGCGAATACTCGAGCCTCCGTCCTCTCAGTTTCCACATCTGGTGCCGGAACCTACAGCTGTCCGCTGGCTGTACATGACCGAGCCCTGTAATTAATGTTTAGATCGAATCTCAACCTTCGATCGAATGCATCTTATCAACGCAATTTCCTGCGGTTCACTTTCTGAGAAGTAACCTCTACTATCTATCATTAACTAGATGTTCATAATTATTAAATTAACATGAAATCATAAATTAATATAACCCAACTGTGCCTAGAGGTACATACATAGGTCGACAAGATAATGTAATTTAAGACAAATAAAGATAATTGTGTTTGAAAAATATTTAGGAAAAATGTAGACAGAAATTTGATTCCCAGAGGATCTGAATTCCCTACTAAAAATATTAAATATTGATTAAAATGAGAATATAAAAAAGTATGAATAATATCCAGGATTTTCAGTTAAAGATTTCTTTTTTTGAAAAGCAAACGATTCCCAACTTGTGGATATTTATTAGGGCTTGTTGAGTCCAGAGTAATACAGAGAATATCCACACAAGGATCGAACTGTTTTTTTTTTTCAAAGTCAAAAATGTTTAACTGAAAATCCTGCCTATCGATCATCCGATCTTAAAGAAAAACAGTTGACTATTTATACCTTTAGAGAATATAAAATCAACATCCGCTCAATTTCGGATTTCCTTGATAAAATCTATCTCGGTTTACTTATTTTCCTTTTTAACATCTTAAACTCAAAGCCTTTTAGGTATTTTAATTATAGATGAATTCAAAGCACATTGGCATGGAAATAACTGATTAACTACTTTTGTTTTCTTTTTATTTTGTGAATGCGACGATTTTTGTTTTGAACCGTATTTACGCCCTCTAATTCCTTTATATTTAGAGAAATTAAATTCTTACTTGCCAATTTGACAAGACAAGGGGAAGATTCGGAACATGTAATATTATTAAAATAAATCATATCAGAAGATTGAAATTGAAGAAAACTCTGATAGAAACATGGAAATCGCTAGGGAGTAACAAACCCTCAAAATTAGCCGAGATAAAACAAGACTGAAAAAAAATGGTCGACAAGCTTAAGAACCTCAAGAAGAAAGAAATCATATTGTGCTGCCTCTTATTTGGCACCCACATGCCAAAAATGTGACAATGTTGCACTGAAAGTAAAGCACATTTTATTAGATTGTCCTCAGTTCAATGATCTCCGAAACAAACATAATATGGATAAAACACTTGCAGAATTATTAAAAGGCAACGATTTATTATTGAATAGACAACGATATATTATTGAACTTAAACGATATAATATTTTTTTTTTTTGCATTACAAAAAAAATTGAAATGCAGACTTAAAATCACAATAAATAATTGTCGAGATATTTTTAGAAGGGTTGAATAAGGAGTACTAGATGGTTGTGAGGAAAGAGGAAGATGGACAGGAGATGGGGTGCTAAAGGTTCCATGGATGGGAAAGAAGCAATCTTAGGATATTCGCGGGGGAGCTATCGGAACCAGGCATGGGTCAATCTTGCCTACAAAATTTATTTCCTCCGGGATTCACATAATGGTTCACTTCACTCCAGGAACCTTCATTCCGGGAAATAATATATATATATATATATATATATATATATATATATATATATATATATATATATATATATATATATACAAAACCCGGAGCCAGTGGAAATTTAATAATACTCGGCATTCATCCCCCACCCAATCCCCTGGCCCGGGAAACCCCGTATAGCCTAAACGGCGAGGGTAAACCCAAAAAAAGAAAAATAGTAATGCATGCTAATATTATCCATTATGACTTCATATATATTTATAGGGTGAAAGTAAAATAATTTAGAAAAAAAAAATTTGCTTATATAAAAGATTCGGTACTTATTAAAGAAAAACAGTGTTTGAGCCGGGGGTAGTGCAAGAACGATTTTACCACATCACGCTCAACCCATAGGTAGAAGAATAACGATCTCACAGAATGGTTTTTTATAAGTTAAATTTATTTTGAAATTCGTTTTGCAAATAGTAGGTGGAAACAAATTCAAGGTTCAAAAGTTCAAATTAGAGGGATCGGTTGGAAATAAGGCGATCAGATGGAACTGATTAATATTCAAAGAGTATCCTCGCTCGCTGGGGATTACGCCAGAACATGCAGCGGACTTCCATCACGCAACCGACCGCGGACCAATCTGAAAACAAACACGGCGGTCCCTGAAGAACCAGGTCTCGAGGGAAAAGGAGGATCCAGTCTCTAATGAATAGCAATTACTTCATTCACTTGATTGGAAGAAGCAATGTTACCTAACTACTTGTGGTAGGATAAAATACATCCATTAGCTAACCAGGAAAGTACGGACATAAGTTTTCCTCGAAGATAGGAACAAAAAAAAAGGGGGATTCACTTATTTTAAGAAGAATATCTGAATGTATTTTTGCATGCAGATGGTATCGATATTACTTGAAATAAATAAAGATGACATATAAAGATTAGTATACAAGCTGAATGAAATAAGCCAGAAATACAGCTTCAATGCTTCTAGTAAGGAATAAGGATCCACCATAAATTCCATGTGTATATATATATATATATATATATATATATATATATATATATATATATATACTGTCAAACAAGGTGACTGCCCACTTTTCAACATTATAATAAATTCCACTAACTGTACGATTAAACTTTTTAAAGAACCAGATTATTTCATTTGTGCTAACATTGGTGGATAGTAATTTTTTATTTTTATTTTCCTATTAAAATACTAAATATAGGGTAGGCAAAGTTACCCCGAGAAGGGGGTTATTTGGCACAACAACTATTTTTCCATCGCTGAAATCAGAGATTTTGCTTTTGGGCAATCTTACCCCTCTGGGGTGTTCAAAGAGCCAGGTTAGACGAAAGATATTATATTCGAGGACAAATCTAATAGAAAAAGTATACGTATCACTTTTTTGTATGCTGTAGTTCTCTTTTTCTTTTATGCTACAAAAAAGTTAAAAAGCAAATGTTATTAATTCAAAAACAGTCAAATTTACTTAAAAAATAAAGAATCAGTTTCAGAAATACGGAAAACCCCCTCCTTTCATGGGTAGGAATTGACCTTATCCTGGCTTTGGACAGTAACCTCGTCCGGCCTTGAGGACCAATCTTTCCAATTCTTTCGTAATTGACGTTCGCAGATACGACACATTTAAATGTCCAACATTGTTAGTGACTTGAGACAATTGCTCAGAATAATCTAGGTAATTTTTTTCTTATCTTCCGCCTCTTGTTCTTCTTTGAACTTATATAGAAGCAATAATTTTTCTCACAAATACAGGCTTAGGTCACTCCGGTTCACCATGTATATAAAAATAACATAAATGAATAAATGTGTGTTTTTGTGCCAGACTGTGTGGAAAAAGATATTGACAGACAAAGGGAAAGGTTGAAATCGTGATTTTTAAATAATAACAAATCCTCAACTAGTTCTACTTGAAAGATTTACAAATATTATTACTAAGTCTGTATTAGTAGTAAAATAAAGTGAATTTGGATCCGGAAATCTTAATCAGAACTTAAAAGAACAGGCACTTAAGGAAAAATTTTCCTCTAATAAGTAATCTATGGGAGGAGAAGCAGGACCACTTTCCAGACTCAAGTTCTACTTGGCTCGGATCCCAAAACAGTTTTACCCCATAATTTACAAAACCCACAAACCATTTGAAGTAAGATATGGAATATCTCTATATGGAATAATAAATTTGCTGTTAATATCCAACTTGTAGAATAAATTTTAACTGTGGTGTTTTTGAATAGTGGCTGTCAAGTAGGTTTAATATATCTTCTATTTCATTTCATTACATAACACATTGTTACATAAAATTAAACGAGCCTGTATTGTTTTTGTCACTTTCGTAACAATAAGTTTAAATGAAATTGAGTGTATTTTAAGTTCTAGCGTGAAAAAGAAGTAAACTTTTTTTTTTAATTTTAAGAATAAAGAAAATTATCACTTACAACTGATTTCCTCTACATGTCCATGGTATGCTTAGAAAGCACTCTGTTGTGTTAATAAAGATGTTTTTCGTAGATTATTACAATTTATTTTCAATTTTAGTTATTTAAGTAATGAATAATATATTTTTAAAACTTTTCACTAATATTTATTCAACTCTTATTTACAGGTAAATTTTACCTGTAAATTTCCTTCATCACCTTAACTATTTGGCTAGTGTATTTTTACTTTGCTTTTTTTTTTTATTCTTAAATGATTTGGTCCCAAAATAATGGTTATTTTCTTTTTCAATTCCTATATTCACTCTATTTCATTGTTAATTTATTTTTCGCTATTATCTATTTTTTTTTTTAATGTAAGATTTATAATGGTAAAATAATGATTATTAATATATAATTACTCACGAATGTTATTTATTTTTTTAGATACAACAAGTAGTGAGACCTACATTTAAAAATTAAATAAAAATCGTTTACAATAAGAAATGAATGGCAGAGTTAACATGATGATGATATTTCCATATAGTATTACAACATTTTGACTCATTAGATGAGAATAAAAAAATATGTATTTTCACGCTTTTATACAACGAACATGGAGAAAAATACAATAATTATTTAAATAAAAATTATTTGACCTGCTGTAATTTTCTCTATTAAAAAAAATAAATCAAAATAATAGGAATCGTGTGTGAATTTTAGAAATGATACTTTCTTCAAATACGAATCGAATTTTTTCGAAAACTTCAGATTATAAAAGGCTTTAAGAAAACAAGTTCTGCGAACGAATTAATTATTTAAAATAATGTTTTGGGATCAACTTATGTAAGTAAAACTTGTGTTTCAGCATCAACTATTCAACGGCAACCTCTGTAACTTAAATTTATGGGTGACTTTATGAAACATGGTGCGAAGAGAAGCATCAAATATGATCACCTAACCCTTTCAACGTAATGAAAGAAACTAAAACTTTAAAGTATTACATAAAGTTTCCTGACCTGTGGGGGGAATTTGTTATAGTAGATTCATAAAGTTTCAAAAAAGTCTTTAGACCAATTTAATATACAGAAAATCTGAAATCGATGTAATGATGTCAAATTTAGATGTTTGAATTTTAATGTTTACATTTAACTTATACCGTTTCGCAAGTCATCTAATGTATGTATCACATAATATATTTTGACACTTTTTCCTGATCTCAGCAGGATCATAATAAGAACATGATAACCGTAATTTATAAATTAAATTTATAATCATACCATTTAATGATAATTTTTAATGTTATAGTAAATGATTAGGACGTTATCTGAGAAAATGTTTATATAGCAAATTTAATCTATATTATTCACACATTGTCTCGGTAATCAGAAATTTTATTAAAATCATCACCTTCCTTTAGATAAGGTAATTTGTAATTAATATACATGAATCACACGTAATGAAATTATTATTTTAGAATATAAAATATTTGTAATCCATTCATATCACAGACATTTTTTTTTCTTTTATGTTTATGTTTTCTTGCAATATTTGTTCAAAAAAAAACAATCGCACTATACAACATCGACACTAATAACAAGATACTTGCTATTTGACACTATACAACAAGATAATGTCAATTAGCAATTGAATACATTTGGAAAATTCTGGGATTTGTTAAGTCAGAAATTGTAACTAATATAAAGCTTTATATAAATTAATTAAAAGTGGAAGCTAGACATTATAAACTGGTTCGAAAATTATTATTCTTGTGCAAGAATTTTATAATACATTTAAATATGTCAAATGAATTTTGGCTTTCCAATATATCCAAAAAGACATTTTATCATTTTCCTTTTCCGAAGAATGTTTTCTTATGTAGCAATAACTTGTAGGAACTGACAACTACTAAACTGACGACCAAAGAATAAATTTAATATATTTTATTCTGTGAATGTAGTTGGGATGGCGACATTCATAAATGGCTTTCATAACTTCGTCCCAATTTCCTGTACTAATATCGTCTAAATCGAATAAAAAACGTCAAGTGTACGTTATATAAATACATTAAATATACATTTGAATATATCCAAACTCCGCCTTAAGAATAAATATATATTTATATTTATAGGTACGTATAAACATTTAAAAATAAAATAAATAAAATTTAGCTGCTTGGTATGGTAAATCAAAAGATCTATTTTTCAACGAATTTTAATTTTTATTTTTAAATGAAATCATCTAGCAAAAAATGGGTCATTATCGCAATGTTATTTCCAAATAACTCTAATAAGAAAGTATTGACAAACTAGAATGATATATATAATCCGTACGAATAAAAATTACTTATCTAATTTCATTTAAATGAATTTAATTTATTCACGATAAAAGCCCAAAATCCTAAAATTTAAATTAATAATTTTTATGTTCCCTAAAAAGAATAAAATGCTTTTTTAAGATTTTTAATAACAGCAAAAAAAAAAAAAAAAAAAAAAAAAAAAAAAAAAAAAAAAAAAAAAAAAAAAAAAAAAAAAACCTTCCCGAGAACAATATCTTTTATAGCAAATTTTCGGAAATCAGGAAATCTTATATTTTTCATTTAAATAAAAATGATTTCGCACACTGTCAATATAATTTAAGACAGCCTATCAACATTTTTATCGTTGTTCTAAAAAAAATGTATTAAATTATGCTAGTTACTGCAGGAATAATGACAATTTTTAATATAGACTATGAATAATTTAGAACTGCAGGGCATAGTAATAAATTTCAAAAAGTTTGAAACCCAATAAACATATCCGTAGCCATTGGGAGAATCAGATAACCCTGATCATAAAAAGTAACTTTACGACATAAATAAAAGAATTTGCATCTATAAAACACTGAGTTTCCTCAAGATCGTCGCAAAGTTATGGCAAGGAATAGAGGAAATGTTTCGAGCAGAAGTATGGGACTTTTTGAATAAAGTAATAAAGAAAAAAAGAAAAAGAAATTTTAAGCAAAGTAAATTAGACTTTCAAATTTTTTTATAACTTTTTAAAATTTGCATATTCATATTTTATTGAGGTGAAAAAACACATCAGTATACTTGTTTTTGTTATGGTCGAATGTTTTTTTTAATCAAAAATAATTTCGATACTATATTTTTTTTTTTCTATCCAGCTATTTTATGTTAAACCATCTAATCCAAGTAGGGAAAATATAGACGTTTATCTACGTCTAGGTGTAGTAAATATTAGAGAAAATGTGTTGATACTAAATACGGTTTATTCTGATATGATTAGATTATAATTTTTAAGATAATCAACCATAAGAATTGAGATTAGAGCATCGCTGTCATATGTAATGTAAATAACATAATTTTAAATATATTCAAAAGAAACTACACACCCTTCTTTCTCGTTTTATAATAAATTACGCAGGCACAAAAACTTACTGATAAAAGACATGGATACAGCTGTCTAGAAAGAGACTAAAAAGAACCTGGATGAGAGACCTTTTCTCTTGAAGTAAGAGATAGCTTTCAATCCGGAAAGAGATGCTTTTGGGCACTTTCTTTCCTCATCCAAAAAGAGCCATGTTGTTGCATGATAGTTATCAGATTTCCTGATTTTTTAATTTGCTGATAGGTGAGAATAAAAAGATGATGATTAGGTAAGGTTTTATTTTTTAACAGTCAAATCGTAGTTCTTCGAATGACAGTACTAGAAAGGGTTGGGAGCGTGGGCACGAGTTGCTTATCACTGGCATAGGCCGTCAACAATGGCGTACCAAGCCTGAAACAGCACTATAAGAATACCATTAAAATTCCCACCTTTTTGAGAAAGAGTGCTGTGCATGATCCTGCTGGGACCTTCCAATGCTTGTGCTTGTAGCTCGGGGAGCCGAGGGCTTCGTCATCGCGGAACCTGGTGTCACCCCTAAGGAGCAACTTGACGGCGTCCTTCCTGCTCCTCTTGCTCGGCTTCTTGTCCTCCCAAGAGGATAGGACGTTGCCGATGAAAGTGAAGAGCTGCTGGACGTTGGCCTCGAAGGACCCCGGAAGAGAGTGGACAGACCCGGAGTCGGGGGCGCTGGAGGACGGCCCGGAACTGGCCTCATCGCCCGAGGCAGGGAGCAGCGTGGGCTCGCCGAAGTGGACCGTCTTGTGCCTCCGCCTCCGGGTCCCGAGCACGGACATCTTCTTCCTGTTGGCCTCCACCATCACCGCGGCCCGACCTCACTCGAGACCCGGCACCGACTGGCGGCTCCCTTCCCCCCTCCCCTACACCCCCACCACTAGCCCTCCCCCCCAACCCCTCGCGGCATCGCCGAGTGATGCTCATTGTTAATACAAAAGGACATCGTCTTATCTACTACCGTTGATGCAATGCCGTCGTCGCCTCTTTTAACCTTAGTGCAGCAAAATTATAAATTCATGGTGGGCATTTTCATCATTTAAAAAAAAAAAAAAATGGAATTCATATAAAAATATTAATCATACATAGCCCCATAATAGTGTGCTTATACTCATTTCATAGTCCTATTTTTAAATTCGGTGCCATTAGATATTACATTAGGATATTCACAGGCCGTAAATCACCAATATTTTTCTTCATTTGTTAAAAAGTCATTATATCAATACGTTTCGACCTTTGAAAGTAATCCTATTTTTTCTACAGCAATTGCGAAAAAGTACTTAAATTTTCCACGCCTGTTTGTTGGTTAACAGAATTTCAAATATTTTTTAATATCCATAGTCTAAATTCTTCTTCTTTTACTTATATTGTAATCAAATTGTTGTTTTTGCATAGCAAGTTTGGTGAATGTGACTACTTAGAATGAAAATCGAAAACCTTTTATGTTTGTCAATAATATCAACATAAGTCGTCGCTCCTTTCAATTATTCACAACAACAACAAAATTTTCTTAATTTTTTTAATAAAAAAATAATATCCGGAAAAGTGAGGATAGAACTATTTAACTACTGATTCACAGTAGTTAAATAGTTCACATCGTCACATTCTCTTTATTTAAATTTGAGGAAAGCACATTGTAATTAGGTGGCTTTTGGCTTTTTACAATTTCCTAATGCTCTCAAAAATAATATAAAAAAAAGACTTATGGCGTTCTACATAATTACGAATAACAAATGAAACAGCGTGAATTATGGAGAAACTTATTAATTTTTACTTTCACTTACCTATATATGAAATATATAGTAAGTGGAAGTATTGCGATCGTGAAAAATTTCGACTTCCGGTTTTCAACGGAAATACACGTTTTGGGACCCCCTGAGTCGAAATAACCAAGTCCCGCGAAATGGTCTGTGTGTGTGTGTGTGTGTGTGTGTGTGTCTGTGTGTGTGTGTGTGAACAGACTAGCTCAAAAACTATAAACCGTGGGAACCTGAAATTGGGTATTTAGTGTAGGTATATGCCCGCGATGTGACAGCGAAAATTTCATCAAAATTGCTCAAAGGGAGGGGGTAGTTTATTTAATAACTTTTTAGGTTTTTTTCGATTTTCTCAAAAACGGCTCTAACGATTTTGATTAAACTGAATATTTGATCTATTTATATGCCCGAGATATGACTGTAAAAATTTCATCAAAATTGATTAACCGGAGGGGGGACTTTACTTAATAACTTTTGTATCATTTTCACGTGTTTTTTTTATTTACTCAAAAACTGCTTTAACGATTTTGATCAAACTGGGTATATGATGTATGTATATGCCCGAGATACGACTGTAAAAATTTCATCAAAATTGATCAACCGGAGGGGGGACTTTACTTAAAGAATTTCATCTAATGTTTACGTTTTTTTTTTTTTTTTTTCTTAAAAACGGCTATGATGATTTTGATGAAACTGGGTATTTGATGTATGTATATGCCCGCGATGCGACAGCCGAAATTTCATCAATATTGGTGAAACGGAGGGGGTACTTCATTTAATAAACTTTTTCTTATGTTCACGTGTTTTTTTTTACTTTCACTTACCTATATATGAAATATATAGTAAGTGGAAGTATTGCGATCGTGAAAAATTTCGACTTCCGGTTTTCAACGGAAATACACGTTTTGGGACCCCCTGAGTCGAAATAACCAAGTCCCGCGAAATGGTCTGTGTGTGTGTGTGTGAACAGACTAGCTCAAAAACTATAAACCGTGGGAACCTGAAATTGGGTATTTAGTGTAGGTATATGCCCGCGATGTGACAGCAAAAATCTCGTCGAAATTGCTCAAAGGGAGAGGGTACTTTATTTAATAACTTTTTACGTTTTTTTCGATTTTCTCAAAAACGGCTCTAACGATTTTGATTAAACTGAGTATTTGATCTATTTATATACCCGAGATATGACTGTAAAAATTTCATCAAAATTGATTAACCGGAGGGGAGACTTTACTTAATAAATTTTGTATCATTTTCACGTGTTTTTTTTATTTACTCAAAAACGGCTTTAACGATTTTGATCAAACTAGGTATTTGATGAATGAATATGCCAGAGATGTGAAAGCCAACATTTCATCAAAATTGGTCCAACTGAGGGGGCACTTTATTTTATGACTTTGTTTCCAATTTTTAACTTTTTTTCGATTATCTCAAAAACGGCTTTAACGATTTTTATCAAATTCGTCATGTTTAATGAAAATTAGAGTTTCTTTAATATCAGGTAAGCTTTATCATTATTAAAATGTTCTGAGGGGGCTTTTTTTTGGGGGGGGGGGGGGCCTTTTTCGTTTGTTTCTTTCTTTCTTATAAAGTACCTGTGTTTTTGTTTACATGGAGAAATAAACTGTCTCTCGTTACGCCTAAAAATAAGAAATGGCTAAATATGAGATATGATAAAAATAAAGAAAACATAAAGAGGAGAAAAAAAGAAAAATATTCAGTCAACTCATAAAACTCGTTGAGCCCACGCATGCGGAGGACGCCTTTAATGACAGGCCATTGTTCATAATTAAAGCCGTTCTGTTCATTGAGAAGTTGTAATTAACAAAACGCATTAATTTCTAATCTAAGTAAGTTGGTAAGTGAAAGTTGTGTGTTGCGAGCACGCACCAGATTTTTTATTAAAAGTGACAGATTTCGCCATCTTATTACAGAGTTATCCAGTTAGAAAACTGTACTAAATACTTTGTAAGTATTTATGTACAGTATATATCTATATATACAGTAGTACTGATAGAGTCCAATTTTTGATTATTTTATTTTTTTTATACACGTAGAACCGTCAATTAATATTTGCCTCCCTTACCCTATATAATTGAGTTAAATATTCAATAAAGACTTGATTGAATTTTATATAGAATAAAAATAAATTATTATTTTGTAACAATATTATTTTCCTTGAGAAGTCTATCAAATTCTGACCGAGTTCTGTTCAATTACTATTTATATATTTATTTTTGAAATTAAAATATAAATTTGATTTTTATTAAATATATAATATAGATAAGGAAATTCCTTTGGTCTTTTTATAGGATTCAGACTCAATGGAAAAAAAAAGAATTAATACCTTCATTTTCTTTTTTATTTGTTTCCTGTTCGTTTCATTTTAATTAGATAATTCCATTAGACTTTCCTCTTCAGATTTAGTTACAAAAGTATAAGAAAGCGTACTAAACATAAAATATACAAAAAGTTTTTTTTTTTTTAATTATTATGTATCTTTTCATTAGGATTTCTTTTTAAAACTGAGAACATAAGGAAGCATTTCGTTTTTCAAAGGAGACAAAATCCAACACGATTATTATTTATTTATTATTATTATTATTATTTTAACTAAGTTGCCTATTTTAATTTAAAACCATCGATGTCTGATTGAAGGCCTGACAAAAAATTAAGATTAATAATTGGGATAGATATTATTTAAAATAAATATTCTGATATATTTGTAGGTTGTCTACCAGGGAAAACACCTGTAAACTTTAATTTGCATGGTTCTTGTTATTAAGATAGTAATTAATGAAAAAAAGATAGCGTGGGGACTATATTCTATTTTAACGGCTTTTATGTTAGCGGTCGAAACGGCAATTCCCTGGTAAACAAAAACAGGATGTCTTGAATTAAGCACATTATCACCCTAAATAGTAAATTGAAAGGAAATTAAGTTTCCTCTCCTAGTCCTTCTTCTAATTTATTTATTAATTAAAATATTGATCAGCTGATTTTAAATTTAGACTCCTTATTAAAAATGAAAAGTTTGATATCCAACAAGATATATTTTATTTGATTAATTATTAAGTTTTCTAATTGGTAAGCGGCTCTATCATCAGCTATGACAATAATATATGACTATTTTGACTACCTCTTAACCTAATACAGAGCATTTGCCTTGTTTTCCGACAAAAAACAAATTTAAATTGGAATACAATGAAAATTGAAATTTGTTTTTTAATTTTAAACACACATATTACCAACAACAGTATTTCTTAACGACAAATATAAAACATGTAATCTAAGGTAGATTAGCCTTAACAACGATAAAATTTTTCAAAAGAATAATGTCTATATCACCTTGAACAAAAAATAAAAATTGAAATATCCGCAAGCTCTCAGCTTTGGTTAATGTGAGAGTCTTATTACTTATATTTACGAATTTCACTTTCACTCAATTTAACACAGAGCTAGACTAGACTTGCTCATAATATCCATTAAAACTTAAATTTTATTAAAGATTAAAGATAATTACTCTAGTTTAAAAGATAGCAACAACACTCTATGTAACTAGGAACAAATAAAAAAACAGAGTTGAACATACATCTTCAAAGGGAGAAGTAGGGCACAAGCATCGGAGAGAACCTCTAATTTATGTTGCTAATTTAAAAACTGCTTACCTTCCTTTTCTCTTAAGCTTAACTAGAGACTCGACTTAATTTACATACGAATTAATGCAACGGAACGGTTGCCCCTGCAATAAAAAAAACAATGCACTTTATGTTAATTAATTGCTTCGTTATTGTTATTATTCTCCATGTTTAATAAGATTCTTCTGTTAGTTTTTTTTTCTCTCTCTCTTTCACCTTTCTCTACGTTAGAAAGGGTTGGAATTAACCGTGCTTACAGTAACTGTTTGTATAAAATAAACTTGAATTTTGCACATTAATTAAATTTTTATTTGTAATATTGTACGTTTTTATTATTTTTACCAACGGGGAGTGAGTTAGTTCCGTGAGTAAGGTACTGTTCACGACGATTCTCGGGTTCGAGACCGGTTGAGACGAGTATGTACGTAGGATCTTCATTAACCTATCCTCTATATATTAAGTAATCATAATTAAATAGTCCATTTAGGGGGGAAATTTAGTGTTCAAGCTTGATCGATTAAAATATCACTCAGTAAATTTATAAAAAATTTGTATAAGTGGTCACACATGGTGTAGGATCGAATAGAAGGAACCTAGGTCGCGGGTTCGCGTCAAACGATGGCCCTAGGTTTTAAAGGGAGTAAAAAATCCTTGTTTATGCCGTCTCACGGTACAATTGCTACACGATGTCAGGTACTCGTTAAAGACCGGATAGGCAAAATTTAGGACACCACTGGTAACACCGTCCGATTAGCCGTAGTGGCATAAAGTGGCACAAACTCAAAATTTATATAATAATAACTATTGTGGAACATTTTAATGATGAATCTAGGTGAAGGATAATGGTTAGATATTAGAACTCAAAATCCAATAATTAGGCTTTAGAAATTTCATATTACATTAATTTACTTCGATCACAGAGGCAAAAAAAAAAAAAAAAAATAATTGTAAGGGATGTCTGTATTATTAAAATTATATATTCTTTTTTTGGTTTTAATTTTTTGATGTTGAAAAAAAATCGGTCTCTGTATTACTCTGGACTCAGAAGCCCTGATGAAGATCCATAAGTAGGGATAGAAACGTTGGCATTTCAAAAAAAAAAAAAAAAAAAAATCTAATTTAAAATCCTGACAACCTTTCAATATATTGAAAAAAAATATATAAAACGAAGCAGCATTACGTTAATCGGAAGGAAAAAAAGTCGGATATTAGGACCAGATTATTAATACTAATAGAATTAATTAGAATGCAAACTTTATTCAGGGACTTATTAATGCTATCAAATTAGGCAATGAACAAAAATATAACTCGTCAAGTATTAAGTTTATGGAGCATTTTTAGTACTATGTAAACTATAATACGAACAGGATTCAAAAGGCTGTAACTTCGTAACTAGTCTTCCGATTTTCATGATTTTTTTCCCTTTAATTTGTAGGGAATGAAGAGACCTTTTGCTTTTGCCCTTATATTATTGACAAAAATTTTACTTTCTTTATTTATGCAATAGACAAAGATAGTTTTTGCGTTATGCGAAAATAAAGTATTGTTTTATTTATAGCTCATCTCCTGAGGTTTATTTGGGGATCAGACTATTCTCACACCTGGAGTAGAAGAAAATCATTAAAATGATACCTCAATAATCGATATGGCCAATATTAAAAAACTTATGGCATTCGGACAAAAAAACACCTTTTTTATAAATAATCTATAGAAGATAGGTAATCAAACTCAATAAAATATTACTACCTATTACGAAGAGTATTATAATTATTATTATAGGCCATTTAAAAACATATTTATAACTAATATAATGATTAATGTTCCGTAATGAAGTTTTATAGTAGCTTCATCGATACTAAATCAGGAGTAAAGATCAGAGGCCTCCGAGTTGTTGATTAAACCGCTTCGAAATTTATCGATGTGGGAAACGTAGCAACTATGGGCAAACTGCTTGAATGCCCCATTAAATTTAAGCATCATATAAATTGATAATGTCAATCTTGATCATAATAGTTCAATTATATTCCGAAGGGGATCGTACCAAGGCCGCACGTTTAACTAAACAGAACCTGTTTTCCATATAATTTAATCAGTAAGGAGGTATTTGTTTAGGAAATTGAGGAACACGAGAATATTCCAGACAAAAAATTTCTTTTCTAAGGGGCAAATACAGACATTGAAAAACCATGCAGCAAATAATACCATAATTACTATACCACTATGAAAATATTAAATTTCAATGTATATTTATGTACTTAATTAGTGAATTCCAAAAAATATATATGTACATCAGAAACTATAAAAAAAAAAATTAATAATTTTCATTCGATAGTAGGTAGTTAATTTGTTTTCTATCTCCATAATTCTATTAAGACCTTTAATTCAGAGAAGGTGCTCTCTCATACAGCTTCTTTTTAGTCGCCTAGTTGACATAGGCATGTCAACAGTGGCCATTGAATTGTCGATTTTTGCAATCCATAGTTTGTCAAGCTTTTTTTTTTTTTTAATGTTAATAAAAATTCATCATTTTCCTATCTTGTGATATTTAACATAACATTTCCCAATAAATTTCACAAAATATTAATTTGCACCTAATAAAATTTCGGTGTTTTACGTTTCATAGAAATAATCCAGAAAATTAACATCTGAATTACGCTAAAAATAAAATGCCGAGATCACTGTATCCTAAATAAATAATTTTTGCGTGCTCCGGATTACGAAACCTAATTATGGACATAAAAATATTTGGAAACATTTCAGGAAGGCTTGAGGAAAACATGAAAAGCTGTTCAGGCCAAATATGGTTTGAATTTTTTTTTTAACTTCAGTACAGTATTAAGACATATTGTGATGGCATTTACACAATAAAACAATATATAAATGGTCTCTAAGATTTACATGAACAATGAACTCTAAATACACCGAATAATCCGGTCCGCATTAAAATCCATTTTTTTTCTTCTTTTTTTTCTGAGCTTCCATTTGCATTGTATTCCTCAACATCCTACTTTTCTTTTATTTCCCACTCCAATGTACTTTTCGGTCTAAGAGCGGACTCCTTTCCTTTTAGTGAAGGAGGCAGGAATCTACTCTTTACAGTACATCGATTTCCTATGAAAGTGTACTTTAAAGCGTGGAAAATAGTTTCAGGAGTAAGAGACCTTACAAGCTATCAGGAAAATGGCCTCTCCACAGAAGTAGCCCATCTTTTCAATGGAAAAAAAATTTACTTGCGAAAAAAGTTTTATATAATACCTTCATAGTACGAATTATATATAATTTTTTTTTTTTAATTTAGAAATATGTGTATTTTAATAAGAGCTTTTATTCTTAGTAATCAACAATATTAGGGACTTCAACTGTTTCACAGGATTCATCTAAGGGCCTTCAGAACTTTCTTTATTGCACAACTGTCTCCCTTTCCCTTATTAAATTTTTCTTATATCACCATTACCTAACACATTTTTACACAAGAAGAAATATCATGGGGTTTCCAATCAATCTTTCTATTTATAAAACAAATTGGAAGAATATCATCTTTCCTAGTCGTGATTACTGTGAAAATAAATTTTACTCAACAATGCATTATACATAAACATATAAATAAAGCCTTGTATATAAAACGAAAATACGCCATGCACGCATACATATATCTTATATAAAGTAAAACCTTTTTGTATAAAATCTTCAGGGAAGACAATAAATTGAACCACACTATTTTAGAGGGCTTATCTAAAATTAAATGCCTATCTCTATTCTTAGATCTATAACATCTATTGTTCTCGAAAACCGACCATGACTCCTAATAAAGCATTAGAAACATCCCTTTGTTGCAGGATGAGATCGAAGATACTTCACATTTTTAGGAATAACCCATTTACCAATTTCTAAATTGTTATATCTCTTCATGAAGGGTATTTTCATGATAAATAAATTTTGTGACAAAGTATGGCAATTACGTTTTCTGTTAAGTACTTAACAGAAGAATGATAATTTAGAAGAAAAAAAAAATATTGCCATTCAGTATGGATTCAGATTTAGTTTAAATAAAATGTATATGAGATCTGCTATTCATTATTTTCCTTAAATATAAAAGGCTTCCTTAATGCCACTATTACAGGATGAACGATAGGTGACGTAAGAAAACGATTTACGAAAATGTATGTTCACATGGAATGTTTGTGAACCCTATGGTAATTCAAACTTGGAAAACAAAATATAAATACACGTTTAAATTAAGTGATCAACATCTTTCATAGTGATATTAAGAAAAATATTGTAATAAAAATTGATGTTCTTAGAGCAATCGGAAACATTAAATATACCCATATTAATATTATTAATTATAGATCAAAATAATATAATACATGACATTTTTGACACTTCAAAACAGCCATGTAGCCTTTATCGTGAGAAAAGTAACATCTGATTGGAAAATGCCATTAGAACTCATCGAATTTCCTACATCCTACAGAGCCTACAATTTAAATCCTCCATCCAATCCCGCCCTACCAGATCTCGTATGCCCGACCTCAATCCACCACCCCATCGAACTGATACTTTTGAAAAATTCTTTATTGCGCAAGCCATCTCTTTCTGATGGCTGTGATAACATTTTTATCCATTTTAATAATTTAGGCATATAGAAAAATTACCGCCTACCTAAAACCCTATTGATGTAGCACATGGCAAGGAAAAACCCACGAGCCCTTTATTCCTTCCTATTCCTTTATAGCTCTGAACTTGCCGTAGTACATTAGAGTATTATAATTTTAGACTTGGTTTATATAGAATTATCCATCTGTAACATTCTAAGCATATTCATTCATTCATTTTGAATTATATATTTCCATATACATATATTTATTCCATATATAATACCATACCGATATATTTTATATATTTATATTATTTTTAACATCAGTCATAATATAATTTTACCAGTGTAACTCATTTAATTTTATACTAACCTGTCCATTTTAGGGTATGATTATGGAAACGATGTGGTCACCATAATATAGCTGTTTTCAGAGACATAAAGTATGCCTACATTAAATCTGAATGAACCCACATACCTGAAAATTCAGAACGTTTCTGAAAAACTTCGGAGGAAGTTGAATGACAGTTTTAAGTGAAACTTCGACTCAGGCGATAGGAGGGTCGGAGAAAAAACCGCAGCTAAATTCTAGATTTCCAGTAGAAGCTTTGCTGAATCGATAACTGTCACCTAAATATTCAGGGCCAATTTTATTACGGGCAAGCTTAATTCGATTTAATCCGCGTAATGAACACGCACCGCCTCCGAAATACCCTTCCTATAAATCAGATGAAACTAAATTTCCCTGAGCTAAATTCTATCGAGGGTTTGGCCACGAGGATAATCCCTTGAATAGAAAACAGTAACTCAATTAGCAACTCATCAATTAAAATAATTTACCCTAAATCATTTCAAGTTTATATATATATATTTATACATGATATTAGACTGTACCTTAATCCAAATTAATGAATGTAGTCAGCCTGGGGGACAAGAAATTTTATTTATCACGCTAGATATATTAAAAAATATCATATATAAATATAAATAACTTATAATTATTCAGAATTAACAAATATAATTATTTTCTCGAACGTGGACTAACCTGTATTACAGGAAAACTAATATTTTTTTTTATTTATTAAAATTCAATTTTATGAGACTCATTGAGGCCTCATAAAAAGAAAACTTCCGATTCCTTTTTGATTATTTTTTTCAATTCTATTTTGTTTTACGGAACTCGGTTTTATTTTATTTTTTGTTGTATTATTTGAACGCATGAAAAAAAAAAATTGTTTTATCATTTTTTTAATTCAATTTTCCACTGTGGGTTTGAAAACTGTGATAAATACTTCCTATTACTTATCGACCTCAATAACAGTTAAAAAAAAAGAAACCTTTATTAAGCTGTCTATAAGGAATAAACATATTTAACAAGTATTTTTCATTATATTTAAATTTATTGTAAAACTTCTGTGGGTTAACTATAACAACGCCAAACGAATTATCACAACATAAATATTCGAGCAGGTTACAAAAATTATAACGTTATAGCTCACAAATCGTATGGGCTTTAGCTTCACAGTCAAGACAAACACTAAGACTTAGACTAATTGATCCAATCACCCGCTCCTTATATATAGTCGTAAAAGGAATGGTCTGGAATAGTCCAGACCCCCGTGGAATCATCCAGGCCTTGAACTCCAGCAATCTAGTCCCAAACACGTCCTCTGACGGTCCACTCCAATAACTAGTTGTTCCAACAAAAGGTTTGGGATTTTAAATCATATTTTTTTTCTTATTAATCGATTAAACGTTACAATATAGTATAAAATTTAATTCAATAAAAAAATCCTCATGGTGTTGTATACCTCTGGGGTACAGACAAATAAGGACCTATTTCTGTGTTTTATTTCATGTAGAAGGGTAGAGTGGTATTTAAAACCATTTTTGTATTCGAAACACAATCCAAAGCCATAGCTTTTAAATAATAAGGTTTCTTTGATCTAAGAGGAAAAAGTATACCATAAGAAGGACTGAACGCTGCCCAAACCGTAGTAACGTACCTGCTATACCCTCTTAAGTCGAAAAAGGATGGACGGTATCTGGATTGTTTCAGCTACCGAGAAACACTTCTGCGGATCAATTAGCCCCTTGGGATTTGAAACCCGATCTACAATAGAAGAGGATAGGGGGGGGGAAGAGAACAGCGACTGAATGTACATACTGAACAAGGCAAAATAGTTTGTGGTATAAGCAAAATTACATCGAGAACTCTATGATCCATTGAATAGGCAATCGAAGAGGAAAATGAAGAGGATGGAGTTGAAAGAGGAATTCGATTCAATATTGGAAGAGGTGGATTTCCAGAAAGAGATGGCTTGTTTAATAAAGAATTTTTCAAAAGTATCAGTTCGATGGGATTTAAATTGTAGGCTCTGTAGGATGTAGAAAATTCCCTGAGTTCTAATGGCATTTTCCAATCAGTTCTTACTTTTCTCACAATAAAGGCAAGAAGTATTGAAGTGCAGGAGTTTACATTATTGTTATTATAACACATGTTGAATTTAACCTTAATCTTATTTCAATAATAAAATTTAATAAGTGGTTACAAATGCTGAAAGTGACTAGTCTAAGAAACTTAGAAATATTCCAATAATCGTTTCAATTAAAATGATTAAATTAACGCATTTTAATGTTTAATATTCGTAGAATTACTCGTAATTGAATTATTTAGAAACTGTTGGTCTGATAAAATTGATTTCGTTCCAGGCAGTTCATTCCAGTGGCCTAAGAAAACTCGAGTTTCCTATTTGATTTCCTCCTGCTAACTAACATGGAAGAGGACTTGATAGTATAGCGAAAGAACAAAGAAACAGAGACTGGGGGGGGGGGGTGTGTTTGGAGAAGGGATTGGCAGAGGGAGAGCTTGCCAGTCCATTGGACCGCAATATTAGCTACCGCATCGGCAAATGTTACAACTCCCAGATGATTTTTCTCTATTCCCTTTTATCACAAGCAACCAACTTCCCATCCTTTAACAAGTTGTCGATTCTGTTAAGAATCCATCAATATGAAAAAAATGAGTTCTTTGGATCTTTTCATCCTTGGATATTTGTATCCTGCTTTGGATCTCTTTTATCTTGAGCTTACGTACAATTATAAAACAACAGCGTTTGTGAAAAACCGCAATGTATACTTGTACCTACTACATATAACTGATACAGATGCTTCATCACACAGTATCACGGGGGGAGTTAAAAAAAATTAAATAATAATCAAAATTACGGATGTAGTATAAACAAATCAAAGGTAACTTATAATAATAATAATGGAGATACTGAGAGCCAAACTACAGGATAAGATCCACAATAAAAAGAGCCATACACAAACATTTCGGAGCTTCCGATATATTGAAGTATCGATATGTTACTTCCGGTACTGGTTACTAATATATTTTTTCGACACTTTTTCACCGATAAATAGGAAGTATCAGTAATTTCCACTGATTTATCGGAAAAATCGATACTTTTTCCCCTCTACCACACGATTTTTTTCTCTTTTCAACTGGTTAATTGGAGTGAAAAACTTGAAATTAGATCTTGCGTCTCTTTTATCTATATTTTTAGAGGCTGTACAAAATGTATGAGAATGAGCTGTCAATAATAATATTTTAATATTTTACTTCCTACAAAGAGATTTCATGCATTCTTATTTTATTTTCAGACCACCTTATAAAAAAAAGATAAATTGTTTTACGCCAGGTTCATTTGTTTTTTTAACTTCTTTGTGTAGATCGTAGTTATTAACATGATAAGTACCGGAACGCATACAATTTTATATTGTTAAATATTATTTGTGAACGCATTCTGTTATTTCTTTCAATTGTCGAATAGACCTTGAAAGACCCCATGTGATTAATAACTGAAGGTTAATTTTTTTTTATTAGCACTATTAGCAGCGTAGGGTTATAACATTTAATAATTGTTAACTCTATTTAAAGTTACGTTTTCATAACATTTTTTTTTTTTTTTTTGGAAAATTGAAGGAATTCAATTTTTAGAATAAAGAAAATATTTAAAGGCAAATAAGTATTGTTTTGAAAAGAATTCTTAACATAATAAAGTGAAAAATGAAATTTGATGTTATTAGTTTTATAAACGATTATACCATAAGAAGCAGAAAGAATGAATAATAAACAAGCATATATTCTAATCTTGATCAGTAGAGAAATATAAGAAAATTAAAAAAAAAAAAAAGAGTATATTTTCCAGTAGTATCTAATTAGTTTTACTAACTGGAATCTGGGAAATTATTCAATTATGCTGACAAAGTATTATAAAAGTATACTTTTTTTATAATATTATTAAATAATTTATTTTTTGAAGAGAAAAGATTTGGCTCCGCCGGGGGTCGAACCCGGGTCTCCTGCGTTACATGCGAGGATGCTAACCAAAAAATAAATTATTTAAAAATAATTTAAAATGGTGGTCAGCCACGAACTAAGATTAGATTAATTAAAATAATTTTTTTATAATACTTATAAAAAATAATAATAATAAAGGTATGAGTATCGATACACTAAGCTAAAACAAACTTTTATTTTTACCCTTGTTTCCTTCAACTTCATATTTAACGCTTTAGCGAAATTAAGAGGAAGTTTCTACAAAAAATCACGTTTTCAGTACATTAAAAAACCTAAGAAATAATCCAGTAATTATGATTTATCAATTTTTAAAGTAATATTAAACATAGGGCAAAATATATCACCACTAAAATATATCACTGGTGTTTGGTCAAAAGGGGTTAAGTCATCGAATGTGAAGCTTAAACAACGATTTACCAAGCTATTGAAAATCATTATAAATTCTATTATTCTAGAATAATAAATGAAACTATATTCTTTCAACAGAGACTGTAATAAATTATGAATAACAAATAAATTATAGTCAATTATGAATTTTAAGAAGACGAGACAAAAAACATGTTTTATGACTTAAGCCCTTTTGCCGAAACATGAATGAAATATCTGGGAGACTAAATATAAGAGAATTCCCCGACATCTAGCGGACGTTCTCGAAACTACAGCTTCCGCTAAGCGCCGGCAGGGCGACGCAAAATCGATAATCTTTCACATATTCCTTGATTTATTTCAATAAGAAGGATTTTGAAGAAAAATTAAACAAATATAATAAAATTAAAATGCTTATATATGTATATAAGTGTGATATATTTTAAAATTTTATTTGGAAGCAAAGCCTATTTACTGCTCTTCAAATTCGCAACTAAAAACGCAAAAACAAAGAACTTTGGAACTTGAAGTGGTTTTAGTATTTTTTTTTAAGATGCGCTAAATCTTCTTGGTGCATGTATATCATTTTCTGCTTCAAAATAAATGTGAGAAATGACTAATTAGATAAATAAAATCTAAGTGAATTTAAAAACCTTTCTTTAAATTGTATACTATACAACTTTTTATAATTTACTTCTATGATTCATGCCATAACAAAATACGTTACACCTATTATTTATATATGATACAAATAATAGAAGTAATGCCTATTGTGATATACTTTCTATGTATATAACCCAGAGATGCGTTTACAGATCATTATTATATGAATATTTTTTAGTATATTATTCTTACAAGATTTTAGTTGTTCTTTATATTTTTCATTGTCTTATGTTCTAAATTACTTTTTGAAAATGACAAGGGTAGTTTTAAAAAATTTTAATGAATGTTTTGAGTGAACTTGAAAACTCCATATATGCACACATTAGAAATGTGAAATTTGAATATTCATACAAAATTTTTGGTATTTCATCGAAAAAAAATTAAAAAAAAAAATTAAAACGAATTATTTTTAGGCGTTGATGACGGAAGAGTTTTTACGCCTCTAAAAAAAAAACAAATAAATTTAAAAAAAAAATAAACTGACTAATCTTAATTAAAGGGGTGTGATATTTATTTTTATTAATGTATTTTAATTTTATCAATTTGTACTAACTACGCTTACTTAAATGGAAAGTAATACAAAACAAAAATTGGGGCTGATTTAAATTTATAATTGAAATGCTTTAAATTAATCCTCAAATTAAGCAGAGATACTAGATAACTAACAAGGGGAGGGCACAGCTATGGGGTCGTCAATCGGGCCCATTTTTTTTCTGGTGATTCTACATCGAAAAATAGTCGACACGTGTCCGAGCGTTCCGTCCAATGGGCCTTAGGTTTTGAGAAATAAAATAAAATACCATGAAAATCCTTTATTTTTTATCTTGAGTTTGGAAAATGATATCGCCATGATTCTTTCACTAATTCATTTTTTTTAGAGAGTAGATTAAAGGAAAAATACAATCGTTAAAGAATTATTCATATTTCTTCAATTTAATTTTAAAAAATCTTAAAGTTTTCAAGTAAACTAGCTTTATAAATTTTTTCACATAAAGAATAGCAGAATTGAGTTCAGCACCTCAAGAAACCCTGATGTCTTAAATATCATCCAAAACAAAAAATAAATTGTTTTTCCTGTCAGGAGCAGCTTAAAAATGTTTCAGCAAAATTGTATGTGTAGTTTCAAAAGTCTGCATCTCGTGTTGAGCTGATCCGATTTTTACGTTCTTGTGCTCGTTGCATAGAAGAAAGCTTCCTTTTTCTAACCATATAAATAACTATTGTATTATCTCGGGAAGCTCTTGTAAAAAATGGTCCTCAAAATAAAAATTAAATTCAAACTTTTCTTTATATTATGTTGATTCCTGAACAAGTAAAAATATCTCGATTAGGTAAAAATGTGTAACTCTAGAGCCTTTATTTACCCTATAAATTTGATGTGAATCGGTAGAATTTTATCCGAAATATGGTCGGATTTTTGGATGTTTAGCGAAATTGTAAGGGTCTAGCCCTAGCGAAACTTTTAATGCAATTTTTAATTTTTTTTTTTTTTTAATCTTCCCAAAATTTACTTATAGGTTTTTTTGATTGTCCTCAAAACGAATCTGAAAACTGTTATGAAACAAATGAGCCGAGTAACAACCAAAACAATACTAATAATTTAAAAAAAAATCCAAGAATCAATGAAAATAAAAAGTTAGTCGATCACTTTGAGAGAGAGGTTTGTAAGAGTTTTCAATAACAAATAACAATTAGGAATGATTCACATCGTACCAGTTTTAAAATCCCCCACCTACCCTCAATTTCGTTAAACATTTTAGTTCGTTTGAAGTTCAAAATCATTTTTTGTATGGCGAACGTGAAACAATCGGGATGAACCCATTTTCTCCTAGCCGACCAAGAAAAACAAAATAGGCTCCGTAAAATGAATTTACTAGTGATAAAAACATCGTGAAAAGGATGGAAATAATTACTTTTTTTAGAGTTATGTTGATGGAATATTCTGGCAAAATACTTACATTAAAAAATCATTTTGTGCAAAACTGTTTTTGTTTGTGGGGGATTTTAAAACTGGTACGATGTGAATCATTCCTAATTGTTATTTGTTATTGAAAACTCTTACAAACCTCTCTCTCAAAGTGATCGACTAACTTTTTATTTTCATTGATTCTTGGATTTTTTTTTAAATTATTAGTATTGTTTTGGTTGTTACTCGGCTCATTTGTTTCATAACAGTTTTCAGATTCGTTTTGAGGACAATCAAAAAAACCTATAAGTAAATTTTGGGAAGATTAAAAAAAAAAAAAAAATTAAAAATTGCATTAAAAGTTTCGCTAGGGCTAGACCCTTACAATTTCGTTAAACATCCAAAAATCCGACCATATTTCGGATAAAATTCTACCGATTCTCATCAAATTTATAGGGTAAATAAAGGCTCTAGAGTTACACATTTTTACCTAATCGAGATATTTTTACTTGTTCAGGAATCAACATAATATAAAGAAAAGTTTGAATTTAATTTTTATTTTGAGGACCATTTTTTACAAGAGCTTCCCGAGATAATACAATAGTTATTTATATGGTTAGAAAAAGGAAGCTTTCTTCTATGCAACGAGCTCAAGAACGTAAAAATCGGATCAGCTCAACACGAGATGCAGACTTTTGAAACTACACATACAATTTTGCTGAAACATTTTTAAGCTGCTCCTGACAGGAAAAACAATTTATTTTTTGTTTTGGATGATATTTAAGACATCAGGGTTTCTTGAGGTGCTGAACTCAATTCTGCTATTCTTTTTTATGTGAAAAAATTTATAAAGCTAGTTTACTTGAAAACTTTAAGATTTTTTTTAATTAAATTGAAGAAATATGAATAATTCTTTAACGATTGTATTTTTCCTTTAATCTACTCTCTAAAATAAATGAATTAGTGAAAGAATCATGGCGATATCATTTTCCAAACTCAAGATAAAAAATAAAGGATTTTCATGGTATTTTATTTTATTTCTCAAAACCTAAGGCCCATTGGACGGAACGCTCGGACACGTGTCGACTATTTTTCGATGTAGAATCACCAGAAAAAAAATGGGCCCGATCGACGACCCCATAGCTGTGCCCTCCCCTTGTAAGCATTTATTTCTATTAAGCATTAATGTTCATTGATTTTACATTTTAATTATTCTCAAAATGATTAATTTCTTTACATTAATTAAGGTAATATTACCTTAATTGTTAAAAACTAATTTAATTGATATAATTAAAAAATTGGAGACTATTGTTAACGAAGTTGTTTGAAATATATGAGAATAAAGAAGTGAGAAAAACAAACAGACGTGACACATCCCTCTGACTCTTAGGTGATACGGCAAAAGTGCAAATTGACAGTTGTTTGCTGTATTTTATTGTCGTTGAAAGGTTTTTGTTCCTTTGACAGGCCAAAAAAGGGGACGCTTTTGGGTGAGTGACATATCATTCTGACATATTTAGGATGAAATAAATGTAATGAAATGGAAGGGGCAAGACATGAAGCTAATACTCACATAGTTCGGTGATTTGACGGCCGGGTATACATGACTTACCTGAAAAATAAAATAAATTAATTAGATTACAAGTATTCAACAATCGTTAAAAATATATAAAATATAATTTTAATGTTATAAATATGAAAAATGAATGGCCATTTATTGAAAAGGTCCTCAAACATTTTTTATTTATTTTTTTGTAAATAAACAATTTCAATATTGCTGACTGAACACATACACACAGTAGTTAATCTTATATAACAGTAGTTAATATTTGTCCACCCTGCTTGCACCTAAATTATTAAATAAAATATGAAAAAATAGTATTTATATTATATATTAAATAGTGTTCAAGATTAATGCAATCGTGAATAGCAATCTTTCTTTTGCTGAAATATATGAGTGAAAAATAAAACCTTTTCTAGGCTCGCGGTTATAACTTTAAATTATTAAACTATAATTTTATAAAGGCATTGATAATAAATTTCTAACAATTAATGCTTTTTATCGTTATTGTACCTGAAAACATAATTTTTTGGAGTGTAAATTAGTTAAACATCTTATATATCATGAATAATGAATTTTAAAAACCATGGAAATGTCATTTCTAATTGTCTTGAAAAAGGACTTTCATTTCCCTCCAAATATATATATATTTTTTTTACATACACAGTTTTATAAATACTTAAATAGAGTAATTTCATGAAATAAAAGAAAGCAATGGGTTCATAGAGCCCCCCCCCCCGGTAAAACTATAAAGTCAGATATTTAAAATTATTGTAATCGGATGGTGAACAATTAATAAACTCCAATATTATTACTGATAAAGATCTATTCATCAATTGGTTTATTAGCCTTATTAGTAGCTGATATTTCTGTTTGTTTTTTTATTTAATAATGAAAATCTTTAATGAAATAGTTTATAAGCCATAAAAAGTAAAGAAATTTTGACTTAACCACTCATTCATTGATTGGATGATAGATATATTTTGACAGTTCTATGATCTGGTAATGAATTCATTGAATAATTAAGAGCTAAGTTAAGTCTTGGAATGAGCCCAACTAGGAAATGAGAGCGTGGCTTGCCAAACCATAACTTCTCATTGTCTACACGTTTACAAATTAAAACTATTGTATTAGAAAATCGATAGAATCAATAAATTTTATCATTTCAGGAAAGAAGAGAACACCGAGCCAATTGCTGGAAATTTTACTCAATGTTTTATACTCATTTAAACCGGATAAGCATCATCAATAAATACTTCTACATAGTTAAAAAAAAATCTGACTGGCATTTACTAAGATAGTTGTGTTATATACTAAAATATGTACTTCTTCATAATTAAAAAAAAATATGACAGGCATTTATTTAAATGGTTTTTTATATAATAAAGCATATACGTAACTTCAGTATAGCTCTGACAAAACCTATATCATTATGCAAATTACTAGTTACTCACAAGATGGACTGTTAACAGGAAAAAAAAATAGACAATTTTTTAATGCTTACCTTAAATAAGCAAATATAATAATTTAAATTACATTCCTTTGAACATTTTATTATAAAAATATTTGTAAGATCCCTTCCGTTCAGGTTAACCGGGCGAAAATTAACAAAATATTTTTATTTATTTGCAAGTCACGCTTTAATGTTGAATTGAAGGTATTTTTATTTTAAATCCTCCCCTTCCTCGTCGTTCAGGCTATATGGGATTTCCCGGGACAGGGGAGATTAATGCCGAGTATTCTTTAATGTCCCCTGGCTCCGGGTTTCGAACTTGCTATCTTCGGGTTCCCTATCACATGCTCGGTTGTCTTTGACAATGTGTATTTTCAAACGCGATTGCCCACTAGGCCATCCCGCCACCTAATAATTGAAGGGATATGAAAATAGATTAATGACAAGTTCACGGCTTACATGCTCGTTAGGAGGTGACAAAAAAGAAGCTGGATGAGAGAACTCTCCTGAATTAGTTTAAATGGGCACTTTCCTTCCTCATGTCTAAAAGCTTACCAAATTAATTTCTTTATCCAGATTATTCTATAATTATTCTTATTCTTATATTGCGTTATATGCTAAAAGATGTGAATATAAGTATTCAAAGGAAAAACATAAAATTCCTATGTTTTCTTGAGACATGACGTTGTTTAAAGGAGTAAACAATATGTTGTTTTACCTACATTTGTTTATGGACCCATAATTTTAGCATTTATAAGATTTTTATTATTGTATATGATCTTTTAATAAGATTTTATAATATTCTTAGGAGCCATTTAAGATAATTAGTACTTAAACTGCCTCCATTGATCCAATTAGGACAGCCACATACATTTATATACTAGGATATTATGTTTCATTCCAAAGAGCATCCCTCCATTTTCAAGTGTTGAACACGTCACTTCCAGGCTTAATTGAACATCATCGATGAGAGTCGATTACTCCAACCAGTTAGAAATTCATAATTCTTCTTCTGTTATTCCCGAACCGAAACACGAAATATATAAGATCATTTGCACGTATTTGTGATTTCCCTAGAATCGTGAATTTTGAAACAAAGAATTAAAAATGGCCGTCAATAAAGAAGGTGGGCATCTCACCAAAAACCAAACTGAGATATTTGTTTAAAAAAATAGTGCTAGAAGTGCATGAGAATTCAAATTACGAAACCGAAGAGGTAGGGAGAAAACGAATGAGGGATGAGATGGAAGGAAGATTATATAGCGAGCGTGCCTCTGATTGGAACATGATCGTGCTCTGAATAGCCGCATTGTCAATGTTCAGAGTGCATTATTACGGTTGGTTGCTCACGTTACGCCTGTATGTACAATGGGTCTGTATGTATGTCGGCTTGAAATTTTGAGACAGATCTGAATTAAATAAGTGGTTGGAAGGAGTACTTATGAAATGTAAACGGTATAAGAACGATCAGTGCAATTGGGATATACAAGGGATTCATTTTTATTTATATAGACCCGACATATTTGGAAGATGTTACCGTATTCCAAAAAGCTAAAATGTGCATGAGAACCATAAGTTGTGATCATTATTGCACTCCCTCAACTCTATGGAAGACTAAATTAAAGTTTAAAAGAAATTAAAAAATCTGGAATTCTGAAAATTAGTTAATTTTGTAAAAAAAAGGTAGTATATGCCATTCTGTTGTGCCAAAAGTTTGGTTACAGGAAAAATCAGGTAATCTGATTTAAAAAGACGGATTTTCAAAAGTACTAATTTGTTTTCAATGCTCTAGCTATACTTTCAAATCATGGCTTAATCCTTAGTTAATTAAATAAAAAATAAATGAATAAAAAAGTCCTTTGAGAACTAAAATGACGTAATTTTATTTTTAAACGTTCTAGTCTCTGTATAGGGAGAGATGAAATTAAGATTTTTGACAGGGGATCAAATTTAATTTTGCCGTCCTTTATAACAACCTCTCCACTCCCTCTTCTAAAATAAATTTATAAGGCTTTCTAATTTTCACTCAATATTATAATGTTACATGGATATTATTGGTGAATATTAGTTATCTAACTACACCGTTATGATTGTAATCAGTAGTCAATATTATAATTGGTTCTATCACAGCGTTTTCATGAGTGCCATTCATTTTATAAAACAGATTATACTTATCTCATATTTTAATTTTCTTTTTACCTTGATTTGAAAATTAGTTGAGCCAGTATTATTGTCAATGAGTTATTTGCAACGAGGAGATATTTTTTATATTCACATTATTTCTATTATTATCATTTTATTGAAGAAAAAAAAAAAGAAGAGAAAAATGAAAAATGTTTAGCAATTCAATACTATAATATAAAATCTCAGGCAGACTAAAAAATATATCATAAAACAAAAGGAAAGCTTACTCACATTTATAGTCTAGGTAAAAGAACAAACAAGCGTCAATAATTTGCCCATTGAACATGAAAAGTGTTTCATAAGTTGGATCTGTTCTTTTTCGGAGTGTGATCGGGAACCAAAGGGCAGGAGAGATGAAAGGCTCTAGGGCTTAAAATAAAAACTTTTCAAGTAGAAAATGAACTTAAAAGGTTTTAAAAGTTTCCTAACAGAGGCCACAGCTGGTGTAATAGCCTCTTCTATAAAGCCCCGGCAGCTACTTACAGTACCTCACACCTGAGTTACCTAACGAGTTTATAGTAAATAAATACAAATTAACAACTTTTTCAGCTATTTAAAATAAAAATAATTAAAAGTACATTTAAATCAATTATTCAAATATAATTATTAAAAAAGTTAACCATTAAAGTAAAACGACCTAATTAATTACATACAATTCATTTAACAACTAAAAGGGAAAATAGCATCATCTAACAATTTTTAAAACGTTTTAATGTGTATTTGAAGTTTACTTTTAATACGGGATATCCCCAACTTCTAAAACAGGTGGGAATAAATAGATTTATATAAAAACTTCGTCATTCATACACTATATTTCTGAAACGTCATATCCAATAGAGAGTTATCTTTTGCAAAGTTATGAAAGTAAATCAACAGTAGACTAACACAGGTATTGGACTACCTACGGACCAACAAGAAGTTACTTACGATAGAGGGAAAATAATTGATAAAACAAGAAGTCGATAAAAAGAAAATTGGGAGCTTTAACGGTGAAATAGAAAGCATTAGAAGTAGTTTAAATGTTAAAAAAACCTCGAAAATGCATCTTTCTGCATTTTTAATTTAACTTATTAAATTGATTAATTGTATTAAAGTGGTATATCCTAAAAAGATGTATAAAAAGTAATACCAATAGTACATTTACAGAAATTATTATAAGTTTATTTAAATCACAAATATTAAGTTCTGATTTCAAATCTTTATAATAGAACCTTTTCATTCTTTTTTTAATTTTTTTTTACTTATTAATATTTAAAATAATATTAAAAATAGAAGATCTTGTAAAAAACAAAAATAAAATCGATTATCATAATTGCATGGATAATTAACTCTAATACCCGATTTTTTGTTTTTGAAAAACCTCAAAAGTGGTTGAAGTTTCCACCATATGAATATTCAAGTATGTAAATGATCTTGACTGAGAGAGATCAATGGCAAAAAAAAAAAAAAGTAAAAATGGTTTTTCGAGGGACGACGCCATGCGGAAAACCTAACATTCAATATGCGCCACCTTCTATCAGTTAATCAAATGACCAATGGAAAGCCTCACTTTTTGTCCTGACACCAAACAACCAACAAGAAGTTACTTACGATTTAATATAATACGAGACAACAAATGCTTGTTCGAGAGAGATACAGAAAAAACTTATGACCATATCATATTTGTTTGCACTTTTTTAATTTTGGATGATAATTTTAGGAGTTGTGGGTGAAACAATAAATTAAGAGAAACAGATTAGACAGGTGAAACCACATCAAACATCATGAATAATCTTTTAATTTTTTTTTAATAATTGTAGATGCTATATTGCTTATTTTTATTTTTGTTTTATGTTTTTATTTTATTTTATTTTTTGTTTTATATGTTTATAATTTTTTTATATTGTTTATTTATTTATTTTGGACGTCCTTGTAACAAACCTCCGGACGGTTACTTACATCTTGGAAAACCACACAACTATTCTCGATAAGATACACGGGGAAGGTTTATCACTCCTACGCCCGGTCGGTGTGAGTCGCCTCCAGTAGGCTGACGATTCTCACATACCCGGGGGCGGAAGTAGCCCCTAACACGCTCGAAGTTGCTAACTTTGACTACCTATTACAAGTGCCTTTGCCCACTCGGCCATCCTGGCCCCTTTATTCAATTCTATTGTTTTATTGTATATATCCACTGATATTAGTTATTATCTTTTCTTTTTGTAATAATTTTATAGAAATAGTATTTAAATTATTTTTCCTGCACGCATTATTATTTGATGGAACGTACAGGACTTTATTTAACTATATACTTCGCCATGCCCATAGTAACTGGAATGGAGGAAAAAAAAAAAAAAAAAAAAAAAAAAAAAAAAAAAAAAAAAAAAAAAAAAAAAAAAGCAAACCCATCCAAAACCGGTAGAGGGAAAATAATTGATAAAACAAGAAGTCGATAAAAAGAAAATTGGGAGCTTTAACGGTGAAATAGAAAGCATTAGAAGTAGTTTAAATGTTAAAAAAAAAAAAAAAACTTCGAAAATGCATCTTTCTGCATTTTTAATTTAACTTATTAAATTGATTAATTGTATTAAAGTGGTATATCCTAAAAAGATGTATAAAAAGTAATACCAATAGTACATTTACAGAAATTATTATAAGTTTATTTAAATCACAAATATTAAGTTCTGATTTCAAATCTTTATAATAGAACCTTTTCATTCTTTTTTTAATTTTTTTTTACTTATTAATATTTAAAATAATATTAAAAATAGAAGATCTTGTAAAAAACAAAAATAAAATCGATTATCATAATTGCATGGATAATTAACTCTAATACCCGATTTTTTGTTTTTGAAAAACCTCAAAAGTGGTTGAAGTTTCCACCATATGAATATTCAAGTATGTAAATGATCTTGACTGAGAGAGATCAATGGCAAAAAAAAAAAAAAAGTAAAATTGGTTTTTCGAGGGACGACGCCATGCGGAAAACCTAACATTCAATATGCGCCACCTTCTATCAGTTAATCAAATGACCAATGGAAAGCCTCACTTTTTGTCCTGACACAATGTCTATAAATTCAATCAATGTGGCAGATATATAAATTCTTTCTTTGTTTCTTAATTTCAGATGTTTTTGTTTGTTTCCACAGTAGGATTGAATCTAAGCTTTGGAATATGAGAATTTTTATATGAAGTGAAAGAGAGAAAAAAATGATCGTTTTGGTATGCTTCATACTTTTTGTCATTTTTTATGATTTAGATACTAATCTGCGTCCTCTTTGGTATTTACGGCCAATTACTCTTTGGTTTTTTATGCTTAAACCCTAAAATGTATATGCACTTTAATTTTACGTTCAAAGTTTGGGTTGAGTCGGAAAGTAGCAATAAATTGTCTGTCTAGCACGTGCTAACGATCAATAGCTAGTTAACTTTAAATTGGTTAATCTACTTAACATCTTGAGAAAATAGACTAACTTTGTCTTTTATTAATTATATTTTGATTCTAAAGCATTGGAAATGTAGTTCACCAATCAATTATCATTATTGTTGTGGTGTTTTTCTAGATATCCGCCGAGGTTTTTTATACGGTTTGGCAAGATGGACCGCTTTCCAAAATCAAAATATTGCTTCCTTCTTCTTACAATTTAATACTGCTTCTTTACTTGACAGACAGGCACTTTGCTGTTAAAGCAGGAAATGAAGTATCCTGTATGAAATGTGTTAGAGCAGAAGTGTACTCCACTGGATAGTTTACTTTGACTATTGCTTTTCGACAATTTCAAAGCAGAAAAACCCGAATACGAATAGGTTCTACAAGCTACGTTACACTCGCTGACGACACGAATTCTTGAGATCACATGGAAACCCTGAAATAGCATATTTTAGCCTACAAAACAACTTCGATGATATATTTGGTTGGGCTATCTGGTGGGAAATAAAAATGAATATGATGAAAAATTTATTTCAACCTCAATCATTTACCATTCCTCTAAATGTGTTAAACGACATTCCTATTCCTGAATCGCGAGATGTACGATATCCTGGACTTCATCTGGACAAGAATCTGCCATGGAGAACCTGATTCGGACTAAAAACAAAACAACGATTTAGATTATTATATAGGTTACTTGGCATATTAATCACGCTCCAATATGATTAATAACTATATAACTTCCCTAAGAGCGAATATTATCCTAATGGACTTTACAGGACTCCGTAAAGCCTCAAACACCTAAAGCATTCAGTAGTTCCAATCTAACGTACTGAGGAAAATAGTAGACGTACCACACTATGTTACAAGTTAATTACAGCACATGGTCCTGAACATCCCAACAGTCATCGATACAGCCATAAAATATATTTTAAAAAATCTAACCATAGACTAACATTCACCATGAACCCCATAGCACAGAGAAAATTTGATCAGTGTAACACCTAAGTGAACTAAGTACCAAACTCCATTTTTGAGAAAACTGAAGTAAAATTTGAATTTTGTGAAAGAGTTGTTTTTACTTCTATCGCTTTTTAAGTAAAATATATTTCACTTTGTCTTTAATATTATCCAAGTAAGATTAAAAAAACAACACTAGGTAATTTTAAAAAACTGATTATAGTAAATTGGTCTGACGCTTAGTTCACTATGGTTTTACACAGACCGTACTGGTATTAAATTATTATAAATATTTATATTTAAAAATAACTGTGATTTCAATAAAAGAAAAATAATGACATGTAAAAGCGAGTAGAGAAACTACCCTTTGGTAGCACTTAACTCATACATCTCACTTAGAAGGTCGTATTTTTTTCAGACACTTAGGAGGATTACATATCTTGAATAGAAGTGAGGTTGGAAAAAAGTGATTTCGGGGGGGCCGGACGTTTATTTGTAAAATCTTCATCATATTTTACAAACGCATTTCTAATCAAGAGAAAAAACCTCTGGGCCAATAATAATTATTTTATAAAACAATCAGCTGAAGTATGCATATTTTTATTTTCCCTGAAAATTTTTAATATTTGGATTTACCACATTTTGCATCTCCATGCCTAGTAAGCATATAGCGTGTTATATTATAATGATTCGTTGAAATGCAGAAATATTTCTTTATTTTATTAAATGAAAATCATTTTCGCAAGAGGTAAGCTGCTTTGAATACAGATATAGTAGATGAATATACCATATATACATATATATATATATATATATATATATATATATATATATATATATATATATGTACAGATTGAGTAGATGAAATTAGCTATCAATTAAATATACATCGAATTCGGCTATCTAAAAACAATATCAAGATTTGAGAGAATCTCCTTGTCCTGGGGGATTAAGACATGAGGACAGAATTGTTACTTTAGTAAGGTTTCAGATGAGACTGAAGAAAAGCATTCAGGGCCTAAGTTTAAATGGAGGCTCAAGTTTGTTCCTTTCCCTCTTTTAGACAGAACAATTTTCAACTTTATAATAGAACAGTTCAGGGGAAATTACTAAATTTCACTTCCGACCATCAAGTATGCAAAATAGAACTTGTTAAACTTTTCAAATAGTTTGGAATATCTTTTTCGTGTGCCTAGGACCTCAACCTAAATGATCGACTTACAATTAATTATTTCAATAAAGATTACATCCAATTCTTAGTTCATTTTTATATTTTTTATTTATATTTTCACTGACTCAGATAATTGGAATTGAAACATTTGACAAGTCTTACCTCTAAAAAGAATTTTTTCTTCCCAAACCCTAAACATAATTGTGTGAATATTTGTTTTCCCTAACCCTAAAAATAATTGTTTAATATTCATAACAACTTCAAACAATTCATACCAGATAAAATTTAAGTAAATTATCTCCATATAGAATTCCATTAAAATAATGGCCTGTTGAGAAATATTATATGATAATAGAGAAAAACAGTAATCATAAATAATTAACTAAAAAGGTGTTCTAAAATTTGGCCAGGGGAAAAATTCGATTTGACATAATATTGTATTTAAAAAATTCCTTCAAACTTCAAACATTGATTCGCACCTGTCAGCGGTCTGCGACAATCAACGAATTCGATGGCTGCAGAATCGCAATGATATGTAAGGCATGTATGGCATGAAGGAACGAAAGTGCCCAACAGCACCTCTTTCCGGGCTTGACACTAATTCAGGAGGGGAAGTCTCTCATCTAGCTTCTTTTTAGCCGCCTTCGAACGAGCAAGCCAACCGTGGCCATGTCGTGAATTAATCTGTTGTTATGCCCTTCCAATTTAACAATAAAGCGTGAGTAAAGCGTTCTTATATGTTGTTGAATAGTCGGTTGTTGCAAGTCTGTATGCAGAGTTTGGTTACTTACGTACCTCACGTACCTCATGGGAGTGTCCGTAACTAGTCTTAAATTTTTGGATTGAAAAGTTTGTAATTTTTGTAAGTGTATCTTTTTAGCTTAGCCGAAAATCTGTCGGGCATATGTCCAAATGGGCTTAAGTAAGTAGGTGTATGTATTCAGTTTTTATCTAATATTCAATTTAGAAGATTTGGCAAAAAGGGAGTAAAGAATTTTTAAGCGTATGTTCAAGGTTTTTTTTTCATTTTGACATGTGGGCCCCAAGTTATCCTTCTGTCGAACAGAAGTCCGAGGTAACGTACAGTTTCTGTCTGTGGACTTTAGTTGTCGCCGAAATGAACTGGTGGGCATGTATCTCGTCTGAGTTTGAAAGTTATGTGTTGTGATTTGTCATGATTTAATTTCATTTTCCATAGTGAGTACCATTTTTGTAACTGAAGTAAGTGGTTCTGTATATTCTGTATATTCAAAAATTAAAATAAAGCTTAATATCTGAATATGTTGCATGCGTCTTAAATTATTAACAATTTATTTAATATCTTATTAATAATTAAAAAAAAAAAAAAATCAGTCAATTTCATGAAATATTTCATAGAACTAACTATATGGGTATGTGAGTGATTAGCAAGATTAATCTTAATCTAAAGAAAATGGAAGAGGTTAGATGATTTGTAGTTGAAAATTGATTTTACTTCACAAAAATTTTTAAGTAGGAAGTAGGCCGTACCAATACTACCATGTTTTCCTTAGTATATCTACGCAGAAGTAAAATCATTTTATAATTAATGCAAAATTTAATGCTTCATAAATTTTATGACTAACATTCTTCATTCAGAGTAACTTTATAGTTTTCGAGCTGCTGGTGTTGGAATATGAGTTTTCACCACAGCGTATGTAAAATTTTTCTTTATGTCAGCATGTATGCGTAATGTCTCCTGCTGATTGATTTTCCTTTGTTTGCAGCTGCTTCAAATAGTTCTAGAACCCCTTTTAACGCTGATATTTTTTTCGTTGTTCAGCATAAGCTAGTTGATGCGACATCCTAATGAGAGAGATTCAATTATTTCTGTTCTGGATTTCCAATCCAATTAGTTATTTTTGGATTTAAAAAATGAAAATGGAGCAAGGTTTGTAGATGAGGCTGAGGTATGAGGTATGAGACATGTCGAAATAAAAAAAAGATGTTCAGCTAATTTCTAGTTGCGGATGAGTGTGAAGCATATATTTTTTTTTTCAATTTACGAATTGTTATTGCTTTCTCTGGACGCTTCCTGTCAAATAAGGAAAGCAGAAAGGAGGTCTTCGAAGAGTGTTGCTTTTCCATGAAGAATAAACTCAATTGGATATGAAAGAGGAAGATTACTGTAGGAGAGGAGGGGGGTATACGAAGACACCTGATACCGCCGGCTCAATTTAGTACAACCCTCGCCACGCCATATGCTCAAGCACAACCAGGAATTCTACCTCTATATGTTTATTTTGTTAATTATAAGGGATCTCCTCAATATGTAAGGGCTGTTTCCTCAGCGAACGCGATATTAAGGCAATACAAGCTCTCATCTTAGCATGAATAATATTAATTTTCAAACGATATTAATCCACTAATTATTACTGCTAACGTGAAGCATCAATAAATAATCAATGGATGATGATTATTATACCGATAATTATGGAATAATGTTCCCCGAAGAGTGGCTAAGTCTTTATCATACGGTCCTAATTCGCTTAAAATTATAATTTTTTCTACATTAAACATTAAAGAAAAAAATAATATGCAGCAAAAACTATTTTATACACATATAAATACGTGTGAGCAGAATTATTTTCACTGGACTGAATAGTAATTTGTTTCTTTAGGAAAATAACAGTGAAATTAATTGTTTCTTGAAAAATATTTAATAGAAATCTTTTTAACATTTCATTGGACGTTTTGATGACAGCTTTATTCCGGGCGATCAGTCAAAAAAAATATAATATAATGGTTGAAAAGTAACTGTTTTTAATTTTTTTCTATAATTAAATTAAATTTGAAGTTGCTTTTTTTATCACTAGAGCGCTGGATAATGAATTGTATAATAATATACAATCGTAATAATACGAAGCATATTTATAGGTTATGAAAGCAAAATATTTATTATAAAAAAGATATATGAAATGAATTAATATTTGAGCGTTCTCAAATTACATCTCCATTTGCCTACACCTTCAGAAAATTTCATCAATGTCCGACATTGCAATATCCATTTTCTATCAATATTCCTTTACTTGCTGAATAGTCTCAGGCTCTCTTTTCGTTTTAAAGTAAAAGATACGACTCCAACATATTCATTTTGAGAAATTATCATGGATCAAGTAAAAACAATGGTTATGAAATAATTAAAAGTAGTTACTTTCCAACCAGTAAAAGTGATTGGCGTACCTAAAGCAAAAAAAAAAAGGACACAAGGCAATCATATGCTTTGCTTTTTAATGTTTGGAAAAAAAATGTACAACTATTTCTGTTCAACAATCTTTACAATTTTTGCTTTTAAGATTTAGAGGCAGTTACACAGTTATTTTTTATAGGCAGTTAAAAAACAAAAAAAAAATATATCAATTAAAATTAAAATTCAACAGACTATGGGTTAGCTAACTTTACGGTATTAAAAGGTAAATATATAGATATAACTAGTTTTTAAAAAAATCTGTTGCTCAATATATTTTTTTATTTAAATAATGAAAATAATATATTTTCATTTACATACATACCACTCTGTCTGTATAAAATTAATTTTTAACTATAGAACTGGCAATAGATAATATATGATAATATAAATAAAACCAAAATAGTCTGAATTTTAAGATAAATTTCGATATTCAGTTAAATACTATCTGAAATGTTTTTTCAATTATGCGAAAAATTCTCATCCTATCCCCAGCGATACCTTCAGTTAGGTTTAATTGCTTCATGATTCAAGGCCTGACCCTAATTCCCAAGTTCCTCGGAAAATTTATTTCTAATTACTCCAGAGAAAAATTGAATGCTTCGCACCCAAGGGGCAACCCTGACTGCCTTGAATTTATAACTATTTGCAGTAAAGAATAAAAAAAAAGGTTTGCTCAGAGGTAGAGTGGATGCTTATTTTTCAAATTTTAAAACTAACAAAATTAGTTCATTAATTTATTTTAATGACTATGCTAATTAATCTATTAAATTGTTCCGACATCAACGTCTATGAAAATTAGTTAATATCTATTGTTAAATCGTTATATATATATTTATCTTATTAATCAAATATATTGACACCTGAGATTTAAATACTATATAAGGCGTAATATAGACTATGAATTTGTATATTAATACACGCATTTAATATGACCAAGTCTACATCTATAATATCATTAAAGATATCAACCATAACAAATTTATTATTATAATTTGTGAACCCGTACTAATAAATAACTAAATCAACATAATTTTATCGTAAGATGCTGATAAATAGCACAATGCGTATAAAACCTGTGCCAACCAATTTCTATAAAATGAATATTTTCGTTAATCTTTATTTATTCGTTACTATATCACTAAAGACACATATTTCCTCTTTTTTTTGGCATATACCATGTAATCCTTGATTCTTTTATCGAATCTAGTAATTTAACATATTTTAGAAAACTATTACCTCTTCCAATCCTAAAAATAAGCATAATCCGAGGAAAAGCTGGTATGAAGTTATAGAGAAAATGAATTTTTATTTATTTTATTTTATTTAAATTCACTTGAGCATTACTCACAAAGAAAGGTTTTTAAGGTCCTTAATAAATGAAAAAATAAATTAAAAATTACCATAGGTATGAAGAATAATTCCCATTATATTTTCAAACATAAAATATTTATAATTAGTTTAAAATTATTCTAATACATTTCGCCGGCATGTCGGTAAAGTCATGAATCTGATTTGTTTGCAAAATTGGTTTTTATGGTGAAATTCTACACTTAAAGCCTACCGTATACTGTAAACTTGCGAATCTTTACGTTGACCTCTTTATCTATAAATTGCTATGTAAACTTGGTAGTTTGATTTAATGTATTTAATATTTAAAGTTACTATTGCTCTTCAGAAAAATTTAATTTTCACAGATTCACAACCTTACCATTGTGTCGACGATGTGATCTGCCATATTTTAATCGAAAGGTTTTAAGGAGTTCAAAAAAAAAAAAAAAATTGTTTCCAAGGCTGATTTAATCAGAAAAATTCTTTAAAGTCCCCCCATGAAACGCCTCGAATAATTCCGGGAGAAGGGGGTGGAAAGGGGGGCCATTCTATGGCAACTATGTGACCACAACTCATGCTACGCATTGTTTAACGGAATGATCCTAAAACCAATCTACAACCAACTATCGATCAACACTGTCGAAATCCTTATTATAGCTTATATATTAAATTGCACAAACATAGCAAAAGACGAAATGACTTCTGTGAGGCGACTGAAAAGGAGTTGGATGGGAGACCTCCTCTCCTGAATCAAGACCAGGATAATGTGCTTCAGGACAATATCTTCCTCTGGTTTGTTATTGGCACTTAGTTGGGACTAGCGCAAATCAAAGTACCTATAAAGAAGAAATTATCAATCATGGTTTGAATCAAATACCGTATATTTTAAAATAGTTTCAGATGCCAAAACTGTTGGGTTGAACTTTGATCCATGTTCTCAAAAAATAATTCAAAATTTTGTTATTTGAAGGATTTATATTATTATTATTATTTTATTTTTTTTGTTTCTCCCTTCATGACCAACCAGAGTTCTCAATAAATATCTGCTTTGTTTTCAAAAACTCGGTTTAATCAAGTAACGTATTGTAATGTTAAATCGTTAAATAAAAAAAAAAAAAAAAACATATGATTTCAAATCCAATACTTTTGTTTGAACAAAATAAGAGGTTGAAACAACTGTTTGGGTCTAGATCTATCGTGCCTATTCCACGCTGGCGTAGAACTGCCCACATTGTTCTGGAACATTCCAGGCCTGACTATTAACGATTATATATAAGGAGCAGTGACTGAACGAGTTAATTGAACTGTGTATCTTGACAGTGAAGTTCAAGTCATATGATTGTGTGTTATAACGTTATCATTTTTTTAAGCTGCTCACATATTTAAGTTGTAATAATTCGTTGGCATTGATAACTGTATATTTCTGTTAAATAAATATTTCTTAACCCACATAAGTGTTACAGTAAAATCCTATAAGATCTTTTTTACACATAAACAGATTTCTTTTGGTTTTCTTAGTGTTTATTTCTTATTGTTTTTCTTAGAGTTTAGATACTGAAGTAAAATAAAACATTCAACTTTTAGGTAATTAATTTGTGAGCTTTGACAATACTTTGCAAATTACATAAGTGCTAAAAACATATCTATATTAATACTTTATTAATATAGTATTATTAATACTATAATAATGCTTTAAAATATAAATAAAATAAAAATTTTAGTCAAATATATTTTTCAAAAGGGACTAATGACAGAAGAAGGGGTTGACCTAAAGACAGCACTTAAATAGGCCCTTCGAAGACATTAGCTCTCAAGTAAATCAGGATCCCTTTAGGGCTCTTTTCCTGGAAAGCCCAGGGGGCTGGAAAACTTCCCACTAAACTACCCCCATTACCTCTATCAACATTATTTTCCCCTTAAAATTTCTCGGCATTTATCTGAGAAATCTACGGAGCCAATGGAGTTGCAGAGGTGGATGAAAAGTGACTACATAAAAAAAATGATATTAGCTAAAACCAGAAAAAAAAAGTTTAAAAAATACTTTTCTTAGCTACAGCTATGGAAACGGTTTTCCACTGAAAGCGACCCAATATACGATTTCTAGAAAACAGTTTTAGATCATTGATTCTAATTTTTTTTAATAACGAATAGTTATTTAAAAATTAATATTATTTTTAAATTAATGGACATATCTTGACATTTAAATTATTTTTTCTTTTAAATCTAATAGGCTGTTTTATATTGTAGAAATCACTTCTAATGGCAGCGTAAAAACCATTATAACAGCTGAAAGTCCATAAATTTTGCTAACCAATTAAAGTTTTACACGCGAAAAGTCGTGAATAAAACGATACAGTAATTTATAGTTAGGCATTCATTTAATACGGATTGTAGATCATTAAAATACTTTTTAAACACTATGAGAAATTTATTAAATTCAATTTCGATCTAAGATGCGGCGTCCAAATTTATAATTGCAAGTAAAAAAAAAAAAAATTAACGATATAAAATATTCTGGTTTAATATATAGAGAAATGTTAGTTGAGAATCAATGATTTTTTATATATTAATCCGATCTATATAATAAATAAATAAAAAAAATAGATATAAAAAAATAATAAAATAAAAAACCCAGGTGATTTTTTAAATTCCAAAGCAATTAATAGAGATAAATGCTTTATTTCAAAAAACAAAACAAGCAATGCTGCCCAAATACATTTAGTTGCTATATGACACAGCATACCGATCAATATTTACAATACATGAATACATAAAGTTAAAATACATCGCTACATTTTATTTTATAATTATAATAATTATAATATCATAGTATTTTTTTTCCTTTCCCTATTTTTTATTTTATTATTATTTTTCTTCTTTTTCCATATATATCTTTTACAGTTTTGTTTTTCTTTATTATTTTTTTTTTTTATTTCATCTTTTCTCTTTTTCTCCATTTCATTCCATTTTCCCTTTTTCTTCTTCTTCCTTCTTTCTTCCTATTTCTCATAATCCTAGTCCTTTTCTTTTTTAGCCCTTATTCCCTCTCTTAACGCTCACACCATAGATAGGCATACATACAGAGCCGCTCGAGAAAAAACCCCATAAAAAAGATATATACCAATAGAAACCTTACATCTAATAAATATGTACATAAATAGATAAATAAATAAATAAATTAAAAAATAAATAAATAGCTTTTATATTGTTTTCTTTTGTACAAAACCGAACAATTACATTGTAGATGAGAGACTCATAAAGAAAAATAAATGTCATTTTTTTAATTTTTAATCCTTTATTAACCTCACACTTTTACAATATTCGGTTCTACGTTTCGGCACTAAGCCATTTTCAAGAAGAACACCTAAAATTTAGAATTTCAATACTTTTGAACTTAACAAATTAAATAAAAAACAATTAAGTGATGAAATATGTTTTTAACCACCTGTGACCACAATTTGAATCACAATAAATTAATTAATTGAAAATGCAATAAGGAAATCTGGCATAAATGAAAAAATTATATTTAAATATATTGATGACATTTTGGCATTATAAAAAACAAAGAAGTTGAAAAACTATATAATGCTTTAAATGATTATAATGAAAGGTTGAAATTTACTATAAAAAAAAGAAGATAATGGTCAAAAAGGAATATTAGATATATCAATTATAAGAAAGGAAAATAGATTAATAACTGCTTGGACTAAGAAAGAATGTTGCAGTAGTAGAATGCTCGATTTCCTTTCTTGCCACCCCTTCCATATGAAAATAACATCCTACAAAATCATATCAATAAAGCAATAAAAATTACGGATAAATAGAGGCTCCCTGAAGTAAAAACAAATATATTTAACACGTTTATTGATAACCTGTACCCACTAAAGCTAATTAAAAAAGTATGGGCAAAAAATTATAATAAAATAAAAGGAAATATAATTAATGAAAAATAGAACATAAAAATAATGTCAGCAAGATTTATAAATGCACATATATAAGGGATCTAGGTGAAAATATCAAAAAATCTTTTGAAGATTATGATGTAGGTGAATATAAATTAAGTTTTAAACCGACAAATTAAGTGGGCAACATATACAGCAATATGAAAGTTAAAATTAATGTTAAAAACCAATCCAAGGAAGTCTATAAAATACCTTGTTTGGATTACCCAGCAATATACATTGGTGAAACAAAGCAATATGTTTCTGACCGGATGGACCAACATAAAAATGATGCGAAAAAAATGACAAAAAAACAGGTCTAGTGGAACATGTAAATAAAACACAGCATAGGTTTGATTTTGATGGAGTTGAGGTAAAGCATAGGGAATCAAGCGTATATAAGAGAAGAATGCTTGAAGCCATGTCAATGTCAGAGAATATTGATAAAACAGTAAATTTTAAAAATTTAAACAAATACTATGCGGAAATTCTAAGTAAAATTAATAATTGATTGTCCTAATATTAAAAGAATTTATATGTCTGGATATTCATACATTAAAAAAAATTTATTATGAATTTTAAAAGTTTAGAAAATTAATAAATAGTAAAATACAAAAATGTAAACATTTTAATCATGATTTTAATTAATATCTTCAAATTATTTATTTAAGTAACAGTGAAGTTACATGTTGGAGTGGGTAAAAACATACTTCATCACTTAATTGTTTTTTATTTAATTTGTTAAGTTCAGAATAATTAATATAAAAAATTCTTATTAGACCATTATCTTCTTTTTTTATAGTAAATTTCAACCTTTCATTATAATCATTTAAAGCATTATATAGTTTTTCAACTACTTTGTTTTTTATAATGCAAAAAATGTCATCAATATATTTAAACATAATTTTAACATTTATGCCAGATTTCCTTATTGAATTTTCAATTAATTCATTTATTGTGATTCAAATTGTGGTCACAGGTGGGTAAAAACATATTTCATCACTTAATTGTTTTTAATTTAATGTGTTAAATTCAAAAGTATTGAAATTCTAAATTTTAGGTGTTCTTCTTGCAAATGGCTTAGTGCCGAAAGGTATAACCGAATATTGTAAGTGTGAGGTTAATAAAGGATCAAAAATGAAAAAATTGACTACTATCTGCTTAGCCTCAAGACTAATAAAAAACTATAAGAATAAATGTGTTATGAAGATAAGCATTATAAATTATGTATGGCTTTCCAAGGTTCATTGTGAACATTTTTGACTTTCTTTTTTGTTTTCTTTTATATAACACAAAATATAATGTGTAATGTGAAAAAGTAAGGGTACCTCCTGAGACACCGATGATGCCTAAAAAAGACAAAAATGTTTTTTCTTATCTACATTAATCAAATTTATTCTAATATAGGTCATTTATACTCTAATTTGATAACCAACTATAAAAGGGAATTGAATAATGTTTATAATTTCTTTTACAGGCACAGCTTACAAATGCAATTTACCTTTTATTAGATATCAGGGATTATTTTGTAGGCATAATAGGAAAACAAAAGTCGGAAACTAAGAAAGTAGAAAAAGGAAAGCATTCTTTAGCACGGCTGTCACCGGAACTGAGAGGTAGAGGTATTGAGGGAGGCATCCATGCCAATGTGGGGAAACCGTGATATGCAGAATGTATGAATATGACCGGAAATGTATTTAGGTTTTGCTGAATAAAAGTTTCAGAGAGAGGTATCATAAAGTAAAAAAAATCGGAATAATATTTCTAATTTATTACGTAATTATTTCTATTGATCTATATTTGTTGTTAAAAGGAATTTGTACGTATCTTTGAATCATCCAAAGTAGATGCCTCACATTAAATAGAAAACTTTTAAATTTAGAAATATATGAAAGTCCATAATTTTACAAGTCTACATAGATGAACAGCTTTATCAAGTTAATCCGGTTGGCAATAAACAAAATAAAAAGAAAATAAATCGTTAACTAACTAAACTTCACTTTAAATTTAGAAAGTGGAAAATAGGAAATCGTTTTTCCTATAGAGGTTTTGACTCATGTTAAGTAAAATAGTGTCTAAATTCAGTAACAAATCATGAACAAACGAAAAACAAACCATAAACTTTAACAGCATTAAATGTAAAAAAAGGGAAGAACAGAGAAGGGATAGTAATAGGGAAAGCAATCAAAATTTGTAGGGGTACACAATTTTTACAGGGTTGAGAACTTTTCATCAGATAAACTACAATCTTCAGAGTTTATACCACAGAAACCAAGTAACAACAGAAATCATGAAACAAAATGCAGGAAGTGGAATATATAAAAATTTCTACAATTTCAAATATAATAACACGGTTTATAAAAAGGTGGGTCATGCCTCATCGCTCTAGTTGGGGGACTAGTGCACAATGTAATAGTCTTTAAAATTCTCAATTAGAACATTGACGTAACGTTGTTTGTTTTCCGATAATGGTCAATAATGAATATCATTGTTGAGTTTTAATCTGTGTAAATAAAGATGAAATCTTGTTTGTTTTTTTGTTCTTCATAGAAATCCATACCGTTTGTCCTAAATTCTCCAAATTTCGCTCAGTGATTCTTTCATACCAGGTACGAACACCTGCCCATATTAAAATTGCATAACTTCAGCCAATCTCTGGGTATACTCTTTATACTTATAAAAGTCGTAATGATCTCGCTTTACGTTGTTTTTTTTACGAAATCGACCGTTTGAGTCGAAAAAAGTTTCATTTTATAGATTTTGAAAAATGTAACTCATCGGGTGGAACCGGGATATACTACTAGTTAATAGTATTAATGAAGGCCCCCGAAAAAAAGTACTTTAATTATTATAATAAATCCTAAACATGGAAATTCCTCGGTCATTCGCCGGAACATTAGATTAAAAAGCGAAGATCATCACAGAACTAATAACTTATTAAAGAAGTGAGGCTTTAACCTCTCTGCTTTTTCTAATTCACGGGTGATGATACCCGTATTTGCCTTTTATTAAAATTATATTATTGTTTTTATATAGATATTCGTTTAAAATAGTCAAAGGCACTTAATCTAATTATAGGTTGCCTTAAACGCATGTTCGACGAAATTCCTTGTAAACGATTCATAAATACTAATGAGTGCTCGATTCTACATGTGTCATGCGAAAGGCACACCCACATTAATAATGATAATAACCATTAGAAGATAAAGAGGATTCCTTTCTGAAGATTACAATGGGGGTGAATGCCATGCCGTATCAAAGGCTTCTTTGGAGAACCATAATCGAAGTAACCCCCCAATTCCAGCAGGGTCTAAGGGGAGGTTAAATTTAATTAGGAGCAACGACAGGAAAGGTTTTTTTTTTTTTTTTTTTTTAACAAAACGATAATACTTCTCTGAATTAGGGATAGTTAGAGAAAATTAGTTAGTGGGATAGTTAAATAACTTCTCTGTTATTCTGAATTAGAGAATAACAGAGAAGTTTGAATATTTCTTTCAAATTTATTAAATAATATTTTTAGGAAATAACATAATAATAATATTTATTTGCGAAGTTTTTACAAGTGCCATTTGGCATATATTGTAAATGTGATCATTTGTTAACCTCCCCTGGGGGATTGTCTTGAATACTTGGTTTTTAAATAATGATATAATAATATTGTACGATGGTTGTTAGGAATGTTATTTGCATCATCACTGCATAAATCCGAAAAAAATATTAAAATAAGTTAGTACCAATTATAGATATAAACATGTATTACGTATACGGAGCTGTTGAGGTCCTTGTTTGCAAATAGAGCAGGAAAAAATATAAACACTCAATAAGAGTTTAAAATATTCTTTCATTGTTTGCTATTTGTTCTTAACTTTGTTTAACTTCAAGCAGCTAAGGCTAATCGTACGATGCTACAGTGGGAGTCATAAATTTAGCTTATCCAAAAATAATTAGGTTAGGGATCTTTATGAGAATTTGACATCGTACAGGCTCGGAAAGACGACATAGCCGAGTATTTTTACTCCATTTAAAGAATCCTAGAGCCACCGCGGGACGCGAACCAGGTATCATTAGTATAGTAGGTTGCTATGCTAGCCACTACACCACAGGTGTAACCTCTTCTATTGTTATTTAAAGTAATCTTAAATATTTTCTAGGTTAGCAGCAATATTTTTAATGATAAATCTATTCGAACAAATCTACAGTATTAGATCTATTATACTATCAAGAATAAGAATAATAATAAACGCTGCCTTCCATAAAATTAATATGTTTACAGAATAAAAAGCATAAATATTCAGAAGGCCTATCGTGGCCCCTTCTTTTGCATTTATATCCTATGAAATGATGCCAAGGTGAAAATTACTTTTCAAACCAAATCTAATAAGTTAACAAATAACAACATGAGTTAAATAATTTACAATTTGGAACGGTATATTTTGGCTACAAAGTGATTAGTTTTTAACTTACTAAAAAGAATGGGCTCTAAAAGCAAAGTTGGAAAAGAAGATAGAGAGGAAAAAAAGAGAGTGATTGATACTCTGACCCTCACACATTTTACAAAGTTTGCGCAGTTAACATCAGATATGAAAGCTTCGAAAGTTTTATATCTCTGACCTACTACCGATCTTCCTCAGAGATTTTTCAAAACTTTTTACATTAATATTTACTTAACTTAAATATTTAATGTACAAGGAAACTAAAAAAGCGTTGAATAACAGATCACTTCTCACTCAGAACGCCATATTAATTTAATGAACGCCATGTTAAAGGAATCATTTATTCCAAGTTCCCAAAGGTAGCTCGTTCTACAGGATTCTTAATTAAATAATTCAAAATTATGAAAGGAAACCCATTTGTAGGTTAAAAACATGAGGTATTTGACTGAAAAATCGAATGGTTTGCCAGAGAGAGAAATGCTTTATTTTTTTAAATAAAATAATGCTGCCCAAATACATTGGGTTGCTATAACACACAGCATACTAATCAATACAACTTTCATACATTAATTAAACCAAAATTACATTTTAATTTGCATGCATGTATACGTACGGTTATATATAACTTCCAGTTTCTTCACTTGAAACTCACTCGGTTATTGATAGAGACCAAATATAAAATAAACGAAATTAGTGCAATAAAAAAACAAGGATTATAACTCCTATCGTTCCAAATAAAAAATTCGAATATTCTACTCCCCCCCCGCCTCGGGCCATCACCTCATACTATCGATAGATTTATGTCCGATAACATCTAAACTATCGATAGCAGAGACCATCGATAGTTTTACATAACTGAAACATACAAGTTTCGATTTGAATTTATAGCAAAACATCAAACATTCTATCAAAATTGTTATCAAAGTTACATCAAAATATCCAAAAATAGAAAGGATAGGTATAGGTAGGTAGATAGAAATAGGTAGATGCAGGGTTGAATTGTGAATTGTAGTTTCATATATTGTAGTTCCATATAACCTGCAAAATATAATTCCTTGCACTATAATGTCTACTTGATCTTAAAATGATAAACAAAATTCTGAAGTAGAATATTCCTTGTCGTAACTAGGGAGTTAGGATTTGATCAGATCAGCCGTTGGAGATGAGGAGTTTAGTAGCGGGGGACAAAAGTCGAAGTAGGAGACAGTAATAAAGTCCATTCATAACCGAGCCATGTCGCAAAGTACAAAGGGATGAAGGGGGCTTCATGAAAGAAATCAGTCATCGCAAATGAAAAACTGAAAAAGGAACCCCTCAAGCATAGATTATAATTATCCAACAATCTGGGACATCCTCATTTCATTTCTCTCTTTCTTCATTTTAATTTCTAGGCCAATGTTCGGCGGGCATAAAACTCACGAAGATAATGAATGCGCAGAGATAACAGAATAAAAAGATAATATTATGAGCTTCGGTTCATCTTCATGATAATTTCATAGCATAATTGGTAGATAAAAAATACATTTGTAATGTATTTTTTTCTTATATTCGCCATTCGAGACATTTTACCTTGTTTAAAACATTAGAAAACACATGTTGTTTAAGGCTTCCATGGTCCGAATCCATTGTCTGCATTTCTTCTTCAGGGTTTGACCATGTCATAGGTTTTCCAGCGACCAAGCTTTCACCCATCTTGCTGTGGGCTTCTTCAGGGCCAATACAAGAATGAGAGTGGAGAAGGGGATCAGTAACTTATAATCTTCCGTCGGGGGCGAAGTCTGTGTTCCCATTGGCTAGCGCCCGAGGGGGTGTGGTCAGGTGGAGGGGGTAGGGGAGGGGGGATGTCGTCAGGATACTCGGACGAAACCATAACATCCGAATTCATCAAACAAGAATCCAAAACTAACAACCATCTTCCTGAAGAAAATGAAACAGAAAAGAAGCTCATAGCTGTCATCCCCTACATACAAGGCACCTCGGAAAAAATAGCCAGAACACTTACAAAAAACAACATCAAAACAATCTTCACCACAGACAGGAAAATTGGACAGATCCTACCCAATCCAAAGGACAATCTTGGACTCAACAAACCTGGACTTTACAGCATCCCTTGCTCATGTGGTAAACAATATATAGGACAGACAGGAAGGAACATCTCCACACGACTGAAAGAACATATTGCCGCAGTTAAGAAAATACAGACGGATAAATCAGCCATAGCAGAACACTTTCACAATACACAACACACTATAGCCTTCGAAGACACCAAAGCCATTGTTAGGATTGATAACTACCACCACAGATCCATCAGGGAGGCTATAGAAATCATAAAACAACCAAACAATATAAACAAAGAAGACGGATACAGACTTAGCAAAAACTGGTACCCTGCATTAAATAACATTAGACAACACAACGTATCTCAGAGAGCTGACGACATCCCCCCTCCCCTACCCCCTCCACCTGACCACGCCCCCTCGGGCGCTAGCCAATGGGAACACAGACTTCGCCCCCGACGGAAGATTATAAGTTACTGATCCCCTTCTCCACTCTCATTCTTGTATTGGCCCTGAAGAAGCCCACAGCAAGATGGGTGAAAGCTTGGTCGCTGGAAAACCTATGACAAGGTCAAACCCTGAAGAAGAAATGCAGACAATTAGAAAACACAATTTTTTAAGTTGAAAACAATGTGTTACAAGTTTAAGTACGATAACAGTTAACGTAGGCCACTCATAAAATTATTTCAAAATATTTAAAAAACCTACGTACATGCTAAAGATGTTTTAAATATATATTTAAAAACATCAAAGTTGTTTTTTTGTTTATTTAACGTCCATTTATGCTTCTAAAGCTAATCGGAAGATGCTACAGTGGGAGTCCTAAATTTTGCCTACCAGGTATAATTAAGATAGGGATATTTAACGAGGACCTGATATCGTTCAGGCTTGGGACCTCCATTTTAATTCCTATCGGAGGGACCATAGCTAAGGATTTTTTACTTCCTTTAAAAAATCCTATGGCTACAACGGGAATCGAACCCGCGACCTTTAGTATTGTAGGTTGCATTTGAAAATGAAAAAAAAATTAACATTATCTAAAATGATTTTTTACGCACCGTATGGATTAAATTAATATGCTAGTTTGGTCTAAAAAAACCTTTAATATTTAAATAATTTTTAATTGATTTATTTCCCAAAATATTTAGTGGCATTAATTTATTTTACCGAGTACCAATTCTAAAATGCTAAAAGAAATGTGATGGTTTCACAGTAAATTTTATTGCGATATTTATGGCCCATCTGTTGATGATTCTCACAGATGTTGATATTACTTTCCTTATAGCCTTTCCACTCATAATTTAGGATTTTATAGGGATCTTATATCAGGAAAGGTTATATCTATTAAGATTATTATTTCTATATCATGTGATCATTTAAGATAGTGTTTTATTCAAATTTTAGCGTTTTTACAATTATTCAACTTGGAATTACCCAGCACTTTCTAATATAGAAGGCTGAGGATTTTGGAGCTATGGCCACTCAAACTATCTAAAGTCTACTACACAATCTCCACCACCTCATTCTGGTTATTTAAGATTCGACATACCAGTAGAGTATCTCTTGAAAAGACCACGAAAAAACAATAATAAAAGATACTTATATTGTCATACATGTAATGTTGTAATTTGTGTCATAAAGAAAGATATTGGTTATTTATTACATGAGAACTTTGTAAATTCATTAATATCTTCAAAAGTGTTAACCAATTTTGTGGCCTGAACGATTAAACTAAAAATATTAATATATTTCTTTACAGAATGTTAATATAAGATTTTTATTTTTATTTCTGTATTTAATTAAGGTATATGGTTCTAAATAATTTTTAATCGTTTAAAGATAGGTTAAAGTATTTTTATTTTTTTTTATTTGAAAATCTATACTATAAATCTTTGCTTCTTTATTAATACAGGAATCTTATTCTTCCATCCTAACATTCTCATGGTCCAATATTTATTATTAATTGTAGCGAGACAAATAACTAATTTAACAAGAAAAACTTTTAGTATAATTTAAAAAATATATATACATATTTTTTTTTTCTACCTAGAAGAATAAACAAAAATAGTATTTTAGTATATGTTATTATTATGGACCAATTTAGTCCCAGAGGTGCGTTTATCCATTCACTTTTTCATGTTATTATTGTGAAATTTTTGTTTTTAATTAATGTATGAGGTTCAAGAGTATTTTTTTTGTGAGCCTGAAAACTCCTAATTGCTCAGCTCAAAAATGTGATATTTTAAAATTCATACTAAATTATTGGTGTTTTTATAATACTTTCATGAAAAATAAATTTTCTACAACTTTTAATTTTTTCTTCTATGACCAACCTTCAATAATGAAATGAAATAAAAATGGGGTGATATCAATTTTATTTGATAGTCACATCTTTTCCTAAAAAAAAAAAAAAAGTTTCCAAAGGACAATAATTTTTAAATTTACCAATCATATATTTTTGACATCTATTAACGTAGAGATAAACACCTCGGACGAAATAGTTAATACCAAATCAACCAGCGATTACTTGAACATGAAAAATGAAAATAAATACTGACTACTGTGAAATTTAATTCAGATATTCATATATCTGATATATCTGTGTAGTGGTCAATGATATTCAATTAATCATCTTATTACCGAATCATAACGATACCCGAATCATTGAAACATACAGTTATTAAATTCAAAGCTAATATATTTTTTTTCCCTTTCTAACACTTACAATTAGAAAGGAATAAATCTAATTATTATTATTAGCAATTATTCTAATAATTAATAATTGCTATAGTGAAAAATTCCACCAAAGGTCTGAACGGTAATGAACTTTTTTGGAAGGTCCCTTGAGTCTAACAAAACAAAACAAAGTCTCACGAAATGTTCTGCGTATGAGTGGAAAAAAAAAAGTTCAACGAAACCGAAATCACTTTTTAAAGGTTAAATACCACGGATGTAATCACAATTTGAAACTAAAATCGACTCATTGCAATTGACTTATTTATAATACTGAACTTAACTGTTATAAGTTTATGAATTAGATACAATATATTAATGAAATATTCATTATTAATTAACAATGTACCAATATTTGAACCAGTCTGACAAAATTCAAATGATAATTTCTTAAAATAGCTTCCATTATAGCAGCTTTTATTTTATTTGTCAGACATAATAAAATAATACTATCAAAATAATACTTCTGTAAATGATAAAAATTGTTTGAATATGAACCAGGGAATAGTTTGATGATAACATAACGAACAAAGGGAGAAATATTTTTCAATTTTAAAAGCAAACATTTTTTTTTTTTTTGAACTGTTTTATTGTACTAGCCTGAAAGAAGAGAATGCTCCCTTTAGAGTAGGTAAAACCTATAGCAATTTCTTTCATGACTACAGCCTATCAGCATTAAAATTCGATGGATTAAAATAATTCAATGTAAATAAGTGATATTTATTATATTATATTTTTTATTATATTTAATATATTTTAGTCTATTATAATTGCTTTTGTATTCAGCAACTAAATAGTTTTGACTTAATTTTGTTTTATGCTTGTGTTACTAAAATATGTATTTTTTTACTGATAAGGAACTCAATGTAAATGAGCAGCCCCACTTCTGTAATGTATATTGATAATAAAGTGTTTCTCTCTATCAACATTACATAAGTGATTTTTTCTTTAAATTTTATTTTGAGAAGGGTCTGACAAAAAAGATGTTTGAATTGATGTCTGAAGAGAAAGATGTTTGATACTCGCACCGTACCAATCAACTTTTTAAGTATATTCATTTTTTTCTTTTTTTTTACATTCTAACAGAAAACAATAGGCAACATGAAACGAATTACACAAAAATAATTTTCTCATTAAAAAAAAAAAAAAATTCTACCAAACTAAGAAATAGTTATAGACAATGAGCATAAAAGAATATAAATGTTTACGATAAACAAAATAATTCAAACAAAGTTATAAACATACTAAATAAGCGTGTACTTGTATAATAGTTTAGATAATTAACAAAAAAAGTTATGGTAGTAGATGATAATTGGTGGAGCATGAATCTTAGGAAACTAAGTAATCAAAATCAAACGATTACAGTAATTATAAACAATATGCTTTGAATTAAGGTATTACATTACATCGAAAATCATGAAAGCTATAACTTTAGAATATATTGTTTAAATTATTTCATATAATTAAAAAAAACACTTAAATCAATTTCACACTTCCTTACTTTTCTAAAAGCTTTTTTTTTTCTCTCTCTTCTTTTCTCTTTCATACCAAATCAATCCATTATAATACAAACTCCAAACTCTTTTTGTTCGTCTAAAGGAAAGCTCTGATAATTTCTTTGAAACTTATAGAATATAGATAAATAATCGGATATTTAAATAAAAACTCTAAAATGTTAAGAGTTAAAAAATATTTCTTTGTATAAGTATCTAAAAATGTAAATCGTTATATTCAGGATATTAACAAAATGGTCATTTTCTCCAAGAACGGTATAAAACTTATATGTGCTGTATTTTTAAACTTAATTTTTTTCAAAACTATTATTAAAGGTAGAAACATCAGGGGGTTATAGCTACAACATGCTAATTTACAAGAAGAGAAGAATAATTAATTAGGAAAAAATAAAAACATTACTAAACAGGGCAGACTGTAAAATAATTACCACCAAGAACTCTTCAGTTACTAGATTAATACACTCCCCGTCTGTTTCCACCTTCAGGGAACCGTATCAAAAGCAGCAACAAAGAATAATTTCAGAATAAGAATTATTGAAAAAATAAAAATGTTGTTACTTGAAGTATAATTAAAGAAAATAAAATATAAAAAATTTTAAAAGTAATTCTGTAGACTAATTTATTTATTTATAACTACTCAGAATTATCTGGGTTATTTTATGGTATATTATGCGTACGAAAATAAAAATTTGTAATAATGTAGTCTAATAAAATACCTAAAAACATACAGTGTGGTACAAAATTAAAAATATCAAAATTGATGTGTGATAAAGGATTTTTAAAAAGAATATTGAGTATATCAGAAAATATTTCGTAGGTATGTAGATAGAGCCTTGTTGCAATACTTTTTTCTTGAACCTTGTGTTTGTTGCATGCTGCTGTCGATTAAGATTTATAAAATTACAATTATCATTCTGCATTACTCATACAAGATTTAGTTTCATAGATATTTCACTAAATTATTACGAATTTAAGTATTGATAGTCCCCAACGAGTTGAGACTACATTGGTTGTATACAGTGGCTTAAAAAAATTATGATTAACATTATTATAACACTAAACATTTATGATTTGAAATAATATTATTGGGTAACTACCTTACAAAACTAATAGCCAGTGCTGATTTAAATTTAATGATTTTCTGAATGATATAGTATGTATTTTATATCTTTTTATTTAAACTTGACAAAAGATTTTCAGTTAAAAAAACCGTCATTGATCCACAATAAGTCGGCTAACCATACTCTTATTGGATGCTTTTGGTTAGAAATTCTATTTATACACTCTTTATACTGCACCATTCTCCTCTTGAATAATAACAGTACAATCCTCTGGATAAGGTAAAATCCGAATGATAGAAAATAAAAAATATTGCTCCATCTTGAGGCCCCGTACGAAGGAAATTGCGACTCTCCATTAGAGTCGAGATTTGTAGAGGTCCTGAGCCAAAGCGGTAGGGTTTAAAAGTGATGTAACTCAACCGTTTTTCCAACTCTACACAACACGATTTTTCTCTCTCACCCTCCGGTGTCGGGAGGGGGGCTAATGGTCTACCCCCCCCCACAAGCACCCCCCTATGACCTCTCATAGGAAGAGCGCTCAATTTTTATTTTCTCTCTTCAATGGCTCTCATGATTTTTCTGATTTACTCGATAGCTTCCTAAAGCCGGCTTTTATCGAAATCGGCACGGACGATTATATAAACGATATTGCCTTTAGATGATGTACCGAAGGACCACTGCTAAAGGTATGTTTTCATTATATATAAAAATAGCTGTATATTCCGGTTTCACCCGTGGAATTTCATTTTTCTAATAAACCTGAACAATTCCATAAACAAAAAATACAAAAAAAAAAAAAAAAAGAAAGCACTAATAGATTATTATGCCAAAGTTTTAGGATATACAATATTTTTAGTTTTACCCTATGGAGCATATATAATTAGGTCTTTAGATGAACCTACTTTAAAGCATGCAACGTAAAACTGACCATGAGAAAAATATGGGGATTCCAAATTGATAACAGCTACCCTCAGTGATTGCCCTTGAGCTTTATTTATAGTCATCCCAAATGCGACCCGAACTGGGCTGGGTTTGAAATCTAACGACATATCACTGGGAATCATGGGGATTCCAGACATGGAAAGCAGTAAGGGCAGAAGGGGATGAGCAAGGAGGTGATAGATTTCCATTAACCATATAAACCGCCTGGGTAGTTTCCATAAATCAATCAGGTAACAAATATCAAAGAACAAAGATGGAATACAGTCCCAAAAAACAATGAGAAAAGCGTGGGTCAAGAAAAGGTCGTTAGGACAGAAGAGAGAGCCAGCCAGGAGCGAGACGAGAGTAGCGGGGATACTCGCGCTCGTCGGCTAATACTCGAAAAGAACTCGTTTAGCCTTAAAATGTGAACCCCGGTCCATTCGGGAGGAACGGCCTTACCAGGCCTAGTTGGCCTCTTAAAAATCTATAAAATGACACTTTTTTTCAACTCAACCGGTCGGTCTCGTAAAAACATAATGTTAAGCGAGACATAACGATTTTTAACAATAAAGAATATACCCAGAGATTGGCTGAAGTTATGCAGTTTTAATATAGACAGGTGTTCGTAACTGGTATGAAAAAACCACTGAGCGAAATTTGGAAAATGGATTTCTATAAAGAATAAACAGAATTTTATCTTTATTTACATTGATTATAGCTATAGATCCCGGTTTTAACCGGAGAATTTCATTTTTCTAATGAAACGGTCGATTTCGTAAAAAACCCGTGTAAAGCGAGATCACTACGTTTTTTATAACAATAAAGAATATCAGCTGAAGATCGGCTCAAGTTTCGCAATTTTAATATGAACAGGTGTTCGCTCCTGGTATGAAAGAAAAACTGAGCGAAATTTGGAGATTTGAGGACAAACGCTATGGATTTCTATAAAGAACAAACAAACAAATAAACAAACAGAATTTCATCTTTATTTATATAAATTTAAGCATTAATAAATACCAAAAGAACATAGTCTTTAAACAATAATTTACTATGATATGGTTAATTTGAATAGTACTGTTCAAACAGAATGCTCCTGGAAACCGTCCCCTTTTTCGACATTATTAACCTCCGGCTGAAAATTCGGAAGCGGCTTCATTTTAACTAATGCTACGTATATTAAGAGATGTGACCCTATTTTTTTTTTTTATTAGTCCACTTACTCATTAAAACTAAAAAATGGCACAACTATCATCGATTCTTCGTGGCCTAAAAATGTGAATTAGTAAACTGGTAGTCATAAATAAATGACATCTTTTAGGATGCAGGTCTGAGGAAACGACCTATATTGGATTTATAAGGAAAAAATGAACATCTGTTTCTACTAATCTTAATTCAAGAATAGCGTGGATGATGTGGATCTTCCACATGTAAATAGAAAAGGTCTGGAGAAATGGATCATAGGATTTCTATGCCATTGTAACCAATTGATTCTATTTATATAAACTATGCAATAACGTGAAAATCGGCTGGTTGTTGATCAAAAAGTCGTTATTTTGAAAAGTTGGAAATGTATGTCACGGCAAACATATCCAAGGAGTATGGGTCAATCCATTTGAAGTGGTCCAATCTAGTTGCTTCAACATTTTTATTTTTTTTAATATTTTTACCATTGAAAGAGCAATACATCAGAAGTACAAAAGTGCAATTGGTTTATTTTTTGATTTTTTATTTTTCCAATGGCGGCCATATTATTTTCTAAAAACCGCGTATTTTTAGCTATTTCAGTGCTCTGCTTCAAATCAAATATCTCCTCTATTACTCATCCTAGAATATTCAAACAAAGACGAATCTCTTTAGAAAGGTCTGACCTTTAATAAAGGTTATTACAATTATGAACTTAAAACTAAGTATTATGGTCCAGGTACACCTTCAAAGATTCAAGCGGTAATTTAAAAAAAACGGGTTTTCAAAAATTATTTTTACAAGAAGGCAAATGACTAAGTGTTTGTTATTTTTTTATTTAATGGATACAGGTAGGCACTATAAATTCACAAAGTTTCAAGCTGTGGACTTGCACAGTTTTTTCAATACAAATTTTTAAAATCTTGAAATTTTCAAAATTTCAAAAGTTTAAAGCTTTATATCTCTGTTGGGCAAGAAAATAAAAATTTGAAATTTAGCCCAGATTTAGTTCCTGGTTAGAGGATTGAACTGTCAAAATTTCATTTCGTGGAAACGGAAAGAAAATAATATATGCTGTTTAGCGCTTTGGATTTAATACGTATTTTAGTACTTTTCAATATTTTATATCCTTGCAATTAGTTGAGTCCACAAAATGAAATTTTGACAGTTCAATCCTCTAACCAGGAACTAAATCTGGGCAACAAACACTTAGTCATTTGCCTTCTTGTAAAAAATAATTTTTGAAAACCCGTTTTTTTTAAATTACCGCTTGAATCTTTGAAGGTGTACCTGGACCATAATACTTAGTTTTAAGTTCATAATTGTAATAACCTTTATTAAAGGTCAGACCTTTCTAAAGAGATTCGTCTTTGTTTGAATATTCTAGGATGAGTAATAGAGGAGATATTTGATTTGAAGCAGAGCACTGAAATAGCTAAAAATAAGCGGTTTTTAGAAAATAATATGGCCGCCATTGGAAAAATAAAAATTCCAAAAATAAACCAATTGCACTTTTGTACTTCTAATGTATTGCCCTTTCAATGGTAAAAATATTAAAAAAAATAAAAATGTTGAAGCAACTAGATTGGACCACTTCAAATGGATTGACCCATATATCAATTAAAGTTTTATCGTCATTGAAAATAAAACCACTCACGAATTTTTAGCCGGATGTTTATAATATAAAAAAAAAAAAAAGGACGTGATCCTGGATGGTAAATTCAAGACGGGTATAAATAAATATCTTGGTAATGAAAATGTAAAAGCAATCAGTTTATTTTTAATTTTAAAAAATTGAAGAATCTTGGCTAAATATGTCTTTTATCACTTTGACTGCTTACAAAAGAAAAAAAAGTAAACAAATACAATAGATAGCTTTGTTTTTAAAGGTCACTATTGGCGAAAATGAAACTTATGGTGTTTTTGACTCCCCTTTTTATAAATATTTTTATTTATAATACAGGAAATCTGATGGACATTTTTGAGAAAAAAAAATTGAGTTAAAACAGGGTAGTGAAAATTCCAATATTTTGAGTGGTAAAGTTTTCGACTAGTAAGTATATGTTTTAAAAAAATAGTATTATGCTAAAAGACAGTCTGTCAAAATTAGTTGAAACCGAATAAACCTACAAAACATGGATAACGGATATTTATACTGATCCATATGTATTCCAAATCATTCATAAAATGTTTTTAAGTTCTTTTCAAAATGCGAAACTCTTTTGCACTAAGGTACTTGGTACACTATACAATCCATTCCTTCCTTCCTCATGAAAATTTCTTTACAATGTGATTTCCCTTCACGTATATATATAACCATAAAGAGTTTCTAAGGTTGACAGTAAGAAAATTTACCATAAACAATAAAACTGCGGAACTTTAGTCTGCACGTCGTAAATTCACAATAAAACTGAACGAAAGCATGGAAGCTTCCCGCAGAGACAAGAAACATTTTCCGACTCTGGAAAATCCGCATTTCATATACATATCATATATATATATATATATATATATATATATATATATATATATATATATATATATATTCATGATAGATTTTTTGTGTTAAATATCTCTATACCTACTAAAAGTTATGGATTGATATTTGTATTGTAGTGGTTATATATAATTTTTGATTCTCAGAATTGCCATACTTTGTTGTGATGTTATTCATACATTTATAGTAATTTTTACTTATAGGAATGTTTACGTAGAAGAACCATATGTAATGTTTACTTATAGGAACCAGTACTTACCTCTGATGGTCTATGACCAAGAGTATGTGCTAATTTTATATGTACCTACTGTAATGTTTGAAAATAAAAGCACTTTAAATAAAAAAATAATATCTCTATACCTATAGATTGTAATGGTCAAAAACCAACCAAAAAAGAAAACATGTTTACTATGCGTTTCGTTTCTCTGTTAGGAATATTTTTATTTCAATCCAACCGATTCTCCAAGCTGAAGCCCCTAAAACAAATATTTTAAAATAACGAAGTTCAAATATAAGCTATTGGAATAACATTCAAAGTGCAAGCATGTGTGTGTGAATGTTATTTAATTTTTCTTTTTTATAAACAACAATTTTTTTTTTATTAAAAACAACAAAAATTGTGCTTTTTGGGGTAGGTAGTTATTTATGAAAATGTGATCTTATTCAAACGAATACTAATGTGTAAACTAATTGTCTATGTGCGTTGAATGTGTAAATGTGATCGCATGTAAGTAGGTATATTTGGCCTTACTTAATCTTTACAGGTGTTACAGTACATTACAGATGGTACGCACCCGAACCTAAAATTTAATGAATTAGAAATTGCAGTACTATAAATCATCAAACTTATTCAACATAAACTTATTATCATATACTTATATTATCATATACTCATATAATTATCAAAAATGTAAAAAAAGGAAATCATAAAATTAGAATAAAAAATATTCTTTCATTTTACAAAAAAACAAAACAGAAAAAATTGGAGCATCTTTTTACCTATTATTCAACACAAGAACATTTATGTAGTATTGCTTCTATTTGTTTTAACTCATTCATTCAAAAATAAATTTATTCGTTAAATAAATTTCTTAAATTTTAACCCAAAAAAGAAAAATAGTTTGTTAGGTCGGTATTTCAGAGAACTAAGCAAAGAGCAGACAAAAATTTGGCAATTCGAAAGAGGTTTGTATGTAGGGATGTTGAAAAATTTACAGACAGGGTGTTTTAAGGATCACTTAAATATATCTTGATAAATTACGTTTTGATTAAATATAATTAGTTGTTAATGTGTTTAAAATTTTGATTAGTTTAATTAAAATATTTCAAGGCATATTTAGTCAGATATAGCTGAATATTTCTTTATAACAAAAAAGGTTCATATATATATATATATATATGTTTTTTTTTTTGTCTTTTTTGCATCAATTCTATCCCAGTAATTAATTATTTTAGTCACATTAGCAGAAAAGTGGCTAATAGGCTAAGAAGAAGCATAGAAGCAATTTGTAGTGAATAATTACAAAATTCAGGAGTTAATTTGAAATGTAGTTATTATAATTTTTGTCAAATCTATAGTAATCAGTTGGTGAACAATAAATCAACTCTAATATCTCTTTATTAATGTGATTTATTATATTTTTAGTGGCCGTAATCACTAGCCACTATTGTGATATTTTGAGAAAATTTCAACGCTTAATAATGACAAACTGATTTCATATCAATACTGTTTTAACTTTAAATTCATGCTCTGAAAAGTAACGCAATTTGACTTAACCACTTAGCATAGGAATGACAGAATTCAGGTTTAATTTTTTTTTTTTTTTAAGTTTATGTTATTCAATGTTCATCTCTAAGCAGAAGGTACTTTTTTTTAGCTTAATTATTTATTTTTTTATTAATTCTGGTTTTATATTGATTTTTTAATATTACTACGGTTCGAAATTTTTTCCATACCAATCCATACAAATGAAGTTGGGAAACCACTCCATTTTACATAGAATAAAATTGGCAGTTTTTGAGCTTTGAGCAAATAATTTTTTTTTTCTTCATTACGCTTGACTTTCAGGAATTGAGGGACCTAGTAAGGATACAAGGGGGTTGGCTACATCGGCGATATATGGGACATCAAGGTCTTTATGGATAATTTTATTGGTGAGGAAAGAAGATAATTTCATTTCAAAATATGTTTTTCTAATGGCGTTTTTAAAAAATAAAACAATGTTTAATCTGCGCTAGGTAACATTCAGAATTATTTCATTTCATCAAAAGGCCATAACTTAGTTTATACTGCGGCTGACACCTTTACATGAATAGACGTTTCAGCAAGTAGGAAGTTAGATCTAGCCGAGTGTTAATGGAAGTTGTGTCTCTACGATTTTGGCTACCTTAACACCTCCCTCCCTCAACAGTCAGAAGCAGGCGTTTCAACCTGTAACCACATTCGGCTAAACTTTCTCATATACATATATAAGATAAATATAATAAATATTTAAGTTTATATATTTTTATCCCTCAAGACTTTTTTATGTTAAAATAAATCTATTAAAAACTATTTTATTCAATAAATTATAAGAAAATAAGGTATTAACTCTATTAAAATAGTCAGTAGTTTAATTAAATCACGCACATACCGTAATGTATATCAAAATTATTATTCTGAAGATAATTATTTTTTGGGAGAGTAAAAGTTTTAAGTTTTGAATACTCATTTATTTTATTTATTTAAGTGGTATTGTAAGGTTAGTGAAGCATGTGACTGATCTTGAAGTTCTTGTTGGAATTGTTGTATCGTCTTTTTAAGTACCACTGCTACTTGCTTACCGGTAAGTTATAGGTGTATACCATGTAGAGTAGAGGGGGCAGTATTGAACCTTGAGTCACTCCCGCTAGGAATGGACTAATTCAAGAAATTTCTGATTCCTGCAGAACGGAGAAATATCTGTCGTAAGGGAAGGATCGGAGAAAAAAAAAAAAAAAAGACCCAGGCGCCAGAATTGGTCGAACTGTATTGGCAGTATGTTTATGAGCCATATGTCTATATTACTAATTAATATGTTCTTGTTATTTAATGCTATTGACAGATGCGGATGCACAAAGGGAGTAAACATTTTTTTTTTTTTTTATCAGCATTTTATATTGTAGGATATAAACCTACTATGAATTTATAGGTTGTAAAATTCCTAAATATAGCCTAGAAATCAAACGCAGGGTTGCTAAATTTTATCAAGGATAATTAATAAAAGTTATAACAGAGGAGGAAACGGGGCGAAAGAATTCTATTCAATAGAAACCGGGGTGCGGTGGCGGGCCGCACCCGATGAATTAGTGGCCCCAACATTTTATTCACAGGCCATTTGACCTTTTTTTTTTTCCTCCCACTGCAGATTTAATAAATCAAAAAAATCACTCTCAATTAAGTCCCATTATTCAACAAGTGCTGACAGGCTAGGATACGGTCACAAAATTTACAGAATAGAAAAAACAAAAAAAGAAATATACAGAACAATTTACTACAAAAAGCGTAACATCCTTTAGAGCATTTTTCTCAAATAAATCAATAGTGCAGAACCAATGCTCAAATATGATAATAGAATAGAATCGTACAATACATAAAAATTAAATTAACATCTATAAGAAATTAATGTAATTTAAAAAAAATTAAAGACTACTGTTTATTGTCTTGTTGACTATTGTTTATTGTTTATTGTCTTTATTGTCTGTCGTTGTGTATTTTTATTTTCGTCTAATAAAAATTCTTTGAACACATAATAGTGCTGTGATATTATACGTGCAGAATCGTTGTGCATATAAAATAAATGACTGGATCGTGATAGTTAGTGATCTGCCAATGTGATTACCGTCTTTATTTAAAGTTTAGCCCACCCACACTAAACAAATGATTATGAAAGACTTTGTTCTTGTAATTAATGAACAATTAACCTAGGGCTTTGAATAGGGACCGCTTAAAATTTAATGCGTTGGGGACATTGCTTTTGTTTTGTGTGGTTTGGGTTAGGTAAAGGCATTACAATAGTCAGTTTAAATGTTATATTGCAGTGTTTTCTCTAATTTTACTCTTTTCAATTTATCATTCTCCGTAATCAAATAAAATAGGTTTTATCTACTATATATACAACTTATACTCGCCGTATTTAAAGTAAAATCTCTCGAACACAAGGAAATAAACATAAAAGTTTGCTTTGATATTTTCTTGTCTTTACTTGGTGATTCAGTAAAACCAAAAAGCTTTCAGAAAAATTACTGCCTTCTTTTCACGTTTAGTTCGAACTCTATGTTCAATACATTTATAGATGAAGTATTCATTTGTTATTGATTAAGAAACTTTGTATGCCGAAAGAAAACTTCTTTCGTCCTTCATCTCCAGATTATATATGTTAAAGTATACATTTTTCAAACCTAAGATTTACTTTGCGTTATATCTATTATTCCTTGTTGCATTACGAATCACGTTACTTATTTAACCAGAGAATACTTGTAAAATCAGATTTTTTTTCTTTGCTGAATAAACAAATACATTTTTATAGTCCTTAAAAATATTATTTATTATTCCGCTTCGTCTTTTTAAGCTAATGCGTATTTTTTTTGTGAATCTAAAAACTTCAAATTGTACACTTTAGAAATGTGAAAAATTTAAGAACAACATTAAATTACTAGTGAATCATTCACAAAAGTTACAGAATAGAAAAAAAAAAAAAAAAAAAAAAAGAAATATACAGGACTATTTACTACAAAAAGCGTAATATGCTTATATGTAAAAGCATTTTTCATAAATAAATCAATCCTTCAGAACCAATGCATAAATATGATAATGGAATAGAAACTTATAATAGATAAAAATTATTTAAACATTTACAAGAAATTGAAGTAATTAAAAAAATATATAAGTAGTAACTTCTAAAAGAATTATACAAAAATATATTTTGTAGCAATTAACATTTTTGAAGTTTTATTTATTTTATTTTTTTAGATATTTTTTATCAAGTAAACTTAAAAATTCCTATCATAAACATATTAATTCATTTTTTACCTAAAGACTGATATAATATGAATTTTGCGTGTTTTATTTATTTATTTTTTAGCTATGTATCTATATTTATCTGTGTTGATATAACACTTGTGAAACCTTACTTTTTGGTCAAGGGCCTTATTTAAGGGGTCAACAGTAAAAAAAGGTCCACCCGCTTGTTTTATAATTTAATTCCTTAATAATGATTATACATAGGTACAAAACATTCAAAAACTTGTTAAACATATATTTATTAATGAAATTCTCGAAACGCCAGTAATTTAATATTGATTTTAAATTTTTCACATTTGTAAAGTGTACAATTGGAAGTTTTTAGATTCACAAAAAAATACACATTAGCTTAAAAAGACTTTTTTTACATCTTTTTAATAAATTAATTAAAAAGAGAAATAAAACTTAAAATTTCATAATAATGTAATGAAGAAAATATAAATATTAATGATGTTTATAAACATCTCCAGGTGAAACGGATTAATAATGAATAACATTTAGGACTGTAAAAAAGTATTTGTTTATTCTACAAAGAAAAATAATCTTATTTTACAAGTATTCTCTTGTTGAATAAGTTATGTGATTCGTCATGCAACAAGGAATAATAAATATAACACAGAGTAAATCTTAAGCTTAAAAATGTTTACTTTAAAATAAATAATTTGGAGATGAAAGACAAGTTTTCTTTGGGCTACAAGGAGTTATTTATTCAATCACAAATGAATACTTCTTCTATAAATGTATTGAACGCAGTGTTCGAACTAAATTTGAAAAGAAGGCTGTAATTTTACTGAAAGCTTTTTGGTTTTACTGAATCACCAAGTCAAGACAAGAAAATGTCAAAGCAAACTTTTATGTTTATTTCTTTGAAGTGGAGAGATATTACATTTAATACAGCGAGTATAAGTTGTATTTATAGTAGATAAAACCTACTTTTATTTAATTACAGAGAATGACAAATTGAAAAAATGTAGAAGAAGAGAAAACACTGCAATTAACATTTAAACTGACAAATGAAATGCTTTAACCTAACCAAAACCACACGAAACAAAAACAAGGTTCCCAACGCATTAACTTTTAAGCGGTCGCTATTCAAAGCCCAAGGTTAATTGCTTTTTAATTACAAGAACAAAGTCTTTCATAATCATTAAATAAAGGCAGTAATCACATCGGCAAATCACTAACTACCACGATCTAGACATTTATTTTATAGACACTATGATAACAATTCTGCAAGTATAATATATATTAGTTTATTTTGTATGCAAAATGATTCTCTACGTATAATTTTATAACACAATCATGTGTTAAAATAATTTTTATTATACGAAAATAATAATACAAAATCTGGTGCGTGCGCGCAACACACAACTTTCACTTACCAACTTATTTAGATTAGAAATTGACGTGTTTTGTTAATAGTGTTGTAGTTATTGCCACTTCACAAGGTCACAAATCTTTCCAAATTCATTTCTTATTTTTTTTCTTTTATGAGTAATTTAAAACACACGCGAACATGATACAAAATTTATTATGTAAAGTACCCCCTCCATTAGATCAATGTTGATGAAATTTTTACAGTCATATCTCGGGCTTATTAATACATCAAATACTCAGTTTGATCAAAATCGTGAAAACAGTTTTTGAGTAAATAAAAAAAAACACGGGAAAATGAGACAACATTTATTCAGTAAAGTGCCCCCTCCAATTGATCAATCTTGATGAAATTTTTACTGTCACATCGCGGGCACATACATATACAAAATACTAAGTTTGATCAAAATCATCAAAGCCGTTTTTGGGTAAATGAAAAAAAAACACATAGCAGTGGGACACAATTTATTAAGTAAAGTACTCCCTCCAATTGATCAATCTTGATGAAATTTTTACTGTCACATCACGGGCATATAAATAGATCAAATACTCAGTTTAATCAAAATCGTTAGAGCCGTTTTTGAGAAAATCGAAAAATACTTAAAAAGTTATTAAATAAAGTACCCCCTCCCTTTGAGCAATTTTAATGAAATTTTCGCTGTCACATCGCAGGCATATAAATACACTAAATACCCAATTTCAGGTTCGCACGGTTTATAGTTTTTGAGCTAGTCTGTTCACATACACACATACACACACACACACACACACACACATACACACACACACACACACACACACACACACACACACACACACACAGACACACATACACACACACAGACCATTTCGCGGGACTTGGTTATTTCAACTCAGGGGGTCCCAAAACGTGTATTTCCGTTGAAAACCGGAAGTCGAAATTTTTCACGATCGCAATACTTCCACTTACTATATATTTCATATATAGGTAAGTGAAAGTAAAAAAGACAATGACCTTTAAGAAGAGATATACTAAATAATTAAACAATACAACTGTTATGGTTATACATATCATTTATTTCTTCAACAACAGAGAATTAATCCTAAAGGTAAAATATTTATTTATATTCTTAAACAATATCAACACCATTATCATATTATGGTTTTTAACATATACTTATATCATAAGAAATGCATAGAGATAAATATAAAATATATAATTATGATAATTTTTAGAGTTCCAAAAGAGGGGAGGGGGGTTGTAAGAAGAGTAGTTATCGGAAAGGACACAAGTGTGTGAAGAGAAGTGCCACAGCCGTCCTGACCTACTTTTTTCAGAAGCAGTTTTCCTTCCAAGAAGGGCCATCCATTAAATGCGTTTACTTTTTTCTTTTGATAGCATTTTAGAGACTTTTCTTTTTAGAGAAAAAAATTAATCAGTTTCTATTTAGATTGCTATGATTAAACACACACACACACACACACACACACACACACACACACACACACACACACACACACACACACACACACACACACACACACACACACACACACACACACACACACACACACACACACACACACACACACACACACACACACACACACACACACACACACACACACACACACACACACACACACACACACACACACACACACACACACACACACACACACACACACACACACACACACACACACACACACACACACACACACACACACACACACACACACACACACACACACACACACACACACACACACACACACACACACACACACACACACACACACACACACACACACACACACACACACACACACACACACACACACACACACACACACACACACACACACACACACACACACACACACACACACACACACACACACACACACACACACACACACACACACACACACACACACACACACACACACACACACACACACACACACACACACACACACACACACACACACACACACACACACACACACACACACACACACACACACACACACACACACACACACACACACACACACACACACACACACACACACACACACACACACACACACACACACACACACACACACACACACACACACACACACACACACCATTTCGCGGGACTTGGTTAATTGGACTCAGGGGACCCCAAAACGTGTATTTCCGTTGAAAACCGGAAGTCGAAATTTTTCACGATCGCAATACTTCCACTTACTATATATTTCATATATAGTTAAGTGAAAGTAACAATGACAGACAAACAATAAAAACTCAAATAATCAACAATGTCACAAAAAATATCAACTTGTAACGATACAGTAACATATGAAGAGTCCACGGAAGAAAGGAGGGATGTCATTTGGAGTGCTTTCCGAGAAAATCGAGTTTTTAGGTTTGGATCTTTAATTACTTACGTATCTTTTATCATTTTTCTTCAATTTTTTTATATGTCCTTTTCCTTTTTGTTTTGCGTGTCAAAATAATAAATTTGCCCGAAACAGACATATCAAGCTCTAAATAAAAATGTTTTAGTAAAAAAAAAACAATTTAAACATAACAGGAAGGGGGATAGTCATGGACGCTCCCCCTTTCTTCCCCGTTTTATTGATGAAATGGTGATATTAATACACAATCCATATAACTTCTAACATGACTCTCCCCCATTCTAGGTTTTTCCGCGTGGACATTCCCCCTTTCTTCCGAGTACGTGGTTCTTTCCATCGCTTGTAATCAACCGACTGTCATTTTTTCTGACTATTTCTTTTCACCAACATATTCTACTCATCTAGACGAACAATTATATGTATTTAACTAAAATTCGGAAAAAATTGACTCTCCCCCTTTCTTCCGTGGACTCTTCATATGATTCGATCTTAAGAACTAGAATTACTCCCTCGTCCATCGCTCGTTATATTTAGTCTCACTTAGAACAATCTACAAGGTTCCTGAGCGGAGAAGATTCTCGAGCAGTCACGAACTGGTACTATAACAGTTTGTAACTCTTCAAACAAAGTCTAGAAATCTTTTCGATTATATGTGTTCTGTTTCACGTTACAATATGTATATGTATATATGCCATATATACAGATACAGATACATACACAGTAAACACTCTAGACATCATATTTATGAAATCCATATTTATTTTTATAGTGTGACTGATGATTTGTGTTATAAGTTATTAATAAAAATGCAGATTTGCTTTTTAATCAGACCACTTTCCTGTGAGTTCTGATTAATAATAAATTACTTTTATATAGTTTTGGAACGATTGATTTTACTCCCAAAGTAGTACAGCATACCAACATTCTATGTGATCATATTAAGAAGGAACGTTTCATTAAAAACAACCCCTTCAACAACATAAAGGATAAGAATAAAAGAATAAATAACTCTTAAATCTTGTTAATGTTAACGTTCATGTATGTTAATGTAACGTGAAACACAAAACCTATGATTTAAAAGAGTTCTAGACTTGTTATCAAACACTTGGAGCAAACTGTGCAAGTACATACATGTTCATGACTGTTCGATGCAAGAATAATGTTCGCTTGTCTGAAACATTCTAGATTGTTCAAATTCAGACTTCAGGAGCGAGAGTTAGTCTAAATATAACTGGAGAGTCAGTCTTGTTCTGAAGCCCGAATCATATCGTTACTTTTGTGTTACTGTATCGTTACAAGTTAATACTTTTTGTAACCTTGTTGATTATTTGAGTTTATTATATTGTTTGTGTGACATAGTAAGTTATTATTTTCTTCTGCTGTAGCTAACGTTTAGACCCAAAAAGCTTTTTTGTCTGTGTCTTGTTCATTTAGCCCTGAAGAAGACCTGCATTGTTGGGTCGAAACTTTAGCTACACTAAAATAGTTTAATACTATTTTGTAGTTTATTGACCGCCGCCCCGGACTATTCTTATCAATATTATTTTCTTCGTATAAAATTATTCAAAGCCACAATATTGTTATAATCTTTTGATAGATATGCGATCTAGACTAGTGGAAAAACCGAAATTCTCTAAAAAAAAGAAAAAAAGAAAGAAAAAAATAGAGAATGATGAAATAATTAGAGTGAGTGTCAGATTGTTCTACCTATAATTACAGCGGTTGTCTAATATGGATTTTTTTGTTTTTTTCCAGCTGATACTTCAAAACAATTCATCTCACTGAAAATTAATTGCTCTTCAATATTAAAGAGCATAAAATTGCGTGTCAAATGATTTATTTAAAATATAAATCGGGGCCATGTTTTTACTAAAACCTAATATCAATGATTGGCTATTTTTACTTTTTCATCTAAAAAATGAATTAAGCTCATGTTACAATGTCTGCTATTCAAAAAGGGATTCTCTAAAAGCGTTAAATATAAACGTAGTAGAATAAAAAATCTGCTTCTTGATTTTAAACAAATAGAGAAACTGATTATGACATGAAAACATTCATAGCGCTATAGTAGCCTGATTTGTAGAATATTTTCTGTTAATATAATAAACTTGCTTAATATAAATCATTTCAGGCGAAATGATATTAATATAAAAGATAATTCAATTTTTTGAGGTATGAATAAACAGGAAACTGAAAAAAAAAAAACACCAAAATTTTCGATTTTTGGAACCGTCGTTTGTATAGGTACAGTCATCTGACCGGAAGGCTAAAAACTCAATTTAATAATTTTCCGAAGGCACTTTACTGAAAAAGGATCTTATTTATAGTGACGTTTTTTTGATTTGCCAATTCAACTTTTTTCCCACTCACCATTTTCGCCCTTCGGTTACAATCGCTATAAATAAACTAAGAATAGGATATACACTTAAGGCACATCGGGGTACAAACACCCCAAAATGACGTTTTTTCATGAGTGTACCTCCTATTTTTCTAGCCGAGCCAAATTAGTCGAAAAACAAAATATAATCAGATACGCTTAGTCAAAATGAATATAGAACCAAATTGGGTCTGGGATTCTTAAAGGAACTGACTTAATAAGAAAATTTAACAGTTTCTTCCCCGCTTTCCTTGTAAAGATTCGATAATCCTATACTTATTTCTATTTTTATTTAAAAAAAAAAGAAAATGAAATGAAATGAAAATAATATAATATAATAATATAATCAGTCAGTGATGACCTTATAAGGTTTTATGCCTTTGAAGCCTTATAATAAAAAAATCTGGTGCGTGCGCGCAACACACAACTTTCACTTACCAACTTACTTAGATTAGAAATAGACGTGTTTTGCTAATTATCATTTCCCAAAGTCACACATTTTTCTACATTCATATCTTATTTTTGTTAATCGTTAAAGCCGTTTTTGAGTAAATAAAAAAACCCGTGAAAATGATACAAAATTTATTAAGTAAAGTCCCCCCTCCCGTAGATCAATTTTGATGAAATTTTTACAGTCATATCTCGGGCATATAAATACATTAAATACCAAGTTTGATCAAAATCGTTAAAACCATTTTTGAGTAAATAAAAAAAAACATGTGAAAATGGTACAAAATTTACTAAGTAAAGTCCCCCCTCCAGTGGATCAATTTTGATGAAATGTTTACAGTCATATCTCGGGCATATAAATACATCAAATACCAAGTTTGATCAAAATCGTTACAACCGTTTTTGAGTAAATAAAAAAAACACGTGAAAATGGTACAAAATTTATTAAGTAAAATCCCCCCTCCCGTAGATCAATTTTGATGAAATTTTTACAGTCATATCTCGGGCATATAAATACATCAAATACCAAGTTTGATCAAAATCGTTAAAACCGTTTTTGAGTAAATAAAAAAAACATGTGAAAATGGTACAAAATTTATTAAGTAAAGTCCCCCCTCCCGTAGATCAATTTTGATGAAATTTTTACAGTCACATCTCGGGCATATAAATACATCAAATACCAAGTTTGATCAAAATCGTTAAAACCGTTTTTGAGTAAATAAAAAAAAAACACGTGAAAATGATACAAAATTTATTAAGTAAAGTCCCCCCTCCGGTTAATCAATTTTGATGAAATTTTTACAGTCATATTTCAGGCATATAAATCGATCAAATACTCAGTTTAATCAAAATCGTTAGAGCCGTTTTTGAGAAAATCGAAAAAAACGTAAAAAGTTATTAAATAAAGTACCCCCTCCCTTTGAGCAATTTTGGTGAAATTTTTGCTGTCACATCGCAGCCAGATACCTACACTAAATACCCAATTTCAGGTTCGCACGGTTTATAGTTTTTGAGCTAGTCTGTTCACATACACACACACACACCATTTCGCGGGACTTGGTTATTTCGACTCAGGGGGTCCCAAAACGTGTATTTCCGCTGAAAACCGGAAGTCGAAAATTTTCACGATCGCAATACTTCCACTTACTACATATTTTTTAGGTATAATTATAGGTAAGTGAAAGTAAAAACGAACCTCCATTTACAGGGAAGGCTATACACTACCCGCAACACATAACAGTCCTGCTGGTTTTGAGGAATTAACAACGACCGACGCTCACAAGGTGTTAATCTAGCAAACATTTTATATTTAAATAATTTATTTTTTGACGAGAAAAGATTTGGCTCCGCCGGGAGTCGAACCCGGGTCTCCCGCGTGACATGCGCGGATGCTAACCACTGCACCACAGAGCTCGGCTTCAAGAAGAGCAAATCCTTCCTCTTAACTGATACCTACTCCCCCGATCTCGCAATTTTTTCGAATAGTAGCGGGAGGTGGACAATTTTTGTCCAATTTATGGTATATATTGACTTACGTCAATTTTAAATTATTTTATATTAATCTGATCATAATTTTGGGTCACCCACCTTTTTAAAATTATTTAAAAAAGGTGGGTCACCCACAAAATAAGTAAATAAATAGATTTAAACTCAAATCGGTTTTTACTTGGAAATATAACATAGGAAAAAAAATCTGGTGCGATGCGCGCAACACACAACTTTCACTTACCAACTTACATTAGAAATCGACATGTTTTTTTAATTGCCATTTTTATAAATAATATAAAAAAGATGACTTGATTTCGATTAAAAATGATTAATTTAATCAAAATCATTAAAGACGTTTTTCAGATATTCCAAAAAAATGTAAAAATTGGAAAAAAAAGTTATGAAATAAAGAGCCCCCTGCATTTGACCAATTTTGATGAAATGTTGTCTGTCATATTGTGAGCATATACATATACCAAATATCCAGTCTGATGAAAATCATTACAGCCCCTGTTGAGTAAATAAAAAAACACGTGAACATAAGAAAACGTTTATTAAATGAAGTACCCCCTCCGTTTCACCAATATTGATGAAATTTCAGCTGTCCAATCGCGGGCATATACATACATCAAATACCCAGTTTCATCAAAATCATCAAAGCCGTTTTTGAGAAAAAAAAAAAAAAACGTAAACATTAGATAAAATTCTTTAAGTAAAGTCCCCCTTCCGGTTGATCAATTTTGATGAAATTGTTACAGTCGTATCTCGGGCATATACATACATCATATACCCAGTTTGATCAAAATAGTTAAAACCGTTTTTGAGTAAATAAAAAAAACACGTGAAAATGATACAAAATTTATTAAGTAAAGTCCCCCCTCCGGTTGATCAATTTTGATGAAATTTTTACAGTCATATCTCGGGCATATAAATAGATCAAATACTCAGTTTAATCAAAATCGTTAGAGCCGTTTTTGAGAAAATCGAAAAAACGTAAAAATTTATTAAATAAAGTACCCCCTCCCTTTAAGCAATTTTGATGAAATTTTCGCTATCACATCGCGGGCATATACCTACACTAAATACCCAATTTCAGGTTCCCACGGTTTATATTTTTTGAGCTAGTCTGTTCACATACACACATACACACACACACACACACACACATACACACACACACACACACACACACACACACACACACACACAGACACACATACACACACACAGACCATTTCGCGGGACTTGGTTATTTCAACTCAGGGGGTCCCAAAACGTGTATTTCCGTTGAAAACCGGAAGTCGAAATTTTTCACGATCGCAATACTTCCACTTACTATATATTTCATATATAGGTAAGTGAAAGTAAAAAAGACAATGACCTTTAAGAAGAGATATACTAAATAATTAAACAATACAACTGTTATGGTTATACATATCATTTATTTCTTCAACAACAGAGAATTAATCCTAAAGGTAAAATATTTATTTATATTCTTAAACAATATCAACACCATTATCATATTATGGTTTTTAACATATACTTATATCATAAGAAATGCATAGAGATAAATATAAAATATATAATTATGATAATTTTTAGAGTTCCAAAAGAGGGGAGGGGGGTTGTAAGAAGAGTAGTTATCGGAAAGGACACAAGTGTGTGAAGAGAAGTGCCACAGCCGTCCTGACCTACTTTTTTCAGAAGCAGTTTTCCTTCCAAGAAGGGCCATCCATTAAATGCGTTTACTTTTTTCTTTTGATAGCATTTTAGAGACTTTTCTTTTTAGAGAAAAAAATTAATCAGTTTCTATTTAGATTGCTATGATTAAACACTATGGCAGGCGAAAAAAATTAATAATTATAATAATAAAGTATTTATTCTACTCAATCTTTTCAATAGCCCCCCTACTAAGGATCGATTTCTTTCTTTTCTCGTTCAAACAAGTTGAAAATTTAATGCTTTAAAAAAGATTATAACAGGATCTCTCCTATTCATGGGAAAAGGAAATTCTTTCATCGCCGGATTTAGTCAAAAATTCAATCAAGGAAGAGAAAACCATATAGAGTACCTGAAAGATTAAAAATCTTTTATTTCATGCTTTTTTTCACTATTTCTTTTTCTGAATCATAATATTATATTCAACATACAGACCCACCGGACAGAGGAATACCGACAGTATAATAGGCGAAATTCTTAAAAAATAACATCAGGAAATATTAGCTACCCACATAAAGTGTTTTGGGCAATATAAGAATACTAGCTATCGTTCTTATGTCGTCAACACCTGTGTCACTGAAAGGTTGGAAGGAAATATAAAAAAAAAAAAAAATAATCGTTCAACATGTCAAGAATAATCAACATGATAAATAATAGATAGTTCAGATATGGTCAGGATGTTTGAAGAATGCAGTATTTTCTGCAACTAACACATCCAATAAAAATATTCATTTATTCAGAAGACAGATAGCGACCTGAAACGAATAAGATATGAAATCCAAAGACTAAAGGATCCGGAGACCCAATCACGATTCCAAATAGAGCTGTCCAATAAATTCGAACTTCTCGACCTAGAGAGTACGCCAATTGAGAGTCACTGGGCGGAAATTGAAAAGGTATTGAAGGAGACAGCGAACAAGGTGATAGGAGTCCAGGCTAAACGTCAACCAAAGAAATGGTACACGGAGGAATGCCGTAAGGCTGTGGAGGATAAAAGGGCACTGAAGATCCTCAGCCTAGGCAAAAGAGACAAAGAATCCCGAGATAGATACGAAGCTGCTCAGAAAGCAGTAAACAGGACACTAAGAAAGGCAAAGAGAGAATTCCTGTCTCAAAAGCTCAAGGAGATAGAAGATAACTGGCAGGGCGGTAAAATATGTGAATTCTATGCTGACATCAGGAAAGAAAGAACCGGATACATGGGTAGGAGCACTCAAATGAAAAACAAACAAGGCAAACTGACAGCAGTCAAAGACGAAGTGCTCGGAATCTGGAAGGATTACTTTGAGCAGCTGCTGAACAGTGAAGATCCCTCAGAGGACGAGGACATGGACCACGCTGAGGACCATCCCAGCGATGTAGTAGGGGAGCCGGATCTACTGGATGTACAGATGGCGATTGAGAAGGTAAAGCGGCGAAAAGCCCCTGGAATAGATAGCTTACCTAGTGAGCTATTCAAGGAAGGGGGTGAGTCACTGACGAGCCATCTACACCAGCTCATCCTGAAAATATGGAGAGAGGAAAAGATCCCGGACGTTTGAAACACAGGTCTCATATGCCCAATTCTGAAAAAGGGATCCATGTATGAGTGCGAAAACTATAGAGGAATAGCACTACTCCCTGTCGCATACAAAATCCTGACCTACATAATTCTAAACACAATTAACCCTTACTATGAAAAGTCCCTTGGCGACTACCAAGCAGGGTTCAGAAGAGGAAGAAGCACGTCCGATCAGATCTTCATCCTTAAACAGATACTCGAGAAACGTTGGGAAATAAATCAAGATGTGCACGCCTTATTCGTCGACTTCAAAGCAGCCTACGACTCGGTCGACAGGAGCTGTCTTTGGAAAATACTGACGGAACTGGGTTTCCCAGGGAAATTGGTACGATTGACTCGGGCGTGTATTAATGGATCCCGATGCCGAGTCCTGGTACAAGGAGAAATGACTGAAAGCTTCGACGTGAAGTCAGGATTAAGACAAGGCGACTGCCTATCCCCGATGCTGTTCAACCTGGCCTTGGAAAAAGTTATCCGAGAATGTACTAAGGCAAGCGGGGGAGTGCACGTGGGGAGAATGCATAAGTTCCTCGCATATGCGGATGATGTGACTGTGCTAGGAAGTAAGAAAGAAGACATTCAGTCACTCGCCGGTTCCCTGATCACTTCAGCGAGAGTCATCGGCTTACAAGTTAATCAAAATAAGACGAAGTACATGATAGTAAGCCGAAACCTACACGTAATCGACGATATAAGTGTAGGAAGCTATACCTTCCCTAAAGTAGATAACTTCAAATACCTCGGATCTACAGTAACCTCAATAAACGACCAACTAACAGAGGTCGACCAACGAATAGCCAGTGCCAATCGTGCGTTCTTCTCGGTCTCTCGAGTCCTAAGATCTAAGAAAATCTGCCGCCCTCTGAAAATCAAGGTCTACAACACAATAATCAAACCCGTGCTAATGTATGGGTGCGAAACTTGGACACTGACCAGCACGTTACAAGCAAGAATCGAAAGATTCGAAAGGAAAGTGCTAAGGTCAATTGTAGGCCCAAAGTGGGATAATGAACTGGGACTCTGGAGAAGAAAGACTAAAGAAGAGATTATAGGGGAAACCCAACAATCGATAGCGCACGATATGAAAGCTAAGAGGTTAAAATTGGCGGGACACCTGGCAAGAAGCAACCCATCAGGCTCCCTCAACATGACGATGACAGTGGTCGGTACCCGACCGCGAGGGAGACCCAGAACGAGATGGGCTGACATAATCAAGAAGGAAGCCACCGAACATCGAGTGGTGAACTGGAAAGCCATCGCCCAAGATAGACAGAGGTGGAATAGGCTAGTTGAGGCGGCTAAAGATCTCCAAGGTCTGTGAGCCAACCGAAAAAAAAAAAAAAAAAAAAAAAAAAAAAAAAAAAAAAAAATTTCTTCAATTAGGCAACTAGGACGTTTCGTGGATTCATCCTCGTCTTCAGGCTTGTCGAAGTGGTCTAAATGAAAAAATAAATTGATTTTTTTTAATTGGATATGATAGGATATATACTTAATAATAATAGTTAAATTAATCTATTTTTACATTCAAAGATACAATATACAAATAACGTCGAGGATATTGGTTCTAATCTTTCCCTACAGATTCGTTTTTAGTTAACGTGTTTATACCTATATTCAATTACAAAATTCTCAATACATTATTCTAAGAAATTCTGAGTTCATAAGTTTTTTTTAATATACACTAACTTTAATTCCTTCATAGTTATCCCTTATTTTTATAAAATATATTTATGAATATTATTTTAAAAAAAGAAGGTATTTAGAGAGATCCCAAGAGGTCAGTAATATATAATTATAAATTTTCTGTAAAACAAAAAATAAATATTAAGCCTTATTAAAAGACCTCATCAAGAAAACTTCAAACTTTTAAGAAATATGATACTTCATAATCCAGTTAAATAAATAACTTATATCTTAAAAAAAATTATATTATTAGAATATTTCATTTTTCACTGTCAGTATTTTTCTCTTATAAAATTGGAAAATCGAAGGGGCCATTCTGAAGGAAAGTTTTCATCTCGACATTTATTGTAAAAATGCTGCCTTTATAAGACAAAATATAAATAAAACCTACAAATAAAAGCTTGGGTGGTGTTTCTAAAATTAAAATAACATAACATATTGAAATAACCACATCCCTTTGAATCCTTAGTAAATCGGGGCGGAGCGAGCATAACCGTTTATTTATTTTAGGGTTTAATTAAAATGCCCTCCGTTTAATATACGTTCGAGAATAAAAGGCAAAGCTCAATGAATATTTAAGACTATTGATTTATTTTATGTTCTCTGAAACTGTCTGCAGTAATCGGTACAGCTATTACGTATGTCCGTAAAACTGGATATAAAAAATATTTAATCAATAATCATATTTAAATACACATTAACTAAAAAAATATATCAATGACGGGTTGAAAAATACATGATTTACGGAATTGTTTTTATTGATTTTTCTCTATGTGTTTAGAATAGATCTTATCAAGATTACATTTTAATAACAGAATCTAAAGTACTTTAATTTAATTTTTTTTTGTTATAAAAAAGTTGAGAATTATTTTTGAAACATGCGTATGAAAATAATCCTTATTACAATTTCTAAAAGGCAGCAGCTTTGAGTTACAATAATAAAAACATTAGGCAAAGGTAATGAATACTCGAATATAGACGATAATCTGCTTAAACAATCTCTCCCAGTGAAGAAAGTCAGAAGATTGAAGATTTAAAAGATTAGGGATTAAACTTAATGCCCATAGAGCTATTCCCTAATTAGAGGAAAAGATTCTAAATAAAAGCATTAACTTCATTTATCAAGTTCTTCAGAACTTATAAATAAACATACTATTGAAAGAAACAAAATGGAATACGAGATTATAACAATATTATATTAGACACACAAACATATTATAATATATATATATACATATATATATATATATATATATATATATATATATATATATATATAAACGGTTATAAAGGTTAAAGGTTATTTGATTACCACGTTCTTAAACGCAAGATTTTCTCCCAATCAAGAATACCAAATCTATAGGGGCTTATCATGCCCCATGAAGGTCTACGCCTGGCCTTAAGATTGATTCAAGATTCAAGAATTATAACTTAGCAATGCAAATTAAATAAATAAATCGAACCAACGAATTTAATAACTACATTTTTTTCAATTTTCAAAACATGACCTACTTTCAATCTGATCTTGTCTTTCAATATGCCAGTTGTTCCCTAAAAATGAAACAACAGTTTGTGTATGGGTGCGCTTTCTTTGGTAATTCATTTATGCATAATTTTGAGAATGGATAACTCATGTTTTAGAATATCCAACGGGATGATTCCCATGAGTATTTCGATCTAATGTCAAGTTTATTTTCGCCTATGCCATTCAATCATTCAAATGTCCATGTGCCTTTTGAGAGGACACGTGTTCAACAAGCTTGTTCAGTATTGACGTCAAAATATCGATATTGTCGAGATCCCTATCTTAAGATTCCGCTTGAATATTAAACCGCTATTGACCAAGCGCAACTTTAGCCAGAGGAATTTACAAAAAATTAAGTAAGATATTAAAATTGTTGCCTGTGAAGTCTACTACCCCTTTGAATCATTGGTATTTCTTCCACCGTGAAATTTTGGGACGGAGGAAAGAGTGAAGAAGAAATCTCTTTTCATCCTTCCTTTTCCTTTTGTAATGGTAAAACTATTACCTGATTTCCCTAACATTAATGTATCAGTAGTAAGGAATAAAAAAAAAAAAAATTAAAATATACCTATAGCAATAGAATTATGGAGGGTCTTTGATCCAGAAATAATCATTATTAAAAAATGCCGATTCTAATCCGGAGGAGTGTTAAAATTTAATAAGTAAAGGAAGATTAAAAATGTGTATTGCAGTGATATATTAAATATGAAAATTTCTGAAGAAACAAGCAAGTTTAAAGGAACATGAATTAAAGGAATTTTATAAATCCTTTATTATAATGAATCACTTCAATAACCTATACCTATGGCTCCTATAGTATTCAGTAGCGATAAGTATAGTGATTGAAAATTTACTTTTCCACTAGTAAAAGAAACTGGACTACATGAAGAAAAAAAGACCCGGAACATATTACAAAAATACCTTCCACAGATAGGGTTGAACTCCGGACTTTAAGCTTAGGACTTCATTGCTTTATTGAAATCCCCCACCCCCAACAATAATACCAGCTATCGCACACCCCAAGAGTGTGCATATAAACTAAAACCTCCGCTCATCCCCTCCATCACGGGACAGAACAATTTATTTATAAATAGCAGATCGGGTGACGTCAGCTGGAAGAAAGGGCTAGGTGCCCAGCGGTGATGGGATCAGCCCTTCGGACTACACTGAATAATTAATGACCTCAATTCCTCCCGAGGAGAGCTTATTGGATCTGGAATTGACCTTGTTATCTCACAACACTTACCCTCTAATCCGTTTCGGCTTACTTCGGCTTCTATATAACTCCAAAACATTACTTGCGGATCCAACTATAAACTTCCCCGAGCCGAACAAAGGAACACAAATGCAAATAGAGCGCTACTTCAAAAGTTACAGCATAATGCCTCCCTAGTGAATAAGGAATATCCACTTTAATCAACTTTGACTTTTATAACTGGTTCAAAGAACGGGATGAATAACTAAAACCTTAACTATGGCTGTAGTCTGCACCGCAAAATCTTGCCATAATAACATGGAGCAAAAACTTTTTTGAATGCCTCATAACAACAAGCCTGGGTCTTAAGATAGCACTACAGCTGAAATATGTATCTCACTACTAAGAAACTAAAGCTTTCAGTTGAAACAACAATTTGGAATAAGTTGAAAGGCTAATTAATGATTCAACTAGTTTTTAAATAAACCAATTAGAGAGGAATATACATTATTCGCAAAGGTATTTAACAAATTAATTATAACAATCTGGGAGATAATAGCTACTACTCAGACGAACATAATTTACATTATATTAAAACTATACTTGAAAATGTGGTCAATTTTTTTTTTCGGTTGGCGCATTAGGCCTAATGAGACCTTTGGCCGCGCAGGGTGGTCTTCTTGTTGCTTGCGGGAGAACAAGACAGCCAGGAGGGGGTAGCCCAAACCTCACGTTGCTGCAAGGCATGGTCACCATGGTGTAGTTGCAGACTACCCATAGCTCCATAACCATTGGGGCCAATTAGGCAGTGTCCTTCCCACCGATGGCGTCAGCTCTCTCGGGTTCAAGGACAGTGACAAACTGGTCTAGGTCCAAAAATTATGGCAGCTCAGAGTCAGCAGGCCCCAAAGACCTATATTTCTTTCCCCGAAGCATACCATCCTTGAACCAAACCTCCGCGCGGTTACTGATATCCTGGAAAACCACACCACGATTCTCAATAAGATACACGGGAAGGTTCATCACACCTGCGCCCGGTTGGTGTGAGTCGCCTCCAGCTGGCTGACGGGCCTCACATACCCGGGAGTGGGGGTAGACTTGGACTGCGTGGCGTTCATTGGTGGGCGGTCACCCGAATTGAGCGGTCACCCTTCCAAGCACTAACCACGATGGACGTTGCTTAACTTTGATTACCTATTGCAAGCGCCCTTGTCCACTCGTCCATCCCGGCTCCACTGTGGTCAATTATTGGATTCAAATAATTCTGTTGGACGTTCGGAAGAAAGCTATAAATGCACGTTATGTAACCTGGGGCTAAATGAGGAATTATATCATGTCTTAGCTATGTAGAGGTGAGAGATCGTCAACTGGTTTTCTTTAAGATATTTCGATCCAGCTATTCGATGCTGTAAATCATAAAGTAGATAAAGAGATAATTTTATCCACTTAGTCTATCATCTCAAATCCTTGTTTTGATTTCATAGGTATCAGCAATTATCAATGTACCTCTGTATTGTTATCTTTATTATTTTATTACTTCCTTCTGTATATTATTTTTTTTACTTTGATACCTCATGTATAAAATCACTGTCTTATTATAATTGTCTTGTTTTGTCTTATTATTGAGTCCAGACATAACAATTGTAGAGTGGCAAAGCTAAGTGATCTAAGTACCAAAACCAAAATTTTCGGGAAATGAATAAAAACTGCACAGAATGTATCATTTTTAATTTATATTTATCCAAATATAATCATTAAATTAAATTGGAACTACTTATACTACCAATCGGGAGATAATTCACTTCGCACCGCATTGGCCTTGGCTTTTAAAGCTCATTTTGGTATAAAAAACGGGGAAATGAATTTTTGGCACTTAGATCACTTAGCTTTGCCACTCTACAATTTTTATACAGTACCATCTATTTTGCTAGTTTTCAATATCTTATTTTCACTTAGTTGCCATGTATACAGGTACCTTATTGTACCTTCAGTCTTTGTATTACTCTGGACTCAGAAGGTAAATTCCAGATTTTATTTTATCTTGCTAACAAGCCACTTATTTAAAATATTCATGTATAATGCTTACCATATTTTATATAATTATCAGTTTTGTAATGTATTCATTTAATTGTCATCTTCTAGCGTAGTTACTACTTATATAATTGTTATCTTTTTAGTCCTGATGAAGATCCACAAGTTGGATCGAAACGTTGGCTTTCCAAAATAAATAAGTGTTAACTGAAAATCCTGACAATCATTTAACCTATTTCTTAGCTATATGTCCTATTTTGATGGAGTTCAGGATTAAATGGTTCGGTGAAAGTATTATTGGAAAGAATAACGTTATTGGTTTACTATTAAAACTTTGAAATAGAGACCAATTTTAATTAACGAATTAAATGCTGAATAAAAAGGAAAAGAAATATAAAAGCAAATAAAAATATCATTTAGGATTATTTTCAAGAAGGATAAATTATCATTCATCTACTGTTCTCTCTGTATAATTATGTATTTTACTTCAATGCCATATGTTTTAAAACCAATAACAATATTGTAAAAATAGGTCGACCCGGCGGACGGACATGATCCACGGCTATTATATGTTTCTATATGAACCAAACTTGTATATATCTTTATTTTGTAAAATAAACAGTTTATTCTTATTATTACAACATTATTCACAATAAGTATACAGGCTCCTACTACACAAGATAGCTAAATGGACAGCCTACTAATAAACCCATTTCTTTCCAAGGCTGGAAATAATATGAATTTTTTAGTGTTTCTTTATGCTTCGGCTTTAATGGATATCAAAAATATACCTACCATTGATAAATTTAAAAGTAAGAGCCAAGGGACACCTACTTTTCGGAAAAGCCCCTCTGGAACAATAAGGGAAAAAGTAAAAATAAATCAGCCCCATTATTTATTATTACATTCCTTTAATCAACATTACACATACAAAACATTTCAAAAGTTGTTGAAAAATATACTTTCCACGACATTCTTGAAACATCAATAATTTAGTGTGAATCTTCAAATTTCACATTTCTGAAGTGTACACATTTTGATTTCAAATATATACTTCGGAAAAAAATTGAACAATCACTGACATTTTTGAAACTATTTTAGAACCTAAGAAGTACGTTAATTAAAAGCAAATAAAAATTTTATAAATTGTTAATAAATTAAAAATTGGTTCGTCATATACCTAAAATAGGTACTCAATAACCTTGTCTTTATGCATTCCATTATAGGGTCATTCAATGTCAATTCAACACAGGCTTGAGCCTCACCGTCTCAGATTTTCTTGAAATTTGAACATGTGTACTACCTACTTGTCTCTACTAAAAAAAATGTAAAATATTACTGAGATATGTAACCCGTTTTTAAATTATGGACCTGCAAAGCCCTCAAAATTAGGTCCAGAAACAGAAAAAATCATGATTAAAAATAGGTGTTTAATCCTGATTTTTTTTCTTTTTTTTTTCTGTGTCTGGACCTAATTTTGAGGGCTTTGCAGGTCCATAATTCAAAAATGGGTTGACATATCTCAGTAATCTCTCAAAAATTTTCTAGTGCATACAAGTAGTACACAAGTACCAAATTTTAAGAAAATCTGAGATGGTGAGGTTCAGAATGATATATTGACGTGGAATGGCCCTATATTTACCGGAGTATTAATAAAACAGTTTTTTATTTATATTAGATTAATTACATTTAATTATCTTATAATAATAAAGTTTACTAAGTTTAATATAGTTTGATTAAAACTCTGAGTAATAAAGTGTATGTGAAGACAATGGTATTGAGTAGCTATTTAGTATGACGAATCAATTTACCTATGTTGTTATAAACAAACAATTTTTAAATTTTTAAAAAGTACAAATTTTCAATCACATGCAGACAGCACTGAGAATGGCTGGATAGCTGTTAGGTATGGAGATTTGAAATAAATTTTATTTTGAGACTGAATGCTGACCACACTTTAATTCACCTATTAAATACAACAGGAGTCTAAAGAACAGGAGAATCAATAATAAGTGGTTATCATGATGGTAATTCTTAATTGAGAGTTTTGTTTTTGACATGATTAGAAATGCATTCCATTGCTTTTTTAGACACCCACCCAAAGCTAAATTCTTTACTAGATAAGCTATGTCGTTCCAGTGTTGAGGATCCTTCTCTTTTTTTTTTCTCTCAAAACTTTACTTACCACTTCCATCTAATCCTGATTTTATATCTAAATGATACCTACCGGTACCGTCAAATACTTCATCTTCGGCGGTACCGACTGCTATTGAGGCTGCCTCGCCCTGGGGCGGACCTGGGAGGTCCTGTGCCTGCGAGTCGCCCTACCGCACTCCGGCTGGTACTTACCTGTGTACAGCGGCTCTCAGTACCTCCACCACACACCGAAGGATACTGTGTCCTCCGTTTGGGAACATAAATATATCCGTTTATCATTTTACAAACATATATTATATAAACAATATCGTATCCTTTTGAGGTCCCAGTATCCTTCAAGAATATTTCATTTAATTCTGTTAAAAAAAAAAAAAAAAAAGTAATAATCAAGAAAATTAAAGCAAAAATAATAATAACAAATAAAGTTGAGGTTTCGCCACTAGAACCCGACTCGTACATCAATGATCAAGTCATACAATCTTTATTATAGGAGCACTCACTAAATAAAATATTTTGCATCGTAATAGATATAATTTAACTATCAAAAGCTTTTATTTTATAAGCAACGTTCATCAGACTTTTTTGTTTTTTAAAGAGGATTAATAACCCTAAGTTGGTAACAAACAGATTCAAAAAAGAAGATTTACCTTAGCTCTACACTTCTACTACAATAGCGATAAATTTCATATATTGTTTTTAATTTAATATTATTAAACTATTTAATAATTAGTCAAATTATTTATAGTTATTAATTATGTACGATTTATTGCACATTCAATCAATATGTTATGTTGACTATGTATAATAAATTTCATATTTACTAAAGTTTATGTTTAAAAAGTATTTCAATTCATAACAACTATCCCATAACAGTCTCGTTGATTTTCAAACTATTTATAGTTATTGCACATTTAATCTGTAACGTAAACTATGTAATAAATTTCTTATTTACTAAGGTCTGTGTTAAATAAGTATTTTAATTCATAACAACTATTTAATTACGATATCATTGATTCTGAAATAATTTAATAGATTATTGATTATACACGATAGACAGCAGTGTTGAATCTGTAATGTTAAATATGTCTAATTAATTGCATTCGTATCATTCATAGAGCTTTCAATTCATAAGTGAATTAATCTAAGGCCAAAAAATAAATGAACTGATTTATTTAACTATTACACATTTTTCTTTCTTATTTTTTACATAATTTCCTATAATTAAAAATTTTCATGTCAACTATTTTATTAATGATTATTAAACTAATTACTTTCTGATTCTGGCCATACATTTTTTTTTTTAAGTTATTGTATTTTTATTGACAGGCAGTCAATATGAAAGCATCCCCATAAGCCTTATCTAAAATGACTGAATAATTCACGAGGCCCGGAGGCTGTTACGGTATGCAAAACAGCTGTAGACATAAGTCCAACCATGGATTTTGCTTAGGTTGGGGTCCTTAGAAATTGTTATCATGCGGTAAATTTTATAATGAGAGAAATATTCGGGATCTGCGCATGTGAGAATTGTTTTTTATTTAAAAAAATAAATAAATTAAAACAATTTATTTTCTAAATTAAATGTTTGCCTATAATAATTATGATGCAAACATTTTATTCTATTTTTTGAAGCGCACATCAGGAAAACCTCGAATTTCCATTTATTAATTCACCGATGTTTCCACCGCCCGACTAACAGACATTTCAAAAACATTTTTCTATACAAGTTAATGAAATAAAAAGCCACGTGCGTATCGAATTGAGTAACCTTCTCTTGCGAAGTCGGTTAAAAAATAATTAAATGGTAAATGGTGGTATGTATTGAAATTGAATTATGAGTAGAATGGAGAAAAGCAATATATTAATTTAATTGAAATTGATCGTCAAAAATAACTGACGTGGGAAGATCTGATAAATAAATCTCAGGGATCCACAGATATATCTAGAGAGAGATAAAAACGAAGCAAGAGTACTAAACAAACAAAACAAAAATCCGATACGGAGGATGTTAGCTTTTCAACCACATTCTGTAAAATTCGCGGTCCGACCGAACAAAGAATTGGCTTAAATTGCATTGTAAAAACTTAACCGAGCATGAAACTGAAGGTTTCTCCCAATAACTTGACAAAGAGTTAATCATATAGTAAGTAAAACAAGTTTAATTTGAATTTAGTGATTTTAGGATTGAAAAATAAATATATATAATTTTTACCAAAACGCAAATAAAATAAAACATTTATTTCTATTAATTAATTCAATTTAAACTTATTTTATTGTACCTATTTTTAATTATTTTTCAGGTTTTATATGTATAAATATATATTATAGGTATAAATATTATATGGTAAACCATACAGTTATTGGCACCCCAACTTTAACTTAAAGAAATAGGTAAGCAAGTCCTAATTTTATTACAAGATATACATGAGTCTAATGTTTGAAGGGTCCTCTAAGTCATCTATGAAGTGAGACTTTAACAAACCAACCATAGGCAAGATTTCACAATTAAATCCACAAAACTAGATTTGGCACTTTTAACAATAAATATTGCCATATCATAAAACTATTGAACTTTTGACCAAAAAAACCTCTTGTGTCTTTATGAGGATAGATAATGAGGAGCCATAGGAAGTTTCTATTTGATCCCTTTATAAAAAGTATTTTTTTTAATTTAACCAAAAAAAATTCGTCTTCAGGGTGCCAATAACTGGACAGTTTACCCTATTTGATAATTTTACATAATTATGAATATTCTTTTACAGAAGTTAGATCATATATACATAAAAAGAATTACAGAAATTCATATACAAACTTTAATAAAATGTAATTATCTGGGTTAATTAAACCATCCATTACTAACAATAGATGTATTATTAAAGAATAAATATTTGAAAAGTAGAGGGCCAGAAATAAATTCAATATTACCATGCACTTAAGTTACAATAGTCATTATGAAAGTTCAAAACTTACTTTTTTCATTAAAGCTTAATTTTTAATACATGTAAGTATTATTTTTTTCATCTTATTTTCTTTTTCTTTTTTTTTTTACATTTCAATCTTTTTTTTTTCTTAAAAAAAATTGTAATTTATGGTTTTCTACTTTTATGATTACCACTGCTACTCTAATATTATCTATATCCTTTTATAAGTTAATTTAAATTTATTCAATAATTGTTTGTATATCTAATTGGATGTAAGGCGATAGTGATGAAATATTTTAACGATCGCATAAAGCTGAATTTTACACAAAGGAGGAAAAAAGAAACTTTAATCGATTCTCCTAAAAAATAACTTTTTTGAGATAGAGCAGTCCTGCATTGATCGAACGATATGATCTCGCTGATCGATAAAATATTTATATCTTCAAAGAGAATTTTCCACTAATATGTTTTTTCAATATCCAATTTCCCCCCTCCCCTTCATCTTTATCCAATGCTCTTCCCTAATCCTATCAGCCTTTCTTCGCCTCATTTTTTCCATTTTACTCTTGCTTCCTTTTCTTTTTATCTCCATTCCTGTTCCTATTAAATAATTACCTTTGGTAATATTTCAGTAAAATTCTCTTTAGCATACTCAAACCTACTTCATATTTTACTTCTTTTTTTTTTTTAAAATGATATAATCATCTATAGATTTTTATATTATTCTATTTTCTCTGTTTTCTGTTCAGAATTTCATGTCACCCTTTTTCATTTCCACATTTAGGCAACCTAAACTATTTTTAAATAAGTCGTGTCTATGATGATATGAAGCATCATTTCAAAATAAATAAATAAAAAATAAATTTTATATTTATAATTCATTTATAAAAGATAAGTTTTATTTTATGGATTGAGATATGAAGAACGCATTATTTTAAGTTTTTTTGTTTCGATATTTTTATCTTATTTTCATCGATAAAACAACCCTTAACCAAGTTATCCTCGGATCGGCTTATTCGTGTAAACGTGTTTCCAAGAAGGACTAACCAATCGTTGAATTGCGGTAAGGAATATTATCGGATGGCTGAATCCTACAAAGGAAGGTCTGAGAAGATTCAAAGGCCGTGCAAGATGGGCTCCTTTGAAATATACTCTAAGCCTGCTTCCTCCATTCCTTTCATATCAAGTCTTGCACAATATTTTCTTCGGTGAGTTTCATGTAAACATAAACTGGATAGCATGACGTAGCATTAATAATTTTGTTTATAATACAATAATCAAACAACTTCGTTTATAGTAAACTAGCTAGGGTGCCCGGCTTCGCTCCGATAGTTGTGTGTAGTTTTAATACCAGAAAAACTTTAAAATTAAAGGAAATATAGAACAAAATTAGCACCTTCTTGGAAATTCGGTTTTAACTTGGTATCAATATTCTGCAGACTTGAGATCTGCAGAGTCCGCCCAAATTAGGAACCCTGAATAACAGGGGGTTGAAAATGGTAAATGAACAATTAATTTTGCTGAAACTTTGTCGACTTATGCATCGTTTTGATGGTTTCTGTGATTCTGAATCCTATAAGCCCACTCCAAGTAGTCAGAAGATAATAAGTTATTAGATTATTGTTGAAAAATCTGGGATCTCAGTTAAAAAAATTATATTTCGAGTAAAACTTAATCACTGACTCTTATGATGGTCCTATTTGATCCAGAAGTATAGAAACTACTGAAGATTCATAGAATCTTTTTTTTAAGACCTTTCTTCCATTTCAACCTTCCTTAAGATATCCCCCCGTAATTTGAACGGTTTCTGTATATCTCGAATCTTACTACTATTACAAAGTGAAAACCAAAATTTCTTGAAGACACAATTTTTTCATCATATTTCTTTTTATCTTGAACTATGAGGGATGATAAAATCTTGAATGCTGTTATTGGAATTAGTCGTTTTGTCAACTGGAATGCTCATCATACGTAGTAACCAAACCAACTTCTTTTCCATAAATACAATAAGAACACTTCAAACTTTTTATTTTCGATTTATATTTAGTAAATTCATCTCTTTTTTTATGTCTAATTTCATTCGCTCACACTACTACTTACTAAGAAATGTTCACTCATATTGCATTAAATTTACTTAACTATATATAGACTAAATGTAATGTGCTGATCATATATTAGCCTTCTTATGAGAAAATTAATTTTTTAAGTAATCCAGTTGGTTTCCTAATTGATTGCTGAGATGTAAAGTACTTATTTATTTTGAAACGCAAACTAATTATTTTCTCTTAATTTTTGAATAATTTAAAAAGAACAGCTGAAAAAATATAGAAAGACTACATATTGAATGAATGGACAATAAACATTGAGTGAAACGCACCCTAGCGCTTCCTGGTAGCCTGGATTTCGAACTAAATTTTTCATTCATAAACCCGTATCTCAATCTCAGAGATGCTAATTAAATGGTGCGAGAGGCTTAAAATTCCAGTCCTTTTCTCGTCAATTTTACACTCTTAAGAGAAAAACGGAAACCTTCTTCTCCGTAAGGGGTCATATGGCTAAACGAAGACATAACTTCCTTAATCCTACGTGGAGTCGTTTTTGAGCCTTTTCGGCACGCACAATGTACACTTTGCTTTATAATATATATTGATTAATCATAATATTTTTTTAAAGATATGTTCTGAAACGATTAGGGAATAAATAGTATGCTAGATCGGATTTCTTCTAGATTGGTCCCTATTTAATTTTTAATATCCTAACTTTCGTGAGCAAAATGAGAAAATAGACTGATTTTTTTCTTTAGTAAGATATTTATTAGAGTGTACAGCAATATAATGATAAAAAGGAAAGAGAAGACCATTTACATTATGATTTTATTAAGATGGGGGAAAAAAAAAATGAGTTATTTATACAATTATTTATTACAGTTTGAGTGTAGAGCTAATCTACACAGAAAACTGTAAAATTTTGCAGACAGTATAAAAATACAAGATCCTTATTTAACCTAAAATTTACACCTTTGGTGTAGTGGTTAGCAAGGAAATCTACTGTTCCAAAGGCCAAGGTTTCGCGTCCCGTGGTGGCCCTAAGATTTTTTAATGAGAGTAAAAAATCCTTGGCTGTGCCGTCCCTCGGATAGGACGTAAAATGGAGGTCCCAAGCCTGTACGATGTCAGGTACTCGTTAAAGATCCCTATCCTAATTATACCTGGATAGGAAAAGTTTAGGACTCCCACTGTAGCATCGTCCGAATAGCCTTAGTTGCATAAAGCAACATTAAAAAAACAAAAAAACAAACAAACAAGATCCTTATAATAGCTTTCTAACTTCCAAATACACATTATCAAAATATAATTATTGCCCGAATTAAATATCTGTCAATATCTGTCACTCTGTCAAAATAGCTATTTAAATGCGAAAATGGGGAGATGGGGTCTTGAATTTACTCTTACGTACCAATAAGTAAAAGCAATAAAAAAGAAATTTAGATTTTTCTTTTTTTACTTCATTTATCATCTTCCGTTAGCTTTCAATATAAATTATTGACAAAATCTGTGGCTAATAAAAACGTTAGTTTAAGATTTTAACTTTAGAAATAATTTAGATAAGATATTTAGAAATATCTCTATAAAGTCTAACTTACCGTTCTTTAAATTTCATTCTAGGTTTGAATTTCCAATTTCTTCAGAGGCATTGGTTAGGAATGTGCAATGTGTGATTCATATTCTAACTGCAGTGACATGCAATTAATAAGTATTTCATTAATTTAAGTCATTAATTTAAAGATAAAATAATACTTATTAAAATAAAAATAAACCGATAATAAATTTTATGGAATTCGTGTGAATTAATAGTAAATCAGTGCATCGACATAAGTGCATTATAGCATACAACTATATTATTAAAATTGTATATTTTATATTTGGAAAATGAAATCCCTTTTCAGATTAATAAATGAGGAATAGCAAGCAACAGACTCTCAGAGAGTGACTTAAATTTTTCAATATTTAAAAATGTTCTTAAGTTTTTTTTTTTTTTGGTTAAGTTTAAAAAATTCAGGGTATTTTTAATGTAGCTCTAATATATGTTAGAGGTAAAAAAGTGGAGACGAAATTCGTTGATGTATCAGAATTTCTTTTTTTTTTGTATTTTTCGATTTTTTGTGTGAGGGGTGGGGGAGGCCCTGATTTTTAAACATTTGCAAAACTCTACAGAAAATATAAAATCTATTAGTGAAATGAGTTTATGTTAACAAAGCGGCGTTTGGTTTTTTTAAACTTTTTTCTTCAACGCCAGACATTTTTCCCATTTAAAAAAAAATAATTATGAGTTTGTTTTGAAGTAATGAAGTAAGTAAAAGTTCGTTGATGGAAAAAAAAAAATCTGAATAAAATTTAAGAACAATAGGACCTTTGTGAATAGATCCCTTGTTGATCAGAACTTTTTTTTTTTTTTAAACTCAAGAACTAAATCTATTATACCTCTGAAAAAGTGTTTAAATCAACTTCAGCCCAATGTGGATTAAGTGGCTAAAAAGAAGCATTCATTTGAAATTTAGTTCGAATAATTTGCTTTAAATCTGTTGTAATCGGTCGTTTAACAATTATTCAACTCTAATATGTCATTAGTGTTAAGATCTATTCAGTCCAGTTTAATGTCTGTAATAAGCAGCTGATATTTTTGACGACATTGTAACGATTGATAATAAAAACCCGATTTGTTATGATGTTACTAAACAACGGACTAAAGATTAACTACCTCTAAGCAAAAAGGACATATCAGAGTAAACATTTGAGATAAATTTTAGATATAATTGAGGATGTTTTGCGGTGTCATATGTTTGTAAAAAAAAAAAAATAGAGAATATTAGGATTCATCTCGCCGATATGTAGGACGGTCAACCGCGGAATAAAATAACCGGTTGAATGTTATCGGTGACTCAACTCCCACGGGAGATAATCCTCTATGGCGTTGAACAGAAACAATAACTAATGGAAATACAAATCAAGCGACGTCTCTGGGGTTGATTCAAAAATAATAATTTCAAAACGGGAAACATTTTTTTTTTCCCAAGTTTTAGCGCTAACTCATGTAATATAAATTAAGGGAAAAATAGAGGGAAAACATCGTTGAAAGGTTGGAGATAAAATTCCTTGCGTTACGAGTTTGTGACCTTTACAAACGATTTGAACCAGAGTAACTTTGCTCAGACCAAGTTGTTATACTTTCAAATAATCAGAAAACTTTGAAAATGGAGCCTTGAGCAATCATATCGTTAATGGCATTTATTTTTTGAGGGGGGAGTTGCCCTTTCATTTTATCCATTTATTTATTATATATTAATTTTAAGTTAATGAATGCCATTGAAAAAATCTTTGCAAATCAAAATATCACCAATAGCTGATGATTCGACTCCATCCACTAACACTGTAAAAACTCTTATACTCCAATACATAAAAGGTTTAAGTTCAGGAGAAAGCTTTTAAGAGTATTTTCCTATAAAGTCGAGATCTGATTTCGATGATGTAGTCAAGATTGATGTATTGATTAACTATTGACCTTTTAATTTGAAATGTATCAAAATTCCTATTTCCGAAAGAAACCAGATATTTTTTTAATATTTTAATATTTTTTTAATTCAGTATAGTATAGAAACTTTTCAAACCTGCAATAGTTTGCAGTTGATTTCGCAAGTTGAACACCAATTAGCTATATACTTTTAAAAATAATAATAGTGATAAACATTATGAAAAAATCAATTTCTCCGCAACATGATGTACACCTTAATCGCTTATATTATCATTTTTAAAAAATTCACTTTTTTTCAGCTAGCTAATTAGACAATCAGCAAATGTGGTATTGATAATTTGACAATATGGCATTAAAGGAATATGGAAAGAAAGTGCCAAGCAGCTCGTCTTTCCGGACTTGTACTTTGCCTTCGGATTCAGGAGAGAAAGTCCCTCAGCCAGATTTTTAGTCTTCTTATAAGGTTTATGTCATCTGGGAGAAGTTTAGTTATCTATACGTTGTGTCCATGTATTTTTTTTTAAAACTAGAATAAAGGGCACTATGAGTTGTTCAATGGTTGGTAAATGAAAGGTATGTTGATTTTTTTCTTTATTTACGTACAAAGGAGCTGATGTAATAAGTCTCAACATTTTTTTCAGCGTTATTTTCGTAGGGCCATAAATCTGGGAGACATACGTCCATATGGGCTTCGGTATGTGTGTACGGACATTTACGATTAAGGGCGGATTCACACTACGCTCCGCTCCCGCTCCACTCCCGGTCCGCTCTCGGAAATGGTAAAATATTTCAAAGAGAAATAGACAGAGAATTCCACTATCGGTACCGCTCCGGTCTCGCTCCACTCCCGGTCCGCTCTCGCTCTACCCCATTCACACTATCGCTCCGCTCCAGGTCCGGTCTCATTGGTAAAATATTCTAAAGAGGAATAGAAAGAGGGTAATCACAATATTGGTACAGGTCCGGCCTTGCACCGCTCCCTGCACTCCACTCTCGCTCCACTCCCGGTCCACTCTCGCTCCACTCCCGGTCCGCTCTCCAAAAGTCTTTTCATATTCACATTTTATAATTTTACACCGTTCACGATTGAAGCCATTAATAACAGAAGCCGTCTGTATTTGGATTTTAATAATAATTAACTTTCAGTTATTAAAGTATTTATTTATTCATCAATTTGATGGCCAAAAAAAGTTCAACTTTAGAATATATATATATATATATATATATATATATATATATATGATAATTAAAAATTAATTTAATTAATTTTCCGAATGTATTCGAATACGCTTGATTCGTTAAAAAAAAAAATCACCAACAATACACGTGGTTTTTCCACGAGAAAAATTCATGTTATGTTATGTGCCAAGGCCACCCATATATTTATTGACTACAAACTCATTGCTATTATAAAATAACGTTCAATTTGACGTTCAATCATTAAGAAAAATATATTAAAGCAAAAAATAATTAAAATATGAATCAGGAAAAGAAGAGAACACAATCGGTAGAATGCAGCATTTACCGATTGCAAGCGTATTCGAATACATTCGGAAAAAAATTAAATTATTTCTTCACCATTAATTAAATTAATTTATGATTATTATTAATAATTATCATTGTGTTGCAATATATTCTTCTTATGCTATGTTTTGATAATATTATCTTCTTCATCAAGAAAAGTACACTTAACAGCTATTTCTACAAACGAAAAATTGAACTTTTTTTTGGCCTTAAAATTGATGAATAAATAAATACTTTAATAACTGAAAGTTAATCATTAATTAAAATCCGAATACAGACAACTTCGATAATTGATGGCTTTAATAGCTTAAAAATTTCAAAAGTGAATGATGTAAAATTATATAATGTGAATATGGTAAGACATTAGGAGAGCGGACCGGGAGTGGAGCGGGAGCGAAACCGATAGTGTGAATAGGCCCTAATAGTCCAATATGACCCATTAACCATATGGGCTTCAGTATGTACGTAAATAGTTCTTAGCTTTGTCTAATTTTCAATTTTTAGGATTCGGAAAAAAGAAAGTATAGTACTATTTGTTATTTGAAGGATCTTTCTTTTCGTTTTGACATATTGGGTTGCAAGTCATCCTTCTGTCAAATATTAGTCACACGCCAATTGACTGACTACGTCTGAGGAATTTAACCTTCTCCGATGTAAACTACGTAAAATTATTACACAAAAATGTCAAACAAATAATCAGAACTCAAACTATAACAACGTTACAAACTGTAACTAAAAGTGTTAACACAGTGACTCAAAAGTAACCTTATACTTTGATGTTCGAGGCAAGACTAACCTCCTAGTCTATCTCTTCTTATATTTAGTCTGTAATGGAACATACCAGAAAGGAGTTGATCATTCCAAAACATGTGGTATAATGTAACGGTAATGGCATAATGTAACGGTTCCAGGAGGTTCTAGAACTCTCTTTCATTGAAACAGAATTAATCATATGTTTTTATTCCACGTTAAAATACATTTAAATTATTTTTTTAACAAAATAAATTAATAAGAAACGATTTAATATCTTGAAGGAAAATTAAATTTCACTTAGAAAGAACTCTGAAAATCAATCATGGTATATGATATTTTAATATTAAAACATCATTCCTTTGTGGGTTTTTGGGGGGTGCGGGGTAGGGGAGGATTTAATTTTCAAATATTACTTTTTGGCTAGAGCATAAATTGGCCAGACTCGGCTTAAGAGTCGCATACATCCCAGCTCCCAGTGAAATGTTAATAGAGTATTTGAAATTGTAATTTCCTCTTCACGGTTGATAATTTAACGACAGCAATTTCCTCGGTGCCTTAAATATTAAACCCGTATCCTCGAATCTATTTCAACATGTTCCGAACGAGTCGGATAAACTACGCTCAAGTGAATTTCTGGTTTTTGTTTTTTCAATCGTTGATATTAAATTTTCTTTTTAAAAAATATTACGAAAAAAATATCGAAAGAATTATTTTCTTACAAATTATCTAATTGATCACTCAGACCATTTTTTAGTCTTCATCGTATTAATTGATTACTGAATTAAATTTTAATTTCTATTCCATTCCTTAACATTCCAAAGGTGACAGTTACAGCAAGATTTTGTAAGTCTTACGACAGTATGTCTTGACAATACTTTAATGTCAGGTTTAATTAGACAGTTGACTGTAGTAATAGCAATCCGCATAACTAAGCAACAGTTGTTTGTAATTTTAAACCAAGTTCATTAATTAACTGATTCATCATGTTATTGCGGCCACAATTTTTTCTTTTTAATTCGTGTTAAAGCTAAATATATCGAAATAAAAATTAAATAACAATAAAACTATTTATTATGAAATCTTATTAAATATTTTTTACCCTAATTAAATTAAAACTAAAATTTTAGATAAAGAAGTAAGGATAAAAAAAGTTGGAAAACAAAATGGTAGCAATTTTCAGCAATATCTGTTTTATTAAAACTTTGTAGATAATTAAATTACGCAAGGATCAAATAAACGCCAATTATGACTCCCATGCTTTTGCCACTTAATCACGTACAAATTAAAAGTCTCCATATGTTTTTTTTTTAATTGGGAACGTAGTAGTGAAAATTCACTTTCTTTCATTCATTTGCTTTTTATACTTCAAAAATTACCACTAAAATTTATAATATAATATAAAATAATAACATTTATATTTTCTTTCTATAGTATATTTAAAAAAAAATGTTTTCCTAGCAGGTTGCTTATCCTTACTATTAAGTGATTAGGCCAATATTTTTATAATGTGAAGGAAAACAATAAAGACGAAATATCGGTTAACACGAAATAATAAAATGGTTTCATTAAACTACTAAGTATTTCCTAACTTTATTTTTCGCTTAAAACGAAACCAAAATCGGCTATGACAAAAGATTTCTTAAAACGAAATTCAGAAAACACGGAGAGAATTAGAAAATTTGTCTATAAAGGAGACAAGGTGTCGTATGTTTCAAGATGTCAAGGATGCTTGAGACTTGACTTTGAAATACCGACACCATTGAGATAGCCACTATGCGTGGCTTAGGAGATGAATCTAAGATTCATCTAACTCACTCCTCCCAACATATACATGTTTTTTTGTTTTGTTTATTATTAAATGCTTAAATCCACATATATATTCGTGCAAAAAAAAAATACTCAAATCAATTTTGTGAGAATATATACTTTTTGTGATATCTTTCAACAAGAAATTCTTTCAACACAAAAGATTATTTCATTTTCAAAATCATTTTTGTAGATATTATATTATTTACCCGCAAAATGTGGTATGCACCTAAAATATGTAACTTTTGACCAACTGACTATACCTACCGTATCATTGTCAATGATATCATGGATTCAGATGCGCAGAAACTATTAAAATGGACGTTATAACTAGACCTAATAGAAGCGTAATTAGTTTGAAGACCCCCTTTTCAACTCCCCGACACCAAATTGATGAAGGTAAAAAAAAATTTTTTTGTCGGCTTTTCTTATAATATAGAGCCACCTGATGGACTTCGAACTCGCAACATCGGCTACTACACCATACTAACTACTACACCATCGGGACCCCAAGTTGCTGTTATTAATTAAAATATTTATCAAGAAAAAGATATGTTCTATTTATTATCAAAAGTTTAATTAACTACTAAGACCATTCAATTAATTATTTATTTCTTAATTGATCAACGCAAATGTAAGAAGTACCTAATAAAATTGGAAGAGGACCTTTGACTTAAGTAATTACTTTGGGAAGAGTAATGGCCCTTGAATTCGTTAAATTACATTTCTAAGATAGTAAATCTTTGTTATCTTTCTTTTAAAACAGAAATACAAAATAACCAAGAAAATAAGGATGCAAATGAATTCACCCCCTCCCTTATGTTGCTGGCGTACCAAACCACTTGAATTCAAATTATTTTTATTGTAACTCAGTCGAAATATTGAAAATTTTAATATACGTGTCTTGCATACATGCCAAAAAACAGGTAAATATTCAAAATTAAATAAAATTTTATAAATTGGTAAACTATCGATCAATGGCCTCCATTTTTTTTATTTATTTTTTTTACATCCTTAAAACAATTCAGGAGTTAATGCGTTATCAGTATTATTAAATACATATTCTGACTGCTAAAGTAAGATGCGCTAATCAAACACAAACCGCATGAATTTGATTGTATGGATATTGGATGGATTGATGGGAACTTTGATTAATTGTTAATAGCTATTCATGAGGCGCCATTGTTTGGGACAATCCTATAATAATCGAATAAATTTGATTAAATCTATCTGTAGATAGATTTTCCAATTCCATTTTCCATATTCGTCAAATTTTGAATAAACATTTTCCTTCTTAAGTGTATTATGTGAATTTTTATTTATTATTTGACCAAATTTTTTTTTGGATTTTTTGTGGCACAAAAAAAATTGTGAGACTTCGGAGGAAAAGAGGGACCTTTTCGAAAATTAATTTTCTTTCTCTGTCTCTGTTCTAAATATGGGTTTTCAATTTTAATAATTTATTTTTTACACCGCATTGAATTCGGAACTGAGAAAAGATTTGGGGATAAGCCTCATAGGATGTTCCAGATGTTCAATAATTAAAAAAAAAAATAAATTAATACCATTTTCCATAATTTTGATAAAGAGATAAACTGTAAATTTATATATATATATATATATATATATATTTTTTTTTTTTTCCCCCAGCTTAATTAAAGTCTCCAACTATGCTTCGAATGTGATTAATTTTTTCGAGGAAGACTTCTGTCTCAAAACATTTACCTTACTGAAGATAAGAGGTACTCTTCTTAATAGGCTCATCAAATCAAAAATATAATATATATTATAATTGAATGAAAATACGATTTTATTACTACTCGTCTTTTTAGCTAATGATTTCTGAAATGTTCATTCGATTTTGTATTGATACTTTGATATTATTTACATTTTGTTTCAAAACAAATGATTCCAAAAGTATTTAGTTCAAGATCAACTCAATCCCTATAAAATAAAAATTACCTTATTTATGCTAAAGTTTTCAACATAATAGTAAGTCTTGAAACTTGTGAAAACTGACCCTAGTTGAACAAATCTAAAAAACTTTTCGGGAAATGCCCAAAAAACTTTTCAAACTCGGTCAGGATCATCGAAACGAGAATAAACAGCGTTTGACAGGGTGTTTAGAAACCATGAAAAGTGGGGAGAGGTCTTAGCTGAGGGAAGCAGAGGGGGTAATCAAACTTTCTTTGGTCTTACACTTTCTAGAAACTTGATATTCTCATTTAAAATTCCCTTTTATTTGAATTGGATTTTCTCAAGTCCCGCCGTTTAGTGTACAAAATACGACAGTAATTTTCTTCTGCTCCATATCCGTCTCGACTTTGATGAACTTGCCTTTTCGTATTTTCTAAATTAAAACTGAAAATCCAATAAAGGGAGATAGAGCGGGTGATGATAACCTTCGCTGTTTTTCACCCTGTTTAAATAAATAAATAAATAATAAATTAGCAGATTTAAAATATTAATTTATAATAATTAATTAACAAAGTAATTAAATTAAAGAGAATAGCGTAGGAGACGAAAGAGTGAGAGTGCAAGTGTTGATAAAGAAAGTGAATCTGTTTTTCCGCTAGGTCAAGGTTTGAGGCCGTCTCGCGCTTGACTTTAAACCTGGGCAATATCAAAGTAAATTCAGCACCTAGCTTCAAGGCACTTTCCACAACTATTAAACTTTGAAGTCTTAATTAATTTGCGAAACCGTCCAACTATGTGCAACTTTGTGTATATTAAATAGCACAAAGTTGTACCATGTAAGTAAATTGGTAAACGTAAAAATACTATAAAAAAAAAAAAAGAAAGAAAACGATAGAAAATTGAAATTATATAAACCGGACAGGAAACAGATTTTTTTCAGGATCTAATATTGATATTCAAAGTATAATAATATATTTTTTTAAATATTACGTAAATACAGTATAAAATTTTAGCTCGTAATTGAATATTTTAAAATATAAATTTTATAAATTAAAAAAAAAAATGAATAAATAATAAAAATTCTGTACAACATTCTCAAACTTTCACGATTCATTAAAAAAAATTAATAATCATATCTTGTCGCTGACGTATGATAGTTATATTGAAAGTAAAACACGAGTAATACATATTCAATCTATAAAAACCTCATACCACCACGAAATAAAAATATGAATAATTCACAAGAGACCATTCTAGTCCGAAAATCCATTAATATCCAAAACGAATTTATGCAATTAAACATAAGAACTGATAAGGAAGAGTAAACAGTTGTTTAAGATCAATGATAAAAATAGATAATACTCATTTCAAAATATTCACAAGACACCATCTATTCCCGAAATCCATGAATATTCAAAACGAACGTATTCAATTAAACAGTTGAAGTGATAAGAGAGAGTCAACAGTTGTTTGAGATCAAAGATTAAAAAAAAAAAAAGGTCGAAAATTAAAAAAAAACATAATAACTATTCATCATAAAATATTAACATTTGTTCTAATCATATAAGATTTACTTAATTGAAAATAAAATTCACAAGACATCACATATTCCGAAAATCCATGAATATTCAAAACGAACGTATGCAATTAAACAGTTTAAATGTTGATAAGAGAGTGTCAACAGTTGTTTAAGATAAGAGATGAAATAAAATAAAAGGGGTATATAAAACTTTTTTTTTTAAATGATATTAATTTCGAAATATTAATTTTTTTCTAATTATATAAGATTTAAGTAACAACACATTTTTTAATTGGTACTAATATTAATTATCATCCGAAAATTTCAGCTAATGAAAAATATTATACGATAAAAAAAAAATCCACTTGAGTTTGTAAACAAGATCCAAATTAACTGAATTACCTAACCTCCCCCACAGAATATAGAGCAGAGCAAGTCTGATGAACGTTATTTTTTATTTTTATTTTTTTTTTTTTTTCGAGATTGGATTGACAGCAATGCGAGGGATTGATATTACACTGCAACAACGGAATGCAATGAAAATATTGTACACACAATTAATACAATTAAAAATTTATGAAAGGAAATGAATAACTGTTGATTTGTTTACATTTTAGAAATATACGAAATTATTAATGAAGAAAGAGAAATAATAAAGTAATATAAATATGATTTTTTTTTTTATATAAAAGACTACAACGTAGTAATAAAAAAAAAATGAAATTCCTAAAAAATATTTTTTTAAATCTAGAAATTATCTACGATGGCAAAAAAAATAAAATAAAAAAATAAGCAGATATCCAATGCTATAAAATATATTTTGCTTATTACTATGCAAAAACATATTGCTGTGTGAGCGGTGTGGTACTGAGAGGGGGGCGTTGGAGACTCGTGGGGGCGGCGTTTGGGGCGGCGGTGCTCGCGGCGTGGCTGGAGGTCGCGGGGCACTGAGGGCTCGGCCCCAGCGGATTGGGCCCCAGGTCGGCGCAGGCCCGGGTCGATCCTCAGCCCCCGTGGACCGCCCACGCACCTCTCTCATTCATATCCCTACACTCAATGGAACGTGTACGCCTTCTTATTTACAGCACACCTCAGTCTGAATAGGTACCTGTGTGTGATGTAGTCCATGTGCGGACAAAAGAACAATAAAAGAAACTGTGTCCAAAAGCCGGAGTTAAAAGAAATTAATTACGCGTATGGTCAAATGAATGAAGGGAACTACCTTAATTCCATTTTGACTTATATTTCAATTTTACAGCGGTCGCAATTCAGTGACGGTCTGCAAATGAGATGGAGTATACTATTATTTTTGGCGTTTTCAGGTATGAGAAAAGATAGTACCCAGCAGAACGATTTCCCTGTCTTCTGTGTCAAGATAAGAAGTCTCTCCAAACATCTCCGCTTCAATCGCCTCCTTGTGGTGTAGTCGTGTCCATGTATGTCGTGTCATATTTTTAAGTAGATCAATTTTAATATTACAGCTTGTACAAAAGAGAGTTATGATACATACCTACAGGGAGGATTGTGATGCAAACCTACCATAAAACGTCTGTTATTAATCTTAAATTTTACATTGAAATATTTCTATATTTTTTTTTAATTTTAATTTAATCTATTTTTTTTTCTGAAACAATCATTTGTGTTGTTTATACCAGAGTGTCTGGAAGTACTGATTTCTAAAATTCCCGTTTTTTTTCTCACCCCCACCGAGAGAAAAAAAGTTTACTCAAGAATTAATAAAATTTGAAGTGACACAAAATACCAATTAAAATAGTGGCGGTATAATGTTATGAAAATGTAAATAAATTAATCAAATTTCTTCGGCCCCTTTATATCAAGAGTCGACTTATATTTATTTATTACTAGCTAGGGTGCCCGGCTTCGCTCCGGTAGTTGTGTGGTAGTTTTAATAACAGAAAAACTTTAAAATTAAAGGAAATATAGAACAAAATTAGCACTTTCTTGAAACTTTTAACATGGTATCAATATTAAGATTCAAGAGAGAGCAGGCGGACTGCAGAGTCCGCCCGAATAAGGAACCATATATAGTTTATAGGGAATGAACAATTAATTTTGCTCCAACTTTGTCGAGTAATGCATATGTTTTGATGGTTTCTATGATTCTGAATCCTATAAGCCCATTCCAAGCAGTCAGCAGATAATAAGTAATAACTTAAAGATCTATTGATTAAAAAAATCTTTTAGTTAAAAAAACTATATTTCGAGTACAACTTAAGAGCCGACTATTGCGATGGTCCTATCAGATCCAGAAGTCTAGAAACTACCGAAGATTCATAAAAACTTTTTTTTTAAGACCTTTCTTCCAGTTCAACCTCCCTTCAGATATCCCCCCTCCCCGTAATTTGGCAGAACTCTGCACCTACTATTACAAAGTGAAAACCAAAATATCATGAGGGCACAATTTTTTCATCATATTTCTTTTTATCCTGAACTATGAGGGGTGATAAAATCTTTTTGAAAAAATGCTGTAATTGGAGTTAGTCGTTTTGTCAATTGGAATGCTCATCATTCATAGTAATAAAACCATTTTTCATAATTACATACAATAAGAACACTTCAAACTTTTTATTTTCGATTTATAACCAGTCAATTTAGCTCTTCTTTTTTTTTTTTTATGTCTGTTTTTATTCGCTCACTGTACTACTAAAAAATGTTCACTCATATTTTATTTTGAAAGAAAAGGTGAAACTAATTTTTTTCGCTTGATTTTTTAGTAATTTAAAAAGATCAGCTGAAAAATATCTAACCTTTACAAAAAATATCTAACCTTTACAAACTGAACGGAATGAATAAACAATAAACATTGAGTGAAACACACCCTAGCGCTTCCTGGTAGTCTGAAGCTCGAACTAAATTTTTCATTCATAAACTCGTATGTCATTCTCAGGTAGGCTAATTACATGGTGCGAGAGGCTTAAAATTCCAGTCCTTTTCTCTTCAATTTTACCCCCTTAAGAGAAAAACGGAAACCTTCTTCTCTGTTAGAGGTTATATAGGAACACCTTGACATTACTTTCTTAAACGTGCGTTGAGTCGTTTTTGAGCCTTATCGGCACGCACATTGTACATTTTGCTTTATAATATATATTGATTTATTCTGACAAGAAGAAACTGCAATTGATTATATATTTTTTGTCTTTAACAGACTGGGTTTTAAAAAATGGCGATGCGATGATCAATCAAAAACTAAACCAATTACAAAGAGTTTTCATAGCTTAAATAAAAAAATGTTAATTTAAGAAATACGCTTCATTACAAGAAAGCAAAACGGTGTGAATGTGAAAACCAAAATAATAATTTCCTTGCTACTAAGAAATTTTACCAAGTGTGAATTGAACCAACTGTTTGTTACTGAGTTTCTTATGCACTATTTTTGTATTTATAATTTTTAATACGATTAAAGACTTGGAAAGTGGAATTGAATGATAAATCTCTGTTGAAAACTATGCTCTGCTGAAAGTACTACCAGGACCTACAACGCAACGATCGTGAAAATCTGAATAAACCAGGAGGTTGCGGTTGTTAATTTACAGGCCAGCCGCCGGCCGCGGCAATGGTTTTTGCAGGATAAACTGGGCAAAAACCATCAGAGTCCATTTCCACCTTCAACAAGCCAAGAGAGAAATGAGGTCCACTGAGGCTTTGGTCGTCCGATATCGAAAAATTGCCTTGACTGGAACACCTTCATTCGACCTCGTATCTTTTTTGAATTGTTGATTGAGCAACAAAAACTGTCGAATATATGTTGTAAAGATTCAATTATAAAGGCCGGTTAAGTTTTTAGAACAAAGCTTGGATCCAAAAGTTTCGATAATTATCCGCTTGGGGCGATTACAATGGAAAAAAGCTGGTGCGATACGCGCAACACACAACTTTCACTTACCAACTTATTTAGATTAGAAGTTGACGTGTTTTGATAAATAGGTAAACGTCATTCCTCAAATTCGCACTTTTTTTCACATTCATATGCTTATTTTGGTTTGTATTTGCTCAAAAGTACAAACAAATTTTTTTTTAAAATTATGACAATTCGTATAGGTAAGCATAACACTCCATCACGCCTGATTTTATAATTCTTTATTTTGTTGATGAGAACTTCATTTACGAGTCGTTACCATGGAAACAAAAAAATTCCATTATGCTGCAAAACACGTCGACAACTCTATAGGGCTCTATGAATAGTCAAAAATGTTAGACCATTCTTGCATGAAAATAAAAAGGATGCATTATCAGCCGCATAAAAAAATTCTATATTAGTATCTACCTTGCATTAAATTTCACGTGACCCAAACCTATACCCAGATAGAACTAATTACGTTCGATTCTTGAGAAACGAAGATTCCAGTTTAAACAATCTAATATATATCAGTAATTATATTACAAACTTATTATGATTAAGGAATCCAAAATTTAAAGTTTTTCTAGATATCATAATAGAAAGATTACTGGAGAGGTAACATAAAACGAACGGAAAAGTTCATAATCCCAATTGAAGAATAAATAATTAAGAAGTTAGCTTTTGATTAAGAAAAATAAATAGAAGCAGATATCACACAGTGATATCTAAACACGCTAAAAATTTCGTTGGCTGGGATAATAATTTCATTGGTTCCATAAATAATGAAAACTAACTAATCAGAAGAGAATCAATATTTGACCAGTATAGATACTGCAGTAGAAGCAATTGAATTTATAATCGTTTCATAGTTATATTTGTTCTGAAATACTGCAAGCTGTGTACACGTTGTTCTAGGAGAACTGCACAAATTAGTAGTTTATGAATAAACAATAGGATGACAAAAGTGTCTTCATGTTTGTTTGAGCCATTAGACTGTGAGATTGTTGGGATTTTATTTGCATAAGTGACGGGGCAAAAATGTGAACAGATAGTAGTTATATTCTATTTACACGATATCATATTAGTAGAAATACATAAGTTTTTAAATAAAAATTTTCAAGGGATTTCAAATACCATTTTCTTTATTTGGTTGATGTTATACATCAGTCTTTGGTTAAAGTTAATTCAATTCGGCATCTGAGGGAATTAAATATTTAAGTTTTTATCTGGACAATACTGAATTAACAAACTAACATCGGGCTTAAACGAAAAAAAGTAAATAGACGAAATGGATTTTTATCTCGGTTACCTGACAGAAGATCAAAATTATCTTTAACCAACAAATTAAATTTGTATAAAGTTCTTTTAAAATCTATATGGACTTATGGTATTGAACTGTGTCCATTCAATGAAGGGACCATTTTAATAAATACTGACTTAAAAATCCTACAACCTGCAGTAACAGCTGCAAGTAGAAGAGTAAGTAAAAGTAGGTAAGGTAGTAAAAGTAGGGGAGGGTGGGGCACAATTAAACGGTCGGTGCACTGGACGAACCAAAAGTTCTAGTGCAACCAAATTCAGGCAGCGACCGGTAAGGGCGACTCCAAACAAAGTCAGCTTATTGTTCGACTTGTTGCATGACAGACTCCACATGCTGACGTGCGGTTTTGTGTGGCAAAACCAAATATTTTCGTCGAACGGATTTTCGTCTCTAGGTAAGAGCAATTATTTTATTCAATCTGCACTTACAACATTTGATTATGCATGTTTATCTTAAGATTTTGCCGAACTTTGGCTTTCCTTTCTCTTCACGTTCATCGTAGGAAGTAAAATACATCAAAATGGCTGGTGGGGGGTTCCTTAAAACAGGGGCGATAAAATATTTCATGGAGCCCCATCGTGCACCATGTGTTTTTCATTGTGCAATAAGCAGTCGGTTTTTTTTTTCATTTTCTTACAAAATGGTGCGAAATCGAGAACGGAATACCAAAACACTCTATTAATTTATGACAACTTTCCTCTCTGACAACCAAGTCAAACTTTCCTCTCTCCTTAAGAATTTTGTGACTATCCTAAAGCAATAATAATTTTAATTCATTGTGCGCCTTGCCCGGGGTTTAAAAAATAATTTTTTTGGAAAATGGCTTCTCGCGGTCACACATGATGCATGAAATAATGTTTAAAGCATTTCTTACATAGATCCTAAGGTAACAGAAAAAATATAAAATTGAAAATGAAGTCTCAAGTGGGGTGCTAAGGGTAAAGAAACTTTAATGTTTCATAGTGCCCCACCCTCCCCTATTTAAATCCTCCAATTATAAATAAGTTTCATAGAACATAATGATTATCCAAAAAATTAAATTAATTTTTTTTAAAAGAGTTTTTTTTTCGAAGCCTCTAAGCCTTGTTTGAATACTAATATATATTTTTTAATCTAATATACTTGATATATGTATCACTAAACCGTTTTCAAGTTCACTAAATCTTTTATCATACCGTTTCTTAGAATTATAGGCATGGCAGTAAAGTGGGATATGGACGATAAGTCTCCTAGCAAAAGCTCGATGAAATATTCTCCTAAGGCAGGCGAGGCAAGGCGAGCTTATTCAACTTAATCGAAAGCAAATTACTAACCAATTGTTGGTATAATTTATTGCTAACCATACATTACGGCTTCTTTTATAGCCTCTATAAATATATTGGATCATCATCTTGACTACATCTATAGCGAGCCGAAAATGGATTTCCCCTGATGGGCTGCCGGGATTCAACTTCGGACTAACTTGGAACTAAATTCAATATAACTTAGCTGAAAGCTGATTGGGCTGTAAGTCGAACACAATTATCAAAGAGCGACTTACATTCATAATGAAATTCAAAGTGAGCAGCTCTCAAATCTGCAAGTACGAGGGGTGATCAAAAAGTTCCAGGACTGTTGAGATTGCGCGGCAATGGAGTGTCATAGAGCAGTGCGGTTGGCAGCATTGTTTAGCGTGACTCTTCCTGAGCTCAGCTGTTTATTCAGTTTGTTGATAACCTTCTTCATTGCAAAGTTACTGCTGTTTTCGTAAAAAAAATTTTTTGTGTTCGGCGATTTTGTGAAATGAATGTAAAGGAAGAGCAACGCGTTTGCGTAAAGTTTTGTGTGAAGTTAGGTAAAATGTTTACTGAAACTTTTCTAATGTTGCAAGTGGCTTTCGGTGATGAATGTCTGAGTCGGTCAAGGTGTCATGAGTGGTACAAAAGGTTCAAGGAAGGCCGGACATCGTGTGAAGATGATTCTCGTTCAGGGCGCCCATCAACTTCGACTGACGACGATCATGTTGCAAGATTGAACAGTCTCGTGCGTTCTAATCGTCGACTAACCATTCGTGAGATGGCTGAAGAATTGAACAGTTCATTTGGAGTTGTGGCGGAGCGGTGAGTGGGTGCTACATCATGACAATGCGCCTGTTCATTCCGCACTGTTCATTCGCGACTACTGCACCAAAAATGGAATGACGGTCATTCCCCAGCCTCCATATTCACCTGACCTTGCCCCTGCAGACTTTTTCTTGTTTCCAAAACTTAAGAGACCCATGAAGGGAAAGAGATTTGAGTCCGTAGATGACATTAAAAAAAAATCGCTGGAGCAGCTACACACCATTTCACAAGATGATTTCTCAAAGTCTTTCACACAGTGGAAACATCGTTGGGAAAAATGTATAGCTTCCCAAGGAGAGTACTTTGAAGGGGACGACGTCCAATAGCCTGTAGATTTTTTAAATAAATTAATAAAAAATCAGTCCTGGAACTTTTTGATCACCCCTCGTATTGTTTTAAACAATGAAACATACTGGCATAGTGTGTAAGTTATAAAATTTTATAAATATATATAGTTTTCGAACATTAATGAGTCAAGAAGTTCTAGACCTATTCTTATGATTTTCAATTTATCGGATATTTCTCTATGCTCTGAATAGAATTCTTTGAATAACAGAACACGTAAGAACGGACGGACCCATTTGGATCATTTTTATTTTTAAACTATACGTAATAATTCGAATTAGGTTCATGCAGAAAAAATATTAGAAAAGTTTCCCGGATGGTATATATCTGCCATATTACAGGATATAAGGCAATCACCCTGCAGCATTATTTGCCCGTAACTCCAAAACGATTTTATGATATTTATTATTATTATTATAATTTTTTATTTGTAAATTATTTCGAAAAGAATTCAAAGTTTTTTTTTAAATATATTTCCCAATAAGAAAAAAAATTATCATAAAAAATTGAACCATTAATAACCAAGCTACAGTTGTTTTTTCTACACATTCCCTACATCTATACACATATATATACAACAGATACGTTTGTTTAATTTATCTATTTTTTTTTTTTTTTGTTATTTGCACGCAGTTGAGAGGGTACGAATTTCGACGGGTCAGCTAGTTATTTATTTAAAAAAAAATAAATGTATTATTTTTGTTTTGTTTTAATGAAATACATTAGAAAATCATAATCGCTGTTTCTTTAAATGACTAAACGCAGCTTCCGAAGAAATTTGACAATTAATTATCAAAGTAATCCACGACTAATTTCGAGTTCAATTGTGTGTATCATGCGAAGGGTAAATAGATAATCGTTGCGCTTTGCACAAAACCAAAAAAAAAAGACAATAGGCCGGTGTTGATAACTTCAGAATCGAAGAATGCGAAAGGTGTCCCGAAAGAATAAAAACATAAGCATAATTTTGGAACTTCAGTGATGTGCAATCCCGATCATTTGATTCAATACGATTATTTTCGGATGTATAGAGTTGTTCGGGTAATTTGAGTTAGTCTAGTAAATCAAGTTTACTAAAATTATCCAAGTTTCACACGAAGTAAATAAACTATATCTTTTATAATTCTAAACCCTCTTCCCAAAAAGGAAGACATGCGTCAACACCTTCGGGGAGAGACCTCAAACCTCCTGAAGCGAACAACTGTTTCTAGAAAAGACAAGTCAAGAGAAATTCCACGCCTAACTCGTACCTTGTTACCTTCATCTCAAACTGTGGTTTAGCTGTCTGTAGTATCTGAGCACTGTCAACGGAACTTTTAACTGTTAAACAACAAGACAATTCGAGTCAACCGGATAGTAAGAACTTGACTTTGAAACATCAGTGAAATTTCTTCAAACGAGAACTTTTTTAACAAGAACCGAAAATTTGAATCACTAACGAGTTCTTGTCATAGCGATACGGCTCTATAGCTAAACTATATTAGTAATTATTAATATTTTCCGAAATGTATATGCTTTTATCCTGCATCAAGAATAATTCTTATGAACCTATAATTGTAACTAATTGTTAATCCAAATGTATCTTAATTCTTGTTTTATAATATGCATTAGGCAATTCTTTATAGATGTGATGTATTCTTAGTAAGGTAGTATTAATGTTTTGGATGTTCTGTGTTCATTTTAGAACATACACCATCCAAAATATTAATACGTTAGGAACAAAGATATAAATAAAATCTATATTTCAGGACTTAAAAAAAAAACAATTAAAAAAAATAGAAAAAAGGAAGAGATAATAGGCATTTTCTTAACACATATTACAGTATAGTTGACTAGGAATTTTAATAAATAGGTAGATGTTTTAATGAGAAAGTCATCCAGAAATCCATTAGATTATCTTTAAAACTAAACAGAATTAAAATTTTCTTCCATCAAGATTAACAAAAAGAAAAGTTTTTGAAATGTTGAGCAGCAAAGGCTCCGTTATCTAGCAACGTCCTTATCAAGTAGCGATTGCGGGGCAACGAAGTTCCGGATATTAGTTGCTCAAACGGAAATAACGGTGGGATTGAATCAGCATCATAATTTATTCAGACCTGTTTCATTCTTCTCTTCAGTATAATAAGCAATTGAATAAATATATTATACGCCCTAAATAAAAAATAAATATACAAGTAAAGTAGTTTAAATATATAATGGTAATTATCCTAGATCTTTTTAATATTCATTAAATAGAAATACTCCCAAGACATCACTGCGACGTAGCGGGAAGAATCGATTTGCAGATTCGGGATACTTCCAAGTAATCGGATTTAGGAAGGCGTTAACATAAATTTTAAACAGGCCGTGGTTGCAGTGTTAGAGCGTCACTTTAGATGTCTCAGTTTGAATCAGGCATTACCAGGTTATGCCCTAAGAATAAATCTCTGCGTTCCTACTCTATAAGAATTCGCTGGTGACTTGTAAGATAATACTTTTTCGTCCTAAAGTTGAAGTAAATACGGACTTTAAGCCCATACACAAACATTTAAAAAAAAAAATCAATAAAAAAAAATAGTACAAATCTGTGCATTTGCAACTAAAAAAAATAAAATCTGATCCAAACATGTGAGAAATATGCACTCTCTGTTAACAAACGATGAATTTTACTGATCGTTGGTGATAGAAGATTCATACACCATAGCCATGTTAGCATTAACGTACTATCTAAAATTGTTTCCCATTAGGAACATATTTAAAATAAAACAATAAGAGTACTAGTAAGGCGCCGGCATTTTTAAGTAACAAACAGCTTTATCGTTGAACATTCTGAACTTATACATTTGATTAATCGGGTATATATATTCAAGTAATTGAGTGGTGAGATATCAACATCCTCCTTATGTTTTATATATTTATTAAAAAACAAATCAAATCTTTACCTTTTTTCAACCATAAGAAATCAGTATGTGCTTTTCCCTTATAACTGTTGGTAATATAAGTTTTATTATAAAAATATAAAATAATGACCTATTATAATTAATAATGGAAAACTTACTACAAAAAAGAAATGAATGAAAGATAGGTGACAAAAATAAGAGATAAAATGTTATAAAAATGAAAAACCCAGAAGATGGAAGTAAATCCGAAACAAAGGTTGAAAAAGGTAAAGATTTGACTTGTTTTTTTAATATACAAATAAAAAATAATGAGGATTTGATATCTTAATAATATAATTATTTTAATATAAAATTGTTGATCTTCCTAAAAATAACTTAAAATATATATCTATATATATACATATACCTACATATAGTAAAATTATATAAAATGATTCTAAAAAATAATTGAAGACCAACCAGCATAAATAAAAAAAATATTAAATGTAATCGGGTAGATAAAATAATCTTTAACGGTTCCAATCAGTTACTTGATTATGGTTTATGTCCGGATTTAGTCATAAACAAGGACTATAAATTTAATATTTTTCCATTAAAACTGACTTTTGTATGACCAAACGAAATCCCTATCATAAATAAAATACAAAAATGCTGTTGGCAGTTATATAGAACAAATAGGGAGGACTTTTAAGATCGTAATAAAATAAGTATCGATAATTTTTTTTTTCTCATTTAGCCCTGATGAGGACCTGAAATTGGGGTCGAAACGACAGCAAAATTAAATATACAGTTCATATGAGTGTTGTTTATTTTAACCACAACCACTCCCACTTCATTACATCTACGGTCAACTGCCTTCCAACATCTTAAAATAAGTATCAGTTTTCTTTCGTAACCTATTACTAAAGTTTAAAGTGTAGAAATTTCTGATTATTTTTCTACAGATATGCTCAGTAAGAAAATGTCCTTTAATTTAAGAAAAGAACTTTTAAATTCTTGAAAACTAGGTTGGTATTGCTATAAACAGTATGAAAATGAAATCAATTAACAGAAATCAAGACGTTAATGTTTTACAAAAAAAAACTTTTATCCAGCAAAATAAAAAAGAATACGGTAAAATCGAATCAATGATTAAACTTTCGTTACTTTCTGATAGACAGATTTTTTTTTTTTTAATTTCCAAACGGGAAGAAAGACGGGAGAATAGAATAGAGCATGATGATGGGTGTTACGGAGATAGCTGTTTCAGTGAGTCATTCTGTTTGAATATGGGAAAGGAAATTTCAGTATTTGTAAAATCTTGTTGTTGTTTTTTTCTAATTAAATTTAATGTACGCGCTGGAAGTAGCATAACTAGCAACTAGGTCGATGAATAGGACTTTTTTTTTTTTTTATTAATGAGATTGATTGTAGAGATTGGAAGGATCATTCAAAAAAGTACTTAAGAAGTGTGGAAATTTTTATGTGATTCTGATGTAAGGAATGAAAGGCTAAGTACTCCATGTCTCTCCATGATAAGAATTGAAAAGAAGTAGGACACAGAAAGGAAGGAAGAGGGAAATAGAGAAGGGGGTGGGAGAAGGCTTTAAGGTATCCATGAATTATTCATTTTGGCGATGATGATGACGGGGTGCTCACCAATGGTACGTCATCGCTCAATCATCTGTACCTGACCCGCAAAGCCCCACATCCAACTCCGACCTTGTCCAAAGGTATCCAGCCTTTGAAAGAAAACACCAGGTCGGATATTTTTTGATCATAACTAAGACTTCATTGAATTAAAAAACATAGTAACATACTAATTTAAACTCATAATAAACTTCTTTAAACTGGTTACTTATAAAGTTTGATCTTCAATTTGCATAAATTTAACTTCTTTAGAACACACAAGCAACGTTTTAGTTTTATAACGCATGCCACAAACAAAACTAAGGTACTCCATATTCAGGCTAAGCTGAACTTCATCTTTTCCTAGGCAACCTTATATTGATAAATAATTGTGGGGTACTTACATAATTATACACTTATATACTTATGTGTGACTGTCAAATAAATTGGTTAATTTTGTGAAAATAGATGGTTTCGATTTAATATGTGTTCATGGTCCCTCCTCTGACTTTTTGATTTATCCAATTTACATAAATTGTAACTTTTGGCAGAATATTTTTGTGAAGTTGGAAACTTTTTATCTAATCATAATATGTTAGGGAGATCATTGTTCACTTTTTGGCCGTGTCTCTGAGTTTCGTTTGCGCTACCTGAGAGTACGTTCCCTGACTGAGTAATCTCTCCGTAATTTGCTAAACTCCAATAGTTACAGAGGCCTGATATCTATGGCTCGTTCTGCATGGCTCTATAGGTTTAACTTAGTGCAGGAGTTTAATTACTGAAGGTATGCATTATTTTCATAGCAAGTATTCCATTATTATGTTGAACTTTAATTATTGATGAAATTTTTTTTTATTTCTTTTCAACTTCATACCACCTATTACTATAACACTATTCTTTTCTTTTATACATTATTTTCTGTAATATTTAAAAGAAAATATTAATTTTTTTTTTTGCATAGGCATTTTTTCTGTTGTAAATACTCTGTACTATTATTTTTTATAAGTAGTGAAATTAATTTTACAATTAAGTTTTCAACTTTTTCTTTCTTTTTTTCTCAGGAAATTAATTTTGCAATTGAGGTTCTATTTTTATTTTATTTTATTTCTCTCTTGCTATGTCAACACCACTCCGGCTGACGGGTACGTCCCAAGCCGTAAACGCTTTAGATGGATTTTTGTATTTTCTTTTTTTATTTCTAATAAAGCATTATTATTATTATTATTATTATTATTACTTATGTGTGGTACCTACATAATTAGTGGTCCCTACTGTATTCTCGATGAAAACCTGATATCTTCTAGAACTATCTTCTCCATCAGAAATGAATATTTATGGGTTACATAAAAAATAATTAATTAAAATTAACTCTATATTTAGAACATAATTATAAGGTAATGTTTGTGGAAATCATTAAAGTAATTAGGGACTAAGCCATTTGAAAAGCTTTTCATTATTCCATCCATTTTGAAACACAGCTCCAGTAAAGCTCAACTTCTAATCAGCTTAAATCATCAGGCCTTTCATCATTGCTATTGCCAGAACGGTGCTCTTTGTTTTAGCAATAGGTAAATCTGCCCATAGAGGCCCAAAATAGAAAACATAATGTCCGGAAGGGTAAGTAAATAATTTATATAAAGGATGGCTTACACGACTGGATAGTTCCAACCCAACTTATACATTGTCCTGAAGGTAGATCATTTATAAAATGTTTTCATAACAAAGAATTGTGGAAATGGATGGCCTTCTTTAGAAAAGCCATCCAGTAACATTTTAGTACTCGTACTAATAGAATAAAATTAACCGCTACTACATACCTAAGTGATTTGATGTAATATACATTAAAAAAAAAAAAAAAAAAAAAAAAAAAAAATCGTCAGTGCTTTAAAACAGGCCATTATTTTAACTTCATTAATTGATTTCCTTCTGGATTGCAAAGTAAAAAAAAAATGAAATATTACAACAAATATATATATATAAATAAAGATGGTATTCTGTTTGTTTGTTCTTAATAGAAATCCATACCGTTTGTCCTAAATTCTCCAAATTTCACTCAGTAGTTCTTTCATACCAGGTGCGAACACCTGTCCATATTAAAATTCCATAACTTCAGCCAATCTCTAGGTATATTCTTCTTTTCTCTTTGCTATCTAATTATTTATAAAATATTTTGTTGTATTTTTCGTTTATAGTATTGTTCACGTTTAATAGAAAAATGAAATTCCCCGGGTGAAACCGGAATTTAGAGCATATTTTTTTAAAGAAAAATCAGAACAATGTTCAAAACGCTATATATCTGTAACGAATCATCCGATTTCAATCATTTTACAGAAAAAACATAGCAACAAACTAGTGAAAAGATTATCCGTTTTAAGTCATTCTTCAATATAGTTTTATATTCGTATAATATTTCTTTTCGATCGAATTGTCGGGGAATATAAATATATATATAGGTTTGAGTGGGAGAGCATTACGAAGTTTCATCGAAATCGTAATAGCCGTTTATTTAGGCACGGCAGTTCATAAAAACGTTTATAAAAAATTGAGGTTTTTCGGTCGTCATTTTAAAACTATGGTGAATGAAATGTTGATGCCACCAAAGTCATTACCCTAATCTACACTCACAATTTCGTCTCTTACTATATCCGGTGAAGGTGGAGCGTAAAAATCCATTAAAATTGCAAAAAACGGGAAAGCGCTAATAAAATGACAGAAAGTACCCGAAAGATTTTCAGATCGTATGACCTATATAGGGCCGATATGTAGCGGAAAGATAAAAATTTATATATATACACACATATATTGCAACACTAATATGGGTTTACATAATTTTTATTGGCGTAAAATGACAGCAATATCGAACAAACAATGGGAACGTAGAATATCAACTTGACAAAACAGTTAAATTTAACAGTGACTGGGAAATAATGGTAAACTTCACTGATCAAGACTAGACTGATTCACTCTTAACTTGCTCATATATAAATCGTAGCTCATAGAATATTTTAAATGTACCTGGAACCGTTTAGGATGTTCCATAACATATAGGTAACCACGTGTTAATAATTGTAATCATTTCAGACGGTTATAGAGATTTTATAAAGCTACAGAAATAATAAAGTATATTTCGGGAAAACACGACTAAAAATCATAAAGAAAAAAACAACAGAATTTTCAAATTACATTTGGTTTGGGTCTCACTACTATACTCTTATGACCTGTAGGTTTAAAGCAATATAAAATAATAAGCAAATTAATGAATGAGTTGGTGGGTAATACAAGTTTTTTTTTTAGTTTTATTTCATATTTGACAATTACACACCAAGTTTAAAGAAGTGAATTATATTGATGTTTGAAGATGGGAAGATAGCCCGAATCGTTAGATGAAATAAAGAAAGTTTATTCAAATAATGGATTACATTGCATCAAACCTCCAATTTATAAGAACAACAGAATTGTTTATTACTGAATGAAAGTAATAAAAAGAATGGATATTATCACCAAATAGATTATTAACACACAATCGACTATTTGAAAACAGAAAGGTCGATTTATGGGAAGTGAGCTTAAATTGTTACATAAATGTCAGCACAAGTATTTTATATAATACAAACGCAAGATGCCTCTTTATTGTAAGGGCAACGTACAACATTAAAGTTGTAAAGGTCAATCGTACAACGAGGTTTTTCAAAGCATCATCCCGAACTTCAAACTACAACCCTCCAATAAAAACCTTTTAAGGTAGCGAAGGTAAAAAGATTTTTTAAAAGGTTCGTTGGAAAACAAAAATGATATTAATCTACGTGCGACAAATATTCAAAACAAGAGTTCATAGGATGTAGAACTTGTCTATCAGACTTCCTTCTATTCCTGGAATCCCAAGGATGGGATCAGAAACCGCAAAACTTGACTTGACGGCCAGACGTGACTCGAGTTCAGTTTCGGTTCAGCATGAAATCGGTAGCAGGAGTCATCACTGAAGCGACAGCGAAACAATGTCGTATCTTTAACTAATGCATTTTTAATATTTTAATATTATTCAAATGTTGTACTTATTATATTTAAGTAAGATTATAAATATAAAATAAAGAAGTATTAGTTAAAAGTTGAAGTCAAAACTATTTATAAATTAACCTAAATGTTCCATATGTCGTCGATTTAGCCCGATCCAGAAACCAGTCCTTTCATAGTAAACTCCAGACCCATCAAAACCCACTCGTATCCACCCTCGCTTCCTCCTCTATTCCAGATAATCCTCCAAGGCGTCTAAAAAGAAGATGGCTACGAGATCTTTCAAGTTAGACACTAGTTGAGTGCTATCAGTTGATAGTTCCTCTACATGCTTATTCAAGACATTGTTATCATTTTGTTTCTTTTTTTGCACATTTACTTAATGTATTATATGTAAATACAGTTGTCAATGTCAATAAATATATGTATATAACAAAAAAAAGATTTTTATAAATGGAAAAAACTGTTTCTTTCGAGTCGAAATTTTCGAACTAGCTGTGCCCTTGGGGATAATTAGATAGAAAACGATTCTTTATCGTCCCTTACGATTTTAAATGTTAATGTTGAAATTTAAACGGAAAACAAGATTAACCCGTTGCACTCGAACGGCGCCCGAGAAGCGCCATTACTATTTATGATAATTTTTAAATTATTTTATTAGAAGATAAAAGATTCGACCACGGCCGGGAATCGAACCCAGGTCCTCCGCAAATACGTTGCGGCGCTCTTACCACTGAGCTAACCGTGGGGCCGTCCCAGACGTGATCGAATCTTTTACTTCTGCGATCCCTCCCACTAGGTCTAATAAAATAATTTAAAAATTATAAATTAAAATATTCAACTAAAGACCATAAATAAATACATTATTTATGATAATATTTTACCTAATGCACACGTTGTACATTTTACTTTCACTTACCTATATATGAAATATATAGTAAGTGGAAGTATTGCGATCGTGAAAAATTTCGACTTCCGGTTTTCAACGGAAATACACGTTTTGGGACCCCCTGAGTCGAAATGACCAAGTCCCGCGAAATGGTCTGTGTGTGTGTGTGTGTGTGTGAACAGACTAGCTCAAAAACTATAAGCCGTGGGAACCTGAAATTGGGTATTTAGTGTAGGTGTATGCCCGCGATGTTACAGCAAAAATTTTATCAAAATTGCTCAAAGGGAGGGGGTACTTTATTTTATAACTTTTTACGTTTTTTTCGATTTTCTCAAAAACGGCTCTAACGATTTTGATTAAACTGAGTATTTGATCTATTTATTTGCACGAGATATGACTGTAAAAATTTTATCAAAATTGATTAACCGGAGGGGGGACTTTACTTAATAAATTTTGTATCATTTTCACGTGTTTTTTTTATTTACTCAAACACGGCTTTAACGATTTTGATCAAACTGGGTATTTGATGTATGTATATGCCCGAGATACGACTGTAAAAATTTCATCAAAATTGATCAACCGGAGGGGGGGACTTTACTTAAAAATTTTATATAATTTTCACGTGTTTTTTTTTATTTACTCAAAAACGGCATTAAAGAATTTGATCAAACTGGATATTTGATGTAGTTTTTTTATTTGATTTAGTGTATGTATATGCCCGCGATGTGACAGCAAAAATTTCATCAAAATTGCTCAAAGGGAGGGGGGAGTTTATTTAATAAATGTTTATGTTTTTTTTTATTTACTCAACTACGGCTTTAACGATTTTGATCAAACTGGGTATTTGATGTATTTATATGCCAAAGATGTGATGCTCAACATTTCATCAAAATTAGTCAAACGAAGGGGGCACTTTATTTCATAACTCTTTTACAAATTTTTACCTTTTTTTCGATTATCTCAAAAACAGCTTTAACGATTTTCATCAAATTCGTCGTGTTTAATGACAATTAGGTGTTCTTTAATATCAGGTAAGCTTTATTATTAGTAAAATGTTCTGAGGGGGCTTAAATGAGGAAGGTGTCTTTTTTTTTCTTCGTATGAAGTACCTTTGTATTTGTTTATATGGAGAAATCATCTGTCTCTCGTTTCGCCTAAAAGTAAGAAATGGCTAAATATGAGATATGATAAAAATCAAGTAAACATATAGAGGAGAAAAAAAGAAAAATATTAGTCAACTCATAAAACACGTTGAGCCCACTCATGCAGAGTACGCCTTTAATGATAGACCATTGTTCATAATTAAAGCCAATCTGGTTATTTAATGGCAATTATTTGTTTCATGGTAAATGAAGTTTTCAACAACTACATAGAGAATTATAAAATCAGACGACTTGGAGTATTATGCTTGCCGAATTACCACAAGCTTTTATTTAATAATGAAAAAACTAGTGTTTTTTGTAGAGCAAACAAAAAGAAAAAATAAGAAATGAATGTGGAAAAATGTGTCTTTGAGAAGTGGCAATTAACAAAACACACCAATTTCTAATTTAAGTAAGTTGGTAAGTGAAAGTTGTGTGTTGCGCGCACGCACCAGATTTTTTTTACTAGGTTTGAGATTACTCCGGTATATATCAGATGGTGAACACTTAGATCCTTCAGGGCAGAAAATAAATTTTGAAATTAATATGTATAAAATAAAATAAAATATTTTTTGACATTAATATAAAATTATAAAAAAAAAATATAAAATTAATTTTTTTTTTGTAACTATGCATTCTTTAGGGTTTACAAATACATATAACCCAAATATCATTACAATTCCTTACTTTGTTCTAAAATTTTACCGTATAATATTACGTTTTCAGGGTGTACGTTTTTGCGAATAAGTTGCGTCGATTTGCCGGTAGGTAACGTCCGAACGGTGCCGAGTGCAAAGGGTTAAAATTCCATTCTAAATACGGATATTTGTTTCATCCGGATTTATTTCTATTGAATTAATTTATAATATTATATCTACCGCGGAAAGTAAAAGATATAAATCATAATTTGTTATGTTCGCTTGTACATCTTTTATATGCTCAAAGCTTAGTTTAAAAAAAAACTGATTCGAATTGCTAGTACTTTTGGTTCAAATAATGAAATCAATAATGAAACTTATTAATTCTAGTCTTATTTCTTACATGGGATAGGCTTGCCGTGTGAATATGGATTAAGAAAAAAATTTGTTGATCATTCATTTTTGATGAAAATATTTAAAAATAGATTGCCAGGTACAATCACTAATAAATAAATTGACATATATATGAGAAAAGTTAATATTTGTTTTATTAAAGAAAAGAAATAAGTGTTGTCTTATAGAAGATCCGGCACTAAAAATCTCATTTCCTCGAAAATGTCTATTAGAATCTGATAAAAATAGGGTACTGAATAATTGTTTACATAGAAACAACTACATACCCGTAGTCCGTGAACTATTCCAAATAAGATACTAGGAAAGGTCACTTCGGAAAAACTGACTTCACGACCTCTTTCCAGTAATGAGATTTCGAACCATTGGACCAAATACAGTAACACGGTCGAAAGAAGTCTGACCCCTGGCAACTTTCCACGTCCCCGACTACCTTACCAAGCCGAATCAAAAACTATCCGTTTGCTTTTAAACCGACTCGCGGTCGGTTTTATATTACTAAGGTAAAAATCTGGTGCGATGCGCGCAACACACACTTTCACTTATCAACTTACTTTGATTAGAAATAGACGTGTTTTGTTAAATGCCATTTCTCAAAGTAACACATTTTTCCACATTCATTTACTTATTTTTGTTTGCATTTGCTCTTAAAAGTACACAATTTTGTTATTATTAAATAAAAGTTTTTACTTGTGATAATTCGGCAATGCAAGATTATACTCCAAGTCGTCTGATTTTATAATTCTCTATGTAGTTGTTGAAAAGTTCATTAGTTACCATGTAACTAATAATTTCCATTGAATGAACAGAATATCTTTAATTACAAACAATCGTCTGTCATTGAAGGCGTACTGCGCATGCATGTGCTCAACGTGTTTTATGAGTTTACAGTTGTTTTTTTTCTCCTCTATGTTTACTTGATTTTTTTCATGATATGTTTCTTATTTCGCCATTTCTTATTTTTAAGCGAAACGAAAGACAGGTAATTTCTCCATACAAACAAAAACAAAGGTACTTTATAGAAAAACAAAAAAATCCCCTTCTCAGAACACTTTAATAATGATAAAGCTTACCTGATATTAAAGAATACTTGATTCTGATTAAACATGACGAGTTTAATCAAAATCATTAAAGCTATTTTTGAGAAAATCGAAAAAAAAAAACGTAAAATTAAGAAAACATTTATGAAATAAACCCCTCCGTTTGGTCAATTTTAATGAAATATTTGGTGTCACTTCGCGGGCATATAGATGAATCAAATACACAATTTCACGTTCGTACGGTTTATAGTTTTTGAGCTAGTCTGTTCACACACGTTCATCCAGACCAAATCGCGGGACTTGGTTATTTGGACTCAGGGGACCCGAAAACGTGTATTTCCGTTTAAAACCGGAAGTCGAAATTTTTCACGATCGCAATACTTTTCCTTACTATATATATCATACATAGGTAAGTGAAAGTAAAAATATACACCAACATCAAATACTCCGTGAACTCTTAAATCCCATCCCTTTTTCTCGAAATCAACATAATCTTGATGATGATTATGAGGTCTTCAACGAAAGCTTAGAAAGAATTAATTTAAGAGCAACCAAACTATTTCCAAAATTTAATATGAAGGAACGTTCATTTATCCGGAACGATCGTTTAACTGGGATTAAATGTTGGCAAGAATCCTTCTTGGAAGCTTCATACCAGTGAAAAGCGACAATAAACGCTCGTGATTTAATATTTACTTGACAAATGATGCAAAATTTTAACAAGAAGCTCACATCCATTACCATCATCAAGCTAATTCGGACATGATGAATGGAGTTTTGAGGCTCTGCAAATCATTAAATCTTTCACTATCCAATCATAGCAATGCGAAATAAAGATCTTAATATTTTGTTGTTTCAGGCTTCCATGGTCTAAATCCATTATCCGCATTTCTTCTTCCAGGTTTGACCATGTCACAGGTTTTCCAACAGCCAAGCTTTCACCCATCTTGCTGTGGGCTTCTTCAGGGCTAATACAAGAATGTTCTTAATATTTTGTTTGTCACAGAATTGTAATAAGAACGGAAAAATATAATTTTAAGTTTAATTTAAAATTTTCAGATTACTCTAACCACAAAGTTAACAACCCTTCATCCCAAACTATTTCAGACAACCACCCGAGCTGTCGGAAAAGAAGTTGGTAATGAGAACTCCTAAGGAAGAATAATCATTGACGTGCTGCCATTTTTACTATATTTATTTATTAATTATTTGTCCTAAATCAGATTTACTCGTAATTTATTTATGAAATTTCAAATAGATAAAAATTGAAATAATATGATGGACTATAATGTAGGTACTCAAATGCCATTGACGAACGTCTTAAGAAAAGACGAATAATCATTCTTAAGGCCAAAGAGCTATATCGTTTCCGATACGAACATTAACCTAAAATATTTTGATGGCAACACGAGATTATTTTAATTTTATAAATTATAAATAATAAAAAAAAATTATAAAAAATTTCGAAATAGTGTGAATGATGATTTACGACCGGTAGAACACAACGAACTAAGACAAAAACTATATTGGGGAAACTATATTCCTTTAAATATAGCCAGCAGCATAAGCAGAAGCTCATTTATAAATTTACTTAACCTTTCATGTTGAGTTATGGAACAAGCTGAGAAATGACCTAGCTCATCGAATTATTTCCACTTCCCGAATAACGGATATCGATTATCGCTTGAAACAGTGCAGAAACCTAGTGGTTATCATCACTAAATTTTAATCCGATAACAAAAATTAGTGTCTGATAACAAAAATATATATATATTTAAAACTAACAAATTAAAATATGTTAATAAAAAACACGATTAACAACAAATTAACTTACTTCGGTTTTTAATTACTATATGTGGATAGTGGGAAATGTGTAAGCGGAAATATGGCAATGATTCAATCGAATTACTAATTAATCCAGTACTTTTCTATATTTCATCGATTAATCGTTCGATTGTTTCAACGTTGATTAATCGATTAAAATCGTTATATTTTTTAAAAATCGAAAAATAGTCGATATCTTTAATTGCAATTAAAATAATAATAGTAAACAAGTTTTTAGGAAGAGACTATTTAATTACAGATATAGAATGCAAGGCCTCAAAGTCTCGTATTATTTCAATAATGCACTTAATCATGCAGATTACATGCCAAATTTTCGCCTAGTAGTATGTAGTAGCCCTGAAGATGCCTGAATAGGCGAAAATTTGGCATGTAATCTGCATGAATAAGTGCATTATTGAAATAATACGAGACTTTGAGGCCTTGCATTCTATATCTAAAATAATAATAATAATAATATAATGTATATAATAGAATAGATAATTTAAAAACTTATGGCTCTTGGCTGATGAGAAAACATCATGATTAAATCATATTAAGTAAGTTTGTAATACAATAACAGTAATTGTTAGTTTTATCTAAAAACATATTTAACAAATTTGTTCAAATATTTAAATATAGAACCTTCCCTGAACACCTGAAAATAATAATAACAATCAGGCTAAAAAGTAAAATTCTGGCTAAAAATTTTGGGAATTTTAATGTAAGAAATATTGATTCTGTGAGTGCTAAGCATAACGAAACACTGGCCAATGGTTTACCACTCAAGACTGTTTAATCGGATTGTCTTTCCTTTAATCAGATAATCAATCAACCCATTCATTAAATTAAAATTTCCATCTCTATCAAACCTGGCCATCTTTGCTATCTGAACTGTTGATGTCTCCATAATTTTTATTTTCATTAATTGGGTTTTGTTTTGGGAAAATTATAAACTTTGAATACATATTTGCAATTTGCCTCCATAGCAGATACAGACAAAGCTGGAGGCCAAAAATCATGAGAATAGAATCAACAAAGATTGGGCAGCACTCTTAGGATAGAAGTCGCCTACGATGAGCTGAGGTGGGAAAGGCTGATAAAAAAGACTAAGAAAAAGATCTACAAAATATTATTAGAAAAAGATCTAGAAGGTCTATAAGGCCATAAAAAAAAGAGAAGTGTTTGCACCCTAGCAATATTAGAGAGTTTATTTATCTATGTTTATGATGTCTATTTGGTAAACGAATAAGTGAGGAGCTAAAAGGACCTTAAAATATTTTTATTATTTTATAAAATATATTAATAATATTTAATATTAAAAGATAAATTAAAAAAGCATTCCTTTAAATAAATGTATTAAACCATTTTAAAAGCATGTGCCAGTATGGTATGAATGTTTTAAATATGTCAGCTTTTCATACTGAAATCAATAACAGGTATGAAGCTTTTTTCTTTTACGTTTCGATAATAGAGACTCTGCTAGAAATCGAAGTAGATTTATTTATCAATAATAAACAAGGAACAAAACTCTAAATATGAAACAGAATAAGTCAGGATAAAAATACTTAAACTTAAAAGTTAGAACAGCCCAAGTGGAACCAAAATCAGCAATGCTTAACGTAGATTAACAGGAATTAAAAAGGGAAGCCAAGGCAAAATGTCGCAGTTAGATTCTATTTACTGAGCCAGAATTGAATTCAAAATATTAGCCTCAATTTTACATGCCTTTTTAAAAATTTTTAAGGAATAACATAAAACATTGAAATTACATTCTGGAGTAAAAGAATATTAAAATAGCCAAAGAGGATGGAAAAAGGTTATGTTTTATAGCATTTCCAGAGAATGAGGGTATTTATTATGCATGAGGGCAGAAAGCCACAACTCGCCACACCTACATTCCCTATTGTTGCATATTGGATAAGATTAGAGGTTTAAAATATAATGGAGTGACTTAAAACACTGAGCAACATAATTCCACCGACTACATAACAACCTATTAAACATAAATAAGTTGTCTTTTATGTTCCAAGCAAAAATAATATGCAGGAAGAAATCACGAGACAAGCAGAACACAAATTTAAATTATCATCAAATAAAATTGATATCAGTTATACTAACAAAATATGACAGAGGCATAAATGCAATAGACAGAAAAATTTAATGCAGCCTTGACAAAATTTATAGTTAATAATGAGCTATGAATTTTCAAGTTATTAATTTATATGTACTTAGAAAATATGTCCATTGACCAGATGAGGACTTTTCACAAGATCACTTAGTCAAATAGCGTAAAAGCAACCGAAAGAGGATATAATTTTTTTTTTACTATAATACCTAATCTTAATTATATAATGATGAATAACTGGGTATATAATTTTTACTTTCACTTATTTTTTAATAGATATGTAAAATATCCCTGGCTCTAATTCCAGGATCCCCCAGGCCCGCTTGCATTTTTTACTTTTTACGATCCTAAAAAAATTATAGGGCCATGGTGGTTAAGGAAAACTATAATGCAACAGATTAACAATTATATCCAAGTTTAAAAGAAAAATTCTTTGAAGTACTTATTTTATCATAAAATAGTTTTTCCAATGAGAAGTTTAATAAACATTAGGAAATGATAAAAGGTTCCTATCCACTTAAAAAAATTATTGATAATTATAAGAATAGTAGTTAGTTATAGATATCTTGTGTTGGGTGAATTAACACAAGCTTGGTTAATAAATTAACTTTTCTCTAAACCTTAACTAAGTTCAAATATACAACCACAAAGTAAAAAACTAATATTTAAGATTGAAACATCCTTAAAAATACAGAAAGTTCATCAAACCAATCAATTTTGAGAAAAGAATGTTTAAAATTAATCTTCATAAAATTTTTAAGAATTAATGGTATTGTATTAAAAATAAAAAAATCATAATTTTAAGATAAATTACTTTCAATTTCTACATATACAAAATAATAAGTTATTATCAGATTATATAATATTCATTGTAAGTTATATTATTTAGTTAAGTACCATAAAATTTCAATAAATGTGATAACTTCCTTTGATAAGTGCACTACTAGAATTAACACAGTTAAAAAATATAAAAAAGTTTGCTGTTTTTTAAAAAAATTAAGAATATATAAAAAATAATCTAAGATGATAGAATGTAAGGAACACAAAACCTTTAATAATTATCTCAAATTGTAACATTATGAATGATAGAGCAAAGAGATTTGACTAGACTTTACTAAAATAACAAGCAAATATATTTAAATAGTCCTCAAAATAAAATTAAAAAAAAAAAATTAAAAAATGAATTGATTTTAATAGCCATTTAAAAACTGTAGAATATTTTAAATAACATTATTAATCAATAGAAATGAAGAATTCATAAATTTTCAATCATCTAAAAATAAAATATTGGTTCTAACACAGATATTGACCCTTTGATGTTCAATAAATGACCATTGATTTTATCTAAAATCAGACCCGCCATCAGAATGGGGGGAAGAAAATAAAAATTCAGTAAAAAAATTTTACAGTTGAAAAGTTTGTTGAGATAATGTATAGAAATAAAAAACATATCTGTATTAATAATAAGTAATATGTTATTTTATTATTACTCTGACTATAGAGCCTAGTTCATAACATGTATACTTATATAGTTTAGAGATTTACTTTATTTACGTTTTTATTATTTAAGTAATTTTGAAATGAAAAATATTTACTTTATTTAAAAGATTGAAACAATGAAAGTTTTTTGTTCAACAAGTTTTATCCATACAGAGTATCAGAAAACTAATGAAACATTTGGTACGAATATCGTGTATTATTTTCAAATGGTACACAACTGAAGGCAAGTCAACCTGAAATTTTATTTTATAAAAAATTAAACTTTACTAACCTCAGACGAAGTGAGATAACATAACCTGGAGTCGGTGCTCTCAATGGATGCCTGCTGAACGATTCCATACCGTGATGTTTCTCTGTCACTCATATAGTCACTTCGAAGGCTATCTTGGCGATCAAAGGCACCCCTTATAAAAGAAACAAGAAATGTGAGATAAGTGCTTAAAAACTGTTAGTGACCCATTATTTCAAAATAGTGATTTTAAAATAATTTAATATAATTTAAAAATATACACATTCCTCATTACCAAGGTAATTACATGGTATACATGAAAATTTTACCAACCGCTCTACTTATTAATTTCTTACAATTAAGGGATTCTGGTCTGTTGTGGTACACAAATGTTTGAGAAGAGTGAAATACAGGAAAATAAAGTGCAGTTGTGATATCAGGGAAGTTATTACAGTCTTCAATTGATACCAAGCAGGTGAAATCGATTATAGGGACAAGAATTGCTAGAATATTGATTTAAATACATACCACCAGGTGTTTCTTCTACTCAAACTCCATTGAACAAACAAGTAATTTTCATTTACTTCACTTTATAATGTTTAATGTGAGGCATTGGCCACACGATCTTTTGTAAATATGTATTTATCAGAGTTCTGACATATGCCAGATTTTTTTTTGTCAAGTATGTTTGTGGATATATTGCCCTCACTTAGCACCTACTATTGTCTTTAACAAGAGTGAACGGACAGAGAGAGAAATGCAGGAATCTCCTGTAGTCTTGCTCTACCATTCACATGCGTGGGGACAAGCCTGGCTCATAGTTATCCAGCCTGATTGTAAATAGTGTATGCATGTGTTAAGATGTTTGTTTTAAATTTCTTAAGTCAATTGTTCTGATTTTTTATTTATTATTTATTCTAAATATAGTGCGAAAGCATTTGATTAGCAATATTACCATTATGTTGACTAAAAGAGAATGTAATAAGGTTCAAATAAATAAATTTATTCTAAATTATGTTAATTTGGGAAAGATATAAAGTAATCGAGAAAAACAATTATATATTTTTATATTTAAATAGAAACCTTTTTAAACGCAGAGAGAATGTTCTTAATTTAAATGGAATAGTTAAATGAAAATTCATCATATTTAAAAATTAATTTTTCAGATTAAAAATTACCTAGGTTCACTCACAAAATAGGAGGAAAAAATACCAAACATTTTTCAACTTCTCAATGGATGTGACTAGACAAAACCTAATGTTTTTACATTAAATTCAAATATTTGACTGGAATTACATACAATGACTTTAAGCCTTTGTCATCTGACCTCCTTAAAGCGTGGCCGGTCTATTTCCATTCTTCCCATGATTTTCAGATGGATATGATGCTGCTTAGAGGTATTATTCCAAACCTTCTCTTAAGAACCTCTAAGATTCCTTACAAGCTGTGGTTGATCAAGGTCTAAAGAGGTTGGATAATAGTTATAATTTCCTTCCATATTTCATTGCAGCAGAACAGGACTGATTTTCAGTAGCTATAAAGCAACCTTATTTTTGCTTTCTTGTCATTCATCATTCAGGCTTCGGCTTTTAAAATTTTCAATTAATACCCTTCTTTAGTGACCATTATTTCAAGTAAATACATTTTTCCACCCACTGTATGGAGTTTTTTTTATCAGAATAAGGGGAATAAATCTTTTAGGTACTAAATCACTTTTCTTGACTTCACGATTCCATTTTAACCCTTAATTACTCACGTCGGGTCATATTGACCCATTGCAAGTTTTATTTCATTCTATTTACACCTTTTTGGCATTGAATGATCACCAAACTTTCACATATCCTTTGTTTTAGCTCCAGTTACATCTTGGCAGTGTCTGAAAAATAAGGGAGGAGTTTATTTTATCTAAATCGATATTTTAGGTGGTGAGTAGTTGTGTTAGCCATTTTTTTGTAACCAATGCAGGGACTAAATTTGTATAAAACCACTCATTTCTTATCCGTATTAACTGCAAAGGTTGTTCGTAGAAAAAATTTTGAATTGAAATCAAAAGAAATTATGTTAATAATAGTAATGTTATCTATCTATCTATCTATCCATTGACGCTACAGCCCATGAAGGACTTTGGCCTATGAAAGAATCCTCATCCAACTTCCTCTGTCTGCCGCCTCCGTTCTCCATCTCCTCACTCCTATCTGCCGCAAGTCTGCCTCCACGTCCTCCAGCCACCTCAGACGGGGTCTTCCTCTTAACCGCTTTCCTCCTGGTTTCTCGTATAATAGTTTTCTTGGTATGCGGTTTTCCGGCATTCTCTCTACATGGCCAAGCCATCTTATTCTTGCCGTCTTGATGAATACAACTATATCGGGCTCACCAAAAAGTTCCATTAACTCCCTATTCCTCCTTGGTCGCCACTGCCCTGACTCACATACCGGTCCAAATATCATTCGGAGAGCTTTTCTTTCCCAAATCTTAATGACTTGTTCGTTTTCTTTAGTCAATACCCATGCCTCGCTGCCATATGTCACAGTTGGCCTAACGATTGTGCAGTATATGTTTACCTTGGCCTTCCGTGAGATATTTCGGGAACGGAGCAATCTTTGGAGCGCATACAAACACCTACTACCTGAAGCCAATCTCGCCTTTATTTCTTCTTTTAATGTTATACTTTTAATGATAATAGTAATGTTAAGGAGTTCCTTTATTTTAGTACTTCACTTCAGACCTATAATTCAACATGTTATTCATATTTTAAAACTTTCATTTATTGTATATATTTATTTATTATTTATTTATTGTATACATAAATAAATATATATTTTCAAGCCTTCTCCTGTTGTTTAAAACTAATATCTTACACCCTAAAGTTGTTTAATTTTTTTTTTTTGTTCTGGGTCATATTGACCCGAGGTGAGTAGATAAGTAACATTGATTCAGGTGAGTAGTTAAGGGTTAAAATAAATATGAAAATTGCCCCAGTTAAATAAAAGTCATAACTTACCACTTAAAATCATAGATTTAAAGATAGCAGAACTGGATGTGTGATCTATTCCTATTATACGAATTATTAGCCACAAGAATTAGTTTTATTATTTTTTTTTTTAGCAACAAGGCAGGTCCAGTAACTACTTACATCATCATTCTGTAACTTCTCATACCATTCAATAAAAAATTTTTTTTACAATTATCACTGTTATACATTGAAAAAATTGTACATAAAATGAAATTTAAGAAATATAAACTCCTTCCCTAAATTCTTGAACTCTGGGAATATATTTATGAATCTATACTTATACATATACAAGTAAGGTTGATACATAATTTGAAATCTCGCATCACACAACTAGTTAATGAGAAATTCAGTATGATGCTAAAATATATGATTAAATAAAATTGTATAACCTGAAAAATTTGCTACCTGAAGTGGGACGATTTTTTTTTCTTTTTTTTTTTGGTCTCTAAAAACCTATTGAGAATAAGAAGATAGTAGGAAATATCTCCCTGCTGGACATTCACAATTCAAATAAAGTTGATTTCTTCTCATTGATCCCAATCTGAGGTGCTGATACCGATTTAATAAATGACACAGTACTTTAAATTCATAGTTTGATTTCACAACACCATCACTTTGTCAGCCAATCGAAAAATATTAGAAAAAATTATCATAAATATGATATCTCAAGTCAGAGAATCAACTTGAGAAAAATGCCTTTATTTTAAACATTCCAAAAAATAAAAAATATTAAAGCACTAGAAGGTTTATTTTTAATGATCTCAAAATCTCAAATAAATACCTAAGTAAAAAATAAACCTACAGACTAAAAAAAACTTGAGGAAATTGGTCTGGTTATGGTTCTTTTCACTAATCCATGATGTCTCTCAAGAGGTTGTCGCCGGAGCAGTGTTTTTATCAAAATGTATAAATGAAACGAGTTCTCTTTATATTTTTTAATTATTTAATTAATGCTAAAAATGGGTGGTCTTAGTTTGGAAGATGAGTGTAGAGGAGGTAAAATTTAGTATGCAGAAATGTTTTTCACCTATGAGGCCAGAGAACCAAGACAACAGTTTTATGGCAATGCCTAGGCTCACATCGCATTCATTTCAATAAAGCAAATAATTACGAAAATAAACAGAATTTTAATATCTCTGATGAAACATAGTCAAAATACTACAACTACTTGTGTTTAATAACAATAAATATATTTATTTATTAGTTAATAAGAGAACATATTATGAAAGTATTAAATTTGCGATCCACAAATTACTTTGCAATGTGCGTTCCATAAAGAAACAAATTATTGAGAAAAAAAATTAGCTCAGCAAGTCTATTGGCAACCCCCTGCGTAGATGTCAGGATGGGCTGAATAGGTTCCGCGAGCATTTTAAATGTCCTGTCAGAGGGTTGTTATTAGAAGTCAGTTTTTGGTGAAAGATATAACTTTTTTCATCGTTTCAAAAATTGTCTACATGTCCAAGTTCTTGCGTGTTATATTGTCATCAATATAACATGTGCATCCACTATTCTTCACAAAATTTCCAGAAACTTTCAACACTGAAAAGACTGTAATCTTTGTATGCTTGACATTTTTGCAATGCCCCACAATTCTATCCCCTAAGCCTATATAAGTTTTAATAAAACTTTATTTAAGTTTGTAGGTTAAAGATAATTTTAAGGTCTGTCAAGCAGCCTACATAAAAGACCGCATCATCTGTTAAGTTCTTTTTGTTTTAGTCTAATGTGCCTTTTCCATGTCAGCCTTTTGTCCAGATAAAAATCCAAATACCTATCTCCATTAGATGTTTCCATAGGGATATTTTTGAAATATATCTGTGAATTAAGTGTGAATATTACATTCTTGTTTTCATTCATTTTCATTTTCCATCTAGCGGTCCAATCCGTAATATCGTCCAGATGATATGTACAGTTATACAATAACTATGAAGCTGGAAATTGTAGAAAAAATAATGAATGATTAAACTAAGATATTAATAAAAACTTAGAGATATTAAGACCAAGTGAATAATGCAAGAACGATAATTGATAAATCATTATTTTTTATCTGGTCAAAGAAAAAAAAACAAAAATAGGTATCATGTTCAAAAATATATATATTTTATCAGTGAAAACAGATTCATCCAAAACAAAAACATTATAATTTCCCAGCCAAATTTATGAAGAGAGAATTTTAATTAAGATCCATGAAATATAAGCAACTGAAGCATTCGAAAATCAAACAGATCAACTTATAAAATTAATATTTCTTAGAGCAATATAAATTAGTTTAGAGTATTGACATTACATTTTACGGATAGAAAATAAACCTGAGAAAGAAATATCATCTCGAAAAATTTAATACATTATCAATTAATATGCATTTTCCGATCTATGGAGGACCTAAATGAAATATATTTTTAAACTAACAATTGAATCAACTTTAGGGTAGATAAGATATTTAAAATATATTTTTTTAATGATATATAATTAATGTTATAAAATCTTGAACCACAAAAAATATAACTATTAGGTACGTTACAAAACAAGTATGAAGATGAGCATGAATGAAGATTTAGATATTGCAGAAATCAAAGACAAATGATGCTGGTGCAAAAATATCAGTGATAGAATAATGTTGGAGGTCAGACGAAAGATAATGGATCAATAAGCAAACAGAATAATAGACTGAATATGCCTATTCCAGTTACTTTATTTTATGTGTTTTTATTTCAGAAAGAAACGAAATCTAATCTACCTAAAAGTATGATTTAACAAACCTTTGTTCAAAGGAGTCAGCTCTGTTGCTTTTGTATCCTGAGTCATTGAGACTTCCTTCGTGCCTGAGACTTGGAAGAGAATCCCACGGAGAGCGACGAGTACTTGTTGTACTAGTTGCATAGCTTCCACAGCTGCCTAGAGTTGATGACCCGGAACGCCAACCATCTGAATGCCGGAACCATTGGGCTCGGGCCGATTCACCCAAGCAGGATGCACAACGACTGACAAATAAACTCGATTGGTATTGATCATTTAAATTGAAAGTGTTTAAGAGGACTTAGATGCAAGCAGGTAAGAGAGGATATTGCATTTGGTTCCACTAGCTATTTGTGTTTGGCATAAGACCACAAACAAAAACGTTTTAGAACGAGCGAATATTTATGTTGCTGAATATTTAAAATTAAAAACAACAGAAAGATTACCACCCCTTAATGCAACATAGAAGATTTATGCAGCTAGAGCAAAACATTCCAAGGCATGCATCATGTCAATATATTCATATTGCAAAATATTTCTGTAACTATTATCTTTCATCTTATGTTCTCAGCACTATTTTAAAAATTTACTTACAACCCAATATCAGTGAATACCAATAAATAATAAGCCAAACAAAATACATCCATTGAGTTAAATGCAACCATTCAGATTAATGATAAAAATCAGTATAAAGACAATCAGATCATAAAATATTTATATACAATAACTTTAAATTGGAAGAATCTTGTGACAAGTGAAATAAAGATATGTACTGAGAAGTCTGTGACTATTAAAAGCTTGATAATATACATAGACACTTCATAACACAATGAGGATATCACAAATATTTCTGAAAATATCTAAGAAAAGTATAACTGTTTCTTTAATAAAAGATTTATTACTAATTAAGTAATAATAGAATTGCATAAGAGCTTATTTACAAAAGTGCCTTAAACAAAATATGAAAATTATTTTTTTTATCTCTGAAGCTACTGTATGATGCAAAGGAAGAATACAATTTTTCTCAAATTTATGAAGATAATATTTGAACTCGTTTATTTATGATTCATTTTCAACAGATGATAGGAGTGTTTGACAGTCCTCAACAATCCAAAAGCAATTTATGCAAATGAAAAAATTAATGTAAAAGATAAAGTGCATTAGTATTATCATACAAACTTTTTACACATACATACAAAAGTTTATAAATTACTTAAAGTTTGGAGATGAATGACCAGAAGTAACCTGATAAAATAGACCTATCAGAATCAGTACCTCACTTCCTAATGTAAATTTTCGTTAAAAAAAATTTGTTATGAAAAATGGATGTTGAATTTTTTCATGATCACAATATTTTCCCTTAATAGGGTAAGCCAGGAGTTATTGATACCCATGGGCTTCCACAGGGGGGGGGGGGGGCAAGGGAGGGCAGCTGTCCCTCCCTCCTTAGAAAATATGAGAAACAAAAACTACTACTTAAATAATTTTGTATTCATTTAAAATATTTATTAAGCATTAAGTATTATAAACTGAGAGAGGTGGTCACCCACCTAAGTATTAAGATTAGAAGAAATGTCAAGTGACTCCTCACTTAGACTATCTGAGAAGTAGGATGACCCTACTCTAAACGGACTAAGCAGGATCGGAGGAGCCTTTTGGTGCCTGAAATACCCAGGGACTATGACCATCAATAAAGGTGTAGTCCTGGGTATACAGAGGTATGCTTCCCCTGACTGGAATAAGAATCTCTCGCACCCGCAGGAGAGCACTATGGTCACAATTCAACGGATGGCTCAGCTGCGAGTCTCTAGGGCCTTTAGCCATTTTCTAATGAGGCGGCACAAGTCCTAGCGGGGGAGCACCTATCGACCTCCTCTTGAGATGTTTATACAAGATGTTTTCTCACAAAGCTTGCCAAGTATGGAAAGAATACTGATCCACTAAGTCCTACCTGTGGAATACACAAGACTACCGAATAAACCTATGAGACACTGAAGGCAAAAATGCTGAAGGAAACAGGTCTATATGATTTTCCTCAGCTAATGGCCCAAGAAAACTACCTGCACTTTAAGTCCTTTGTGAGAGGGTGGAAAGATATTGCAGGTCCAACAAAATATTCCTTCTAGGGATATGTTTGGTACCAACATTTTTATTAACTCCAAACAAAGTTTTTTAGGAAAGGTAACAACCAGTTTAGGTAATTTGATTGAACTATTTTTTTATAATTCAGTATAAAATATAAACATATTATATTTACAATATTTAGCATAAAATATTGCCTTGAAGGTGCCGGTAACTGTCTGATTTACCCACAATACCATTCTTACAAGGAAGTTAAAAGTTAAAAAGATACATAATAAAACAAATTTATTAAAATTTAAAATGTTTATACTTCATTGAGTCATAATAAAACAACTGGGATGGTTTATAAAAGGATCTGAACCTATTCATCCATAGGCCCGTTCAAGGAGGAATGTTACAAGTGACTTATGAATATTTCAGAAATAAATAAGATCTCATTTGTATTTGTTCCACTGGAATGTGTTCCAGAAGGTTCCTGCTGGAATGTAATGTGAGAATAAAACTGAAGTTCCTGCCAGAGTGTGATCTGAAAACGTTGACAGGTTACATTTCATTCCTCATTAGTTCCAATCTGAGATCTTACTATTGCATCTGTCAGTCCTAATTATGTCATTATTGTTAATAAACGCTAAATGAAGTAAATCTGTAATATCATATCCTAATAAATCAGAAAAAAAAGAAATAGGTCTTATACAGGGTGACATGCTACTCGTGCGACAAACTTCACCAGTAGATTCTCCACCATAAAATGAATAAAAAAGTTCATATTGACCATGGTCCGATTCTCAACCATTTCGGGATAATTTCGCTTTTTATCGATTTTGAAAGCTATAAGGACCTGGCATCGGAAAACCGTGATATCTTTAAATCTGAAAATTTCTCCGAAAAGCTTATAGCACCGTTGAAATCTACATTAATTGTTCAATAATAAAATGGTCATTTCAAAATTTTTGTGCCGATTTTTCGTGTTTTGTTTCAGCCAGAACAACAAAATAAGTGAAAAATTTTACAAATCGGAAAGTGTTTAACATAATCCAGAGTTTCTAATTTTAGTTTCAGAAAGCATGTTCAAATTGGAAGCCGTACTCTGCAATACACAAAAGTGCCCGTTTTATCATACTTCCAACTGTCACACCAAAAGTGAGAAAACGTCGAAGTTTTTCAGCAGCGGCGAACGGTGCTATAAGCTTTTCGGAGAAATTTTCAGATTTAAAGATATCACGGTTTTCCGATGCCAGGTCGTGATAGCTTTCAAAATCGATAAAAAGCGAAATTATTCCGAAATGGTTAAGAATCGGACCATGGTCAATATGAACTTTTTTATTCATTTTATGGTGGAGAATCTACTGGTGAAGTTTGTCGCACGAGTAGCATGTCACCCTGTATAATTGATAATAATTTGGGATAAGTATAAAATTAAGGAACATTAATGATAATTAAATGACATTGAGGATTCGACTAAGGATTTTGGATTGTAAAGATTGGATACAAGAGGCATTAGATGTTTTGATGGAGCCCTAAAGTGTTATCATAAGTCAAGATAATAGAATGAAAGGAAATTAATAGTCACAACAATGAAAAGAAGAGTGTAAAAATAAAACACAATAATAAAATTAGTTTATTCTCATAAATACTTTAGAAATATCAATGCCATCCAATCATAATAAAGAGTAATGCTCCAATAAAAAGAGACATTGATCGGAGTTCAGCCTATGAGAGTTAACTTATATTTCATTAAAAACTCACATGGAAATCTCGACCTTGACAATGAGACTGAGTAAAGTTGGATATCTATCCTACGATATCAAATTAATATTGCAACATCACTCGCCCCCACCCCCAAAGTTACATCATACACAAATAAAATAATGAAAAAACATTCATTCTATTAAAAAAAAAAATGTATATTAAGAACGTCTACTGAAAGTTTTAGTATAGTTTCTATTAAATCTTCAGGATAAACTTTTAAATAATATGTTTAACAGAGCAGTGGTAAAAATTGTGTTTGGTTTTTATAATCAAGAAATTAATAAGGATATTTTTTCTGTAAAATAATATATCATATAATTTAGAGTTAGTGTGTATATCAGACATCCTCCCATTAGATATCCATAATTTTTCTCTCTCATATAAACAAAGTTATGAGTGATTTAAGAAAAATTATGTTTATGTCTTCAATTAAAAAGAAACAATTGTTGAAGTTACAGCGACTTTATTCCCCTTACACGCTTCAGTTTCCTACAATAAAGCAGTTAAATAATACTTCTCCGCTGAGAAGAATTGTGCTCGTTGAAACTTACTGGGTTGATGCAAATAAGAAGGTTCTTAATCTGTAGTTTTTCCCTTTAGTAACAATGTAATATAATTACAACTACGACAATTAAAATATTTCCAAAAAATTTTGTTTTTATTGTTTTCCGGCATTACAGCCCATCTATGGGCCTTGGCCTCCTTGATCTGCTTTTGGCAGTTATTCCTCTTTCACTTGGCAGCCATCCAGTACCAGCTATTCAAATGATACCTGGAACCCTCACGTGGGATACACACCTATCCTATCTAGACATCACGTCTTAAGAGGTCCAACTCTCCAAGAACACTGAAATTTTTCTTTCATCCCCCTTTTGGGAATTCCCAAATCTTTCATTCTGATCACTTGGCCTGCTCAGCTCAGCCTAACCAGCTTTAATAACAACATTTGGGATCTAGAATAAACCTTCATATTAGGGAGGTATCTCCAGATTTTCCCCTCTCTAGTAGGTCCATATATATGCTGAAAAATCTTTTTTCAAACATTAACAGAAGTTTTTTATTGGCTTCTTCGGTGGCCCAAGCTTCTGAGCTGTATATGAGATCAGGCTAAATGACCATCTTTGATAGGATGACTTTCATGTTCCATGACCCAAGTTTGTTCCTTATATGCAAGCTGATCCGAAAAAAATCATTTGTTTGCCTCAGATTTTCTCTTCTTTTCCTCCATTGAGATATCATTATCACTTGCGACAACTGTACCCATAAATACAGGTAGGTAAAAGAACTCACTCTTTACATATTAAACTGCCAATGGCCATATAGCCATTTTTTTTCTGCCGGTCTCCTGCCTGCAAGTATTTTTTTCCCTCATTAATTTATTTTTATATTACCTAGGATGCTTCATCAATCACAGGACTGAACTATTTTGTTCACTTATTCAATAGATTTTTAATTTATCATCACAGCTTACAAATAATATATGTTATATAATTAAAACTCTTAAACCTCACGCATATGTAATAATTAAGTTATGGGCACCGTGACATCTTTTACACTTTTGATATAATTAGTTTGCGTCAGTTCGTTATCTATGGTATGGTACATTTTAGATCTTTAAAAGGAAGATTCCAACATATTCTAAAGAAACTACCCCAGATCTTTTTAGCAGAAAATTTAAGATTGATAAAAATAATTGATAAAAAAAGTTATTTTTTTATACCTTGTTGGTCAAAATCTTTTGCCGACAATGCTGGAAATGGGATCTATACTGCTGTTTTATATATGTCCAAAAATAATATATTACATGTTTAATGTAAAATATAATACCTATTAAAAAAATTGAAATGATTGTGAAACTATGTTAAAGTATTTTATCGTCATCTTTATATGAATATCAGACAAAATATAAAACAATGTTGTATTAACAAAATAATAAAATTTTGGTGCACATATTAAAAGGATTTTTAAGTTGGTACACAAATTAGAAGGATTGGTGCACCAATACTTAGTTCAATTTACCAACACCAATGTTTCATGGCCAATCGATGGTTTGTAATAGTTATTGAACCTGTTGATCCATTCTTTCTACTTCTAAATGCAAAATCTGCAGTTGCAGATAAATATAACAGTGGAGACACATTAATTAAACTTATATAGGTATTAATGATAAATAAATTTACATCAAGTGATAAATAAATTGAAAATGTTTATCCAGCTAGGGTATTAAACTACTTAAGATATATTTAGCATTCAAAATCCATTATTAAGTTTTTGATATTATTTGCAACAGAGCGTGACTCAATGAGTGGCTGGAAACATGCAACTAGCTGAATACATTGGTGGTATATGACTTAACAGTCAATGAAATAATGATGCGAGCAAAAAACAAATTAAGAAAAAAAACATGCTAATATTTACAATTAAGAGTTTTCATAAATCAATGCTTACTTTGAAGTATTGTGATCGGAAAGATAGCCCCTTTCCCTGGCCATTTCATTGCGATCGCTGTAATATCCATCCCTGACAGCTGCACTACTAGCGGGTCTCTCAAGACTTAGCCTATGAGGTAGAGGTAATGTAGACGATTTGTTCATTGAGCTACTACCACCACCTTTCAGGGAAAATTTAAGTATTGAAGAGCAACTGTCTAGTTATGATAATATCAATAAAAAAGATAAATAAAATAAAATAAACTTACGTCTACGATTTGGATAAGGACTTCTAGTATTTGCAGAGGGCAATTGTTCAGCAAACTCTATAAAAATGAATAAATTCAAAGCTAATATAATTTATTAACTATATTATTTTATCATAAAATAAAAAATATAATTTAAGTATAATAAAGTAAAAAGAAAGGAATCAATTAATAACTTTAACAGAACTTAACACTACCATCATACACATTCATTAACATATAATCGCAAAAATGCTTTAGAACCCGAATTTTATGATAATATTTTAAACAAAAAAAATTGTATATGAAACTTTGTTTCACTTCAAATATTTGTTAATATTGAGTAATGACAATGCGATAGAATAAATGATTTCATTTAAACTTTTCAAGGATTTGTATAGGTTCATTGTATGGGCTTGTATTGTCAGTGCGATGGTTTGATCAATTTTCCTTTTATTCAATGCCTTTATTTAAATTGTACAATTCATAACACCATGTAACACAAAAAAAAGAAAAAAAAAATCAAAGAAAACGTTAACTTCTCCACACATAAAGTAATAAGCAATAACAACTCTAATTCACAACTCTAATTTTTACTTTCACTTAAATATATAAGATATACACCAAGGGAAAGTATCACTAACATGAAAAATTTTGAATCTGAATTTTCAAGGGAAATATTTATTATGAGGTCAGCTGAGTTTAAATGACCAACAATGTGTGTAAACAAACTAGCTCAACAACCAAAACTTGTACCAAACTGAAATTATTTAGACAGCGAAGGTTTCGTCACAATTGAGTAAATGGAGGGTGAACTTTATATTAAAAACTATTCACATTTTTAATGTCAATATTTAAAATTTATTTTTACTTTTAAATAAAAGATAAATATTTATAATGATATCATCGATATAGAAAATAATGATATCAACATGACTCAGGGTTTGCAAAATTTAGCAATGCAGATTGATTTATTCTTCTTAAATACTTTATAATTAAATTTAATGATAAAAGAACTCGATGAAGTTACAAACAATTGAAAATTATATCTTGATAAGTTTAATAGATACATTGTTCTTCCAAAATACCTACCAAGATTTTCCATGCTTTGGGTAAGAAGTGCTTCAAATGTATGCAAGCTGTAGCTTTCAGCATCCATCCCCTTAGCCAACGTATTGCGAAGATGCATTTCATACTCCATCAGAAGCCGACTTGTTGGTGAGCTTGGCGTACTCACGGCACCAACACCATCTCTCTGGTAACCTGCAACAGTCCATCCTTCTCGTTCTACCTTAACATAATTTAGAAAAAATCAAAGATAATATCTAACACCACAACATATCTAACATTCTCCTCAAGTTCGATTGTTAAATAATGTATTAAAAAAAAAAAAAAAAGATAGTTATTTGATAGTTTTTTTCACTTATTGATTAGAAAAACCTGAGCAGCATGACAAAGCTTACTAGCAAACAAAGAAACACCCAATTTGATTTTTTTAATAAGTAACAGATACCTAAGTTTAAGCTTTTACAAAAAGCGGCAGAACTGAAGTTGCCTACTAAGAACTACTATTACCTAGCAAGTCTTCCAAGTAGTCATTTTTTCAGCAATAAAGTTATGCTGATTAAAAAATTCAGTATATTCAAAGGCATATGGAAAGAAAGATAAATTTCACATAATTTGATGAAAAGTAGCACAATGAGGGGCGGGTATTTGTACCTGTTGAAAGGATTGCCACTTATAAGTGGGGCAGGTACTAGTACCCTTTCCACATATTGCCACTTAAAAGTGGGACAGGTATTATTACCTGTTTAACATAAGTAATTTTAAGTGACAAAAGGGAAGAATAATGTTTTATCAAACATATAGATATGTGAAAATCCTTGCAACAGGTACAAATATCTGCCCCGCTCATAATGTGTTAAGTAAATAAGACAAATTGGGTTGAAACCACAAGGAAAATGAGTAAATCCCTACATCATTAACAAGTGAACGTAAGATATTATAGATGAACTGCCTTCAGCAGATCCAAATCACTAATTTTTACTTCACCAAATTCAAGAATTTAGGAATAGGGAAACCATTAATAGATAATATACATAAAGGCATGGACTCATACCTCATTCCACTTAAGAGTAAAAAGAAAATAATAAAAGTGAAAAAAAAAAACTGAAGTTCACCCAATGGCATCCTACGTTGGGCCTAAAATAATGGACATAAAATGGAGGTCCTGTGCCTGTGCGATGTCAGGTACTCATTTAAGATCCCTCTCCTAATTATCCCTGGATCTCCGAATTAACGACTCCAATGGTAGCATAATTTGATTATCCTTAGTGGTATAAAGTTACATTAAAAAAAAACAAAAAATTGAACAGCACCAACCGTTGATCTGTCATTTGGAGATAAAACTTTTAGATAATTATCTTTTTTTTTTGGAGAAAAATGGGACCTGAAATTTTCCCATAAAAAGAAAACCACCAGTATAATGTTCTAAATAACCAAAAAAAGAAAAAATGAACAAAATATGAAAACATCAGATAAAAATATACTAGTTTCTGAAATGTCACAAACATTAAAAAATAAAAATATCAGAGAACAAGTAGGTATATTAAAATACATTAGAAAAATTTTACTTGATATCTACTACTAACTGTAATGCCAGTGATTTAATAGTTTTAGAACAGAAAGAGTTTAAAATGTATTAATATACTACCTTTCCTAAAACAATAAAATTAATATATAAATTGTTCACAATAAATAATTGTATCTATTGTAAATAAACCTTAATACAACAGTAATTAAACGGGGTCTCCTAAAATTCTTATAACAGAAATTCACCGTTAAGCTTTACACCACGAATTTGCTCCACAAACATTTTTACAAATGGAATTTGTTTAGAATAAATTTTGAAGCTAATTGAATATCTATACCATTCGTTTCAATGAATTATTTTGTTATCATAAGTGCCACGAAAAATGATTTTTTTTTTCTTCTTTTTTTAAGAAAGTCATTTATGTTCATAAATGCAAATAACATATAGATGTTCCTTGATTTCAATGAACAAGAATTATTTATGTAAGCCCATAATGCTGAAAAGTGCCAAAAACTTTAGGAGACCCTGCTGTGTATAATAGGGCACACTAAAACCTTCATAGTGGTTAAACCAGTTCGTTTTTAATAAGTATAAAGAATAATTATATACTGCATCCAAATAAACATACTAATCATATGCAAAATTTTTTGAAAATGCTATAAAGACTCACTCTAATAAAATTGAAGGCACGCAAAATTATTGTTTTCTTATCTATTTAGTGAAAGTTAATAAATTAGAAGTTAGCATGCTTCATAAATAAGCAATTAAGAGAAAGGTAGTATTTACAAGAAACGCAACACCACACCCAGCCGACTGTTGCTCTCAAAATTTAAATTTTGTCATATAATTCTTTCATAGTCTCGTGTAAAGTGTCAGAATTTTTGTGTTAGTTGTTCATGAGTTAATTATATTAAAGAAAAAAAAATGTATAACAAACAAAAAATCCTTTAAACTTGATTACATAATGTTGAACCTTAATCACTAAGCGTTGAACACAGTTATTCTGACTGATTTAATCATTATTATTTCTTGTAATAGAAAATAAATTAAAACATAATTTATTCGTATTTTATTTGCATACTGTTGAAAAAATCAATTTACCGAAACAATTAATCAGTCATTAAGAGCCTCAATAAGACAGATTTATACTTATAAAAGATATTAAGAAAAGATTTATACTAAATATTTGATTAAAAACAACTTTAGTGTGCAATTCAAATACATAATGCTAAAATTCAATTTATACAGTGATAATTATGATTGATAAATATTAAATGAGGAAACGATAGTTAAAGTGTTCTATGGTTATTCAAAAATTCAGGTTGCATGCTACAAATAAATAAATAATGTGAGATAAAGGCCATCAACATATTTACAGATATTGTAAATGGAGGTGACTTCCGTGCATATAGGGTGAAATTGGTTCATATGCATTTTGAAAATTAAACGTTTCAGCAAGCTCAGTTTACTGAGTTATTACAGTTTACTGCTGAGAATTACAGTTCTGTAATTAAACAGCAGGCTCATTTTACATTCCAGCAAGATAATGTGGATTCTGTTTGATCAGCTGTGAAATATCTTATTGATTTTATTTTAAAGTTAGGCGCGAATTAGTATCACCTATTGTCAGGAATAACCTCTTTGGCATAGCCGATTCGATTCTCTATGGTCGTTATCAGTCAGTTGGCGCCTGGCACAGCCCTGTCATGTCAAGTTTTGTTCTGTTGATCTGATAATATAAGTTTTCAACTAATTGAACTCTTTTTATTATATAACCCTAACAGGTTATGGGCCCACGTTGTGTAAATCCATGTAAGTATTCGGGAATCGCAAAGTGTTCACTCCGAGTCGGTTTACGGTATCCATGAGAGGCTGAGATGGCGTCGTCAACCGTATACCCCCAGTTGGACAACTCAAACTATAAAAACTGGAAATTTAGAGTTATGTGCCTTTTAGAAGAAAGGGGAGTTGAGCACACTATGAAAGAGGAATGGGAAGCTAAAACAACAGCAGATAAAGAAGCGGAGAGGAAAGCAAAGAACTTGGTGATTAACTGCGTAACGGATCACCATATCGACTATGTCCGAGATGCTAAAACTGGAGAGAGATGCTATCTCGCTTGAGTAAAGTTTTCGAATGGAAGAGCACCATTTCAAAACTCCTCGTATGGCAGAGTCTTTTATCATTAAAGTGTCACTACACCGCTTCAACAAGTTTGATTCATTGGTGCGAGATCTGGAAGCGATGGGATCCAAGTTGGAAGAAGACGACCTCGTTTGCCACTAGTTGCTCACCATACCGGAGAAATATGAAAAAGTTGTTACGGTTTTGGAGGTGATAGACACCGACCTAATCCTGGACTTCGTGAAATCTAGATTGTTGGACGCCTAACTGAAGAATGACATGCAGTCGGAAAACCAGGAAGATGACATTTCTTTTAATGCAAGAACAGGATTTAACAAGTTCAGGAAGTGCTACGGACGTGGTGAATCTGGACATTTGGTAACAAATTGCCCTAAAAAGCGCAATCACAAGCCGTCATCGAGAGGAGGTTATCGACGGGAAAATAAATCGAAAGATTTTACATGTGAAGAGGTAACCTTCGTAGCTGTAAATAATGATAAATGTTGTGATTTTACCAGAAAAAGTGAACTTGAGAACAAAATCACTTTTATTTTGGACTTATGTTGCACAGACCATCTTGTTAAGACGGATCTGTTGCTGTTTGTCACGAACATTTAGAATTTAAAGTTTCCCATTAGGATTAAAGTGGCCAATGGACAAGATATGGAAGCCAAGCAAAAGGGATTGATGCGACTCTCAAACGATTCTACGATGATAAAACTGGAAGTGTTAATAGTACCGGATTTGACTTTTTATCAGTGAAGAAAATTGTTAATGCTGGTAAGAAAGTTGTTTTAACTTCTGAGAGTGACTATATATCTGGCAAAAATTTTAAACTTAATTGCCAAAGTGTTGGAAAATTATATACCCTTAAAATGTCAATACCTGAAGAGACTCATAAGACATATTCTGCTTTGACAATACCTGAAGAGACTCATAAGACATATTCTGCTGTACAGTCAAATATTTGGCACTTGCGTTTGGGCCATGTGAATCGAAATAGTTTACGTCAAATGGGATTGCCCTACTTTACCGATGTATGTGACTCCAATCGACAGGCTAAGGCTGTTTGTAAACCGTTTCGCTCTGTTATTGGACCATGATCGAGGAGAGTTGGAGAACTGCTACACACTGATGTAGGTTGACCTGTAAAGACGGCTACAATTAATGGTGAGAAGTATTATCTTTGTGTAATTGATGACTTTTCACATTTCTGTGTTATGTACCTTATGAAACACCAAAGTGAAGCTGCAGATAATCTTATGAAATTTATCAAAGAACTTTCAAACCATTAGACTTGACAATGGTGGAGAATTTAGGTCTGCTATTTTTAAAAGCTTTTTTCAAAATAATGGCATAAGATTGGAATAAACGGCTCCTTACTCACTATCTATGAACGGGGTAAGTGAGAGAATAAATAAAACTTTACTGGACAAGGTCTCAGCTCTGTTTGTGGACACAGGCTTGCCTAAGACACTATGGGGTGAAGCTATAAGGACAGCAGCCTTCCAGCTAAATCGTTCACCAATAGTTGCACTTGGAGGAAAAATCCTTACAGATATTTTCTCTGGAAAAGATGATTTAAGTAGGCTGCGGGTATTTGGATGTAGGGCTTGGACACTAAAGCTTCCTCAGGCAAATAAATTAGATCCTAGAGCCAAGCCTGTCATATTTGTGGGCTATGGTGCTAACGGATATAAAATTTGGGACCCTAAAACAAACAATGTCTACGTTTCCCGAGATGTCACCTTTGACGAAAATAATTTTCGCCATGATAATAATCCCAATATAAACAATAAAAGAATTATTGGAGAGGAGGCTTTGGACGTATCCAAACCACCTAAAGAAGAGAATAATGAAGGTAAAAATAAAGAACAAGAAGTAAAAACTGTAGAAAATAATTTTGAAGAAGAGGAAGAAGACTTCTATGGTTTCAAGGAAGAAGAGGATAAGAAAGTAAAGATGAAAAAGGTAAAGCCCAAATATTTAAAAGAATACAAGATTTATTCAGCCTATTGTTTATTGAGCCAAAAAACTCCAGTGAATTTTGAAGAAGCAACCAAAGACAGTCAATGGAGAGAAGCCATCAACAAAGAACTACTTGCTCACGAAACTATGAAAACATGGACTCCTGAAGACGTCCCTGAAGGAAAGAAGGCCATCTCGACCAAATGGGGGTTCGAAGGAAGGCGGCATGAAGAAGGTGAGGCTGGTCGCTCGTGGCTTTCAGGAGGATAACCCAGGTGAAAATAATTTTATTTATTCCCCAGTATGTAGGGTTGAAACAATTAGGGTGCTATTGTCAATTGCTTGCCAGAGAGACTAGAAAATAAGACAGGTGGATGTCCCCACTGCCTTCCTGAATGGGAACATTGATTATCCTGTTTACATTAAGACTCCTAAAGGTGTAAACTCACCTACTAAAACATTAAAATTAAATAGACCCCTTTATGGTCTAAAAAAGGCCCCTAAATTTTGGAATGAGAGGTTTAATAGTTTCATGATTCATATTGGTTTCAAGAGGTCCAATTACGACTTCTGCTTTTATTGCAAAAAGGAAATATTTTTTGTATTGTATGTGGACGACGGTTTGGTAGTTGGAGAAGATGAGAGTGTTCAGGAATTCATTAACCAATTAAAGGATGAATTCAACATTAGAGAGATGGAAGTAGTGAGCTTTCTGGGTATGAAGTTTGAAAGAAATAATAATACAATTAAAGTAACCCCGGCTCATGTAGTAGAAAAACTTCTTAAAAACTATAATATGCAGGATTGCAAAAGGGTCACCACTCCCATGGAAGTGTTGACGCTACCATTTACGACAGTGTTAATGTAGTCATTGATTTGAGCTTTTCTTGGTCAGAAAACAATTTGCTGATTCCTCTTTAGGTTTAAATACCAACATTGGGCCCCCTTTTAGGATTAACTTAAAGGAAGATCTATTCTATGAAATTTACATTATTATTAGTTCAATTAGGGTCTGAGAAATTGTTACCTTAAAAATGCTCTGTTGTTACCCTCCCCTCTAAACTATCGAATTTCACTGTTTCATCGGAATGGTTGGTACTAGTATCGCTACGTTACTTCTAGGCACGACCAATATGGCACCGTTTAGTGAGGCCCCAATCTTAGGGAAAGAACCCTGAACAACTGATAATGACCCTTTTTGGGGTTTATTTAAGTCTGAAGAGCAAGCAAAAGTCGACAGTTGGTATCTAATAATACATCTCATATAGAAAATGGTTGGATTAATAGTCGGAGAATAACATAATGCCATGAGGATGCTGAAATAGGATTGGGAAGCTCAGTATAATACATCTATATTTATGCCAGGAGAAAAGAAGAATCACCTAGGTAAAACATTGTAAATATAATATAACTCATCATGACCTGGATGCAAATATTGGAAATAAAACATATTGAGTTTAGGAAAAAAAATAAATGGGGAAGCTTTTATTAAAATAAAATGGCAGAATGTCTGTTTCGATTTCAGATATTTTAGTTTCTGTTCGACTCAAGGTATTAGGGTTCTTTGAGCAAGGAAACTTTTGAAACCTTTGCATTAGCTTTTTACTAGTTTCATTATATTGAAAAGATAAAACCTTGTCCTTGCATTGTTGTAGAGCATTATAAGGAAGCACATCAGGATTCTTGAGTTGATCTGTTCAAAGTTGGCCAGTAAGGAGGTTGGGGAATTTTATTTTCAAAAATAACCACAATAAATTTATACGATAAAATATAGGCTTGATTGGTAGCTAAATTCTGTAAGATAACCAAATTAAAGATCATGTGGGGTAACCTATGGTGTAGTGGTTAGCAGAGCAACCTAAAATACTAAAGGTCAGGCGTTCGCCTCCCGTGGTGGCTTTAGGATTTTTAAAAAAAAAAAAAAAAAAAAACCTGTACCACTACAACCCATAAAGGGTCTTGGGTGCAGTACTATGTAAGGAAGAGTACTGTTTCTTGGTCAGCGGTCGTGCAAGGAGGTGATTTGACCGTGATCACGCTCAACCGCCAGGTTCTTTCCCCTTAATTTTTCAATTAAGGGTACCCACTTTATAGAAGCTGGGTTTGCCCCAGGAGGGTCTCTCAGCCCACGAGACGAACTGTGGCGAATAATAAAGATATCATAAGCCATGTCAGATTCGAACTCGGGACCTTAAGCACAGCAGTCCACTGCCTTACCAGTCGGCTACCCCGCTCCCTTAGGATTTTTTAAAGGGAATAAAAAATCCTTGGCTATGCCATGCCTCGGATAGAACATAAAATGGGGGTCCGAAGCCTGTACGATGTCAGGTACTCATTAAAGATCCCTATCCTACTTATGTCTGGAAAAGCAAAATTTAGGACTCCCACAGTAGCATTGTCCGATTAGCTTTAGTAACATAAAGTGACGTTAAACGAACAAACAAACTTTTTGTTAGAAAAAAATCCAAAGAAAAGATATATTCAATTCACAACGTTAAAAATAAAGTTTTCCAATGAATCAATTTTTTGGGTGGTGGGATGGCTGAGTGGGTACACCTTGCGTTGCCTCTGACAGAGAAGACAAAAAAAAATTAAAGATCATGAGGCATCAAACAAAATAAAAGATAACAAATTTAAAGATGATAAAGTCGTTGAAGTTAGCTAGGCCAATTACCAAATTTATATTTCAAAGAGACGGTATATACCTGCATACATTTCAGAACAAATGGTTATTACCTAGCCTAAAGGTAATAACCAAGACTCCTCAAAACCTTCCTCTAAGAGACACAGAGATGCAGGTGTCACCACTCTCCATCTTCTCCCCAAAACAAAGTGTATTCAGAAGAGTTGATTTACATTTAAGTAATTAGATGCATCCAGGTGTAAGCAAGTGGAAATATCCAGGCAACCACTCTGGAAAATTATGATTATGAAGATTAAGCGCTTGTACAACATGCTAAATTATGCTCACCAGGTACAGCCTTGTGCCCACGATAGGACATTTGGGACTTTGTGCTGCCTAAGATAAGTAAAAGGTTGGTATCACAAACAATGAAGATTGGCTATTGGTAGTGTTCAATGATTGCCTAGATAGAGAGTACTTTCTGAGACTTGAAAATGGCCGATATGGAGGTTTTCTTGAGAAGCTCTATGATTTCAGGCTCATTTATCAAGAGAAAAAGACAAGCAACTAGTCAAGTCAAACAGACTGATCTGTCTCCTTCCTGTATTGAGCTAGAAGTTCCTCATTCTGGAGATCCTGATGGGCCATGTAGAAGAGAGGACAGAAAATTATGTTGACATAACTTTCGTATATGACAGCATCTAATGGCCGAATGTGCTCCAGCAATTTGCATTCTCTGGTGAAAAGCTAATTTACAGGACATGACACTACGATTAAAAGGATGCTTCTATGACATAGATGATTCTGTGGAGCTAGGGTGTTCTGAGGGTACTGTCTTGGTCACACCATGTAGAAAATAGTTTTTGATTAGTTGCTTAGAGTCCTGGGAGAAGGCTGAGTATATCAAGGTATGCTTTCCCCGGCTGGAATAAGAATCTCTTGCACGGGCAGAAGAGCAGGTTGGTAAATGTTCGACGGATGGCTCTGCTGCTTAAGTATAAGTATTAGGGCTAGTAAGTATTTGTCTCATAACGCAGCAAAAGTCCTTGTGGGAGGATTACCTATCAACCTCCTTTTCCCGGAAGACATGCTTAGGCCACTAATGATAAGGGAAGAGTCAAAGGTCTTTTTGTTGAGTATCAATTGTGTGTAGGTCAATGAGAACCACATATATAGAATCAATAATTCTCGAGGACACCGTTGATGATTGGAACCATAGGTTGTTTATGATGCCAATGGGAAGGAAATATAACCCAACTCTCAACTCTATGTTAGCAAGGAAATAGGTAGTACCTGATTATCGGGTCTTCCAAATACAGGACTTGGAGGATTTCGTGTGAAGCTCTATAAGCCACCTATGAGACACTGAGGCAAAAATGCTGAGGAAAACTGGCCCCTACATATCGGATGAGAGCAATATCCCTCACCAATGACCCAAAAACTACCCTCACTTTAAGGGCTATGTCTGTGGGCAGAAAATGATTGAAGGTCCAAATTATTTGTCGGAAAAAAGAGACAGTCCTCACCAGGAAGGAGATGGAGGAGTGACAGAAGAGGACAGCGCTCCTAAATGAGAAGAGCACATTATGTGCACAGTTTATGAACAATTTTGCTATTTCTTTACAAGCAGCAGTGGGATGTTACCCAGGAATGGGTAGCATCCAACTGCTGCTAACACCTATACTACCTATAGGGTTATAAATAATAGGGGCATCCAACTCGTGAGCAGTACAACAGGGATGGTATGGTCCAGAACATCACCCACAGCAAACTCTGCCCGTATTTCTCCACAGCTACCAGCTTGTATGTACTAGCATTATTGGTACCAGAGACCATCAATAATAAATAATAATAATATTAAGGTTAAATTCCCTATTCCTCCTCTCTCTTCCTTCCCATGTCCCACAACGATTGGAGAGGAGTGGGCAAGACCCCTGTCCAAATTTCAAAGAGACAAGCTAATAATAATTGTTCAATGAAAATTAATTGGTCTTTTATTTCATCAGGGAAGCAATAAATCATAAATTGGATGACCATTTTAAATTATGCTATTGTGGGAACACTACGGCTGAGGTGGATGCATAATTTTATGAGTAGGTAAGTTTATGTAATAAAAGAAAAAATTAAATTAAATAAGTTGAAATAAGAATTTAGAGATGGCAATCCAGCAGGAAATTTTATATCAAAAATTAAATATATTATTAAAAATTAAAAATTCAAGCATATTCAAAATAATAAAGATGAAGCATCCATGGCTTGGTAATTTAACATACAGGAACAGACAGAGGGGGCTATTACTATTGAGAGAGAACATTTCATAAAGGAAAGGTATATTTAACATTCAGGTTTAAAAAATAAATCATTCTAGGCATAAAAAATTTCTTTGAAGGAAAAACAGGTGCAATTCTAGGACTTCATCACATTTCAGAAATATGCTTGTATATAAATATAAGCATATCATAGCCATTAACCTATTATATATATCTCGAACCTTAGTCACCCGCCAAACTAGTACGGAGTTTTACACATCAATCATACAAGTCGTGTCACAGTCATTACCAACCTTCCCTTTTCACTGTTCTACAAATATTGTTACATTGCAGCGAGTATCAGGGTGATGAGGGAATCTAAACCATAAGAAAAGGAGGGAAGATTGAAAAGACGGGTTACGTTTTACTGTAACTTAAACAATAGGCTATGCCTTGGAGGATTAAACATTCAAGCAAATGCTATAACGAGCAAATGGATATGAATTAAAATTCATTCCATAATCTAATCATTAACCCTCCAGTACTTTCATGGGGAAAGAAGTTACCCTCATGCAACTATTTTCTGATTAAGCCTAAGCTAAATAAAACTATTAGTTCCAATACCCTCTATGTAGGAATTTTGGGTCATCTCTAGATCCAAAAAGCTCAATAAAACCAGTATTAGGTTGTCAGAACAAATAAAAGTTCTCTAGGATAAGTTAATACCCCGTGCGAGTTATGTGTGCTCAGTTTATGTATTATTTTTTTTATTTTAATATTTAACATGAAGAAGACGATATGGTAACAATAGAATGTGATTCTGATGACAGGAAGTATAGAGTAATAGCAAAATTTATTGGACACTTGATAAAATATGTTATGGATACAATTTTGAGTACAACATTCAATTAAATTTTTACTATTAAGAACATACATTGTTGGAATCACCATTAAAGTTATTTATAATGCAAATAAATCATTGGCTGGAAAGTCACAATTCATTTTTACAAAGTTTATTTCTTTTGTAAAGAAAGAAAATAAAAGAAAGAAACCTCCTTGAATATGCTTATTTTCAAAGATTTGGAAGATGCTTTGAATGTAGACGGACCCCTAGACCGAAGATAACGTTTTAGCTGATATAGATTGATATAGATTTATGGACGGCAGATAGGTGTTTTGGCTATTATTAGGAAATGGGAATTTTCAATTACTTTATGAGCTCAAGTTATTCTATCTGTTATTCATCCCCTACAATAAAAGGGTAAAACTGGATCTCAGTCGTTAAAGGTACGGTGAATAGCGAGCATTGAAGTGCAAAATGTCTGCTGCCGCCCGTAGTACGTCTAGCGCCCACTGGTGTAGTTTTCGAAATTTTTGAAAAAATGTAAGTAGGAATTGGAGTTCGCCAAGAGGTTTGTGTAAAAAATGTAAATCATGAAAATCACACACTACAAAAACAAGTGAAAAGTGTTCAGCATTTGTGTGCGGCAAACATTCCAAAATAATATGTGAAGATTGCTTGAATGCCAATGAAGGTGTTAGCGAAGGCACTTCGTAATAAATTTTGTGATATAATATATTATGTAAAATATATAATGTATAGCGTAATATATGTAGTGTAATAAAAATATGTTATATTTGCTCACAATAGTAATACAGTATTTTGATACTAGAAAATTTTAATAGTTATAGAAATAATATATAACATATTATGTTGTTTCCAATTGATGTCATATCTCATTTGAATTCAATCATATACTTTTTTTTATTAGATTATTTTTAATTTTTTTTGTTGAATATGACAGTGTTTGGATACGAAATATTGATTTAGCTAATTGTAAATCATAATCAAATATTGTTTGTAAATTTTTAATCTAATTATAAATAAATTCATATATTTTTTTTGTTAATTTATAATTTGTTTACCTATAAATGAACAATCTTATAATTATAGTAAATAAAATCATCATTAAAAGTCACTTGGAAAGTGAAATAGAACCAAAGTTGTACGCCGTCCAAAATACGATTCGCGCCCGGTGGTGTTACAAAAGTCTTAGCGCCCAGCGGAAGGTTAAAATAGAGCAACCCCCCTTATGCTACACATGGGCGAACAAAAAAAACAAAAAAAGAAAAAGTTTTATAATCAAAAAACCTTTGTCAAATAAATAGTAACTTATATATATATATATATATATATCTGAATTCTTTTACCTTTTCATTCTAAAGTTAATATATTTAGGTTGTAAGATAAAGTAAGTCGAGTAAGTTCTTATATAAGATAAACAAACTAATATAGACAGCTGACCCAAAAGACCTCTAAATGATTAGACCATACAAGCTCCAACATTATTAAAAAGGTTTGTTGTGCAATGGCCTCTATTCTCACAGACTGTTTAATGAATTGAATTGAGAGCATGAAATATATTTTATATGTACATGATGGAAAAACTGAAGACACCGGTGTTTTTATATATACTATATAATCACACGTATAATTATTATACAGGGAGATCATGAATATTATATAATAGATAGATAGGTGAATGTCAATCTTCCCAATATCATTTATTTAAACATTACACAAACATAGTAAAACGCCAACGTTTCAGACTATTTCATCCCTCTTCAGGGCAAAATTCTTCAGTCATATATTTTCTTTTCATATTTTAATGGCCCCCCCCCCTTGAGAGGTGAGGACACTGATAAAGTATTACTATTTCTATATAAAATGAGCTAAATATAGCTCATTTTTCAAGTCCATCAATTGAAAATGAATTGTATTTAATCATTTACAGTAATTTACAACCTTATTGTGTACTAATATGTATTTTAAATTAGGGCCTTCATTACTCATGAAATGTAAAAAAAAAAAGTGCGCCCCCTCCCTCAGAAAATTTCTGGATCCGCCACTGCTTAGTCACATCATATTTTCTATATTTCTTACATTTTTCCATTACATTGTAATAGGTCAGATTTTTTAATAGAATATTTTTCACTTTTTACACATTAAAATTACTGCCACATACGTAGACCTAATTCAAATTGTTACTATTACAATGTAATGGAAAAATGTAAGAAATATAGAAAATATGATGTGACCAAGTCACCAAAATATGAAAAGAAAATATATAACTGAAGAATATTGCCCTGAAGATGGACGAAATTGTCTGAAACGTTGGCGTTTTACTATGTTTGTGTGGTGTTTTTATTAATTTTTTTTTGTCAAATTGTCCATCTTTTTTAAATTAATGTTTATAATATTTTTTTAATTTAATAATTACTACTAGATAAAGAAAAAAGAATTATGAAGTATATAAAAATTAATATTTATAATATTTTTTTAATTTAATAATTACTACTAAATAAAGAAAAAAGAATTATGAAGTATATAAAAAGTATGAGAAATGCATTATGCATTATTGCACATTATGAATGATAATTATATCTTGCTTGGTAGATAACTCTCATAAATTTTACATGAGATAAAAAATATCAGCACATTTATAATTAAGTTTTTGGTTTTATCTATAAATAAAAGAAAAACAGAAATCTATCAATACTTCGTTTCGGACATTTACTTAGTTTTTCAAACGAGTATGAACTTGGGCAAATGAGACTCAACAGTAGAATCAAGTTTAAAGTAATACAAAATAATAATAATAATAAATAAGTTTTGAAATGAGTGAAGGGAACGTCAAATTCATAGGAGAATTTAAAATTTGAAGGATCATAATTCATATATGTAAATTTAAAAGTAGGAAAATGAAGAAGGCATTGGACCAGAAACTTTATCTTTGCAGAGCTCAACTGAATGATATTAAATCAATTCCAAGGGTATATCTAGATCAATCAGATACTTTAAAAATCTGGTGCGTGAGCGCAACACACAACTTTACCTTACCAACTTGCTTAGATTACAAATTGGTGAGTTTTGTTAATTGCTACTTCTCAAAGTCACACATTTTTCTACATTCATTTCTTATTTTTATTTGCTCTATAAAAAACACTAATTTTTTTATTGTTAAATTAAAGTTTTTACTTGAGATAATTCGGCAATACAAGCGTAATACTCCAAGTCGTCTAATTTTATAATTCTCTATGTATTTGTTGAAAACTTCATTTAGTAACCATGAAACGGCTTTAATTATGAACAATGGTGTGTCCTTAAAGGCGTCTCCGCATGCGCGGGCTAAACCTGTTTTATGAGTTGACGGAATATTTTTCTTTTTTTCTCCTCTATTTGTTTACTTGATTTTTTTCATATTTCATTTTTAGCCATTTCTTATTTTTAGGCGTAAATTTAGTTAATTTCTCCATATAAACAAAAACAAAGGTACTTTATAGGAAAACAAAAAAAGGCCCTTTCCCCATTTAAGCCCCATCAGAACATTTTAATAATGACAAAGCTTATCTTTAAACATGACGAATTTGATCAAAATCATTAAAGCCGTTTTTGAGATAATCGAAAAAAAGGTAAAAATTGGAAACAAAGTTATGAAATAAAGTGCCCCCTCCGTTTGACTAATTTTGATGAAATGTTGGCTGTCACATCTTTGGCATATACATAAATCAAATACCCAGTTTTATCAAAATCGTTTAAACCGTTTTTGAGTAAATAAAAAAAACACGTGAAAATTATATAAAATTTATTAAGTAAAGTCCCCCCTCCGGTTGATCAATTTTGATGAAATTTTTACAGTCATATCATGGGCATATAAATAGATGAAATACTCAGTTTAATAAAAATCGTTACAGCCGGTTTTGAGAAAATCGAAAAACACGTAAAAAGTTATTAAATAAAGTGCCCCCTCTGTTTGACCAATTTTGATGAAATTTTTGCTGTCACATCGCGTGCATAGGGAGTCCTTCGAAGTAATGATGGCCGCACCTTGTGAGCTGTCAGGCACAGCGGAGGATAAGGCGAGCAAGCTAATAACTCTAATCAGTACAGTGTGTGGCGCATCGATGGCTCGTAGTAGCTCACGTAAGGGTGGAACTCCTGTCTACTGGTGGAACGACCATATCGCAGACCTCCGTAAATGGTGTCACGCATCAAGGAGGAGGTATCAGCGATCAAAAGGCAGCACTGAGTTTCATGCACTACAGGAGGAATTCGAAGCAGTGAGGCGCAAATTACGGCATGCAATCAAGCGGAGCAAAAGGCAATGTTGGAAGGAACTCTGCGAAGAAGTGAACGAAGATCCATGGGGAAGACCTTACAGAGCAGTCATGAAGAAGTTAGCGAGGAGTTCTAAAATAGCACCTATATGCCCAGTTGCTATAGAGAAAATTGTTGCTACACTCTTTCCGAAACAAGAAGAACTTCCGCAGACTGGGCCGATACAGGCAGTCGACGTTCCAGCCGTAACAGCTGATGAACTCAGCGATATCTGTACAAACCTTCAGAAAAGGAAAGCTCCAGGCTTGGACGGTATCCCAAACTTGGCACTCAAGGCAGCTATGGAGATCAGGCCAGATGTCTTTCAGGAAGTATTCAGTTCTTGTTTAAATGAGGGATCCTTTCCGAGAACTTGGAAAAGACAGTACCTAGTGCTGATTCCGAAAGGCAAGGGAAATCAATCGGACCCTTCGGATTATCGACCGATATGTCTGTTGGACACAGCTGGCAAAGCCCTGGAGAAAATCATTGCCAACAGGATACAAGAGACCACCGAAGGAGCAGAAGGCCTATCAAGGAACCAATTCGGTTTCAGGAAAGAAAGATCTACTATGGACGCTATCACTATGGTAATCGAAACGGCTCAGAAGGCTATTGCGGGAAAGCGGTGGAGGAGAGGTGCGAAGTGCTACTGTGCCGTCATCACACTGGATGCGAGGAATGCCTTCAACTCAGCGAGACGGAGTTGCATTCTAGACGCTCTGCAGGAAATGGGTGTACCCATGTACCTCAGAAACATTGTAAGAGACTATTTCAAGGACAGAACCTTGATATGTTCAACTGAGAACGGGCCTAGAAGGTTCAAGTTAACCGGCGGCGTTCCCCAAGGCTCAGTCCTTGGGCCTCTGCTATGGAACGTCATGTAGGATAGGGTTCTCAGACTCAGACTACCCGAGGGAGCTAAAATAGTAGGCTTTGCGGATGACATAGCAGTAGTGGTTGAAGCTAAATACATAGATGAAGTGACCCTGAAAACTAATCAGAGCATTTCACTGATCTGTGATTGGCTAGTTTCTGTGGGGCTCCAATTAGCAGTCAGTAAAACCGAGGCCCTACTAATTAGTAGCCGGAAAAGAAGGGAGGTAATCGTACTGAGAGTCGGTACGCAAGAGATCCGGTACCAGCGTTCCCTGAGATATCTAGGGGTTATCATTGATGAAAGGCTGCGGTTCAAGGATCATATTCAGCGAGTATGCGATAAGGCAGCTAGAGTTGCCACCGCGCTAGCTCGACTAATGCCCAACATAGGAGGACCCAAGAACAGTCGGAGACTGTTAATATCGACCGTAGTCACTTCCATCTTGCTCTATGCTGCCGCAGTATGGGAAAGTGCCTTGGATACGCTAGCCTACAGGAGACCCATGGTCTCAATTTATCGTCGGAGTGCAATTAGAGTGATCAGTGCATTCCAAACAGTTTCCTACGAAGCAGCATGTGTAGTGGTCAGGATGCCACCAATAGAGCTGATCGCAGAAGAAAGAAAGCGCTCATATAAAAGAATCAACCCCATTCCCAGGACAGAGGAAAAGAAGGAAACAATCGAGAGATGGCAACAGCTCTGGGACAGGACGCAGAACGGAAGATGGACACATAGGTTGATTCCTTGTATCCAGCCTTGGCTTGATAGGAAACACGGGGAAGTTGATTATTATTTGACACAACTGCTTACAGGACATGGCTGCTTTCGGGCCTAACAATTGACATTACAGCGGAATGCCCAGAGTATCCAACAAGTGAAGAGAGTGTGGAACATGTATTCTTTTGCTGTCCCCGATTTAATGAAGACAGGGAGGAATTCCGACAGGTCAGTGGATCGGAACCAACTGTCGGTAACATAGTCAGCTTAATGCTACATTCTGAAGAAAACTGGCTCGCGGGCCAACGCCTTGCGGCTCAGGTCATGAAGCAACTGAGGAAGGAAGAAAAGGAGAGGCGTTCCTAAAGAAGAGGTAGCCTAGAACAATGGGGTGGCACACAGCCACTCCCCCCTCCATGAAGTAATGCCTAAGGGTGGTCCCGTGGAGGGTGGGAAACAGGAGTAGGGAAGTGGTTTTAGTGGGTAGAAATCCCACACACGGACAGGTACGGGCCTATCCGCGTCTTTTGAAGATTTCCACCTACCCGCATAAAAAAACCAAAAAAAAAAAAACCACACACACACACAGACCATTTCGCGGGACTTGGTTATTTGGACTCAGGGGACCCCAAAACGTGTATTTCCGCTGAAAACCGGAAGTCGAAATTTTTCACGATCGCAATACTTTCCCTTACTATATATTTCTTATATAGGTAAGAGAACGTAAAAATCTGTGGTACAATGCGCGCAACACAACTTTCACTAATCAACCAACTTAGAAGTAGAAATTTACATTTTTTTTTGTTTTGTTTTTTAATTTGTTAATGCCATTTAACAATTTCCCAGGAAACAGGTTTTTCCAAATTTATTTACTTATTTTTGTTTGTTATTCTCTATGAGGTATAGAGTATTATAATTATTATTTCAATACTTTTCGATTCTGCATTATTTATGTATTTCCTTAAGAGAAACCGAGTAATGTTCTAGTAGGGCCAATACTCTCCTAAATAGAGAGTAGCTCATCAATAGGTGCATTATGATTCATTGTTACTTCCTTCTTCTTTTGCTTCTCTTTTTAATGCCTTCCAGTTAAGTGGATAGTTTAGCCAAACTTCCAATCCAAACTTCAACTTCCTTTGAGTACTTAATTGAATAATTACATCATATGTTTGATGATGTTTTTAAATTAGTCATCTGTGACAATTATCATAAATTTTGAGTGCAATAAAAAAACTGGACCTTGTCACCTTGTTTTCTATTTGCAAGAAAATATAAAAAGGAAGTAAACTTTAGAAAAGAGAGAGCTCTATAAAAAAAAAAAGTTTCTGGTATTCCGATTCATGGGAAATCAATCCAACAAGAGATTACTGATAATATATGGCATTCCAATAGAGTATAAGAAACAAGATTCATTTATTAATGCATGGTTAAAGTTATTCCTTTAAAAAAATGAGAATGCAAAATAGGGTATCTTGGAAGATGATTAAATGAGAGTCAACCATTATAATGAAATAATAGAAAAATAATTTGAAATAATTTTAAGTCAGTATAGCTACTATGAGTTGTCAAATATTGGATAATCAGAACAAAGCATAAATTTGTATCTGTGAAAATAAAAACTCCATGCAAGAAAGTGAGATTGGTGTTTTTGATAGTGTTTCTGGTTGTTTTGAAGAGTGACCATGCTACCTCGCCCGGTTGGCTGCTCCATGTCGGAGTTCCCGTTGCTAGAACTGGGTGTGGTTGCGTAGCATTGATTGTCAAAGAGAACGTGGTCAGAGGGCGGGGAAGCGTCACCTCCCAGTTCGAGGTAAAGCTGGCCACCTCCGCCTCCACCTCTGTTGCTGTTAACACCACCTCCACTGCTACTACTTCTTCCGATTTCGTGAGATGACCGTGAGCCTAAATGAACAGAAAATTTCCTATGAATAAACTTTTTTTTTGTTTAGTAAAATTAACATTGGAATATGCAAGAAGCTGATTAAAACTGAAATAACTGTTGGTTTTTTTAAAATACCATTTGAAGGTTCAGCTGCCCTGTCAATTTTATTATGTACCCACAGTCATCAACTAGGGACAATAGTCACTGATTACAAATAGTCTACCAATTTAGGCAGTTAATACCACTGGTACTAACTGCGACTGAAAGTTAGCTCTCTACCAGCACTAAGGTAACTTGAGCCTCATGCGGACAGAACCATTATTACAGGTGCGAATACATTTTTAGTGTCGGTTCGAATGGTATTAATAAATTTAAATTGATAATTTTGGAGCTGTAAACCTCTTCCTGCCGTGTGACATATGTTTTTTTTTTTATAATAAGTTTATTCTTTATTTTAGAGTTTTCGAACAGGGGCGGCTGAACTGGGGAAATTAATTTCGGCCATTACTATATCACTCTTAGCAATCATATTATCATCAAATGGCTCTACAGCCATATTATCTTCTCCATTTTCTTCAGCAAATTCAGAAATATTAGATACTTCTTGAAGTCTACTGTAAGTGCATCTTATTAATCAATTTCACAGAACTAGCCAAACTGTCAATATTTTTGTAATTTTGTAACAACTGGATTGTTGCCAGAGTCGTCATAGACTGGCATGAATTATGACATTACATCCAGAGTTACATGGACAATGTAATAAAAAGTTATCAAACTAGATTGCCAACTAACCATGAGCAGAGATTGAATATTGTCCAAAGAGATCACATTTAAGTTGTACACTCTTTCTCATCATTGCCATATCATGTTTTTTTTGTTTGCTTTTTTCATATTTTGATAGTTGAAGCGTGGAAATGCATAAGGGTATAAGTGCCAAACAAATAAAAAAAGTTTTTTTTGCCCAATTGTAATATGTGCCAAAGCCATTCTTCAGTAATGGGTATAAGTATTTTTTTGTTCTAAGGAAGTAGTTCATTGAATGTTTAAAATATGGCATCCGAACGTAGTTCACCCTATTGGGCATTAAGCCATGTCATTTGTGGAAAAATTTGTAAGGCACTTATACCCTTATGGATTTCCACGCTTAAATTATCCTAATGAAGGTCATATTATAAGTTTTTGAAGATCCAATCAATAATGAGATCACAGTTAAATTTGTAAGGAACATAGATTGAATCAAAAGGTGTATAATGATTTGATTGTCATTTTATAAATATTACGAAATTTAATATTAATAATATAATAATATTGTAAATTTTACAAATTGCGATTTAAAATATGAGCTATTTCATACTTAATTTATCATTTGTAAACTTAATATAAAAATAATAAAATATTAGACATAATCCATTTTAAAAAATATATATGTTATAATACCTGAGAATCTGCTTCGATGTCTTCCACCAGATTCAGTTTCTGACATCACATCCCGTCCTCCCCTATTGTTGTTAGGATGACCAGTTCCTTGATAATGGTTGTAGTAGTTGTAACGTCGTCGAGTCATCTCTGGAGATGTTACTGGGCTTTCTAGAGAACTCATAGGTTTGAGCATTCGTTTCAAGGTGTTTGAGTCCAAACTCATCTCTCTTCCTCCTGAAAGAAGAAAAAAAAATATAATTGTATAAAAATAATAGTAAATTAAAAAATATATGTGTGTATATGATAATTACAATGCATATATGATATCGTATATACGTAAATGATAACTGAATATAGAAAATGAGGGTATAAATTTATAATTACAACAAGAATAATTTTGTATATAGTACTTCTAAAATGTTGATTTGTTTTCTAATTATTTATTTAAGCACTTATAGTTTAAAAATCTATCAAAAGCAAAGATTATTGGTGTTATAAAACAATTCACAATTCTCATGAGAAGAGGATCTATAACAGCTTATTTCTAATGCCAGAATATAATGCTGATATCTAGTAAAGATAATCCCTATTAGATTTCTATGTCCAGGGCACCAATCACTCATTGGACATTATAAAAATTGCAAATGTTATAAGAGAAATTAATTTTAAATTAACAACATATTAACTAGAAATAAGCATATTGAATAAAATAAGCTTTTACACAGCCAAATGTTCCAGTACAACCCTAAAAGGTAAGTATATCCAATGGGGATGGGTGTATAAGAACTTTTAGTTTGAACTACATAAGGTCAGTCATTCTTAATGGATGCGAACATATATGATAATTATCTGATCTAACTTTTGAAGTTAAACATATCTACTAGTTGAAAGCTGGACTGATTATCATAAGTTAACTTTGTTGCGAATCGCTGAATAAATAGTAGGGTATAGTCAAGATTAAAGCAAATGTTTTCAAAATCAATTCAAAGCATTAAGTATTTTCCTAACTGCTTCAGAATGACTACAAAACACCAAGAGGTCCCCTTTTAAAATTTAACCTAAGATGGGATAATTAAGGGATTAATTAAGTACAAATTTACTCCAAGTTGTTTATTAGAGACAAGAAAAAGGATCATTTACCTGTATCTTAATCATAATGGAAAACATTTTTACAAAACTTCACATATAAAAATAAGATGTAAAAAATTCATAAATATAATAAATGAAGAATTACCTGTTTCTTTCCTATTGGAGGTTCTTCTATTATTGTTATTATTATTGTTGTTATTTATATTGTTGATATTGTTATTATTTGCTTGCCTAACTTCAGCTTCACGAACCATATCGTTTCCTTCTTCTGAATATTCTTTTCCTTTAAAATAAATACATTTTTATAAAACACTGCAAAGGTAGATTAATTTTTTACTTTTTTTTGGGGGAGGGGGGCCATAAAACCTAACAGCCTCTATAACTTGAATGGTGACTTAGAAGAGATCATACCCAATATTAAAATATTAAATTGATTCCAAATTATTATCCTTGGGAGGCGGGAAGGGCCGAGTTGGCCAACGCGTTAGAAAATACGCGGTGCCACAGACAACGGGACATATGGGGTGGCGGGATGGCCAAGTGGGCAAACACATTAAAAAATACGCGTTGGCCATGGCAACGTATGATTGAGAACCGAAAGATAGCAAGTTCAAAACCTGGAGCCAGGGGAAAATTTATTAATACTCGGCATCAATCCCCCACCCTCTCCCCTGGCCCGGGAAACCCCGTATAGCCTAAAATGGCGAGGAAAGGGAGGACCAAAAAAATAAAAACTTATTAGCCTTTGTTATCATATGTTACATGGTTTTTGATGAGTTTTAGAGAAAAAAAAAATAACAGCTCTCCTAAATTAAATTAAATGCTGTTAGATAAACTTTTGGTTTAGATACCTTTATTATTGTAATTACCATGATTAGAACTTATTTAGAACTTAACTGGTTTAGAATAAGAGAAGTTTTACTAACAAACCTCTTCCATTTATATCCATAACTAAAGTAGAGCCCACTTTAAAGCCAGAATATGCCCCATAAACCCTGCTGAACCCAACAGATATAATTGCCATCATCAGACTGTAATGGAATCTGAGATAGATAAAACCTATGTGTATTAACTCATAATTAAAATATCCATGAGTGTAACTACTTCCTTAAATGATATGACAGAAAAAAGGTCTATTAGATTTTTTTTTAATGTACAACGCAGAAGAATTTGACTTAAATACACTTCTAGAGCCTTCGAAGAATCTAGTGACATAAAAAAAAAAAAAAATTATTAATCATAAACTTCATTTAAAAAAAACATAATAATAAAATACCCGATTGTGTTGTCGAGTCTCTGATGAGCCTAGGTGTACAAGTTCCAGTGCTTGTCTTGCCAGCAGAGACACCTGCTTGAGTACCTTCGCTTTTGAGAGCTGAGCCTTCTGAACCACTCTGCTGTCCCGGCAACAGGTCAAAGTTATAACAGGTACATCCATCAGCTCCACCGGGCATCACCTCGAATAGCACGCAAATCCACAAATTTTATTTCTTTTGTTGTAAAAAACGTTCAGGTCGAATGAATACTACGGATTTCTAAATTATTAAAATCTTCTAACTGTGCTGTTATAAGTAAGAGAAGAAAGTAAGCAGAAATAAAGTGAAAACATTTTAAAAAATGGATCAATTAATTTTAAAAATATTAATTTTTTCCAAACAGAAAAATTTTTTAATCCAAGGATAATGATTGGTTATATAAGTTTAAAATAAAAGCTTTTAAATAAATAAAGCCTTTGACCATAATCAATAATCAAATTTTAATCATAAGTGAAATATTCTGTGAATAGAGAAGCATCGATATAAACACTATTTCTTTATAGAAAGAACTGATAGTTAATAATTATTAAAAACAGTTTTTAAGCTATAGAAAAGTATTAAATTATAGCTCTAGTAAATGCTTGAAAGCATAATTTTTTATTTAAATCCGCAATTTTCATTAGCTCCATTACTAGTATCATCGCAATTTGTCTTGAACATGCATGGTTCCTGTGAGGAATAATGGAAATGTGTGCAGCAGAGGTGGCCGGGGCTGATGCTATTCAAGATATTCTAAAGCAAGCATCTAATAGGATGAAAGACTACAAATGTTAGTAAAAAGCAAATTGTTACAAAACATGAAATTATCACTTAAAATTACTTTTAATTTGTAAAAATTGGATAGTGTATTAAGTAAAACAAATAACCATCACATGCTGAGAATTAATTGGACACAACTTTTATCTTATTTTAGCTAAAGCAGAACAAAAAAAAATTACAAAATGAATGAAACAGATTACACTTATTCTATATAACTTAAATTTGAATAAAATAGAGCGGATATAAAGCATGAAAAGCATTAAATTGTTATTCATCAACCATAACATAGGTGTCTGCAGAGGGGGGGGGGGGTGCAGCTGCCCCTTCTTAGAGATTTCGAGAAACAAAACTACCAATTAATTATATTCTAATTCATTTACTATATTTATTAGGCATTGTATAAACGATTTACCAGCATGTACTTCCTAGACAAAAATTTAACCATATTGCTCCCCCCCAGACGAAATTCTGCAGACGCCCTGGACTATTCATTCTCATTGAAACATTGGAATTCATTTCAGAATCTGTTCATAAGTATCACCTTGGCGAACAAGAGGACCAGGCTGTTCAGGAAATTGAGTAAGCTGTAGGCTTCAATGTTATCATGATCCACTTATCCATTAGATGTGATAAGAAACATCAGGATATCTTCTAGTGTTTCTCAGAAATAAGAAAAAAATATGTATCTATACTAATAAGGACCCCTGATTGGTATAATGAATCGAATCGGTTAAGGCAAACACCAAAACTGGAACAAACTCATCGGGAGTTCACAAACCCCTTCAGTGAGCATAGCGACCCCATCAATTTATATATTAATAACTATTGGAATTCTATTGATGTGATCCACATGACATGAAACTTTCAAACTAGTGCCAATTTTTTCTTATAAAATGTAGTTATACATATAAAAAATAAATTATGTCCAAGAAAAAGCAAGATGTAGATAAAACAATAATGAACAAATATTGTCTTTTTTATCTTTTTAAGTCTCGAGAAAGTAGGGCAATGCCCAACCTGCACTAGTAGAAAAACTAAATGTAAATAGCGGAAAACTAATATTGAGCATTTATCTAAAGAGTAAAATAAAAATTATTTGGACTTAATTTTTAGTTTCACAATAATAAATATTTTGTACTATTAAATTATAAAATAAATAATCTGTAATCATTAAACCTTTAAACGAGTAAATCATTCTAGTTTTTTACTATCAATAATTGAAAGGGAATCAAACAAAAATTAATTTTTACATATTAATGTTGATTAAGGAGCAATTTAAGGATATTAACTCTTATTTATTATCTTTCATAGATAGTAACAGTCCGATGAATATATTCAGGTTTGAATATTCATTCATATTACAATAGAATAGATAACAAGTACTAATTTTAAGAAGAAAATTGTTTAACTAAAAATTAAGATAACATCTAATTACTGATTGAAAATATTAAAAGATATCATTCATTATTACTGTACTTAACGTTATGTAAATTTCATATTTCAATTATTTATCAACTCACATTGTCTAAAAGTTTATACAAATTAATTGTTCACATTTACATTCAATTCCAAAAGGAAACCATTACCATTTTACAGAAGCCATTTTGAGCCAGTAAAGAGCTCATTGAAGCGGAATTAATTGCTCATATGATAGAATATTAATTGGAATAGATTTTAATCATTTACAAACCAAATTTTCTAAAAATATTTTTTATTAGTTTCTATATTTTTCAATTTTTTATTTGGTGGAAATTATTCTCTTCTGTAAAATTAGATTTTCATTATATTATATCCGCTCAAAGACTTTTTTTTTTTTTTTTTTTTTATGAATATGCTTACAATTTTTCTCAATATTTATAATTATAATATTTATTTTCCTTGATAATACAACTTACAGAAACGTTTGAAGCTTTTCAAGAATCAAGAAAGCGCTATTTTACATATACCAGTAAGTGAAAGGTGCCGCAAGTGAATTGTTTAAGTTAAACGCGGAAATGTTTTAATAGTGTTAATTTGTTTGTTTTTGAAAGAAAGGCCGGCAAAAATTTTTCGGAGGTGAGTGTTTTAATTTTATGTTTTTCATATTTTATATCTTTAATATGCCTTGTTTCATTTTTGTGACATGAATACAAACTTTATAAAATGAAGCACTGTCCTATCCGGTATGGATTTCATTTCAGATTTCATTCAATCGATTTCTCAATTTTCAGTTAAAATTTGTATCGGTTAATTAGAAATAAATAAATTTATAATGTTATTCAATAAAAAAAAATTATGTGTTAATTCTGGATTCGTCATTGGATAATTCGTCATTTCCTTTTTTTTTAAAAAGCATTGCTTTTATAGTTTTTAAATAATTTATTAATTTAAAAGCCAATTTTTATATATTGGAAAGATTTTCGCATATGTTAAAAACACAAACAATTATTGGTAGATGCAATACATTAAGAGATAAATACAATTAATGTATAAAAATTAAGCTGGTGCATAGGTACGCAGATTTTCTATTTAATTAGTGACCGATTATGAAGCTTTTTAAAGAATGCAATGAACACTAATTCAATGACCACTGCCTCATACATAGGCATATGTGTTATTAGCTTTATTCCGGTAAATGGAAGTATTTTATCTTTATTTGACACATTACATCATCTATTTAATAGCTAAACTGAATTAACATGAAAATCTGATTCCGCCCAAAATTACTTAATTTAAAAAATCTGGTGCGTGCGCGCAACACACAACTTTCACTTACCAACTTACTTAGATTAGAAATTGACGTGTTTTGCTAAATATCATTTCCCAAAGTCACACATTTTTCTACATTCATATCTTATTTTTGTTAATCGTTAAAGCCCTTTTTGAGTAAATAAAAAAAACCCGTGAAAATTATACAAAATTTATTAAGTAAAGTCCCCCCTCCCGTAGATCAATTTTGATGAAATTTTTACAGTCATATCTCGGGCATATAAATACATCAAATACCAAGTTTGATCAAAATCTTTAAAACCGTTTTTGAGTAAATAAAAAAAACACGTGAAAATGATACAAAATTTATTAAGTAAAGTCCCCCCTCCGGTTGATCAATTGTGATGCAATGTTGGTTATCACATCTTTGGCTTATAAATACATCAAATACCAAGTTTGATCAAAATCGTTAAAACCGTTTTTGAGTAAATAAAAAAAACATGTGAAAATTATACAAAATTTATTAAGTAAAGTCCCCCCTCCGGTTGATCAATTTTGATGAAATTTTTACAGTCATATTTCAGGCATATAAATAGATCAAATACTCAGTTTAATCAAAATCGTTAGAGCCGTTTTTGAGAAAATCGAAAAAAACTTAAAAAGTTAATAAATAAAGTACCCCCTCCCTTTGAGCAAATTTGATGAAATTTTCGCTGTCACATCGCGGGCTTATAAATACTCTAAATACCCAATTTCAGGTTTGCACGATTTATAGTTTTTGAGCTAGTCTGTTCACACACAGACACACAGACACACACACAGACCATTTCGCGGGACTTGGTTATTTTGACTCAGGGGACCCCAAAACGTGTATTTCCGTTGAAAACCGGAAGTCGAAAATTTTCACGATCGCAATACTTCCACTTACTATATATTTCATATATAGGTAAGTGAAAGTAAAAAAAAACCTAATTGTCAATAGGTATTGATTAACATTTTTAGAATATGCACTCTATAATGCTGATGGTACTTTTTTACAAGTTACAGTTCCTAATTTTTGGTATTTATTTTTAAATATAAGAACATGAATCATGAAAAATCATTTAGTGCTTTTTAAAGATGGCTGCTTTTTTAATTAGCTGAAACTATTGAAAATTAATTCAAATGAAATCATTAAACAGCTATCGAATTATACGTTTTTTTTTGTTTGTTTTTTTAATTTGTGGCATTAAATGTTGTAGATAAAGATCAGGAATTTCATTTGTGCTTTCGTTTTTAATATACACTATCATTAGTTTATTTAAAGATTCTATGTTCCCATTTTTATTCAGAACTTTTTATAACACAATAAAGCATACAATGTCAAATCTTAAAATAATAACGTTCGTTATAGTACTTAATTAGTGAAAAATATTCAAATGGAATAGTTCTTTTTTTTTCTTTTTGCATCAAGCAGTAAAACATTTTATATTATTCGAACTTAGAAACTTAAATTTGGTCAGAACAACCATTATATATTCAAGTTTCATTGCAAATGAATTAGATCATTTCAATAAATTGTTATGGATATAACATTTGTCTTTATTTAACTGGCAACTAAGTATCGGCCTTTCCTGTTCAACTGTGGTAATTTAATAACTGCCTTTCTTAACACAATATCCTTCGCAACCATTAATACTATTACTGTAACTATTTTTTGTTTTAATATTATTTAAAAAGTAAATATATAAACATAACCAAAAGTAAGTTTCATATTACCATATTTATTGTATAAACGGATATTATAATTTAATTTATAGCTTGTAATATTCTACGATTATAGATGGTTTATGAGCATTATTTATATTTAATTGTCTACTAACTGAATTATTAACTGTATTTTAATATTTCCTAATAATTATTAATAATTTGTAATATTGAAGGTTTTATACTTATCTCTAATGTATTTATGACAATTTTCTTTATAAGAGTATAAATGTAAATATAATGGAGTACTCTTATTTAAAACTTAAATTCAACCACTCAATTTATGTTTTAAATACATAAATAATTATACAAAGGGGAGTTGTGATGGTCAGGCGCGCTTTTGCGCCTTCAAATTTAGTATGTAGCTATTCAAAAGTAAGTTCATGTATTGTAGTTGTTATTTGAATCCGTGAACTTCCCCTCTGTGAATGCTCAAGAACCCAATAACATTAGAAATGTTTATATTCTACTGATTTATTCCCAGAATGATGTATTCTGGAGGCCTTGATTGTTATATGTGTACGTTGAAGTACCCCTTTCCGAACTGGAAATAGGTTTATTTTTCATAATCCTTGAATTTGAATGAACTTATAAGTGAAACGGGAGATCCCAAAGGTCGGATATAAAGTTTATCATTGAACTCTGTACTTTTCACAATTTTTATGTTCAATGAAATATATTATATCCGAGTTGAAAGAACGCTCATCACAATATGGTTTGTTCATAGCAACGAACAAATACAAAAGCTTAACATTTTAATTTTTTTTTTTTTTTAAACACATATTACTGGAACAAAATTATATGGTACGTTGTACTCAAATAGGATAAGTAGGCAAATAGGACTGTATATAAGCAAGTTAGGTCTCGGATAAATACCGGAATGTTCAACTATAGATTCTACAATGCCTAAGTTAGTAATGTTGCCAGTAAGTCCGGGTAGCGTTTTCCATTATCATCACTTATGATTAACCGTTTTATAAATTTTTCACCATTATTAGAGCAAAGTGCCCGGAATTATCAAATTAACCCTTGTGTAGAGACTTAACTCCGTCTCCTAAGTTTTAAATTATGTCGCACTGCGGACGCTTGCGGTGTCCTATACCACTGTCCTTTAATAATGCATCTCCATCACCACATGACCTAGTAGTCTGGCCTTCATATCGTGAAAAAAATGTTTGTGTGTTAAACTTTAAGACTACCATTAAAGTTATATTATTTCGTAATGATTCAACGCAATCAAAGGAGTCATAAAATACTTCGTTGAATATTTTTGGTATATAAAATTATTAGGGTCATCAAAAAATATACATCCGGGTCCCAATTACTGAGAAAGTTCTACAAGATGCATTTCTTAATTTATTATTTTTGTATTGATTTATACATATATTTTTTATATGATCAAAAAAACTATTAGGTTCTGCATTGGATTCAAAATAGTAATGTGATGCCAATGTGTAAAATAGAAAATATGCTATAAATAATTTTATTTGAAGAGATAAGATTGACCGTGGCTGGGATTCGAACCCGGGTCACCCAAATTACTAGTGCGCAGCTCTTTCTAACTGAGCTACTAAGGCTCTCGCTCCTGCCACAGCCAACCCTTCCTCTTCACTGAACCCTCTTCGATATATTAAAAAATTAAAATATCTTAATTCAAATTTTGAAAACCTCATGCTCTGATTGATACAAATTTAGTTTTAAAAATCCTTTCTAAAAGAGGAGATGGATTAAGCAAACTAACTTATTATTTTTTTCTCGAATGAAATGGAACTTCAAACGGCCATTTTGGTACTAAAAACTACCCATAATCATGTGAAATATAGTCTTTTGAACTTACAAGTGGCCAGAAGATTAATATCTAAATATAATCAATATTTTGATATATTTTTAATTTATTTAATTAGGCAAAATTATGGTAAGAACGCTTTGGGTACATAATAACGACAATTTAGAGTTTTTATCAAGCATACCATGCTGTATGTATTATACACTAAACAAGATTTATCTAAGAGACTACATTTATCTACATCATACATATGTTTAATAAGGTATAATTATTATTCGTCCAAATTAAGTAAAATTAAAATCTTTATCCTCAATTATCAAGTCAAGCGCCTCAATATGACATGCAATATAGCTGCTATGGAAGTATATGACACATCTGCAAAAAATTAAATTTTGCTTTAAGATTTTGTAAAATTAATTTTAATGTGTTGGTTGACTTCAAACTACATTTACTAGATGTTTTTAGATCAGCAAAAGCGTACATACGAAATTCGACATTGAATATATGGTCCATTGTACATTCACACAAATTGGAATTATTTTATGTTTCTTTTACTTTGCTATTTCAATGTAGTTGTCATTATACTTCCAGAGCAGCAATATTAGGGGTTATTCCATGGGGTACTTGGAAATCTCTGTCAACCAATATATATTTTTTTCATCTTATTTACTTTGCAATCACTATTAGAATTTCCGTTAATCTTTTCGAACTATTTTAGGTAATTAAAAATATTCAATTTTCGATTTATTAGTCATATTCTCACTCTTTCGTCATCTGTCTGCGAGCCTGCTGTATTCGACGGTCCCGTGCTGGTTTCCCTGTCCCTTGTTTGACGTGGCTTGACGTTGTCGTACAGCGATGTTGACGAAGTCGCTGCCGTCACCTTGTCTCCAAGAGCTGAGGATCTTCCATCGGTGATGTCACTTACTCGTGGTGTCGTTCTGGGTAGGGTAGACGAACCTAATGGAATATTTCAGGTTAATAGGAGTAATTTTTATGTAAGCACAATATTAGATTTGCAGGTTTAATGTTATTTTGTTTCAGAGGTAAATTAGGAAAGGTATAGTGTGCTAGCCCGCAATACAGACATTTTTCGCTTTTTAAGTGTTCGCTTTTGTAACAATTTACTATAAATGGAAGAATTTTTATGTAATGAGAGTCTGAAAGCTATGGAAATGATTACCAATGACTGCCACAAAAATGACTACTGATTCCACCCTCAAAACACAGTAAAACAAAGGTATCAAATTTGATTAAGTTGAATACCAACGATGGCGTTACAAACAGATTATTGAACTTTCATATAGTAACTAAGAAATTTCATGAGATAAACAAAACAAAGGTTTAAATTTTTTTATTTTTAAATTTGTTTTTGAATTTCAAAGCCAATAAATAGTGTATATTTTACGAATTAAGTTTCGGAATATCATTTGTACTGTGACAGCAAACCGTCGTCATAAGACGCATATAGAATCCAAAAATTGCGTGTAATTCATTCCAAACTGCAAATTAAAGTATTCCTAGGTCCATCTCTATCGAAAAGATTGTTCGATATGATCAGATATTTTAGATAAAACCTTTTCGTATATTTTATTGAATATCCGTGGTAAATATCTCTATATTTCGATTCATAATAGTCCTAGATTTTAATTGTGCATCAACTTTTGGGTTATCATTTAGCAAGAAGAGTGTTCAAGCTACAGGGTCACGACCTATCCTAGATACAGTAGAAAGGAAAATATTAGTCGATTCTTATAGGCCGGAAATGAAAAGGCATCCACTCTTTGCTTAAGAGTGCCAAAGCTCGACTGCTCTAGCACGCTAAGCACTTATTGAACTAAAGTGATATCGATGTTTTATGTAACGATTTTAACACTATACCTAACACTCTCTCTGTTGTTAATAGTGGCTTAAAATTATCGATAGCTTGAAACTCTATAGTTTTTTTAACTATCGATGCTATGAAAACTTCAAAATTCATTTGTATTATGGAAAATTGAAAGCCATACAACTTATTAAAACAAAAAAATTAGCAAAATGTAATACAGTGTAACTTATTTTCTAACACGAATTCTTATTCATTCTATGTATAAAGTTATGAATTTTACATTAAAACAATATATATTCAAATAAATCACCATAGATATCTGTTATCCCAATGAATAATTGGTTAAATCGAATTTAGCTCAAAATGGGTTAAGGGACTAAAAAAAAAAGGATTGAGGCGGTTTCTTGGTAATGAATAACTGTGTAAATCAGGCGTTCATTTCAAATGTATCTATTATGATTTTTGTTAAATGTGTTGTGATTGGTCGGTGAACAATTAATCAACTCTTATCATCTCATTTCTGATAAGGCCTATTTTGTTCGTTAAATAGCCGTTATTGGTAGTCTCTATTTTGGCATTGTAGACGAATTGCCAACGATCAATAATAATCCCTGATTTTATAAAAATACCGTTCAAAATTTTAACATCTTGCTCTGAAAAGTAAGGAAAATTTGACTTAACCATTTATTCACAGGATGAAACATATTTAAATTTGTAATCTCATAAAGTTTAAAGTATCACACGAAAGAGAAACACTATAATCAAAATATTGTAAAACAATCGAAAAATAAATTAAAAAAAACTTATTTAGTTATTAAAACTTTTTTTTTTTACTTTAATAATTGATTAGCACCTGTCAGCAAGGTGCTGACAATCAGCGAATAAGATGACGGTAGTGGGAAATGATGACATGTCAGGCTTAAATTTAAAAATTTTAAATCCACAAATTTTGTAATCTAGAAATTATAATAATATAACTTTTCTGATAAAAACAATATTTCGTAAGATATGAATCAAAAACCTGTTAAACAATATAAAATGACGTACTACAGGGCGGGAACAGATACCAAAGGATGTTGCGCCACTAGTCCACGCCATTATCAATAGTTCGCACCCGATAATATCAAAACTAGGGATAGTTCTACATCTCTAATTGTGAGCAATTAGCTCCATAACCTTTAAACCAAATTTATTTATATATACTTTGTGGTCTCATCTTGCAATAGCAGATACAAGCCTTTTCATCTTCTATACCTTTTCCTGTTAAATTCTTTCTTTTTCCTTATCGTTCGACATTTATTTTATATTAGTTTAAACTCTAATCTCAGTCAGTGATGTACTTACCTCGGTACCTCGGGTCTTGAGCCCTCAGCCGGGCGTACTGGTCTGCCGTCATGCAAGTGCATTGGGGTTCCCTACTTCTGCTCGGTGAGGCCGGGGTACTTAGCGGTTTCCTTTTGGCTTTGGTCTTGTTCTGTTTGTTCGGTGGTTCTAATTTTAGCGAATACGATGAACTAGCCTTACGGGAGAACTTAAAAGACGGTGACTGAAAAAGAGAGTAATAATAGAAATGTAAAGTTTCTGAAAGTATATTTACTTTAGTAATCCATGATAAAGAATGAAGTACTTACGCAACATTCCCTAAATTGTTTAGCATCTATAGGAGAGGTGAAGTTGAGGCCCCATGTGTCGTTTGTCATTGGATCTTTCCAATATACAAAACATTCCGAAGCCTGTCCGATCCTGGTGCCTGTAATACACAAAATATTCTTAATACATATCAATTAAAATATGTTTAAGATAATTTATAATAAAATAAAATCACCTATTATATTCATGTAATGTACGGGTTACAAGTTACATGAACATACTCCTAACGACTCAGAGGCAAATGGAGAAAAGTACATTGGTTGTAAAAATAATAGCTCGAATGAACAAATTGAATGAAACTGCACCAAATTTAAAGATTTAAAAGAAATTTTAAAACTAATATAAAAGAGTCGCATGGGTATCCGATGAAAGATGAACACACGAAATGAATGATTGCTATCCATTACACGCTAAAGAGTTGAGAGGATGACAACTTATTGTGAGTTTGAGACATAACATTCCTAAGGCAGGTGGCATAGCCTAGGCGAGAAAAGCCAACTCTAGGCAGGAAGCGGGATTTAGCTCACAGTCGAAAAAATTAACGAGGTTTTATTTAATTTTTAAGTTATAACAATAAAGTTTTTGGATACTTTTTTATACAAAGGTGAAATGATAACGATTGGGAATTGTCTTCTTCGGAAGAAGACGCTGTGATATATAAATATATCTGTTTTGTCACTATTCCATTTATTTAAAAAATATATATATTTAAAGGAACCTGTGTTAGGTATTTAAATTTCCTTAAAGCTAAGGGGCTCCCATCAAGAATCTAAGCGGTATAACTCAGTCATTATTGGGTAATAAACTGGCCACTGGATAACAGCGTTCTTTCAGCACGCAGGTAGTTACCTGGTTTTGTTGTTTTTTATATATTTCATTTCAATTCCTTTAGAAATTAGAAAATAACTAATTGTAATGTTTAAAGTCTCGTTTAATTATATATTTCTATTGGCGACTGTTTGGTTGGATGTTTTGAAAGTATGGTGCTCATTCATTCGTAATTATCCCGAGTCTTCGTTTCGACTCTAATTTTAGGCTACCTTTCTTATTTATTCATGAAGTTACTCCACATTGATTGTCCCTGACATTGATTTTCGGCGTATTCCCTGCTTGTGTTGTGTCCCACCTTGTTACGATAAGTTGAAATATTTAGTAGCTAGTTGAAAGGATTGTTTCACCACATAGATTGCAATTCCAATTCCCGCCAATTTACAAAACAAAAAAAGAATATTGAGTTCAGTCCAGATTGCTTTCGGGATTCGTGCATTTTTTTTTATGTTACCGTATATTTTTTAATGAACTATTTGGTCCTTTATCCGGTGATTCGATATCTTTAAAAAAAATTATAATCAAGTTTCATATTAATTAACTATATCGTAATAAGATTTATATATAGTCATTATATTTATTTATTTTTTTTTAATATTTTTTTTTTGGGTCGAATATATTCTAGAACACACACTATGACACTAATCAAGAACTTAACAATCTATAAGGCTTTTTCGAGACAAATATATTTCAAGGTATTACGGAGTATTACTAAGATTAATCTGCCACCCCTGATATTTTCCATTCGAATTTAAAAAATATATATATATATATTGTTGATTTTATTTTTGTAGGGTAACTGTACCAGTAGTTGACAGTTTTATGAAATAACTGTATTATTGAAACTGTTCACCATTATATTGATGTTAGGATAATCTTTATTATGAATTTAGTTAGGCCGATCCCTCTAGAAAACTAGGAATACAATATCCTATGGTCTACATTTACGGTTTTTATAAGAAATAATTTCTTAGAAACTTCTAAAATGAACCAATAGTTGACATATCAAAATGAAAATGTTTGGAAAGTTGACATTTATGGTTTTAAAGCTGACACATGCATTAACTTTTTATTTCCTATAATTTTTAATAGGTAATAAGGACTGCAATAAATGTTAATATTTTTTTTATTTATAAACTAGTAAATTCACAATGCAAATAAAACAAAAGTTTCAAAATTTAATTATTTTTTACCCAAAAAGCTTAAATGAGACAAAAAAACATATTTAAGCGAAAAATGAGATCATTCAATTAAGCAAGTATGATAAGTAGATTTTAGCAATGGCCGGAAGTTTCGTTTTTTTAATGTTGGGTTTGCACAATTTCAGACTCTCCAATGATGAATTTTACTCTTCCAGTGCTCTTTTAGACAATCAAAGATGGCCACATTCATTGGTTGTATAAATTGTATGAAATGTGTAGCATTTGATAGAGTGCGACTAATAGCAAATATGTATCACATATTCTTTGCAGAATTAAGGTCTGGCCACACATGTCCGCACCGGATCCGCACCGTAGCAATAATACAAGTTATGTTCAGAATATTTTTAATTTAACTTACATATTACCTTTAGTTATGCCTAAAGCGGCCTTTGTCTGACATGTGTGGCCTGAACTTTAGGCATAATTAAAGGTAATATGTAAGTTAAATTAAAAATATTCCGAACATAACCTATATTAATGCTACGGTGCGGATCCGGTGCGGACATGTGTGGCCAGACCCTTAGGAAGTGGGGAGAGTCAGATGAGACGCGTTTCCCTTCAGAAATAGGATTATTGGCCATATAATTTTGCTCTCAATGATCCATGGATAGAGCACGCTAGTTATAAATTCATAAAATAAGACACCTGTCATCCAGCCATACTCAGACTTTGATAAACCACCCCCAGATGGAATACTATTTGCTAATTCTGGCGGTAGTTGACATCGATGTCAACTATTGAAATTACGGATTAATTTCTGTTCTAATAGTTGCCACCAACATTTAAAACATTGTATAAATATATTAAAAAGGATATCAATCGATTCTCATGAACTTAATGAATACAATAAAAGTAATTAAAACATAATTGAACTCAAATAAACCAACTATAAAACTTATTTAACTAAACTTCCACCTTAATGAAACAGGGTAGCAGAAACCAAGTTTTCAGGCCACTAGAAAATTTGTCATTATAACCTCTCACAAATAAGCTTGAGTTTTCATCAAACTAATGTTGATGAAATGAATCTTATTATTCACACTTTTTGTACAAAATGTCAACTATTGGAGCACTGTCGACTTATGTTACAGTAACCCTATATGTACACAATTTTTTTATTTTTTTTATGCAATTCAGAATTATATAAATGTGGATATTTTTAACCGGCTCAATCCTTATTTCAAACAATGAATTAAACAAAAATATACACCTACCTACCTAATTTTTTTGTTTATCATAGGCTACCTATAATTCCAACTCCTATTACTACTCATCTTCATTTTTACACTTTTGATTACTGTATTAAATAACAGCATATACAATTCCGTTATCTATTACATTATATATCTGGATCTAAGAATAAGGGGGACATTTTTTCCATTGTCAGTGAATAAAAATATATTTATATAGATTAGAAAAATTGAGTTATCTGTTATTTTTATTTATTTTAAAATCTCAATTCTTTCAATATGAGTTCTATCATGTTTAGAATTAAGTATATCATAGTCTATAGTAGATATGTAACTCGTGTTAGTTCATCATTTATTAATCAAGAATGGCTAGAGCGATTTGTTTATCTTGATTTGTAGGATTTGTCTCCTCCACGACATTAAAAATCTTAAAACTTTAAAAGTAAGGCTTCTTGGTATTTTTGGAGCAGTTTACCGTGACCCCGATCTTAATTGATAAGGACCCGTGGGGATTTATTTATTTCTTTTGACCGAGCGACGAGTGCTGGAGTTGAAAGTTATTATAAAATGAAAGGCCTTTTTTAAGTAAAAAGGACGCGATAGGAGTTCGCTAATATCACAGCCACACAACCACACCCTGAAGCCGCTGTTCCAAAGTTGTACCAACTCTTCAATATCAGATCTGTTTAAGGAAATAACAGTAATTCGATAAATATTTTATCGAAACTGTTAGCGATGACGGGCTTGAAAAATATGATTTACCCACTTATTACATCTATGAAACGCCTTATTATTATAATCTAAAGGTTTGGCATCCCTTAAGTATATAATAATTTATTATATTCATCAATACGTAATTATAATAAATACACATGTAATTATAATAAATACATAATTATAAACTTGCAATTTTAATTATAACTATGTTGATAGATAGTAATGTTATAATTTCTGCATAAAATTGAGTCCCATTTAAAAATTAGAATTCATTATCGAATCGAAATAAAATTACTATTATATAAAAGACGTCTCCACTGTAAAGTAGAATAATCCATTTATCTTTGGTTCTTGAATGAGAGCTGTTTTTATTTGCTGTTTTTATCTATAAACTTATCTTTGACTGACAAAAATATGAATCAGCTTTTGAATGGAGAAGGCTGAATTCTCCTTCATGGAACCAAGAGACCTGCTAGAGGTAAACTGAATGATTTCATAACGCAGCGGAAATCGAAGGAAGAGGTTTAAGGGTTGGAAGGTAATTTATTCGCTAAATCCGAAGACTTGTGCTTCGGAGCATTTTTGTTTGGAGACTGAAATAAATCCTCCAAAATGAAGAAATATTTATATACTTTTGGCCATATTATTCTGTTTCTCTCTTAACAGTTATAATCATTTATATCTGATCAGGTAAAAATCGGAATCAAAATAGTATCGAAAGTACCTACATTAAAAAATCAAAGTACCCAAATAGATTTTAATTTTTAATAAAGTTAAAAAATTTAAGTTTAAAAAAAGTTAATTAAAAAATAAATTTATGAATTTACATTAGGATTTTAAAATTATGTAGACAGTACATGTTTAATGCAAGTTATGTGTATTATATTATCCACCGGTTAGGTTGATTTTAATTTTTTGTTGGTTTTGGATAAAGGATTTTGACTACCAAATTTCCTGCCTGATTTTCCCCATTTTTTTCTATTTTAATGTTATACTGTTCTTTAGACTGCCTGGGTGCTTTAAATCATCCTTCACTAAGGAAACCAGATTCTGTAGAGAACTAATAAAATGTTTATAGGCTCAAGGAATAGAGCTATGGAAGTTTGCCAAAACCTCGAACATCATTAAGTAATTCATTCCCTCAGTTTGAAGTATAGCTCCAAATTGTTGATTAGTAAATAAATTACGTAGATAAATCGTAGTGGCATTATACGCCATTAACAATATGCTACATGTGGACTATTAGTACTGTTCCATACACATATAATTAACATGAACTCTTTAACTCATTTATACATTGAAAACCACTAAGAAATCATATTTACATCAAATTAAACTTTGCCTTTCAAGGCAATTAACAAAAGATTTAACGAAACTAGTCTTATCTACTTGTATTTTTTAGATGCGTATTTTTCAACTGTATTAACTAATTTACATTACAATCCTATTGTAATGTACCTTGGTCTCCTCTATCACCTTTGAATTTTTTTCTCTTTCCGCTGCCTTTCGTCTCCACTTTTTCACACCCATGATATAATCCTAATAAATGATTCGTGACTATGATTACATTGTCACGGAATTATATGTATTATCATATTTATTTATAAATATCTTATATAGTACTTGTCAATTTCTAGTTTTTCGTTTGATATAACTATAAAGTATATAAACTATATAAAGTAAATAAAGCTTATTTGTTTGTTTAACATCCCATTATGCTACTGAGGCCTATCCAGGTATAATTACGATAGGGATCTTTAGCGAGTTTAACCTGACATCGTACCCGCTCGGGATCTCAATTTTACGTCCTATCCGAGGGACAGCATAGCCAAGTTTTTTATTCCCAATAAAAAATCCTAGGACCACCGCGGGACGCGAACCCGCAACCTTTAGTTTAGTAGGTTGCTATGCTAACCACTACACCACTGGTGACTCTAAAGCATATTTGTTTTTAAATATTTGGAGGCTATTACAAATTTTGACATATTTGGGGTTTGGTTTATTTCACATATTATCTATCGTCCATATATATTCAAAAAGGGAACAGTAATTAAAAATATAATAATAAGTAACGGTACTTGTTAGACCCCAATCTTTGGTTTTTAAGTATTTTTATTTAAATAATTTATTTTTTTAAGAGAAAAGATTTGGCTCCGCCGGGAGTCGAACCCGGGTCTCCTGCGTTACATGCGAGGATGCCAACCACCACACCACAGAGCCCGGCTCAAGGCAGAGCAAATCCTTCCTCTTCACCGATACCCTACGGAGTAGGGTACGCTACTCCCGGCGGAGCCAAATCTTTTCTCTTCAAAAAATAAATTATTTAAAAATAATTTAAAATGGTGGTCAGCCACGAACTAAGATTAGATAATTATTTTTATTTAAAATAATTTATTTTTTGAAGAGAAAAGATTTGGCTCCGCCGGGAGTCGAACCCGGGTCTCCTGCGTTACATGCAAGGATGCTAACCGCTACACCACAGAGCTCGGCTCAAATCTTTTCTCTTCAAAAAATAAATTATTAAAAAATAATTTAAAAATGGTGGTCAGCCACAAATTAAGATTAGATTAATTAAAATAATTTAAAAAATTGACTTAAGTCAATAAAATACCATAAATTGGACAAAATTTGTCCACCTCCCGCTACTACTCGCAAAACTTGTGAGATAGGGGTGAGTAGGTATCAGTGAAGAGGAAGGATTTGCTCTGCCTTGAGCCGAGCTCTGTGGTGTAGCGGTTAGCATCCTCGCATGTAACGCAGGAGACCCGGGTTCGACTCCCGGCGGAGCCAAATCTTTTCTCTTCAAAAAATAAATTATTTAAAAATAATTTAAAAATGGTGGTCAGCCCCAAATTAAGATTAGATTAATTAAAATATTTTTATTTAAGTAAAATTATTATAGAAAAATGTTAAACCAATAATTAGTACTGAAATCAGTAACAAAGTTAAAAAAAGTAACTACAAGTTACATAACCCTGATTCAAAAGTAACCATATGCTCCGAACTTCAAGGTAAGATGAAGCCCGTAATCCATCGCTTCTTATATTTAGTCCGGAATGGAACATCCCAGAAAGGCCTAGATAATTTCAAAACATCTTGACACATACTAATCGTATTAATACATGAACGTAACGGTTCCAGAAAGTTTAGAACTCTCTTTCAATGAAACAGAATTAATCAGATGGTTTTGTTTCATGTTACAATATTAATCAAATTTTATTTTTGTTTTTACATATTTCTTTTTGTTATATCTGTATTAATATTATTTTAGCGCATTAAATATTATTTTATTATATGAAAATTCGTGCCTTAATAAAATAAATTAGGTTTAGACTTACCTGGTTGTACGAGTCGGACGTCGAGTATTTTGTCGACTTGGCTATTGTAGGCGGTGATATGGAAGACGCACTCCGGTGAGTCTTGGATGCACGTGATGTTGACCGGGACCAGATCTTCCGAAACTTGCTGCCACTTCACCGTGCCAGCCCCGCTGGAGGAGACGTGGAACACCTCCGCCCATAATCTGTTAATTTTTTTTTATTTTAGTTATCAAAATAACCTAATCTACTAAAAGGAATTCTTCAAATGGAATCAAAAGTTTAGAATAGCTATCTAGTTCTAATCCTTCATAATTCAACCATAATGTAATGTTTTAGCTTTAAATAATTTACGGTATTACTGTCACTCATGCAAAGCACAACGCTAGTTCACTTTTGGAGAAGGAATCTTTAATTTAATACTCTACTTTATTTTATTTTCCGACATTACGAATGTCACCAATTCCTCTCACAAAAGTGAACTGATAGGAAGGCCACGTCTACCTAATTTAATATATAAATTATTAAATATATACAAGTAGATTATTTTAATAAATGGCCCACATAATTATTTAAAATAAATGGTCTAAGGTACAAATGAGCTAAGAAAATGCAACATATTCCTCATTAGATATAGACGGAAACCGGAAATCAGAACTTCAGTCCATGATACACTAACCTATAGTGAAATGCTCAGTTATTTATTAGTAGGGAATGGATATTTAATATTTTTTTTAATATGTAATCTTTATATATATAAAAAATCTCGTGTCCCGATGTTTGCCGGGGGAGGTAAAATCAGAAACTACTCAACCGATCGTTATAAAATTTGGCTCATTGTGTATAGTTTTGTCCAACTTAAAAGATAGGATTCGATTATTGACTACAATATTTCTTTTATTGCATATTAAATGCTTATTATACTACAATTGAGTGGGATGATTTGTAAGTTCTATAAATTTCCGACAGATGGCGGTAATAATCAATTTATTGACACAACACTTCATTTTCTTTCGATATTTAGGGTGGGTAAGCAACACCTAGCCAAATATATTTTTCTGCTTGGACTTGGAAAATCCGTATTTTCCCCATAGACAATTATTTGTCGCCTTTTCACGCCTGGGTAAAGCATGGAAAATATTTGTTTTAGCAAAGGACAGGTTAACCAAAATCCTTTTTAGTACTAAAAATTGTGAATTCAAATAATAAAAAAATGTAAATTATTATTGTAAAATAATAAAAAATATTATTATAAATTAACGTCATTTATCGATCATAACTGTTTCAGGTAGAACCTCCTGATACGATATCTCCTATCATCATGTGTTATATTCTGAATTTAATTAATATGCATTATGGCAAAAGATTAATTTGGTACATTTTGCCAACTGTCTGTTGTTATTCTACTAAACCCTATTCCAATAACACTGTTCTGCACGAAAATCCTCCTTCAAACCAAAACATGCTTTCTTACTGTTATCAGAGGTGCTGAACACGAATTTGAAGTCAGATTTTGTCTATCACGCACAGTTTCCTGAGAAATTCTAGTTTTTTATCCAAAAAGGTGAGTTTTTTGTGGATTTGACGAATTTTTTTTCGGCATCAAAACATAGTGAAAAAAATTCAAAAGCCCGATGATTTTGAGCGCAATGAAGTATATTTGAACGAAAAAAAATTGATGGGAGTATTACAAGTAGTTAAAGAAATATGGCTAAAAGTGTTTTTTCAGTTTTTGAGCTTGAGGCAGGGATTTGGTCTCTACCTGGATCTTTAGGGGAATGACCCTCCTTTATCTTTTATGGTCTTTTATGGTGGTACCCTTTTCATTCAAATCCTTAATAAGTTTTTGAGAAACAAAAAACCTAGAGACTACCGAAAAATAGTCCAAGAACTGCTTACTTCATATAAAACATTGGGACGCAATATGTCCTTAAAGATACATTTCCTGCATAGCCACCTAGACTTTTTCGCCCCAAATATGGGTGCAGTTTTGGACGAACATGGAGAACGATTCCACCAAGACATATCCAGAATGGAAAAAAAATTTCTGGCAAATGGAATAAGAAGATGCTGGCAGATTACTGCTGGACACTGCAGCGGGAGACAGAGGAGGAAGAGTACAAAAGAAAAAAAACAACTTATTGTCGATGTGTGTATATTTTTTGAGTTGCGTCATATCTAGTATTATACCTGATAGCATGCAGAATTCAATTAATTATATTTTATCGTTGAAAAAAAAAATCTGTTATAATAAAGACAATAATTTTCAAATACAATTTTTCATTTTTTCCAAGTTTCACCTCTTTTCTCTCAAAATCAGAGGGTGATAGAATTTTTCTGAGTTCTGATTCGGACTCAGCAGACCTGAAAACATGAGAAACAGGCAAAATTGTTCAAGGGAGGGGAGAAAAGTTTTTTTTTGCAGAACAGTGTAATTAGTTCCTTTTACATGTGTATTTTCTTTATATTTAATCTCGGCTGAAATAATTCAATAAGTGCTTAATGAATGGATCATTAATACTTACTTTAGTCAAATGTAGAATGTAAAAATAAATAGTTTAACCCTTCTGTATTCTTTACCAAACAATTCTAAATTAAGCGTATAGTTTTATTTTAATTCCCGTTGGTTTTTATATTAGCTGAAACGTTTTTATCTTTAGGAATGATTTTTTATTTGACTGTATTAAAAAGAATATGATATAATTAATTATTATATACTATAATAAAATTAAATAATATATTAAATATTATACATTAAAGGTACTAAGCCATTCTAACGCATGGCTGGGTCTGCTCGTCAATCATATTATTATGAGCTTTTAATTTCATTTAATCGTTTTTTGGCATTTCAAATCGTTTAAACTCATTTAGTTTACATATGTTTACTATAAAAACACATTTTTACATATTTCTAGTATAAAGATATATCTCGGGCCGGGGATAGTCGAGCGTGTTGGAGCGCGGCCCGCTTTAACACGCTCGAGCCGAACGGTGGCGGTTCGAATCCGCCCTGGGATGGTTGACTTTTATTTCGTGGAGGCCCCACAGAATAAAATCTCGACCTACCCAACATGGTTAGGATAGATTGGTTACACCAGTAGAGTAACCCCCCGTATGCCACACATGGCCAGGAGGAGGGGTACCGAACAAAAAAAAAAAAATATATCTATTTTTTTATCTAAAAAAAAAACAAATTTAGTTATGAGGAAGATCTTATTTAGCCACTAAAAGAAATAGTTCTGTGATACCCGATTTTTCCTAATTCTTTGACAGTGGATTCATTGAGATTCCGGAAAAGAGCTTTATGAAATATTTTTAAAAGTACCAAGCCAAGTTTTAATTTTAAAGGAGATTCATCCAGACATATTTTACCACCTCAACAATTAATTACACGATTGGGCTCTTGGGGCATACAATTACTGCTATAAATATAAAAACATAAAATATGTAGTTTCGATTTGGATCCTAAATGAGCCAAAGCGAGACAATGAGCGACATATTTGAAGGAAAAAATTTCCTTGGCCTCCTATACATCTGCCAATATATATCTCTTTCTGGCATAATATTTTCTTGCATAAATCTGATAACTGTTCTTAAATTTTTTTCACATTTTTAAAATATAATCACACATCTATGCATGTAAATTTTTGACTTCTTATTAAACATGAAATTTTAACTATTTAATTAAATAACTAATTAAACGGTTCCCTATTTATTAGTAGGTTCATAATCTTGGGATTTATTGAATATAAATTATAATTTTGCGGACCTGAAGTTTCAAAATCACCACCTCCTACGATTGTTTGCTCAATAATTTACTAGGATAGTGTTTGTTGTCTTTTAAGTTGTAAAATGGTGTTATATATATTACTTAAATAAATATAGAGTGTACAAATATGTTAATCCAGGAGGAAGGGGTGACCTTGACCTCTGCTAACCACATGATAACCTAAAGTTTACGAGGTTAGATCCTAAGAGCCTAGGGGGTGGGGGTGGTCAGGGGGGTTTTAACAACTTGGCATTAAACCCCCCACCCCTCTCAACTGGCCTCGGAAAAAAACTCCTCACAGCAGCTTAACGTTGGGACAAAAAAAAAGTAAATCTATTGGATCAGATCGCGTTTTGAAGCAAACGAATATCGTGGAAAAAAGGAAGATTCTCTTGACATTAAATAATGAAAATTGTATTTTAAAACCAGAAACTTCAATGCCTTTTTTTTTTTTTTTTTTTTTTTTTTTTTTTTTTTTTTTTTTTTATAACTAGTTCAAATAATAAAACCCATTTCCGAGGGGTCTTCCCAATGCGTCTCAGGAGCTGATTAAAAAAAAAAAAGTATATAAATTCTTCAATTTTGTTATGTACTTTTTATCTGCCTTTGCCCTGAATGTATATCTGCCGTATTAATTATATATGTCAATTCATTTTTTTCTGGATGAAATAACATATAACATAAACCTAAATAGTTACACTTCAAGATAACAATGACAATAAAATAAAAAATAGTGAGATTACTTTTTATACACATATTACATACAATAAAATAAAAAATAGTGAGATTACTTTTTAGAATCTTTGATCGCAATATATATATCTTTTTTATAGAAATAAAAAAATATAAATTTTTGGAAAGAACGATTTTTTCACAGCCTTTCATAAAAATATTTATTTCTCTTCAAGAGTTGTTCCAAATTCAATATTTCTGTTTCTCTTTGAAAACCGATTTCCTACCCTTCCAAACCATATCGACAGTGAAATATTAAATAACATTATATGAAAATTTAAAAAAGTATATCTGTTGAGGATAGATGGAGCCGTTAGGTATTATCACGAGTTTAGTGAAGTTTGACATAATAGAATCCAAGACCGTGTTTACATTTGGGGTTTAGATGAGGGGCGAAAAACGAATATCAGCATTATTTTTGTGATATTTAACCACACTTCACTCCATCGGTCGGCAAATAATGTTTTAATACTCCCCAATTACTGCTACAGCTAAAGGTATTTTATTTAAATCAAAACAAAATCTCAAAAACACGATTCGATGCAGAAAATAAGTTGCATTGCCCCTGTTGCAAGCCAGTGAAGGATAGGCTACGTAAATTGTATCGATTCTTTATATGACAAGAATGCATTCTAAACTTTGCGATTTTTCACGACATACGTTGTTGATATATGGTGTTGATAGATGGATTGAGTGAAGTGGGATGAAATATTATTTTAAAGAAAAAAAGTTTGATGATCATTTGTCACACCTCAATAACCCCACAAACGAAGCTCCTTAGCAATGTTTATTGTATTTAACTTAAAATTACAAATGTAATTTACTCGGAAGGACTAGCAGATAATCATGTAACTGGATAAAAAGCGAAACTAGCACTAACACCGAAATCGCGGCCGAACAACGTAAAGGAACAAGTTCGAGTCTTATTAAGATTAGTTGTTCGAGAACGTGGTTCGACGCAACGTAAATCGTCTTTTCGAAAAGGCGCAGATAGGGACGCAGAGCAGAGCATAGCAGTTAAACTGCTCTGCCACCCAATGTGCGCGGTTCCCAAAAATGCTCTGCTATGATATGCGTCACCTGCGTCTCTACGAACGCACGCCTAGCTTTAGAAATGAGTTCCTTCAAGATTGCCTGGTTACCTGAGGAGGTGCCCATCCCTCCTCCGGGAAGCCTGCCACGGGGAGTCCTCGTAGCGGTAGGCCTTCCTGATGAGGGGGGCGCAGGAACAGGACAGCTTGTTGCCCATACCGTCCCCGATCAGAGGAGCCCCCGGTCACCGAGCAACCATCCTCTCGTCCGTCTCCCCATCTCTCTGAAACATCATTATCAATATTTATTAATTAACTTATAAAATAGAAATAAATATTCTAAGGTATTATAAAATAAAAAAAGAGCCATGCAATAAGCTAATGGGTCATCCCATAAAAATCAACTAGTCTATAAATAATATTGAACCTATAGCTTCGATGTCTAGCGCGGGGAAAGGCGCGGAGATTAAAAGGGAATATTTGTTGTTGTTTTTTTGTTTGCTTAAAGTCCTTTTATGCTAATAAGGCTAATCGGACGATGCTACTTTAGGAGTCCTAAATTTTGCCTATCCAGGTTTAATTTGGATAGGGATCTTTAACGAGTACCTGTTATCGTACAGGCTCTGGACCTCCATTTTCCGATCCTATCCGAGGGATGGCATAGCCAAGGATATTTTACTCCCATTAAAAAAATCCTAGGGATCACCTCGGAACGCGAACCCGCGACCTTTAGTATAGTAGGTTGACATGCTAACCACTACACCAAAGGTGACCCCTAAGGGAATGTGTAATTTTCAACTGAAAATGTGGGAGTTTTATTCAACAATTTTCATAACGTATTTCTAAAGCAAATTACTTGACCTTATTCCAAAAATAAAACATCGCTAAAAGATATATATAAAACCATGTTTTCTAAATTTTGATAAAACACCCCTTTTAATCAAAAAATGTCATTTAAGTATATGGTAGCATAAGTGGCGCTGTATTTCAAAGTCGAGAAACAATGAGTTCAATTAATAAAAAAAAATTTAAATACCAAACGTGATTTCTTTTATATATGAAGAAATGATGTATGTAAACATTTTTTTATCATGCGAACCACTTGTCTCTCCACTTTGAAATTTACGACAACTTCAGCCCCTTATGCTAAAATAATATACTTACTTATTTTTAATCAAATAATATAGTTATTTAAAATTAAAAAAAAAAGTTTTTTTTTTTCTAACGATATATTATTCTTAAACTATGCCCCCGTAGTATTTGAAAAAAAAAATAACAGAAAAACCAATGCTGAAAAAGATGATAACTGTTCCAGTTTTGTGGTTCAACCAGTTATTGAAACGAGCTTTTTTTTTTTTTATCTCTTTAAATCGCATGTTTGTTTGTTTAACGTCACTTAATGCCACTAATGCTAATCGGACGATGCTACAGTGGAAGTCCTAAATTTTGCCTATCCAGGTATGATTAGGATAGAGATCTTTAACTAGTACCTGACATCGTACAGGCTCGGACCTCCATTTTACGTCCTATCCGAGGGACGGCATGGCTAAGGATTTTTTACTCCCATTAAAAAATCCTACGGCCACCGCAGGGCGCCAACCTGCGACCTTTAGTATTGTAGGTTGCCATGCTACACTATACCACAGGTGACCCCTTTAAATAGCATGTACACAAAATCGATTTTTTTTTTTTTTTTACATTGATGCATGCAACTAATATCTAAAATTTATAAAAATGCAAGACCAACCTCAGACTCCTCGTCGATTCGACAGAGAATAACCCTAATTTATAAAAAAAAAAACTTACAGAGCAGATAAAATAGCAACAACTGAATTTCTAATGCAGCATATTTTGGATAAGCTGTTTTATATTTATAAATATCTATAATGATACGTTTCTATGACAGTTTATTAGGAAAGAAATTACCTCTCCTAAAACATAATCTACCACCAATAATTAGCAGGACAAATATACAACCGGAGAGCAAAAAAAGAGGACTTCGTTAACTAATCCTTACGTGTTGTTTTTTTCCTGCTGAAGTGAGATATTTGAAAGCATGGATCAGTAGCCAAGGATATTTTACTCCCATTAAAAAAATCCTAGGGATCACCTCGGAACGCGAACCCGCGACCTTTAGTATAGTAGGTTGACATGCTAACCACTACACCAAAGGTGACCCCTAAGGGAATGTGTAATTTTCAACTGAAAATGTGGGAGTTTTATTCAACAATTTTCATAACGTATTTCTAAAGCAAATTACTTGACCTTATTCCAAAAATAAAACATCGCTAAAAGATATATATAAAACCATGTTTTCTAAATTTTGATAAAACACCCCTTTTAATCAAAAAATGTCATTTAAGTATATGGTAGCATAAGTGGCGCTGAATTTCAAAGTGGAGAAACAATGAGTTCACTTAATAAAAAAAAAATTAAATACCAAACGCGATTTCTTTTATAAATGAAGAAATGATGTATTTGATTTGATGATTTTTTTATCACGTGAAACACTTGTCTCTCCACTTTGAAATTTACGACAACTTTAGCGCCTTATGCTAAAATAATATACTTATTTTTAATCAAATAATATAGTTATTTAAAATTCAAAAAAGAATTTTTTTTTCTAACGATATATTATTCTTAGACTATGTCCACTTTGTATTTGAAAAAACCCAGGAAAAACAATGCTGAATAAGATGATACCTGTTCCAGATTTCTCGCTCAATCAGTTATTGAAACGAGTTTTTTTTTTTTTTTTTATTATCTCTTTCAATCGCATGTTCGTTTGTTTAACGTCACTTAATGCCACAAATGCTAATCGGACGATGCTACAGTGGAAGTCCTAAATTTGGCCTATCCAGGTATGATTAGGATAGGGATCTTTAACGAGTACCTGACATCGTACAGGCTCGGGATCTCCATTTTACTTCCTATCCGAGGGACGGCATGGCTAAGGAATTTTTACTCCCATTAAAAACTCCTAGGGCCACCGCTGTTTTTTTTTTTACATTGTTGCATGCAACTAATATCTAAAATTTATAAAAATGCAAGACCTGTAGGCTCAGACTCCTCGTCGATTCGATTGAGAATAACCCTTTTTATAAATTTATAAAAAAAATCTTACAGAGTAGATAAAATAGCAACAACTGAATTTCTAATGCAGCATATTTTGGATAAGCTGTTTTATATTTATAAATATCTATAATGATACGTTTCTATCACAGTTTATTAGGAAGGAAATTACCTCTCCTAAAACATAATCTACCACCAATAATTAGTAGGACAAATATACAACCAGAGGGCAAAAAAAGAGGACTTCCTTAACTAATCCTTACGTGTTGTTTTTTTCCTGCTGAAGTGAGATATTTGAAAGCATGGATCTGTAAATATTTACTAATTATCTATGGGATATTCATGTAAATTATAAATGTATAAAGAAATAATGAAATTTATTCCCACCAGTCTTAACCCTGGATACAGCCTTGAGCCACAATGACCATACATGTTAGTAGTGTGCACCCGATCTATCTCTTAAAATGGCAAAGGTCAGAGGAAGGAGAATATGGAATATGCTAGATTTTGTATGATATATTTTGTATTATTATTCAGTATACATACTGTTTAACCAAGGGTAGAAATTATATGAATTTTTGGCGTTTCCTTCCATAGGGATCGCCTTTCTCTTTTAATATACATCCAAAACATATATTGGTAAATTTCAAAATTATTGCCATTGGGAACTCTAATTTTCCAAATATCCGAATCCTAAATACGAGTATCACCTTTGGGATATTTAGGGGTCAAAAGTGAAAACATTTTTTTATTAGTGCTCTCCTTTATTCAAGACTAGCTAGGGTGCCCGGTTTCGCTCCGGTAGTTGTGTGGTAGTTTTAATAACAGAAAAACTTTAAATTTAAAGGAAATGTCGAACAAAATTAGCACCTCCTTGAAACTTCGGTTTTATCTTATTAATAGAAAGATTCGAGATCAGTTCACCCAAATAAGGAACTCTATATACTTTATGGGGGTTGAAAATGGTAAATGAAAAATTAATTTTGATGTTAATTTGTCGAGTTATTTAATCATCGTTTTTGGTGGTTTCTGTGTTTTTGAATCCTACTAGCCCATTCCATGCAGTCAGCAGATAATAAGTTATCAGATTATAGCTGAAAAGTCTGATATCTCAGTAAAAAAAATATATTTCGAGTAGATCTTAGGCACTGACTACTGGGGTGCTCGACTCTCCCCCCGCCCCAGTGCTGCAGTTATAGTCTGCGATACCTTTTAATCTACAGACTGCAATGCCATGTTAATTCTCCATTCGATTTAGTGATACATCACTTATGTAAATACATAACTAAAATTTGATGAATGCACATTTTTTTTACAAAAACTTTGTATAACTGGAATTTGGGCGGATTCTTCAGATTTCGAATCTTACTACTATTACAAAGTGAAACCAAAAATTTGATGAAGGGACAATTTTTTTACCGTATTTCTTTTTATCCTGAACTATGAGGGGTGATAAAATTGAATAAACGCTGAAATTAGAGTTAGTCAATCTGTCAACTGGAAGGCTCATCGTACATAGTAATCAAACCAACTTCTTTTTCATACAATAAGAACACTTCAACTACTATAAGAACACTTGAAACTTTTTATTTTCGATTTATATTCAGTCAAGTTATGTCTTTTTTTGTGTCTGTTTTTATTCGCTCACTGCACAACTAAGAAATGTTCACTCTTATTGCATTAAACTTACTTATATATTAATATTGATTAAATATAATGTGTTGATCAATTAGCCTTCTTATGTAAAAATTAATTTTTTAAGGAATCCAGTTGGTTTCCTAATTGATTGCACATAAGTAAAATCATTATTTTATTTTGAAAGCAAACTAATTATTTTCGCTAAATTTTTTAGTAATTTAAAGAGAACAGCTGAAAAATATGAAGGGATCGGGGAAAAATACTGCCAAGCAACATTTTTAACAAAAATAAACTGTAGCTGCAGTCTGCTGTATATTACGTAGAATTATTTTGTCTACGATGGAAATACCACCTAAATATGATTATTGTGGCTCTATATATTCCTATTTAGGTGGTATTTTCATCATAGACATATAGTCCTATGTAATATTCAGCAGACTGCAGCTACAGTTTATTTTTTTTTTAAATGTTGCCTGGCACTATTTTGCCCCGACCCCTTCATATATAACCATTACAAACTGAATGAATGAACAATAAACATTTAGTGAAACGCACCCTAGCACTTCCTGGTAGCCTGGAGCTCGAACTAAATTTCTCATTCACTGACCCGTAGAGATAGGCTAATTACATGGTGCGAGAGGCTTAAAATTCTCGCCATTTTCTCTTCAATTTTACACTATGAATATAAAAATGGAAACCTCCTTTACCGTTAGGGGTTATAGGGTTGCACAACACCATAACTTTCTTGATCATACGTGGAGTTGTTTTTTAGCCTTATCCGCACGCACATTGTACACCTTGCTTTATAAAATATATTGATTAAACTTAAAAAACACTTTTAAAGATGTTAAAAATAATATAATACTTTCACCTATCTATATATGAAATATATAATAAGGGAAAGTATTGCGATCGTGTGTGTGTGTGTGTGTGTGTGTGTGTGTGTGTGTGTGTGTGTGTGTGTGTGTGTGTGTGTGTGTGTGTGTGTGTGTGTGTGTGTGTGTGTGTGTGTGTGTGTGTGTGTGAACAGATTACCACAAAAACTATTAACCATACGAACCTGGAATTGGGTATTTGGTTATATGCCCGCTATGTGACAGCAAAAATTTTATCAAAATTGGTCTAACGGAGGGGGTTCTTCATTTCATCACTTTTTTCCTATTTTAGGTTTTTTTCGATTTTCAGAAAAACAGCTTTACGTGACGATTTTGATCAAACTCGTCATGTTTATTGAGTAAGCTTTGTCATTATTAAAATGTTCTGAGGGTGGATTAAATGAGGAAGAGGCTTTTTCCTTTGAATTTGTTTATCTGGAGAAATTAACTGTCTCACGTTACGGCTAAAAATAAGAAATGGCTAATTATGAATTGTGAAAAAATCTAATTACATATACATGGGAAAACAAGATAAATATTCCGTCAACGTTGAGCTCACGCATGTGCAGTACACCTTGAATGACAGAACAAAAAAAAAAAAATTAATAAAAATTAAAGACTAATAATTATTAAAAAATTAATAAATATTAAAGACGTTCTGTTCATTTAATGGTATTATTTGTTTCATGGTAACTAAATGGCATATAAAATCAGATGCGATGGAGTATTTTCCTTGCATTGCCGAATTATCACAAGAAAAAACTTTTATTTAATAATTGTACTTTAGAGAGCAAATAGAAACAAAAAAAGTAAATGAATGTGGAAAAATGTGTTTCTTCGAGGAATGGAATTTAACAAAACATGTCAATTTCTAATCTAAGTAAGTTGGTAAGTGAAAGTTGTGTGTTGCGCGCACGCACCAGATTTTTTTTCAGGATGTTCCAAAACCCTGGATTGTATTCCTTTTATCTAACATTGAGCCAGGAACTCAATCTTAATATCATTCCGAAATAGAATGTCGTGAAGAAAATGTAAATTAACGTTGCACATTGTTGTATTGATTTACATTTCCTATTGTGATGCTAAGTTGTGTTTAGAAAATATCATCAGTTGAATCAACATTCATCTATATGCGTAGACTACGTAGTAGTTTCCATCTGGTGTTTCCCCCGCAAAGGCCAACGTCTGCCTCAAAAGAACCAATGACCGCTGAACACTTGACCAGATAGATTAGAAATTTCTTTATTATCTTAAATTTGAAGGATCTGGATATATTTTAAGGATATAAGACTATCATAGTTTATTTGACTTGTATACAGAGTTAAATGAAATCTTTAATTATTCCATAAAGATTAGTATTATAGTAAGTCACTGTTACTATTTTTTTTATACAATCTGCTTAGTTCAATCAGCTTTGTTAACAGAAATTAAATTTATTTGTATGTAAATTACTTTTATCATTATTGATATGATAAATATTACCTATTAAATAGCCTATGAATAGATTATGTATAGATAACAATAGCCTATAAATAGATTGCGATCTAGCCTCTTAAAAAAGGTAAAAGGTAATGTGTATGAAGAGCATTTAAATTTATTCATTATTATTATAATTATTACTTTAATTTGTACTTGATATCATTAAATAGTGTATCTTACTGGTGTTGTTTGTACATACAAGAAAAAAACATGCTAAGCGTTGATTTTGGCTGTAAAAATTACTTTCTTCTTTATCAGTTTTTTTAATTTTCAGATTACATGAGAAATAAAGTTATTATTTCTTTTTCATATTTCGGTAACTATTTAAACAAAACTATTTACAAGATTCGGTCACTGTAATAATTTAATCTTGAGTAACAACAACCTTTCTTCCTTTGTATGATGTTATTTTCATATCAATTCATTAATTTTGATTTCCTCTATTTTTTATTAATACCAACCCAATTCCTTTCTCAAAATATTGATTTGGCATTTTTTTTTTATATACGTATGTCCGAAATTTCAATTTTAATTCCGTAACTAAGACGAGACTGTCTTAACTCTAGGATTACGAAGAGGGGGAGGGTAATATTTGTATACCCTGTTTCGCACTTAAATTATTAAGTAAAAAATCTGAAAAAATACTTAGTAGTTGTCAGAAAAACTAATGTAACTAAAAACTAAAAATTAATGTAAACGTGAATTGAAATTTTTATAATATATCCAGAAGAAAAAAAAAAGAAAAACCTCACACGCGGATATAATTTTAAATTATTAATAATGTCATAAAGGCATTGATAATAAATTTCAAACAAGTAATGTTTTTTTTTTCATTTATGTACCTGAAAAGACAATTGTTGAATTATAAATTAGTTAGCCATGGAAATGGCTTTTCTAATTTTCTAGCAAAATTACATTCATTTCCCTCTATAATTTTTTATTTTTTTTTTACAGTTTTACAAGTATGTAAATATTTTTTTTTGTTAAATAAATTTTAAAAAATATATTTAGAGTTAATTAACATTAAAAGAAAGCTGTGAGTTCACAGAGCCCACCCCTTGGTAATCCTAATAACAAGCCCATTTTTATTGATTTCGAGAAAGAGTTCGATCTTTATAAAATCAAACACGCTGAATCTATAGTAGATTCAAAATTAAACGGTTCTGTAAACCTTCAAGAGATTTTCTAAAGCCAATTTGTTTTTAGTTCAGTGTTTGCGGTAACTGAGGCCAGACAGTCCCCAGTCCAGTGTTAAATGAATGAATTCCTTGGAAACAGTCAATGAGAAGTTAGGTAGGTACTTAAGACACTTTGACACTCATCTTCATGATTGATTATTCGGACTTGGGGCAGTCTGGCTCTGAGGTGCAGAACTAAGTACGCTTCATATAAAATAAAAAAATATATATAAGGTCTAATTCATTAATTTTTAATATTCTGACATTTGATAATTTTCAATAAAAAAGGAATTCATCACATATGAACACCATAATATAAAACTGGGAATCTACAATAGAAACAAATTACAAAACTATATAAGTAATATGAAGGATAAAATAGAAAAACTTGAAAAACAAAACGTAATATACGAAATAGAATGTAAAAACTGTAAGAAAAAATACATCGGAGAAACATCTAAAAAAACTAAAAACTAGAATATTTGTAATACAAAACTAAAATAACTTCAAAAATGTAAAAAATATAAAAGCAACAGCATTATCGGAACACAGCATAAAAAAAAACCACACCTTTGATTTCGACAGCACTAAAATTTTGAGCATCGTAAAAAATACAAAAAACAGAAAAATTTATGAAGCAATACACACGACAAAAACATAGAAAATACAAAAAACCACAAAACACCTAAATAACTACTATGCTCACAAAATAAAAAAAATTGAAACAGAACCACAAAAAATAAACAAATATTGAGAAACAGGATGAAGGGGACAAGTACATCTAAGTACCAAAGCAACTAAAGTTTTAAAAAATGTGACAATGAGATCGATCTAGTGCCAAATAAATGTTAAAAATAATAACATGGACTGTTGTATGTGCATATATAACAACTTGAATTGATGACAATTGTCAATAGAAAAAATGTCTAATAGAAAAAATAATTATAATACTAATATATAAAATGTAAAATCCTCATATATAACTCAACTGTTGTGACAAAAATAATAATTTAATAAACAAGTTTTAGGAAGAGACTATTTAATTATAGATATAGAATGCAAGGCCTCAAAATCTCGTATTATTTCAATAATGCACTTAATCATGCAGATTACATGCCAAATTTTCGCCTATTCAGGCATCTTTAGGGCTACTACTTACTACTTACTACTAGTAGCCCTGAAGATGCCTGAATAGGCGAAAATTTGGCATGTAATCTGCATGATTAAGTGCATTATTGAAATAATACGAGATTTTGAGGCCTTGCATTCTATATCAAAAATAATAATTATAAAATGTTAAAATTCATAGATAACCTCAGAGGTTGGGCCTAAAAAGCCCGAAACGTTGGGATAATTAAATATTATCCTTGAAAATTTTCATATTTTTTTCCTCTTTTAATTTTTGAGTTAACAACGATTGGAAATCGTAACTAGTAAATAAATCCAAATTAATGAAACAATGCCGTCTCGTAAAGTTTATAAAATGTGACCTGATGTTGCCAGCTGAGCACAATTAAGTCATAATGATGTATGTAATGATCGATCGTACAAATGAATGTAGTGAAAATGGTTGGGGTTAAGGTCTTCTGTATTAGATATAGAAAATAAATCAGCTGCATTTTCATACATCATAGAAATTACCAGGTGACAAAAATTTTATTAATTTAACTAAAAAAAATATACATGAAAACATTAATAAAATTTCGTTCAAAAAATGGAATAAGAAACTCAAATTTTTATTTTTGTGATATGTTGAAGTAAGACATCCAACAGGGACAGAAGAGGATAACCGCCACATTACCTTCCCAAACTACTATTCACTTGTTTTGTTTATCTCATTGTGACACTGTTTGTGAACATCGACTATGGGCCAAACCGAAAGTTCAAGTTCGGACACTGGGCGGAGGGCACCGGAACAACCGATCAGGACAACAGCGCAAAGAAATTGCGGAAAGAGAGTCCCGGATCAATTGATCAAAATAGAGAAGCAAATCGATCTAATCGATACCAAAGTCAACAGGCTCTTGTCGATGTATCCCGCAGCCGAAAAGAGGTACAGGGAAAGTCTTAATCTGAAACAACGCCTAAACGATACAAGATTCGAGACTAAAAGGACTTACCCAAGGAGTTCCTCCAATGACGGAATGAACAGAAATAATGTTTGAGCCTGTAACTACGATCTATGGTGCATACTTTTTATGTTAAAATTTATTGTTGTTTTTTTTAGTAATAAACTTGTTTCATTCATGTTGACATGACAGTACATACAATAAGATAGTACACAATAATATTTATTCTTTATTAGTACTGTCGCCTCCACACCAAATGTTGTACCCCAAACAATACCCCAAAGTATAAAATAATAATATGATTAAACTACATATAATAAGACGCCTCCTTCTTTAGTCTCTCAGGAAAGATAGATGTGGATTATAGACGGATAGTATCAAATATAAATGAATTTCACGCAGACGAGACTGATCGTAAGTTCTTACTAATGTAAGAGATTAAATAAAAGCACTGAACTAATTTTCTTCTGCAGATTTCGGGAAGGTTTACTATAGTTGCATTAGGACTGCAGGACTGCATCGGATGTGCATTTTTTAACCCAAAAAATTAACCTTTTTTAAAAAAAATAAGGAAAAAAAGGTTCCATGTTGCTATGGATACCGTGACACATGACATATGCTAGTTGTCAATAAGTAATTGGAGAACGATATTTTTAATTATTAGAGAAAGTAACTTTTACTGTTATCAGTATAGTATTATTTCAATAACTTCACTGTAGCCATCATAATAACAGTTATTATTACAGAAAGACATCTTATTAAAGTATATTTCGACTTGAGGCCCAACTATGGGCTAACTTCCCGCGGGTAATAGCCGATTACTTCCGGCTAGTAATCGATCACGTGATTTTCAAAATCATGGAATAATAGACAGTTTGTTCATTATTTGTAGTGGGAGCCCTAAATTTTGCATATCCAGGTATAATTAGCATAGGGGTCTTAAGAAAGTACCTTACATCACTCAGTCTACAGTTCACCTCTCATTCGAAAGACGGTATAGCTGGAAAATTCGAAATCCTGGGGCTACTTGGACAGCTACGATCCTGCGTCCCTCAGTGCAGTAGTTTGCTATGCTAACCACTACCACAGGTGACCGCTAGAATAATAGTCATTAGTTGATAATAATATAATGAAGTCGTAATGACCAAATCCAAAAGTTAGAATGTATTTGTGTTCTTATTTTTTAATTTACACAACTATACCATAAGCAATTATGGTTAGTAAAGTTTTACTTTCAATTGTTATGTATAATTAACTATATGGCTGCTTTCTTTGGTATTGCCGAAGTAAAAAAAGAAGTAGTTTTTATTTTAATTTGTTATTGAAAATAGTACGATAACTTTCAAACCTAGAGAACGGCAAATGCTCACCATATTTCGTTAACGCATCAGAAAATAGTTGTTCCGATAACAATCACTAACTAAAAATTATTCTTTTCTTCTGACTTCAATCCAACCATTTTTGTTACAATAAAATCTAAAAGTCATTACAAACGGATAAGTTGATTCGTTTAATTAATACTGACTTGTAAAATTATATACTAAAAAATCTGTATGCAATCTTATATTTCGTAGCTGTTTAAGGATATCATAAGACTACTAATTATGGTTTATTGTACGTGCGATGGATTTGTGTCGGGAAACTGCTTAAGGAAATAAATACCTGCTGTTAACATCGCGTGCACCTATTTTTATACTTATCCATCTTGATGTGTTATTTGTACAGTAGGAATTTACATATCGCGTAAGTATATCGCATGTTCTGAGCACTGTGTATTATGAATAATCATAAATTATCGTTTTCATGAACATTCTTTTATTTGTTTTGACTCGGAAATAAAACTCATTTAATGGAAGGGGAATGGGGAAAGAATTTCTTTATTCTGAGGTCGCAGAAACGCACATGTTTATGCTATTATTTTATAAATGTAATAATCATCACCTCTTCACCTCTTCGTTGTTTTTGAAAGAGCAAATGACGATTATTAGAGATTAGCTCTAAGACAAAAGTTTGAAATACGTATCCCGCCTAAACTAATCCGTCTGAAACAAGTGACAATGAGAGATTTGCAAAGCTCTTCACGAATACAAAGAGATGTCTCAGATTGTAAGAACTCAAGAGTTGAAGTTGAGAGAACCATTTTTAAACATTCTGTTCAAATCTCAGCATTCGCTGACGACGTTGATGTTATTTGCAGAACATTTACATCCATGAGAGAAGCATTTATAGATATTTAGAAATTTGCTTAGAGACTCGGACTGGTAGTAGGCCAATACAAAACGAAATATATGAGGAATGACTCAAGGGTCGTAAATTCAATTGTTAGGTCTGTTTGTATCAAAAATGCATGGAGGTAGAGAAGAAAATGGATCTATTGGAAATCTATAAGTTTCTGGATGAAATGATTCATGCAAAGAAAACCATCCGACAAGACGCTAGTGCTAAGTGATGCTTAGACCATCCCAGCTATCCGGTGGGAGTAACTGGAGAGCAGCGGTGCTTCATTTAGAAGAATAGGGTTATAGTAGCAAAATAGATGAAAAACATAGTCCATATGTTTAGGGATATCAAAGGTTTTTTTGGATTTTGCTTTGCTTTCACTTATTTACCTATTTTTGAAATATGTATATGGTCAGTATGGAGATCGAATAGAATTTACGAGTTAGATTCTCGAGTGTCGGGATGACGGGGCAATTATTAACTTGGCAGTAATCCACCAGGAAAAAAGATTCACCTAGACAAAAAGGCGAGGAACTGAAGAAAAAAGAAAGAAATCATATAATAATCATCCTTAAATTATGACTGGTTCGAGTAATATTCTTTTATTTTACTGGGAATGGAATTAAAACTCACATTTCAGGCATTATTATCTGTTGTTTTATGTTTTAATAATAAGGTGCATGTATTTGTTTTAAATAGAATGTATTTCATAAAAAAAACGATGTACCGATGAGAATGTTACTTTCAAGACACGGTCTCAAAGTAACATTCTCATGTCGTATATAAGTTCTTGTTTAATTAATTACATTAATTAAGCCTAATTTTCACCAACCAACTTTTGACTCTTTCAATTTAATTTAATAAACAAGAACATACGATATCGTCCTCAGCAATATTCCTCTAATATATAAACTAAGGGGCGAATTATTAAATTTAATTTTTTAGCCATTTAGTAGATCAACACCCAGTACTCATGATGAGTGCACCCTATGTACAACAATATTAGAGTTAAAGAGGACATTTATCATTTTCTAGTTGTGTGCCCAATACTTGCTCTCGCTTTTCAGTTTTTGGAGAAAGAGTTTTAAGATTTGAATTCGTAATTGAATTACTTAATGGTCAAAATTGGTCTTTTCTAATTTCGTACTCAAAAACTGCTTGGAATTATAGAAAACTAATCAGTGATGAGTTCTCCTAGAATCTTAATTTGATTTTAATATTTATTAAATTTCCTATTTATTCTTAGTACAAATGTAATTTAGATGAATTTTATTTTGAATACTAATATGTGTCCTTTTATTACTCAAATTTTGTTGAATTTTATTTTTGATTGTTTCAAAATTATTATTCTTTTTGTAACTAAACTCCCGCAGACGGTTCCCGTGCCTTATTTGTTTATTGTATCTATATATATTTTGTATAATTTTGTATATTTTGTCAAATAAACTTATTATTATTATTATTATCATTACAATAACATACGAGATTATTGAGGCCTGTTGGTTTGAAGCAACACAGCCGTTATATTTGTATTGAATTTACCTTCTTTATTCCATCTGACGTTTCAGACTATCTGCCCAGTTTCATGATCCTACAATATATCCAAAACCAATCATTTTATTTTAACAAATATTCTTCCCAATTTATTTTATTTGTTGTTCGATATTACACTTATTGGAATTAAGCTAAATATATTTTTAAAATTTATATCTTCTTATTATATACGTATATCAATATTCAAGTATTTACACTTAATGTGCATTTGTCAAAAATAAAACTAAAAAATCACCTTACAACATCATTCCTTAATTTATGCATATTGCCCTCTGATCTATCCCTTTATTATTATCTAAATCCCTTAACCACGCCACCTCTCCATTTTAAAATTTACCTCATTCCCTCTGCTCCTTTCCAACCATCATTCTATTTTTTTTATTTTTAACTGTATTGCATTAAATATTTATTTTGTTTACTTATTATATCCCTGCAATGGTTTCCTATGTTTTTTACGTCCGTTTTGTAATTTACGGGGCCTGAATTTCACCAACCAACTTTTGACTGTTTTAATTTAAATTAATAAACAAGAACATGTGAGCCTTTTGAATATTTCTATATAGATAATCCTGATAGTTGATGTTTCTGTTGAGATGCACGAGGCAGACGATTGGAAGAAAGTAAGTAAAGGCCGGCTGACCCGGTAATGGTGAGAGATCAATAGGAGTACTAGTGTGGGTCTGAGCCGGCAGGGGTCCGCTCCACCTCGTTCCTCTGTCAATCTCTCTCTCTCTTCCTCTTCTGATATGTTCTATCCTTCCTATTGGGTATGTGAAACGGCTTTATGATATGTGAAAAATCCTGGAAGTGGCTTGTCATTACTATGCGATGAGATTAAGTTTTCATCATCGACTTGGCAATGGTTTGGGAATATACCTTGCGGGAACTAAATAGATAAGATCTATTGCTAGTGAGGGGAAATTATACGGGAATTTCCGTCGGCGGGAAAATGATTGAAATTTTCGATTTTTAAGATTAATGCGGGAATTTTATCTAATCGTTTTTTAAAAAATATTTTTAAATTAAATTACGACGATACATCCCGGTTTCTAAATGATTTTTGAGAGATTCTGTATACCGATAAATTGGTTTCGCGGAAAGCGAGTGCGCTGATTCTATTGATTGAAATCGCATATTTTTTCTTGTAACTCGCAAACGACGGCGACAATCGGAAAAGTGTATATAACCAACAATGTTTGTCTCGACAAACTAAAAATTCTGGTGCGTGCGCGCACCACACAACTTTCACTTACCAACTAACTTAGATTAGAAATTAATGCGTTGTTGTGGTCGCCTTCGTTAGACCAATTTTGATGAAATGTTGGCTATCACCTCTTTGGCATATAAATACATCAAATACCCAGTTTGATCAAAATAGTTAAAGCCGTTTTTGAATAAAAAAAAAAACACACGTGAAAATGATACAAAATTTATTAAGTAAAGTCCCCCCTCCGGTTGGTCAATTTTGGTGAAATGTTGGCTATCACATCTTTGGCTTATGCATACATCAAATACCCAGTTTGATCAAAATCGTGAAAGCCTTCTTTGAGTAAATAAAAAAAACATTTGAAAACGTTACAAAATTTATTAAGTAAAGTCCCCCCTCCGGTTAATCAATTTTGATGAAATGTTGGCTATCCCATCTTTGGCATATACATACATCAAATACCCAGTTTGATCAAAATCTTTAAAGCCGTTTTTGAGTAAATAAAAAAAACACGTGAAAATGATACAAAATTTATTAAGTAAAGTCCCCCCTCCGGTTGGTCGATTTTGGTGAAATGTTGGCTATCACATCTTTGGCTTATGCATACATCAAATACCCAGTTTGATCAAAATCGTGAAAGCCTTTTTTGAGTAAATAAAAAAAAACACGTGAAAATGATACAAAATTTATTGAGTAAAGTCCCCCCTCCGGTTGGTCAATTTTGGTGAAATGTTGGCTATCACATCTTTGGCTTATGCATACATCAAATACCCAGTTTGATCAAAATCGTTAAAGCCTTTTTTAAGTAAATAAAAAAAACACGTGAAAATGTTACAAAATTTATTAAGTAAAGTCCCCCCTCCGGTCAATCAATTTTGATGAATTTTTTACAGTCATATCTGGGGCATATAAATAGATCAAATACTCAGTTTAATCAAAATCGTTAGAGCCGTTTTTGAGAAAATCGAAAAAAACGTAAAAAGTTATTAAGTAAAGTACCCCCTCCCTTTTAGTAATTTTGATGAAATTTATGCTGTCACATCGCAGGCATATACTTACACTAAATACCCAATTTCAGGATCGCACGGTTTATAGTTTTTGAGCTAGTCTGTTCACACACAGACACACAGACACACAGACACACACACAGACCATTTCGCGGGACTTGGTCATTTCGACTCAGGGGACCCCAAAACGTGTATTTCCGTTGAAAACCGGAAGTCGAAATTTTTCACGATCGCAATACTTCCACTTACTATATATTTCATATATAGGTAAGTGAAAGTAAAAATTGGACAAAATTTATTAAGTAAAGTCCCCCCTCCGGTTGATCAATTTTGATGAAATTTTTACAGTCATATCTCGGGCATATCAATAGATCAAATACTCAGTTTAATCAAAATCGTTAGAGCTGTTTTTGAGAAAATCGAAAAAAACTTAAAAAGTTATTAAATAAAGTACCCCCTCCCTTTGAGCAAATTTGATGAAATTTTTGCTGTCACATCGCGGGCATATACATACTATAAATACCCAATTTCAGGTTCGCACGGTTTATAGTTTTTGAGCTAGTCTGTTCACACACACACACACACAGACCATTTCGCGGGACTTGGTTATTTCGACTCAGGGGGTCCCAAAACGTGTATTTCCGTTGAAAACCGGAAGTCGAAAATTTTCACGATCGCAATACTTCCACTTACTATATATTTCATATATAGGTAAGTGAAAGTAAAAAATGACACCTTCGGAAAAACCCTGCGACCATTTTGAAATTTTCGCTGAGAATTGCAGTTTTTCGATTACGAAGGGGTTAATCGAAAAAATGTAATGACTGAGAATGTTTTTCTTGCAAATCTGAAAAGATTGAAACGATTTAGAAACCTCTACGACCATTTTTCTTGCAAAAACCACGTTATTCCACTTATGACTCGCAATCGGAGGTGAAACGAGTGATTTGAATATTTTTCTGGTGTAGCGGATAGGGAAAGCTTTAAAATGAAGCGTCATTCATGAAATTTAATGATGTATTAAGGAAGTTATAGCGTACCGACACAAAAAAGCCTTGAGAAATAATATACACTATCTGACCCGTGCGAAGCATTCGCAACCTACTTAAATCCCACTTAATTAAAGTACCTACACGCTCCGTGTATTTAGTATCTTATAAAGCGTATTTAGGTGAGGGTTGAAGTAAACATTAAATGTGTTTAAATTGTAGATTATTTATTTTACTTTCACTTACCTATATATGAAATATATAGTAAGTGGAAGTATTGCGATCGTGAAAAATTTCGACTTCCGGTTTTCAACGGAAATACACGTTTTGGGGTCCCCTGAGTCGAAATGACCAAGTCCCGCGAAATGGTCTGTGTGTGTGTGTGTGTGTGTGTGTGTGTGTGTGTGTGTGTGTGTGTGTGTGAACAGACTAGCTCAAAAATTATAAACCGTGCGATCATGAAATTGGGTATTCAGTGTAGGTATATGGCCGCGATGTGACAGCGTAAATTTCATCAAAATTACTTAAAGGGAGGGGGTACTTTACTTAATAACTTTTTAGGTTTTTTTCGATTTTCTCAAAAACGGCTCTAACGATTTTGATTAAACTGAGTATTTAATGTATTAATATGACTGAGATATGACTGTAAAAATTTCATCAAAATTGATTAACCGGAGGGGGGACTTTACTTAATAAATTTTGTAACATTTTCACGTGTTTTTTTTATTTACTCTAAATCGGCTTTAACGATTTTGATCAAACTGGGTATTTGATGTATGTATATGCCCGAGATATGACTGTTAAAATTTCATTAAAATTGATTAACCGGAGGGGGGACTTTACTTAATAAATTTTGTAACATTTTCACGTGTTTTTTTTTATTTACTCAAAAACGGCTTTAACGATTAAAAAAATAAGATATGAATGTAGAAAAATGTGTGACTTTGGAAAATGATATTTAACAAAACACGTCAATTTCTTATCTAAGTAAGTTGGTAAGTGAAAGTTGTGTGTTGCGCGCACGCACCAGATTTTTTGAAACATAAGTTTAAGGTATTTACGTAGTATTTTACAGGACCTCATTGAACTCTTTGTTTGGAGTTACGATATCTTCATCTGTGGGTTTGTTTTACACAGACATAGATCTCATTGAAAGAGCGCACCATGGAAAACGCCATATACTTAAATACACATATTGGTTTCGCGGAAAGCGAGTGCGCTGATTGTATTGACTGAAATCGCATGTTTCTGCTTGTAACTCGCAAACGACGGCGAAAATCTGAAAAGTTTATATGACCGAAAATGTTCTCCTTGAAAACCTGAAAAGATTAACATAATTTAGAAACCTCTACTACCACATTACCAAAACCTCGATTTTTGGGTATAACTCGCAATCGTAGGTGAAATGAGTGATTTGTATATTTTTCCGGTATAGCGGTTAAGGAGAGCTTTAAAATGATGCTTCAGTCATGAAATTTGATGAAGTATTAAGGAAGTTATGGCGTTCCGACAAACAAAAAAAAAGGGTTTAAGAAATAATATATTATATGATGATTATATTCTTCTGAGAGATCTGATTACACTTAAAAAAAATCTGGTGCGTGCGCGCAACACACAACTTTCACTTACCAACTTACTTAGAATAGAAATTGACGTGTTTTACTAAACACCATTTCCCAAAGTCACACATTTTTCTACATTCATATCTTATTTTTGTTAATCGTTAAAGCCGTTTTTGAGTAAATAAAAAAAACCCCGTGAAAATGATACAAAATTTATTAAGTAAAGTCCCCCCTCCCGTAGATCAATTTTGATGAAATTTTTACAGTCATATCTCGGGCATATAAAGACATCAAATACCAAGTTTGATCAAAATCGTTAAAACCGTTTATGAGTAAATAAAAAAAACACGTGAAAATGATACAAAATTTATTAAGTAAAGTCCCCCCTCCGGTTGATCAATCGTGATGAAATGTTGGTTATCACATCTTTGGCATATAAATACATCAAATACCAAGTTTGATCAAAATCGTTAAAACCGTTTTTGAGTAAATAAAAAAAACATGTGAAAATGATACAAAATTTATTAAGTAAAGTCCCCCCTCCGGTTGATCAATTTTGATGAAATTTTCACAGTCATATTTCAGGCATATAAATAGATCAAATACTCAGTTTAATCAAAATCGTTAGAGCCGTTTTTGAGAAAATCGAAAAAAACCTAAAAAGTTATTAAGTAAAGTACCCCCTCCCTTTAAGTAATTTTGATGAAATTTATGCTGTCACATTGCGGGCATATACCTACACTAAATACCCAATTTCATGATCGCACGGTTTATAGTTTTTGAGCTAGTCTGTTCACACACAGACACACAGACACACACACACACACACACACACACACAGACCATTTCGCGGGACTTGGTCATTTCGACTCAGGGGACCCCAAAACGTGTATTTCCGTTGAAAACCGGAAGTCGAAATTTTTCACGATCGCAATACTTCCACTTACTATATATTTCATATATAGGTAAGTGAAAGTAAAAAACGTCAAGAGCTATTCGCAAGGGTTCCTTATAACCTTAGGATGCCATGCCTGGATAGACGCTGGTATGGCTTCGAGTAATTAGATAATTGAGGGGGGATTTTACAATATATTTCGTATCATTACTTTAAAACAATGTTTACTATAAAATAAAATTAAGAATTTCTAAATCACTCACTTTTTCATTTTGCCAAGTTTTTAATTGTTATTATGTAAGTAATTGTAAGGAAGCTTCAAAGTTAGTTACCGTTCATTTTGAAAAAGGAATGTAAGATTGTGAATTCAACATCTATAGATATTGAGAGGTCCTAAATTATGCTCAGATTTTATAATAAATATTATAAACTTAAATATTAAACTTAAATATCAATTAGAAAAATACTAAATAGGAAAATTGCACATTGTCTCAAGTTATCTATTGTGAAATCCATTATTTTTTTGTTTCATTTAATTATACCTCAATGTTGTTTCACCTTTCTCAACGATTTAATTCCTTTGATATTGTATAATATTTTACTTTTTATGCTTATCATACTTTATGCTTTCGTAATTTTAATGCATATCAAATGCCTCATTCCACTGGTTTTGTTGCATATAAATCCGGGCCATAATTATAAAACTGTTTAATTTCCTTTATCCGGACTAGGTATGACCAAGGTAATCCTGTTGATCCGGAAGTATTGATAATAATGAATAATCATTATTCATTATTGTTTTGAATGGTAATATAAAAACATGTTTGCATCAATTTAAAGCGCCCCCCTGCCCCACCTCATACCCCTAGGCGGAGGGGAATAATATGGGTAATTTGTAAGCCAGAACTGCTAGGCACCCTGAAGTACAAGCGGCGTTAGCGAATCACTCCTCTTCAAATAAGCGACATAATTTTATTCAAAAGTTATTTATACTCAAACAACAGACGAAGCTTTTTACATCCTAAATTAAAATTGTGTTATATTAACAACTTAAAACAATTAGCTTTCCCAGCTATCCGGAAAATATCGCATCCACCATTAATGCTAAGTAATCCTTACTCTTTTCGAACCCAGTATTTTACCGGTTCGGATTTTAAAAGAGTACTGAATGAAAGGTTAATAGTTTTTCTCGATCTTGTTAAGCGTGAAATACTTGAAACTCATCGATATTCACTTACAGTTAAAAAAAAAAAATGAAGTGTCTTTTTTTCCCCTTCTTTTTCTTTTTTAAATCTTGTATTTACTTTATAAATGGGGGGGATAGAGGTAGGCATAACCAGAGACAGTTAATTTCCCCATATAAACAAAATCGAATATACTTTATAAGAAAAAAAATTTTCTTCGCAATTTAAGCCACATCAGAACATTTCTATGATGATAAACCTACCTTTTATTAAAGAATACTTAATTCACATGACATGGAAAATTGGAAAAAATGTAGTAAAATGTATGGAATGGAATTCCCACTCCTTTTACTAAATTTTGTTGAAATCTTTGCTGTCACAACAACCCAGTCTCCATTGGACTCAGTGGGGACCCTAAAACGTGTATGTCCGTTGAAAATCGAAAGTTTTTCACAATCGAAATACTTTCTCTTACTCTATATTTCATTTTTAGTTAAGTGAATGTAAAAATCTAAAAGAAATAAAAATCAAGGTAGGAACTGTTGTAATTTATACTTTCTGCAGATCAATATTATTTGTAGAACTAACGGGAGAAAAAAAAGGAAAGAATGTTTTTTTAGATTTGTTCAGAGAAATATGATCTCAATCTAAGACATCTAATTTCATCAGACAATGTTCGGGTGAATCAAATTAATTCTTATGATTATAATTGATTTAATGATTTTTAATTTGCCTTAAGTATGATACAATTGAAATTTTACTATAGTTCTCGGATATTTAAATAAATATATTATATAAATTTACGTCATTGAACGACGTCCTGTTCTATACAGTACTTCTGTACTTATTTAGAACATAATTTAGTGTATAAAATGTTATTTTTGTAAGTAATCTGACATGTAATTTTAGGCTAGTTATATTATTAATTTCATTCTGGAAGATAAATGTAGATGAACTAATCGATGTCGTTTCTCTATTTCAATTATAACTAACGTATTTTGCCCAAACCGTGATTTCCCAAGTATTTAACTTTGTTAATTGAAGCAAATCGGTCCGGGACCGTTTTATTTTAAATTAAAGTTATGTTGTTTTGATGTTTGCATCGGAATCTTTAAATATAGTTTGACTAAACTCGACCTGTTGTCTTCGGAGGGTTGAAGTTTTGAAAGCCCCATTTGTTTTATGACAAGGTTGTCTAAATCAAGCTAAATAATTTGAGCTCGTTAAGGGATCGATACTGCCCTATATTACTCTCTGCATTAATAGTTTACAAATCTATAATGTCGCGGGATTACTGGAAGTATTCACTGATCTAAGTTAGTTTAATTTATATATATATTTATTGAGTGAATGTTTCTTTACAGCCTTAATATTAATGCCCTTGATTATGGCAGAATGTATTAATTCTTTCAATTAAAAAAAAAAGTAGATTTAATTCACGTTCAGAAAATAACGTTAAGATGTTCGTATAATTTTTTTTTAACTTCATTTGTATATCCGCGCCTGTCAACAATATATAGACAATCAGCAGATGTGATGGCAGTATACAATTGCAAATGATGACATGTCAGGCATGGGAAAAGATGGCATCCAACAGTACTTCTTCCCTGGTTTGATTCAATTATTCAGGTCGGTTAAAGAAGAAGATCTCTCATCCAACACCTTTTTAATCTCCTCCTCACATTCATGGGCATTTCATCTGCGTCCAAATCTCTTATTAGTAGGTTTATATGTCCGTGTAGGTTAGTGTGGAAACGTTTGTAAAGAGTCTATAAAATTAAATACACTATTTGGTTTAATGAATATTATCAATTCACCTCACGGTTTGAATAAATATTCATTAAATTTTGATTAAGATTAAATATCTATTATAACATTTACCAGTAACCTATGAACAACCAGTGTATCTAATTATTTGAAAACTAATAAATCTGTTAAAAGTTATTACTGACATTGAAAGCCAGAGACCTGATGTAAATTTTAGATAAAAAAAATAAAATCATACTTCAGCTTTGATTTAATCAAGATAGGAAAAATGCATCTTACCATAGAACTCTCGAGTTTCAAAGTCCATATCGCTCTTCGAGTATATTAAAAAACAAACCTTTACCACTACAACCCATGAAGGGTCATGTGCAGTATTGTGTAAGGAAGTACAGTTTCTTGGTCAGCAGTCATGCTAGGAGGTGATTTGACCATGATTAGGCTCAACCGCCAAGTTTTCCCCATTCATTTTCCAATTAAGGATTCCCACATTTTCGAGGCTAGTCCAATTGTTTTTCTTGGACTCACAGACGATCTGTGACAGAATATTAAAGATATCCTGCGCCAGATTCGAACTCAGGACCTTGAGCATAGGAACTTAGTGCCTTACCAATGAACTATCCCGTTCCTTAATAAAAAAGCAAATAATAAAAAAAAATTATTTTCAAGGAGAGGCAATAATGGTTACTTCTTTCCATTTTTACTTTCACTTACCTATATATGAAATATATAGTAAGTGGAAGTATTGCGATCGTGAAAAATTTCGACTTCCGGTTTTCAACGGAAATACACGTTTTGGGGTCCCCTGAGTCGAAATGACCAAGTCCCGCGAAATGGTGTGTGTGTGTGTGTGTGTGTGTGTGTGTGTGTGTGTGTGTGTGTGTGTGTGTGTGTGTGTGTGTGTGTGAACAGACTAGCTCAAAAACTATAAACCGTACGATCCTGAAATTGGGTATTTAGTGTAGGTATATGCCCGCGATGTGACAGCATAAATTTCATCAAAATTACTTAAAGGGAGGGGGTACTTTACTTAATAACTTTTTAGGTTTTTTCGATTTTCTCAAAAACGGCTTTAACGATTTTGATTAAACTGAGTATTTGATGTATTAATATGCCCGAGATATGACTGTAAAAAATTCATCAAAATTTATTAACCGGAGGGGGGACTTTACTTAATAAATGTTGTAACATTTTCACGCGTTTTTTTTATTTACTCTAAATCGGCTTTAACGATTTTGATCAAACTGGGTATTTGATGTATGTATATGCCCGATATATGACTGTTAAAATTTCATCAAAATTGATTAACCGGGGGGGGGGGGACTTTACTTAATAAATTTTGTATCATTTTCACGGGTTTTTTTATTTACTCAAAAACGGCCTTAACGATTAACAAAAATAAGATATGAATGTAGAAAAATGTGTGACTTTGGGAAATGATATTTAGCAAAACACGTCAATTTCTTATCTAAGTAAGTTGGTAAGTGAATGTTGTGTGTTGCGCGCACGCACCAGATTTTTTTTTTTATATCTGTCACCTGCTCTATCCAATCGTTAAATTTTTTTTAGGAATCATAACTATAGCGATCTATAAGTGTTCTGGCACAGAGGTAGTAGAGACATATCAGAAGATAAATCATGAAAAACAACTCTTAAATATGCAATTTTTAGTTAGATCAGTAGTGAATTAAATTAGCGATAAAATATTAAAAAGGTTGCTGGCAGGCGCTGTGAAGATACCATGCCGCATTGCAATCCTTCAAAGCTGGTTAAGGCATTGCGCCTATAGGTTGCATAAAATCATTCGGGGCCAAACTGCATTTTGTAAATATTTACTGTTTGGTAGAGTTCGGCCAATTTTATCCGCGATTGCAATTACCGGGGCCCCAATCGCATAAATTTAAGTTAAATTTTTCAAATGATTATGTTTTCGCTGGCTTAGATTTTAAAAATTGCATCAATTTTTAGCTTTCATAGAGTGGGGATTATTTTAATTTTAACCTTGAAAATTCAAACGGATCAGGAGCCGATATTTGTAATCGAGGATGCGATTTGCCCAATTTTCGATCACGGATCTTTTCAGTAAATTTGTACTGAAATCCACAAAAGCTGAATTTGACATTGGTTTCTTCTTCCTTTTCTGTTCTTTGTAGTTTTTTTTTTTTTTTTTTTTTTGTTTTAATAATATTTATTGAAATTCACGCCTTTGTTTATTGTAGAAACAATTCTTAGGCTGAGCGCACATTGAGACACTCGCGACGCAGAGCAGAGCAGAGCAGAGCAGAGCAGTTTTTGTGGTAACTGAAATATATAGGAACCGCGCACATTGGGACGCAGAGCAGAGCAGGCCGATGTGGCACTCGTGGATCTGCCACAGAAAACTGTGCCGATGCGACGCAGTTTTCAATATTTGATTATTTTAATACCTATTATCATCATTTAATATTAGTGTTTGGGAAGTTCTACTTTTCTCTTAAGCAGGTTAATGAAACTAAGTAGGTCTTCTGTATATATATAGGGTGTTCTAGATAAGTTCTAGGAAAAAAAAGGTTTTAAAAATATAATAATTTAAAAGATATATATATGTTCTGTTATTTTAGATTCCAAAATCATTATATAATTTTGAAATTTCTCGCTATTCCAAAAGAGCATGATACGAGTGTTTTGAATTTTTAAAACTAAACAATTTCAGGATGAAAATGTAGCTGTAAAATTAGTTTTAAAAAATATATATAGAAATATTAAAATTTAGATGAGGGCCTTTCTGAAGTTCTAAAAGCAGATACTTTTGTTTAAATATTTTTAATATTGTTATTTTATTTGTAATCACTTATTTCGGTTTTCGTTAGTGTTTATTCGTCTTACTGTGACACGTTTAAAAATTAGAAAAACAAGTTTTCTTCTCATAGATACTAGAAGTTCATTAAACGATTCAACAAGTTATGATCTTAGGAAAATTTGACTGATATTAATTCACTGAAAAAAACATAGGCTTTATGGACATTTAGTTAATGGAAATGCTGATTACAACCAATAATGTATATGTTGGGATTGCAATAAATCAAATCGATTTATCCTTCACCAAACTTCGATAATTTTGTTGAGTTCACCAAGCTCAAATTTTTAAGAGACAAAATAAAACCAACTTAAAGTGCTTAATATTTTAATTAAACAAGTCAATTAAATAATTTACAATTAACAAAAAACACAATCAAATCATTTAACCTAACACGTTCAAGAGAACAAATTTAAGCTATATAAAAATCGAGTTTTCGGTTCAATTATATTTTTTAATTCACATGGCCATCTCGATTTCTAACAGTATATTTCTTCTTTTATTAAATATATTTGAGTAAAAAGAACACTGCTATTTAAAAATCAACCATGTATTGATTGGAACTTTTTTAATAAGAAATTTTATGTGAATATAACTCTTCTATGTTATATTATCTTCTTAATTTTATTATATCCTCATACAGAATAGAAAAGAAGAGAAAATAAATTTTGTTCTGGGACAAGGTCACTTAAGAATAACAGACTGGAACAAAAAATAAAACTACAACTGGTCAAATAATTAAAGTAATGGTGGATAATTAAAGATAATATTTTCATTAAAAACCCATAATAAATAGTTATAAAAAATAAAAGTATACAAAGTAGTGAATAATATATTGATTTATCAAATAAATAATAACGGTAATAAATTACAATAAATGTCCAAGGAATAAATAGAAGAAATTAATGAAAAAAAAAAATTATTCCATAATGATGTAATGCTGTTAAAATCGTATCCAAGGATTTTAAGAGATTTGTGTCTAATATAATTCTACAAACTTAGAGCTTAACCAGATCTCTCATTACCTGATTTTATAACATCACGATAAGTAATGGTTTTAAGCTTTGGATCCCTCAGACTAAATAGTAACTTCAATGTAATTATGTAATTCACCAGACTCAGACGGAAATATTTAATAGATTGTTAAGAATAATCTGTTTGAAATTCTTTCGTGAGCTGGTCTTTTCTCCATTTCCTCATTTTATCACAATCTTTTTTACGTTGATTTTTAATAATGCAAATTTTTTTTGTGTTCAACTCTATATACGAATCAAATTCTGATCTTAAATCCAAGAAATCTAACATAATTTAACTAAAAAAGCCTCTGCCTTCCCGAAATTACGGCACAGAAACTGCTCTTCAATGTGCGCGGGTACCTGTGCGACGCAGTTTTTTTTTTCGTGCCGCCTGCTCTGCTCTGCTCTGCGTCGCCTGCGTGACACAGTTCGATGTGCGCCTTACCTTAGGGAAGGCGCACATTGAACTGTGTCACGCAGGCAGAAAAGGGCAAATAGACACAGATCAGGGCAGAGCCGCACGAAAAAAAAAACTGCGTCACACAGTTTTTCGCGGACATTGGACTGTCCGGCTCCTTTCTATTCGACGTTTCACAAGAGCTGCTCCGCCTTGCTCTGCGTCGCGAGTGCCTCAATGTGCGCTCGGCCTTATACTTATAAACAACAAGAATAATTGCAAAACCTTACAAGGTGTTGGTTACAACTACATGTGTTACACGCTAACCTTACATGTGTTTGAAGGAGGTTACTTGTAGCTATACTTCATTCTAATATAAGTAGTATGCTTGAAGTGCAAAATAACATGGATATACCAGGAGATATTTTAGAAGAAGCCCAAGAAGTTGTAAACGAACTACAGCAATGCCAAACAAAGGTTTTAATATAATGTTTAATCAGAATTGTACTATAAATATTAATTTAAATATATAAGTACTTTTATTCTATTATAGGTTAATAAACAGATGGTGTTGTTTTTTTTTTTGTTTTTGTTTTAAAAGTGTCAATATAATCACCTACTAAAAGTGTGTTTTCTGTACTTGGTCTAATTTCAGCTCTCGGCTACGCCTAGTGCGTTAAACTCGGCCGCCCACCGAAAACAACTACTTTTGATTCTATTGATGAAAATCACTAATTTAATGTTCTATGATATATTTATTGAAGAGTAATTGTAGTTTATTCGGTTATATACTCTGTTGCATATTGAGTGGATAAAATAGGTTAAAGAAATAAACATATCTTGTGATGTTAAATATACACTATTATATTAATTGATATAGATAGGAGTTTGAATAACTTAATGGTTAATGGGGTTAATTATCCGTATGTGGATGCTACAGAGAGCTAAGATGAAAATAATAGGTCGAATAACTAGGCAAACACGTTAGTTTAAAACTATTTTCTCTCCCGTATTGCATATAAACCCCCTTCTTAACTAAAATAATCAATATCCAGGCATTCTAGGTGTTAACTCGCTCACCTGTTCCTAGCACTTTCCATCCATTTTTTTGTGCTAGTAATAAATTAAAGATCCTCGAAAAAAAAACTGCGAACCAAGTGATGGAAATTAATCCAAAGGATATCTTTATCATGAGTCGAGGTCGGAAAACTTGTGGTACTGGATGATTATGGAGTTAGTTATGAAAGGATCGATTTCTGAATCAGGCCAAATCGGCTATAAATAGAACATTAAAATTTTTATGGATAATTTAATTCGGGAACAAAACAGGGAGGAATCAGGATTTTGGATTTTTCACCGTTCAAGAGTCTACAATATTTTTTAGAATTTGATATATTCTTAGACCCGATAGGCTTCTTCGAACTATAACATATGCATGTATATACATAAACGTTAGTATGTACATGTATATGAGTTTATATATTTATTTTCTTGCATATGTATATTGTACAGATTTATAGTTGGGTCCTACATATATGCTTTATATTTCCCTTTTTTTCCCAGTTTTTCAGTTTCATGTCAAGTATTAATGTTATTCAGCTATTTGTTAATTATTAGGCTACAAGCTTAACAAAATCATTTTTTTTTTTTAATTTCTACCCTAATCTTATCGATAAACTTAATTACTTTAATTGTAAATTGGACGATGATCAAGTCATTAATGTTTCAAATTGATATTAATATATATTAAAAAAAAAAACAATTATGCGTTTATGATTTTCTTATTTTACTTTTTCCCTACATTTTAAAATTTATTTATTGAGGAATTATTTTTCTTTTGCTATTGTAATGAGAGAAAAAAGAAAAGAAAAAAAAAGTTATGGATATGTATATCGAGGTTTACTTGAAAATCTTTCGTAGGTAGTGAACCCTTTGTGGGATTCAATGGATAAAAAAAACATGTAACCTCAAACGCTATTTTGTCAATCTTTAGGATTCCCTAAAACCAAGCTTTCGATTTTCTAACCACTCTATGGCTAAGTGGTATAGTCGTCCTCTAACCAAGAACAATGTGATGTGAAGTCGTGAGGTTTGGAGTGATGTTCCGATGAACCCCTTTTCTACTGAGGAGCACTGTAAAACAGCTGATCGCTGATTTTAATAAAAAAGCGTATTTTTGGATTGGAGGAGGCGGATTGGAGTGGCCCTCGGAGGCACTCGTTCCGATGCGCTGATCTCAGCACTCCTTCAGCTCAGCACAAGCTCAATCTATTTATAAGCTCTTCGCTTAGCTACTTACATAATATGTCTTACATGCGGGTGAAGGTCGTTGTATGTATCGTTATATGGAATTCTTTCATTTCCTTCCCTTTTTCATAATACTGCTTAAGAGTCATTAAACTCGTACAATTTTTAATATCTTATAATTATAGTTATAATTATAGTTATAATTACTGAAGACCAGCAAAATGCATTGACCGAAAACCATTGTTTCCAATTGTTGTTTTAATGTCCTTTCATTAAAAAACTAACGAGCACATATACAATGAATTACACACTACTTAAATTGCGTATGAAATTTATATCGAAGGTTAAAAATAAAAGCTCTGAACTTCCCCATGTTCTCTCTCACCGAGCCTCACTTATTGTTAACGAACTTAAGCTAAAGAGGAATAAAGGGTCAAGGTGGAAGGAGTTCACTCTGATCGTTCATAAGTTTTTACTTTCACTTACCTATATATGAAATATATAGTAAGCGGAAGTATTGCGATCGTGAAAAATTTCGGCTTCCGGTTTTCAACGGAAATACACGTTTTGGGGTCCCCTGAGTCCAATTAACCAAGTCCCGCGAAATGGTTTGTGTGTGTGTGTGTGTGTGTGTGTGTGTGTGTGTGTGTGTGTGTGTGTGTGTGTGTGTGTGTGTGTGTGTGTGTGTGTGTGTAAACAGGCTAACTCAAAAACTATAAACCGTGCGATCCTGAAACAGGGTATTTAGTGTAGGTATATGCCCGCGATGTGACAGCAAACATTTCATCAAAATTGCTCAAAGGAAGAGGGTACTTTATTTAATAACTTTTTACATTATTTTTTATTTACTCAAAAACGGCTTAAACGATTTTGATCAAACTGGGTATTTGATTTATTTATATGCCAAAGATGTGATAGCTAACATTTTATCAAAATTGATCAACCGAGGTGGGACTTTACTTAATACATTTTGTATCTTTTTCACGTGTTTTTTTTTTTTATTTACTCAAATACGACTTTAACGATTTTGATCAAACTGGGCATTTGATGTATATATATGCCAAAGATGTGATAGCCAACATCTTATCGAAATTTTTGTTTATATGGAGAAATTAACTGTCTCTCGTTACGCCTAAAAATAAGAAATGATTAATATGAGATATGATAAAAACCAAGTAAACATATAGAGGAGAAAAAAAGAAAAATATTCAGTCAACTCATAAAACACGTTGAACCCACGCATGCGTAGTACGCCTTTCATGACAGACCATTGTTCATAATTAAAGCCGTTCTGTTCATTTAATGGAAATTATTAGTTTCATAGTAACTAAATGAAATTTTCAACAAGTACATAGAGAATTATAAAATCAGTCGACTTGGAGTATTATGCTTGCATTGCCGAATTATTTCAAGTAAAAACTTTTATTATTTACTAAAATAAATTAGTTTTTATTATAGAGCAAATGAAAACCAAAATAAATAAGTGAAAGTAAAATGAATGTAGAAAAATTTGTATCTTTGAGAAGTGGCATTAACACGATTTCTAATCTAAGTAAGTTGATAAGTGAAAGTTGTGTGTTACGCGCACGCACCAGATTTTTCTTTCTTATAACTCTTTCAGAAATTATAACAGAGCAATTAAGAGTCCAAGAGGATGCGACGATAATCTCCCATAGCATCTAAAATTTTGTTTGTCTAAATAATTCATAAGAATTTACTGAAACTTGTATACCTTTGTCATTTGAAAATCATGAATCCGCACTTCTTCGGAACATACTTTTTGTTGAACAAAGGTGTTGGATGTTGTGAGGGATTACGCTCAATCACAATTAATTGTCCATCAACGAAGGCGAAACATGAGAAGTTTTTTAAATTGTATTTTTTAATAACTATCTGGTAATAACATTTAATAATTAAAGATTGTGGGTTAGCGTCCCGCCCTAGGATCTATGACTTTTTCAATAGAGTAAGAAATCCTTGGCTATGCCGCCCTTCGGATAGGATGTAAAATATACCTGTACAATATCAGGTATTCGTTAATGATCCCTATCCTAATTATACCTGGATAGGCAAATTTAGAAGTCCTGCTGTAGCATCGTCCGATTAGCCTTAGTGACATTAAAGAAACAATAACAATCTCCTTCACTGATATATATAAAATGATTGTTAATCCAAGAGGAAATGAATAAATAAAGTTATTCAGATTTAGTCAGAATTTAAGAATTAAACCTCGCACTCCACAATTTTGCGCTGCATACTAAACTATGATTCAAGACAATAGTCTTTTAAATTTTAAGTCCGGGTTTTGTTTTGAATAAGCCCACACGATAACATTGATTAATTATTCTCAATTAAAAAAGAAAAAGAGACTTAATATATGAATAGGTGACTCACGAGGAACCTGAAAAAAGATTTCTTTTTTTATGAGAAAAAGGAAACCCTCACAAGACCATGACGTGCCTTGGGAAGGTTCTCCTAGGAAAAACAATCCTTATCATTTACCTCGTTAATCAAGTGAATCAATCCCATTCAACTGCGAAATTATCACAATTTATCAATGATGGTTAAGAAATCAAACATTTGTTTCATTAAAAAAATATGCATATATCAATTTAATTAATTTAGTGTGGGGAACCAAATTTTATAATAATTTTAAATGTTTCATATTTGAAGAAAAAAGATTGGCGGGCCTGTAACCGGGAGTCTTGACCGGGACTGGTAAGCACCATCAGACAAATTTCGGGCTGACTTATCCTCAACACAACGTACCAACTTGGTGCATTTCACAAGTGTATCTTTAAAAATATAAACATTCCCATACAACTTTTCGTTAACAAAAAAGAAAGTGATAGCGGCTAAGAAAAAAGTAATTGGTGGATACTTGCTTGTTGTTAAATATTACTTGAATTATTGTTACCGTAAACACGGGTTACCCAAGTCCTAGGTGGTAACCTGAGCCCAAAAAACAAAAAATGTTGTTTGGTTCTCTGGATATTTTGAAATAAGTTTAACGACATAGGTCAATACTATGCTGGTTCTAGTATTGAACTATGTCGTTAAACTTATGTCAAAATACCCTGGGAACCAAACATCATTTTTTGTTTTTTAGGCTCAAGTAACCCGTGTTTACGGTACTTGAATGTTAAATATAAAAATAAACATAATTGAAAAATATTTGTTAGTAGTAGTAGTAGGAAAAATTCTTTATGTATAAGTTTTCACCAGCTATATTTTAGTAATCTGGTAAAAATAGAATTAATGTAGATATTATATAATTACTGTAGATACAATATTAGAAATATTTCTATTGTCGGATGTAAAGATTTGCCTTCCGATCACTGGAAATGAATCAGTAGCGGATTCCCGGGGAGGGCCCCCCCACCTGAGAAGTGAGGATACTAATAAAGCATTACTATTTCTACATAAAATGCTCTATAATTAGCCATTTTTTATGTCCAAAAATTAAATGTCTTGAACATTTAAATATTTAATAGTGATTTGCAACGTCACTATGTACTTGTTATATTTTAAATTAGGTCATTTATTACTAATAAAATGTAAAAGAAAAAGGGTACCCTCCCCCAGGAAAATTGGTAGATCCGCAACTGAAACCAATTTTTACTTTTAAAATTAAACTTCTTGTCCGAGTGCTATTTTTAGGATCGTATCCCGAGCTCCCTATGGTATCTACTATTAGTATGAACTATATATGTTTACAAATGTATATATATATATATATATATATATATATATATACTATATAAACAATAAATTGTGGTAAATAGCGGAGACAACCAAGAAATTATCAATCTGATGCTACTGTAAAATTGAACATTTTTCTCACCACAATCTTCTCCGCGGTCTACAAAGCCCCCCTGTGCCCGCTCTTTTGTTCCTGGAGTCGTGAATCAATTGAAGAGCTTAATGGATAAGCAGTTTAAGTGGTATTTTCGAAGAAATTAACATTTTTGTATGTACGGACACCTAATTTCCCATTCAAGCATAGCTTGTTCCTTTTATTTTAAACAACCAGACATAATTAAGAAAACTGCTGAATGAGTGAATCAGAAACAAACATAAAAGTAAAAACTCGCTAAAGCGAATTCGCTCGATTTCGCTTTTTGTCATAACCTTAACCTCTTCTATTAATATTAGGATGTAAACCATTTGGACAATTAAACATATGAGGGAAACGCCTACCGATAGTCTTTCTCTGAAAGAAACTCTCTGAGAAACAACAGATCTCTCGAAGAAGCCTTAACAGCTTCTTTGATTATTTGTAGACTTGGAACTTTTCTATGACTAATATATATTGCTATAGAAGAAACTAAAATACATGTTTTATTTTCGTAACTTTGTGGAAGGTCTGATACGAAGATAAATATTAGAAGGTGTTCATGTGTTATAATGTTCTTAAAGGTTCCAAAACGTTCATCGTCTAATATTTACAAATGGGCGATTGTCTAACCCCGACCAGCGAAGCAATGCAGTTACTTTCCAGGCATGGTTTAACGGCTACGTAATTTTACGCTTTCGCTATTTGTTTGATACAATAGTATTAAAATATTTAGGAGTGATCCATTAGAATTTCGCTTTATTCCATAAAATTAATGTTTCTCTGTATGTCTATACATGTTGTATTTTGAAAGATGTCTCCGCATTCGTAAGAAAAGGTGAATGCCTTTCTACTTGACACGTTTGTGACTCAACGCTTAGCATATGTAAAAGGCAAACCTATTTCTGTCTTATTCGTTATTCTTGACATGAAATGTTGGGGATATTATATTTGGCTTGTATGTTTGATTTAACGACCCTTATACTTTCTATGAATATGTTCAAATGGTATGAGAATAAACACTTAATGTTTTATTTACCCACCATATTATGTTATTTTAACTTGTTAGGGATAAAAAATATTACCATTCACTCGACTGAGATCGAATGAAATACTATCAAACAAAAAATAAATAAAAAAATTCAATTCATAACACCTGTTTTTACTTTCGCTAACCTATATATGAAACTAGCATTCCCCGTCGCGGCTTTGCCCGCGAGCCTTTAAAATCAATTCTGTGATCATTATCTTGGTATTGATATAGCATGTTAACTGATGTTAAGGAGATTTAGTTGAATCGGAGCTTCCGGTAGGTGGAATGTTGGAGGGGGAATCTGCCGGCTCGTTAGAGGAGGGAGACGCGCAATGGAGAGTTTACTAAAACCGCCGAAACAAAAAATTCCTGACTCCTCGTGAACGCTTAATTTTTCGGCTTTAAAACATGGTTTTCTACGCCCCGTAGGTCTTTCGATTTAAACTCGGCATATCAAGATCTTAAAAATGAGTCAAAATTAGATATTTTTTCTCGAAGTGCAAAAATAAGTGTCCGTTAGAGTTAAACGACAATTTCGCCATTTAAGCCCCTTAGGGGTTACATTTTTGAAATTTCTTTCTTAGTGATTACCTACATCGCGTTTAAAATCTAAATTCCGAAAGTTTCTATCATTAGTAGTTTTTGCTCTGCGTTGATTCTGTCAGTCAGGACAAAGCCTCTTATATGTAGATATATATAGTAAGGGAATGTATAGCGATCGAGAAAAATATCGACTTTCGGTTTTTAACGGAAATATACGTGTTGTGTGTGTGTGAACAAACTTGCTCAAAAACTAAAGGTACGAACCTGAAATTTGGTATTTGGTGTATGAACATGCTCGAGATGTGACAGCAAAAATTTCATCAAAATTGGTCAAACTTAGGGGATACTTTATTTAAAGAATTTTGTCTATTTTTTACGTTTCTTTTCTATTTTCTCTAAAACGGCTGTAACGGTTTTGATTAAACTTTATATTTGATGTATGTATATGCCTGCGATATGACAGTAAAAATCTCATCAAAATTGATCAACTTGAGGGGGCACTTAACTTAATAAATTTTGTCTCACTTTCACGTGTTTTTTATTTTTTTATTTAATGACAAAAGGCGTTAACGATTTTGATCAAACTGGGTATTTGATGTATGTATATGCCTGCGATATGACAGTCAAAATCTCATTAAAATTGATCTGCTTGAGGGGGCACTTTACTTAATAAATTTTGTCTCACTTTCACTTGTTTTTTTTTTTTATTTAATCAAAAAAGCCTTTAACGATTTTGATCAAACTGGGTATTTGATGTATTTATATGCCGGCGATGCGACACTGGAAATTTCATCAAAATTGGTGAAACGAAGGGGGTACTTTATTTAATAAACTTTGTCTTATGTTCATGTGTTTTTGTTATTTACTCAAAAACGGCTGGAATGATTTTGATCAGACTGGGTGTTTGGTGTATGTGTGCCCAGGATTTGACAGCCAAAATTTCATCAAAATTGGTGAAACGGAGGGGGCACTTTATTTTATAACTTTTTCCCATTATTACCTTTTTTTCGATTATCTCAAAAACGGCTTTAATGATTTTGATTAAAAAAAGAGTTTAATGAAAATCAAGTACTGTTTAGTATCAGGTAACCTTTATCATAATTAAAATGTTCTAAGGGGGGTTAAATGGGGAAAGGGTCATTTTTGTTTTACTATAAAGTACCTTTGTATTTGTTTATATGGAGAAACTATCTGTCTCTCGTTTCACCTAAAAATAAAAACTGGCTAAATATGAAATATGAAAAATCAAGTAAACATATACTGGAGAAAAAATGAAATATATTCAGTCAACTCATAAAACACGTTGAGCACATGCATGCAGAGTACGCCTTTAATGGCAGACCATTGTTTATAATTAAAGCCGTTCTGTTTATTTAATTGAAATGATTTTTTCATAGTAACTCAATGAAATTTTCAACAATTACATAGAGAATTATAAAATCAGACGATTTGGAGTATTATGCTTGCATTGCCGAATCATCGCAAGTAAGAACTTTTATTTAATAATAAAAAAATAGTGTTTTTTATAGTACAAATAAACAAAAATAAGAAATGAATGAGGATAAATGTGTAACATGGAGAAGTGGCATTAACAAAACGCATTAATTTCTAATCTTAGTAAGTTGGTAAGTGAAAGTTGTGTGTTGTGCGCACGCACCAGAGTTTTTAACATTTATGCTCAGGCAAAAAGGTTAATAGTATTAATCATACGTGTGCATTTTGTAAAGACTAGAAGCAAGGAAACATACAACCAAATATAAAGAAGAATTTATTCGGTTCCTCAACACCTTAGATTCTAACCGTTGGAAATAAATGATTTAACAATCTGAATACCTTTTGCTTTAGGTTCTAAATGAATATTTTGAATTAAGCTCCTTATCTTTTTATTGATTAATAAAAATCGAAAACTTGTGTAAATGTAGGTACGAAGTTTATAAAATAAATGAGCTAATAGGTCGAAATCTCGAATAATACTGGGATTTACGTTGCAATAGTCCTCTTCCGATCCTTAGAGAATAACAGCATTTTCAATTATGATCAAGAAGACAAGGGATCTACAAGAAATTTTCGCAAAAATCAAATTAGATACGGAATATGATAGGCCATTCCTTTACTTGGTAAATATATTGAAGTTGATTTAATGAGAGTGATAAATTAGTTAGAACCATAGAAGTCAAAAACCTTAAGAATAAAAGAAATAATATAATTGATCTTTCATATTGTGAACAAGTTTTATTGAACGAAATTAACAATTTTTAATGCAACACAAATTCTGAAAACACAAATATTTAAACAGGTTACAAAAATGATAACTTTGTAACACAGAAATAATCATATGACTTAAGCTTCAGAACAAGACTAACTCTCCAGTCCATCGCTCCTTAGATTTAGTCGTCAGAGGAAGGTCCTCGAAGGTTCTGGGCCAGCGTAGTAAGTACTCGAACATCTTAGTCACACAGATGTACAATGACAGTTTGTTCCAACTGTTAGTTCGTTCCAATGACATGTGTACAACTTTTCTTAACCCCGTGTTTTGTGTTTTTTTTTCACGCTGCAATATTAACCTAAATTATGTTTCTAAACATTAACTTTGGGAATGATGTCACTTAAGCCCATTGTTTTCTAAGGTCCAAAAATATAATTGAATAGACGCTCAATATTTATGCTACTAGAAATTTAAATTGTTCGATTTAATCATCAGGGTGAGATAGAAATATTGGCCAACGTCTATTTGAACGTTAATGGTGACGATGACAGCACCTCCTTAACGGCCCGGTCCCTTTAAATAATTTACCACCAATTCAGCCGGAAACAGTTATTGCACACCTGTTGTAGGTGTTGATCAATCACCATCACTAGTTATCAAATATGTAGAGGGCGGGCAGTGGGCAAGAATGGACAATTTAACTGGAAAAAAGGTCAAATACCAACACGCTCAATAATAAAAAACTAATTTAGATAATTCATGTTTACATAATTGCAAGATAATACCCTTGCAGAAAGTAAACATTTTTATTGAATCTATCAATTTAATTTTAAAAAAATATCTTTTTCCGCTTCCCATGTCAATAAAAACATTACTTACTTAAACATAATCATGTCATCGACCCATATTCGAAGTTTTTTCTGATTGACATAGCATGCAAGTAAATCGATTAGTGATTTGGAATGTAGAACGAAACATTACAAAAGATTTTTGTACACCAACTTCGACTTCGAAGGAATATTATAAGTCACAAATAACTTCAACGTAATTCAAATTATTTTGAAATTTAAATAATTTTCTAAGGAGCCATAATTTTTGTCGAGCATAATAATGAGTCTTCCGACTGTTCGGCGGGGTGGCGTTGTGGATTACGCGTTGCCCAACAATAACGAGAGAGAGCTCAAATCTCCATCGCCATCAATTTTTTCTTCTCCACATCTGGACATTAACCCCCCTCTCCCTCAAACCTGGCTCGAAAAATATCCCGTATTATAAACTGAAAATGCTCGTTATGGAAGAAAAATTAAATATCTAATTTTTTCAGATCCCAGGAAAAAAAAAATTCACCCATTTTCTTATATTTTTTTTAGTAATTTTAACATTATCCCTAAGCCTGAAGGTACTGTAAAAGGTTACGATGATCCAAATGTTCATACTTAAGCTAGATTCTTCTCGCCTTTTCTGGAAATCCCGACTGTCCTAGTCTTGCTTAAGTGAGAGAGTGGTTCAGGCAATATTTCCCTATAATTTTTCAATTATGGGTTCCCACTTTATAGAGATTCAGTTTGCCAAAGGAGAGTCTCTCGGCCACGAGACTATCTGTGACACAATATTAAAGATGAAATATATCCTGCCACGCGAGATTCGAACGTTGAACACAGCGGCTCAGTGCCTTACCAATGAGCCACCCTGCTACCTAAAAAAATATTTAAAAAATACATAATTTATTTATATTTTTTATTTCACTATTGCTCTTTTTTTATAAATCTATATTATTGGGAATCCGACAATGGTCTGCAGCGCCTCTCAGTTGGCCCAGTAATCACTCTGACAACGTTAAATTTTCAACATACTATAAGAATAGACATTTGGGGAAATGTGTAATTTTAGCAACGTCATGATAGATAGGTGGTAGTCTTCTTACTCAAATGGCTTAGCGACAGTTCCGCCTATCGATCAATCGCAAAGCCTAGTTCGTTAACCCCAATCCAATTTCTGCTTATAAACTTGTCAGTAAATAAAATTATGTCCGTCCACCTATTGCAACAAACCATGCCATTTAAAAATTCGGTAGTTCGATTTTTAAATATTTCTTTCTTTGCAGTTAAATGGTGGTTGATGAGGTATTTACGAAAGTAAATATGTCCTGGAATGAGCTCAAAAAAATCCTCTAATAGTAGGAAACTTAGGTATTTAAAACTGACGTTTCGTCCTAAAAATGCAGGACTTCTTCAGAGCTAATTAAACAAGATGCAGACAAGTTATGGTTATAGATAGGATAAAGAGAAAATATTAATTATGGTTGCAAAATTAACTACCCAACTAACCTACAATTACCTAACTAACCATCAACTACCCAAACAAATACATCATAAATTAACAGAGAGAAAAAGTTTATTTCAAGAATGTAATGATATTCTTTTATACCGCTTATATCTGTCATTTTTGTTTTAATTTTAATATCAGTAAAACCTTCTTGCTCTACCCTATTTATTACTAGATAATGATGACGTGTCAGGCATGGGGGAGGATGGCACTCAGCATTACCTCATCCGAAGCTTGTTTCAGTTAATCTGGTCTGTCAACGAAAGAGATCTGTCATCCAACGCGTTTTAATCTCCTCTTCAGATTTACGTAAGAAATCGATTGTAAAAATTATTTTAATGTTGGTCAACTGTAAGAATGTGTATGAGTTCAGTATGTATTTGACGGTTGATTTCCACCGATCAAAATGGGAGTTTTGAAATCTAATTTTAATATTCTTTTATTAAAACCATCTGAGCGATAAATATATTATACATAGTAAAAAGTCCTGATGACGACCCATGTATTTGGGTTGAAACGTTGGCTAGTTAAATAGAGAAAAATTCTTATAGAAACTCCTGACTTTTTATGACATTCGATCAATTTCCACCATTAGATTTTTATTCAATTAAGTTATGAATTTTTTTCTCTTACAATGTTTATATCATTCATATCTTCCCGTCGACGATTCGATGATTTGTGTCATACCTAGAACCATCTGTTTCTTTAATATCTAATTTAAAGCATTATGGAATACCAACAAAATAATTCAAAATTCAAAATTAGACAATGGGCATTAATTTAAAAATTAAAATTAGACATTTGCAAAACCTTATAAAACTATACCAAGTAAACTTTTATCAAGAGAATGGGAAGAACTTAAATTATTCTTACTTCAAATAACTCGAAATCTACGTCCCCAACAATATGATTATGATGTCGGTAACGCAGATGTAAATTAATTCTAATGGGCCCATCCTCCACTCACAAAGTTCAACAAAAAATATTTTCGAAATTTGTGTCCCTGACATACTCATGAATGCCTCCTCATTTCAATGAAATCGTAAAATGTTAAATTATTGCTAATCCGATCCCCCCTCCCCGGATCGAAATTTAAATTTGTTAATACTTTCGAATTCTATGTATCTGGAAAAAAAAAGACTTTCATGTTTATAATATTACGTTATGATCTCGTAAAAAAAAAAAAAAAAAAAAAAAAAAAAAAAAAAAAAAAAAAAAAAAAAAAAAAAAAAAAAAGTTTGAATCTTGATCCTCGGATTCGAATTACCGCATTAAGAAACATTGAATAACGTATATTCAATAAAAATATCGAAAATATCGTTGAAAAGAAATTCTTATCTGACGCCATTTTTTATGTATGAAGAATGTCTAATGATTATTTGATAGAATTTTGCTAATCGCTATTAGCGTTATGGAATTATATACTGTTATGGAATTTGAAAGCTTTTCAAAAATTTCAAATCTTTTCTTATGTTTCTGGTTGTAGATGGCACATGTGACCATGCTCCTCAGCATAGTTGTGAATTGTATTGACACACTTATATTCATAATTTTCGTGAGGATAATTTTCAGTGAGAATTAATTCCAGGGAGTCACAAAACCTATGGCAACATTACATGTATTTAAATATTTTAAAATATAAATCTCTCAAATGTTACAGCCTCGTAAAGTGAGTAACTTTATTAAGTCAGTACTTTTATATAGTTATAATTTTTGTTCCCCCATCGTTTATGCGAAACAGATTTTCTACTGTCCAACTCCAAGTAGATGATGTAATTTTCCTGACTTTCGTAACAGTTCCTTTGAAAAAAAAATCCATTATTATAAGAAATTGGTCTAAAAATGTTTAGTTACATCTTTCTCCCCGATCGGCATTGTCCCTCTCTAGCTAGATACCATATTCGTTTTTAACTAGGGAGTGACAGGTTAGGGAGCGACAAACAGCGATTTTTCGTCGATTTGAGCAAAAGTGGTTCAAAATTAACCTGAAGGAGGGAGGTCAAGGCTGTAAAGAGATTCGAGAGCTCTACAAAACTGTAATCAAAAGAAAAATATATTATTTACAAGCTTTATGTTGTCGAAATAGAGAGTGACTCCTTGTAAAAAATATTATAAAGCTTTACAACTTCCCTCCAGGTCCTGGAAGCAACGGAAGTATCCTAGAGAAAAGTTATAGGACTCGACGTATTTTCGGGTTTATAACAGGTTTACCCTATTATGGTCTTGGGACGAAATTTTCATTTCTGAGGTGGCTGGTACTGGTACAAAAATATTGTGGAACTTTGCCTGTACCCTTTGAAGTTCCGGCTCAATTTTATTTTGAATGCTGAAAGTTTGCCGTTTTAATGGGGCTTGATTTATTAAGATTGTTGCGAAGGAAAAATGTTTAATTATTTTTCAAAGTAGATGAAAGATGACCTCTGATTTGCGACAGACTAGGGAGAGACTAAATGAGAACTGTTATTGATTTTAGTGAAGGTTATACTTTCTTCAGGTGCTTGAAAATGATATTTTTTTTTTTTTTTTTGTTCGGTACCCCTACCTGGCCATGTGTGGCATACGGGGGGTTACTCTAGAGGTGTAACCAACCTATTCTAACCACGGTGGGAGGTTCGAGATTTATTCCGTGGGGCCTCCAAGAAATAAAAGTCAACCCTCACAGGGCGGATTCGAACCGCCGCCGTTCGGCTCGAGCGTGCAACAGCGGGTCGCGCTCCTACACGCTCGGCTATCCCGGCCCGCTTGAAAATGATATAGCTGTGTTCATAATAAATAGGGTAATTAATATTAAAATATTAGTGAAAAATCCTTTTGGCCGTTCTTGATGTCTGAAAATCACCCCTTTGTTATAACTTATCAATACCATAATGTATCATTTAAATTCCTTTAATTATTATAATACTGTGCATTCCCTCGTAAAATGTTACATATCGCTTTGTTGGGAGATTATTTGTATTCCTAATAAACTAAACCTTTGATTATAACATTTAAACTTTTTAGTAATCTACGTTTCTAATTTTTATTTATCACTTGAATAGAATTTTAGACGAGGTATTATTAATACTGCAGCTCTTGGCGCATATTGTTTGTGTGTAGGAAGTGTTTGGTTTCATTAGAACGAAATCCGATATAGAGCCCTGCGAGCTACCCGGATATACTTTGTCTGTATGGCATCGCATTCCTCAACGGAACTAGTTATATATTTAAATCTAGGAGTCTCAGTAACGATCCTTAACTGGTTCTTTATTATATTAAAGAACGGTTAAAATAAAAACCTTTGTAGTGGTGCAACCCATAGAAATTAATAAATAATCCCAAGCTTTAAGACGTTACAAGAATTAAAGGGATAATTACAAGAATTAAACGGGAAGAATATTTTATATATTATGGAATATTTTATATATATAATATTATGAATATTACGGAGTTTATTCGAATAACTAAATTCTTGATTTAGTTTTTATGATAAGAAGAATTTTTAGGGTAAGGATTGAATATAAACTAAACAGAAAAAAAAACGGCGCACCTGGAATTTCATCCTTTTTTTCTTCCTAGTGCAAAAAATTTAATTTTTTCTGTATGTGCCAAGAAAAGTATACATCGTATGAGATAAAAAATGGAAATACAAGAAATATCTGGAAAGAAAAACAATTTTATTTAAAAAAAAAAAATCCAAACTCGTATAAATAAATAAAATATACTTCTGCAATTTTTCTTCATTAAATTTTTTGTTGTTTTTATTATTACTGTTTTCTATTAACGGGAGATTCGTCTCCTTGCTTATAACACAGCCTGGATTCCCCTCGGTATGTTGTTGATTAAGCTGGCAACTCTTTTCTGTTCGATGCCGTCCCATTCTCCCACTGAGTGTTATAGGTCTTTCATCCCAGAGGTATACTATGGGATATGGGATTAAGGTCAGGGATTCGGTAAGGCCACTGTAAGGTGCGTATACCGACTTCATTAAGATAGTTGGTAACCACATTTGCGTTGTCATGCATTGACCTTTGAAGGGAATTGATGAAATTATGACCTATGAAGGGGGCAAATGCACTACATACTCTTCCAGAATTTCGGATATGTACCTGTGTGCAGTTAGATTCCCTCTCTGGAACACCAGGAGATCAGTCTTCGCCACTATAGTGATCCAACCCCAAACCGTCACAGACCCACCACCGTAAGGCACTCTTTCGAAGATATTGCAAGGTGCAAATCGCTGTCCTGGCTTTCTCTACATTCTAACCCGATGATCTGAAGCAAATGGTGATAATCTTGATTCGTCTGAAAACAGTACTCGAGCCCCGTTGTTTACTGCTCATGCGGAGAGTTCCCGAGCAAACATCGGACGAGATGGCAGATGTGCTGGAATGAGCTGAATTCCCGTAGCTGGGGCCATCCATTGAAGGTGAACTTCATGAAGCCCTTACGTACCGTTTCCACACCGATCTTTACATTTTGGGCAATTCGAAGCCTTTGATTGGTCTCCACGGCTGTCTGTAATTAATTTCCTAGCGCCTGCATCACAATAAATCTATCGTCAGCGGGAACTGTCGTTCGGGGCCGACCTGAACCTGGCCTCCTGGTTATGTTATAACTCTCCCTGTACCTCTGGACTGCCCTTGGAACGTTGGTTTCTGCTAGCCCTAAAGACCTAGCCACATAACGCTGGCTTCTCCCATCCTCTACCAAAAACCATTCTGAACAGCTAACAGGATAAGGAGAAGAAAAAAAAATGGCTTTAAAAAAAAAAAAGGTGGGAAAATTAACGTGAATTTAAAAATGAAACGTAACTACACAATAACTGCAGATGAACTAATGAGGAAATCATTATTATTCCTAGGGCAATAAAGGACTTTGTTGGGATTATTGATATAAAAGTCTTTCTAGTCGTTATCTAACCAGACAAAAACAAACAATACACGCAGATCGTACTTTAAATACATACAATATTTATCGAAAAATGCAGGATGCGCCGTTTTTTTTGCTGTTTAGTTTATATTTATATTTATATTTTATTTTCATATTTCAATTTGCGCGTATCACCGATTTCTGGTCAATCAGCAAATGATTTTGATTGTATGTTCACGTAATATGGACATGTCAGGGATGAGTAGGATTGCAATTAAGACCTCTTCCCTGGTTTATTCAGTTTCTATGGTTGCTTATGAAGGAGATTCCTTCAGATAAAGGATCAAGCATCTTACACGTAAGATGTATGTACCTGGCCTCCAGGTAAGATGTATGTACTACGTAGGACATATCCATGTAAGTATGGAAAAGTTTGCAAACGGTCTTTTTATTTTGGTCAGCTGTTGGAATGTGTAGGTTGTAATAATAACGTACAATAGTTATTTAGTAATGAGTCATAACATTATTCAATGAAAATTTTGAAGTCTCAGTAAGTTGGTCTTTTTGGCTGTGCCGTATACATCTAAAGAGTATGACCGTATAGGTTTCAGTAGGTACGAATACGTATTTAGTTTAGTCCTTGGTTGAGAGTCTTCCGTTTAATGTTAACATGTTGGCCCTAATTCATCCTTCTCACAAAGGTAAGACTGATATGGCAAATATTGTCTGTTTGAGAAATTAGAACGTTTTCCTATTTTGTAAATAGGAGAGCAAGTATATTTTCAAGGAGTTAACGTTATGTAGTTTGAATCACAAACAAATAAATTGACAAATTCCAATTTTCCATTGTTTACATTTGTCGATCAATCTATGTAGGTGATGTTTTAAAGTTAATGAAGCATCTGTAGGATCCTTATGTTTTGTTAGAATAATTTTAGCGTCAGCATAAGTGTAAGGATCAAATACTCATTTAAAGGTCAACTAATATTTATCACTTAATTAACCTAATTATATCTTTTGTGTATTTATATTTTTTGTGCTTAGGAGGATTTTTTAATATTAATAATAACGTATTCCTTTGGCGTTGGATCTTTGGAGTTAGAGAAGCATTGTGTTCTTTGACCAGACGAAGGTGACTAAATTGATTCTTATCCCCTCTTCGTTCCATATTATCTTAGCTTCGCTTTTATTTGTTCATTCTATCTGGTGAGAAAAGTGTATCTTAGGCCAGAATAGTCATAGAACTGGGACTTCTTATGCTACTTTTATTCTGGTAGGTGAAGGAACATAACCCCCCTAGTCTGTACTTGTGTACTTGTTTTAAATTCATGTAATTAATTATTTTATGATATTTGTTGCTGGTCCATAGATTTTGCAGTTCGTTAATTACAGAAAGGGAAATCGTTACAATAACTGATTTCGGGATAGAGTCATCGCGTAACGATGTTAATTTGCTTTATTTTATTTTTTATTTTTTCAATTGATTAGAGGAAAGAAATTCAGCTTTCTTTAATTCCGAGTGTGATAGAAGGGTCTAACATCTTTACTCTCACTTAGCTATATATGAAATATATAGTAAGGGAGAGTATTGTTAGGTTGGTGAATCTACATCGAGGCTGTGAAAAACAAAGGAAGTGGGCCCGAATCTCGAGCATCTAACTGCAAATTAATTGCGTGAGTACTTTATTTACAGAACTTCTGGAAACGTGGACTTTATAGGGTGTAGATGATAAATTTTGTTAATATTTACTTATAGTAGTAATATCTAAATTTATTATCGGGGGGTTAAAAGGAATTAGATACTCACTTAGGACTGAACAAGGAAAAGTGGCCTTGAATCTAAAAAATAATTTCAATTCATTCATGATTACTAAGGCGTAGATCCAATTGGTATTTCTGCATATTTTAAAACGCTCCTAAAGACTCCCTCTAAGAAAAACAATTGATTCTTACAAAAACTGGGGTTATCCAAAATTACTTATCCAAATATGAAAGTAATTTTATCAAGCTAGATTTCCTTTTTATACACCCATGTGGAAGATACGCTTTACGTTAGGTCCTGACTACTTGTATTGTTTCTAGGATTTTGTCGTAATATTGCTTGAAAAAATCTCTTGATAGAATACATTTACTAATAGTTGTACCTAACAATGCATGGTTTTTCCAAACGTGTATAAAAATAAAGCTGATGAATAATGAATTTTTTTTTTGGGGGGGGGAGGCAATTGTTTATTGTCGGGGGGTGATATCGACCAGTGACCCAGTTCCCAGCAGTCTCCGGCACAGAGAGCACCGCGTCGTCAGGGCAACCGCCCCTCCAGTCTACTCTCCCGTCGCTCCCGTTTCCCCTTCCATCTCCTCCTTTATTTCGGTTAAACGCTTTTTATTTTTAAACTGCTGTTTAACTTTATCCAAAACGGATACGTTATAGCGGACCTGTATAGGGATTATAATAACGTTAATACAGTATCGAACAGGATTTAGCTTTACTAATAAATTATTAGTACTTTACTAGTTTACTTACTGATAAATTATTCATCTTCTACTATTTTTCCTAAGAAAAAAATAAAACACTGCTTAAAAAAAAAACATTGATAGCCGAGGTTTGGTCTAAATTGGTTAAGAAAATATGGTCAAAAACGATCGTTTAGACTAAGCCTGACCATCCCACAAGCCACTAAGTTGCATTGTGAATCTCTTCCAGCAATATAAACGCCAACAATTATTTTGAATGGTTCATTACTATATTGCGCAAGAGGAAATCGCCCATGTAAAATCCAGATTTAAAAATAAAGATTAAATACCAAATTAACACTTCTGCACTATTAATCATGGTATTTTGGATCGTTCGGAAAGCAGGACAAAAGGATATTGCGCTGGTATTAATCAGAATTTATTAGCATTGAGCGAAATGATAATTAAAAATTTAAAATGAAATCTTTTCAAAGTTTTCAAAAGGAATAGCTGAATACATTTTAAAAATAAATCAATTGCTGTATTTCAATTTATCCTCAAATCGTCAACAAACTTACCATTGACCAAGGCACTTTCAAAATAGGTATAGACATAAGATGGAACAGCCAAAACCTCAAACAGCAAAATTCCAATTTTTTGTTCAATTGTTAAAAATAATTGAATCAGCCATAAGCATTGTCTATGTTACAATTTAGGCTTCCTTTACAAAGACCCGTCGTAAATCCAGCCTCAGAAAACTACAAAAAGTTCTGTCATGATGCTTGAATCTATGCTGTCGACTTTGCGGATGGTAAATTATTTCTAAATCAATATGGCTAGCACCTCGATTAATTCTGTTGTCAATAATGATAATGTATGAATTATATTATTATTTATTTAAGAACTCTTGTAAAAAGCTAGGTATAAGATCATTTTGGGGGATCCTTAAAACCTTTAAGAGCTATTCAACCGAAGTTCGGAAGGAGGTTATATTATGGGTGATTGCAAGAGTTACTGGGTTGATTAGGGTTGTGGATCGATCCAGGAGTTGAAGGATGGAGAGGGTAGGTTGGGTGCAGGGTACGTCTGGTTATAAAGGAGAAGGGCTCTTTCCTCAAGAGGGGCTGATCATGGATAATACCCCATGTCTGCTAAGTGGGGCAGCCTTTCAAAGGGTAAGATTCAATGTAGAATTTATGGCATCAGGCTGGAATTAGTAAACAATGGCGTGCAGATATGACCATCGCCTCCCTATTATCTTCATTTCATTACAACATTGCTAGTAAATTTCAAGAATTTGGCATCATAAGGTAAATGCTGGTCCATTTAGCTACTTTAAAGTATTTTTTGTGAAATTTGGTTGGCATTGCAAACTTAATTAGTTAACTACTACTACCTTGTTAAAGCAAATTTAATCACGCGCTCCTGATCCTCTGCCGTAAAAGAAGCAGTGAAACAAAAATTATCGTTAACAATTAGGTAATTTTTATTTGTTTGTTTAAATTAACATCACTTTTTGCCATTAAGGCTAATCGGACGATGCTACAGTGGGAGTCCTAAATTTTTCATATCCAGGTATAATTAGGATAGGGATCTTTAACGAGTAGCTGACATCGTACAGGCTCGGGACCTCCATTTTACGTCCTATCGAGGGACGGCATAGACAAGGAATTTTTACTCCCATTAAAAAATCCTAGGGCCACCTCAGGACGTAGGTAATTTTTATATGGCTAAATAGCTAAGTAAGTTGAGAAAATAGTCTACATAAAATGTGCAGATTGATATAGTTTCTGAAGCTTTCTGCAAACTTTGAAGAAGTTGATAACACCAGGGTAATCATAAAGAATACCAAAACATTTAGAGCTGTGAGTTCGTTGGACTTCTTCATAGTGTGAAGAAGGCTTCTACAATGATACACACGACTCATATTTACTATTTTCTAACTTACCGATTCATTCCTTCAGCCGTATATTTTCCCATACTTTTTTTTTTTAATCATTTTTAAAGTACTAACAGAACCGAATGTAATTAGTAAGTTTGCTATAAATGATTCTATTAAAAAAATATGCCTTTATTTTATATGTTATTTGTTTAGAGAGCTGGGTAGCTCATTGGAAAGGCACTGAGTTTGAATCTGTCTTGGAAACATATTTTTAATATTCTGTCACAAATTGTCTCTAGGGACCAGATTCCTCCTAGTGCAAAACCAGCCTATATAAAGTGGGTACCTTCAATGGCAAAATTAAGGTGGGGGGGGACCTGGCGGTTGTGGTGATCAAGGTCAAATCACTTCCTTGCACAACCGCTGACTAAGAAACATTACTTCCTTACTTCCAAGACCCTTCCTGGGTTTTAGCGGTACATATTAGTTGTTTAAATATCTGTCACCTATATAATGTTTGTCATAAGTAGGTAGCTATAGAATTAATTAGTAAAAAAAAAAAAACGTAACGTACGTAAACGGAACGTATAATTAATCAAAAATATCAATTGTAATCAGAAGATTACAAAAAAATTATACTAATAGTTACAAGAAAAGACCAAAAAGAAATTAAACAAACTGATACAGAAATATTTTTTATCTGCAAATGAATGAAATAAATAATAAAATACCAGCTGTCAATTACATTTTTCTACAGGTTGCACCCTACCTAATTTTTATGTTATACCTAGCCAGGTAGTATACTAAATTTGGTGTTCCACTAATTTAAGTCGACTGTTTTAAAAGCTTGTCTGTGTGGTTCATCGTGAGGTTTTTGAACATGATTATTTCAAAACATATGCTGTGATTCTGCTGCATGTTTCTTATTTCTATTTTTATATCTTATTTCTTATTCGTATATTTTAACTTGGAAAAAAAAAAAAAAAAAAATGGTGCGATGCGCGCAACATACAACTTTAACTTAGAGTAGAAATTGACGTTTTTTGATAAATATGTAACCGCTATTTCTCAAAATCACACTTTATTCCACATTCATTTACTTATTTTTGTTTGAATTACTGCCTAAAGTACACTAACATTTTTTATTATCAAACAAAAGTTTTAACTTGTGATGATTTGGCAAGCATAATACTCCATAGCGTCTGATTTTATAATCTCTACAAGCACGTTGACTTCTTCCCTTGAACTTATCCAATTTAATAATAAGATAGTGCCCCTACGTTTGACCAATTGTGATGAAATTTTGGCTGTCACATCGCGAGCATATACATACATCAAATACCCGCTTTGATCAAAATCGTTTCAGCCGTTTTTGAGACAATATAAAACAAATTGTGAAAATCAGACAAATTTTATTAAATAAACTGTCTCCTCCGTTTGACCAATTTTAATGAAATTTTTGCTGTCTCATCGCGGGCACACACATATATATTAAATACCCAATTTGATCAAAATCGTTACAGCCGTTTTTGAGTAAATAAAAATAAAAAAAAAACACGTAACAATGAGACAAAATTTATTAAATAAAGAGTCACCTACAATTGATCAATTTTGATGATGTTTTGGCTTTAACATCGCGGTCATATACCTATATCAAATACCCAGTGTGATCAAAATTGCTAGAGCCGTTTTTGAGAAAATCGAAAAAAACGTAAAAATGAGACAAAATTTATGAAATAAAGCCGTTTGACCAATTTTGATGAAATTTTTGCTATCACATCGTGGTCACACACGTTCATTGTACCCTATTCCCAATATCAGGTTCGTAAGGTTTATAGTTTTTGAGCTAGTCTGTTCACCCCCACAAAGACCATTTTGCGGTACTTGGTTTTTTGGAATCAGGGGACTCCAAAACGTGCATTTCCGCTGAAAACCGGAAGTCGAAATTCTTCACGATAGGGCAATAGGGTAAATCTTACAGTTAGGGTAACTGTACCATAAGTTGACAGTGCTCCAATAGTTGACATTTCGTACAAAAAGCGTGAATAATAAGATTCATGGTAGATTTTCTTGGTTCAAAATTTGGCGGTAATTTCCCAAGTTTTACTAGTTAGCTGTGCTGCCATCTGCATTAGTTTGATGAAAACTGAAACTTATTTGTGAGAGGTTATAATGGAGAATTTTCCAGTGGCCTCAAAAAGTGGTTTCTGCTTCCCTGTTTCATTAAGGTGATATGTCACATTAAATAAGCTTTTTAGTTAGTTTATTTGTGTTCAATTATTTTTTAACTACTTTCATTATATTCATTAAGTTCATGGGAATAATTTGATATGCTTTTCGATTTATTTATATAATGTTTTAGGGCTTAAATGTCGATGTCAACTATTGGTGTTTTTTACTCTGATGAAACAGATCGTTTAAAATAATTTTCTTGATTTGAAAAATATCTGGGTTTAATATCGCTAGTGGAATAGTAATTCCTATCAGTAGATAATCAGTAGATCTAGCTCCATCTTAACCAATGTTCGACAGGGGTGTCAACTATCCGTTCAAACGTGTCAACTAGTGAAATATTCTGTTTCTAAAGTTGACATCGTGTTTGCTAATAGTTGACACCCATGCATAGCTCAGCTTTATTCGAAATAATCTTGTTTTGTTTATTTTTAAATTAAGTAACAATTGTAACAGTCGGAAATTATAAAAAAATTATTTTATTAGGGAATAAAATATATCGTAAAGTTAAAGTTAGTTGAATGGATTGAATAATACAACTTATAATAATTATAGATGTAGTAAATAGATATTAAAAAAGAAAACTAAGAAAAATTCAGTTAATCAGGAGATACCTGAAAATGCTGCAGCACTGGAAGTAGACGAAACCATACTATCCCAGAAATTTAGGACGAGAAAGAAAATCAGAAAAGCTTAGATCCCCAAGAGCAGGAGCAGAGAATTAATGTTGATCAAGGAATATTTCTTCAAGAAGAGGAGCAAGGTAGTTTAAGTGTTGATGAAGGGAAATTTATAATATTTGGGTTCTCAAATAAGAGATTATTTATATTAAGCGTAAAAAATGTCTGGCTCAAGTTACTAAAGTTGTCAGTAAATTAGAGATTCTGGTTTTACTTTTACAACCATACAATCGGATGAAAACAAGTTTTATTAACACCGATACATGTTGCACAGTCCCATCATGTGATATTATCTCTGCGATACATATGCCTAAAGTTTTAACCTTTAATGGACAGCAAAGGTACCATTTTAGTTTCCCACTTGAGGTAGATTAATTTAAAATGATTGTTGTTATATGGTATCTGTATTATTCTTAATTGGATGATCTCATTTTCTAGTTTAATATTTTTTCTTTTGTCCATTAAGTTTTTGTATATAAAGTAATTAAATTGTGGAAATTTTATATGTCTCGTTTCAATTTTGAATAGTTTATAAATAAAAAATGATTAACTTTTATTGCAGTCCTTATTACCTAATATTTTCCTCGGGAAATTAAAAAATAAGGAAAATAAAAATTAGGTGTCAACTATTGACACAATAAATGTCAACAGTCCAAACCTTTCCATTTTGATGTGTCAACTATTGGCACATTTTAGAAGGTTTAAAGAAATCATTTTTTATGAAAACCGTAAATTTAGATCATGGGATATTGTATTCCCAGTTTTCTAGAGGGATTGGCCTAACTAAATTCATAAGAAAGAATAACCTAACATCAATATTTTAGTAAACAGTGTCAATAATCTAACATTTTTTTCTTAACCTGTCAAAACTTCCCTATGGTTTGTTTGTTAAAGTCTTACTTCATAAATGACTTAGAGGACCCTTCAAACATTAGATTCATGTATATCTTGAAATAAAATTAAGACTTGTTTACTTATTTCTTTTAGTTAAATTTGGGATGTCAATAACTGTACTGAGTGTCAATAAATATGGTATGGTAGAGGTATGGTTTACCCTACTTTCCCTAAATGTAATTTCATCTATATGTAAGCGAAAGTAAAATGAAAGGAAAACATATGATTCAAAAGAATTCTAGAATTGTTGTTCGAACAGATGGAACAAACTGTTTTAGCACATGCTCGAGACTGTTCGAGTACCTTCTACGCTTATTTGGAACGCTCTACAATGTTCTGATAAGACATGGATAGTTAGTCTGGCTTTGAAAATCGAATCAGATGGTTGTAGTACTCTTTGTCACCTTGTTAATTATTTTGTTTTTATGTTTGTCTGAGATTCTGTCATTTAATTATAAGATTTTTCTTATTTTTGTTTCATATGAGCTATAGAATACGGAGGGATCGTTAAATGTTGGTATGATACACCCGTCCTCACAGTAGATCTTTTTATTTTCTGGTTTTATTGACAACAGTTAGGACTCATCATTCCCTGAAAATTTTTGTAAACTATTATTGTAGTGTGTTCATAGTTTTTTCAGTAAGATTGAGTATAGTATGAGAAGATTGAGTATATATATTTTCCCGAACTGTTCCCTGTGACAGTATTCCTGTGGCTGGGATAGTGAGATGTCCTTGACCTGAGGAGGGATTGATTTCCACGCTGTGAGAATAGGCATTGTCCCCGAAGGATTGACTGCTGGGTTAAGTGGTCCTCTTCTATAGGGAGGGCTGTCTGCCACAATGGTGGAATGAGCGACACCTCTCCCTATTCCTGTTCGGCTCTGTTACGTTTGTCCGAGTACGAATTGTTCTCTTAAAAAATAAAAAATAAACCTTGGATAATACCAACGTACTCGTAAAGCTGAGAGTGCCTAAAGTGAACAATTCTTTACTGTCGATTAAGTCAGAGCGGGTCAGGAATTGCTTCGATATCCTATTGTGTTGTAAGTTACTGAATAGATGTGTAATGGTCATGCATTAAAATAAGTATAAGGTGATTTATAACGTCTAATCCTGACTATTAGGTAAGGCACACGTTGAACTGTGCCAAGCAGGCAACGCAGAGTAGAAAAAGGGAAATAGACACAGATCAGAGCAGGGCAGCACGAAAAAAACTGCGTCGCACAGTTTTCCGCGGACATTGGACCGCTCATTTCCTTTCTATTTCATGTTTTACAAGAACTGCCCTGTTCTGTGTCTCAATGTGCGCTCGGCTTAAATCTTACAGAAAACAGTTGACCATTTCATACCTGTATTACTCTGGACTCAACAAGCTCTGATAAAGATCCACATGTTTGGAACGAAACCGTGACTCTCCAAATAAAGATAATTAGACTGAAAATTCTGACTACAAATAATCCTGTACTTATTTTAATGTATGACCATTGCATGACACTTATTTTATTGTTCGACATCTTGGAACAATTTGTTGTTTTTGAGATAAGATTAAGGAATGCTTCAATGATCACACCCCCTCCCCAACTTATATTCCCCTATATTACGGTCAAGTATATCTTTAAAAAAACAAAAAAAACAGCAGATGTGAAACATCAAAGTTTGGGATATTGTCATCGATTTACTTTTCTTATTATTCTACTAACAATAATATGTAATTTAATTCCACATGAGAAAATCCAGTGGTTTAAATTTTAAGAAATGGCTTTCAGTTATCCACAGATTAGCACGGTGTAAGGTATTCTGAGCGATAATGAAGCCTCAAAAATGTTGCAGAGGTTAAATCCTACTTTGACAGGAGACTCGGATTTCAAGGTGGTGGCAAAAGAACACTAAGCCTCTTATGAGATATGTTTACAAAAATCATATCTATGGGTCATATATCAAATCTTCGCCTGTGTATACGACTGTACAATTTTTAAATATTTTGAACATTTTTTGATAACGTCTTTTATCAGTGTTTTTTTCATCCGGTATATCCAATTTAAGTACAGTCCTTCTTTGCGGGCTGATGAAGGGATATGACTGATCTTAATTAATGCGTACACCGATAAATTAATATGATTACACATATTGGCTAGTAAATAACATTTTTTAAAGATTCTTTTTTTTTTTTTTTTTAAGTACCAATAGATAATGCATAGTCTAAAATAATTAAAATATAATTATTCACTAAATTTAAATTACATTTTCACAGGGAATAACTAGGTAAGTTGGAAAATACCCCACACAAGTTTCTTAAATAGGAATCGTTTCGGGAGCTTTCTGAACACTGTGAAGATATCGATGTATCCCATCTCTATGGTTTTCATAAACCATAAATCTTATCAACTTCTTCATGTTGTGCAGAATGCATCTGAAATTATCATTGTACAATAACTATATATTGGGGGGCCCGGTGTGGCTGTGCGGTAAAGCGCCGTACTCCCATGCCGGAGCTGCGGGTTCGAGTCCTGCCCTGGGTGGTGCTTTTCTTTCGTAGGAGAAGTATCACCCAGTGCCATGGGTGTTAGTATGGGCAGTATAGGGCTTCAGTGAAAGCCTTAAAGTCCAAAAAAAAAAAAAAAAAAAAAAAAAAAAAAAAAAAAAAAAAAAAAAAAAAAAAAAAAAAAAAAAAAAAAAAAAAACTATATATAGCAATATAAAACTCTTGTGGACTATTTTTCAACTTCCCTAGGTATCCCCTGTGATCATACAGTTAAAGTCCTATATTTCTAAAACAATCTGACTTCGTCGTCATATTTTTTTTTGCTACAAGAATGTCTATTCTATGAGCAGGGTACTTTCAGCAAAAAAAATTATATCCCGTGTTCTGTCTATTGTGGCAGAATCATCATTGGTTCAATTATTATAGATTTTTTTTCGTCCCAACAAATGATAAACTTAAGCTATGCGTTTTTTTATATATCTCATTGATAGTTTATCCTATAATGGAAGACTTTTGTAAAAAAACCCTTTCGGTCTTTTATTATTCTAAATTTATATTTCAGTGAAAAATCCAGTCTTCCTTTTTTGATAATATATATTTTTTAAATGTTATAACATCACTACGTTTCGAGGCTCATTGCCTCATCTTCAGGTGACTATATTATAATTATAAAACACATCAATTCTTTAAAATATCGTCAAATATTAAAGTCAAATTATCACACTGTACTTCTTATTTTGGCCACCTCACTGTTACTGAGTAGTGTAACAGTGAGGTGGCCAAAATAAGAAGTACAGTGTGATAATTTGACTTTAATATTTGACGATATTTTAAAGAATGGATGTGTTTTATAATTATAATATAGTCACCTGAAGATGAGGCAATGAGCCTCGAAACGTAGTGATGTTATAACATTTAAAAAATATATATTATCAAAAAAGGAAGACTGGATTTTTCACTGAAATATAAATTTAGAATTATATATCTCAATTCATTCATTAGTTGATGTCGTAAAAACTCAAATATTGTTATATAACATATGTTTTAGTAATAATGAAAATATATTTATATAACAACTAGCAGACCCGGCCACGCGTTGCTGTGGCTCAGTAGTTATATCCTAATATTTTTAAACAAATACAGTAATACCAATATTCATTGATAAAGATGAAAACCTTTCAGCTAATCAAAATCCAACGTGATTGGGAATAGAGCATTACACCATTTAAAAGTATTTGGTAAAGAATATAGGAAAGTTAAAGTTTTTATTATTTACATCTCATACTTCAAAGTAGTTTGATTAAAAAGGAGCTGGTTGTGTTTAAGACTCACAGAGCTGCCAACACTATCGCCCTTTTTTTATGGATCGGTATAAACTAACTCGAAATGGCTATATTTGTCCACTAATTTTAAAAAGGATGACTGAAGTAAGTTTTGATAACCTCAGCCATTGATCTATTGATTATTGGCCTAACACTACTTTAACTTGGTATTGTTAGTTTAACAACAGGTTTAATTTTGCTCAGGGTCATGCCAATCTTGGTTAAAGCGTCATATATGTCCTTTTGATAGTGGTTTTTCTCAATTTCTTTGAGACCTCGATTTCCCAACCCTTCGGCTAATAAGTGTTCGGTAGGAGGGTGGTGTGTTGAAGCTTTTAATTTAGCAATATATTTGAGTGATAATAAATCTCTTCTTAAAGAGGTTTTTACATAATACAATTAAGAATTTTTATTTATTCAAGTACTAATTTGTTCAAAATGTTTTGGGTTAACCTGTTTTTTTTTTTTTTTTAACACAAACCAAAGATTTGATGGTTTCCACACACGTGAGCAGGCGATACCCATTTCCCACGTGAGTTATGCCATTGCCCAAGGGAAAAACACGGATTTTCAAAGTCCAAGTGGACATTGTTTGCCTTTGGGATTTGTTTATGGTCATGGCAAAAGCCAAACGAACAGGATATTGAAGCCTTTTAAATTTTATTGAAAATTCTGTCGGTTCCAAGGGAAAAGGTGGCAACAGGGCGATATCTCCTGTAAACCTTCCAGGTAACATTTTTCCTTCAATAACATTTCCTGTGATCCTTTTAATGACCAAACGTGTACCGTTGCACAATTGAGGGGGATTTAAGTTACGAAGAAGAATGATCGGTGAGCCAATATTAAACTGGAGATTGTTTGGGTGTATATCCAGGGAATTAAAAAAATCAGATGGGAAATTTACGGCTTCGTTTACATCTAGAACATTGTCAATTGATTTTGGAAGTTTATTTCATCGAAATCAACATTTTTTGCTGCCAAAATAGCACGACTACCCAGCCACTTATAGTCCAAATAATTGTTCAAAATATCAGGAAAGACACTTTATATATCGTAGACAGTTCATTTTTCGTCTCTGCAACAGTTCAGAAATTTTCTGGTAATTTGATAAATTTTGAATTTCGATACAGCTCTATTTCACCGTTTCCAATATAGAGCAATTGTTTAAAAAATATATCTGCCGATGGATTATTTTGCAGTAGTACTCTCATATTTATGGCGGATAAATCTGAAACTTGAGGTTACCCAAATAACAATTATTCCTGTTCAGTAGAGGTGTAATAATCATTAAATGTAAAATTTAAAAAATGCCGCGATTTGTAATCCTTTCTTAATCAACAATCATTTAAAGATAAGTAAATATCATTTCTAATAATAGCCTACTTTAAATTAAAGAAAATTTATTGTTAATTTTCTTTAATGAAAATTAACAATAAATACAAATTTGTATTACTATTTGTCTGTGGAAAATAATAATATAGGAAAAATAACTGCACTCACATAACGCAATACAAAATTATAATAATGATAACCTGTAATACAATAGCATGCTTATAAACAAAAACATTATGAAATAGACATATGACGCCATGTTAATAAATCGAAACACGACCTACTGTATTTGCAATAATTCGCTATATAAGAATTATTTTGATCACTAATCAAGTTAAAAACTATCCGGTCCGGTAAGTTGGCCAAAACTATATACATTGAGCCAAATTTCATTAAAATCGGTTGAGTAGTTTCTGAGAAATAGAGAGACAAACATCGGGACACAAGATTTTTATATATATAAAGATTTAACATATTTAACAAATTTACAAAGCACTAACTATTCTGAAAATAAAAAGAGTGAACGGAACATTCTTAATGACAATTCTTATTCTTGCAACCTCGTTTAAATATGAAACATAATTCTCAACTCAAACATTTGTTTTATGCACTATTATGCAATTAGAGTTTTCGAACCTTAACGGCGTTCACCTTTAATGAATGAAGCCAGTCAACGTATTAAGTATATTGCGTAGTGGTATATTTTTTATTTTTTCTTAGCTCAATAATTTCCTACTGCATCGTAACACTATTGTGGGTTTAAATAATTTCGATTAGATGAAAATAATAATTTACAATATCGAACTAACAATAAAAATTCAAATAATTAACAATGTTACGAAAAGCATCAACTTGCAATGACACATCAACACAAAGGTAACCATATGATTCGATCTTCAGAGCAAGACTAAGCCCCTAGTCCATTGGTCCTTATTTTAAGTCTGAATTCGAACATTCTCGAAGTTTTCTAAAAGTGTTGAAGATTCTTGAACAATATACTAACAATACATATACTAAAAAGTAGGTATTTGTTCCAACAAAATAGTTTAGAACTCTTTTCAATTATTTGGTTTTTGCTTACGTTGCAGCATTACAATAAAAATTAAGGAAAGATTTGATTTTTAAAAGAGGATAGGAAAAAGCAAGTTTGTGTGCAGTCCGAGTCAAAAGTCATTTCCGGAAATAAGATATTTAAGTTGCATAACATACCGATGAAAGGCAAAAGATTTTATTAATAATGGTTATATTTACCTAAATATTATTTTATTTTATATACATTTTATTATACTTAAGTGCATATTATAGAGAATGACATTGACGAAAGCAAAACTTTTCTGGTCCCTAATAATTTTTATTTTTATATTATTGAATATATAAATCAAATGGAACCGTTTTTAATTAATTTCTTAGCTTGACACAAATATTTAAATATGTATTACATATGCTCATCATCTTACAGTAACAGTATTGTGCTGATATTTACCGTCATAAATATACTTCTGTAAATATATATTTGTTAAATTAAATAAAATTTATACTAACATTCATTGCTAAATGTATTTGTCTTTTGGAGATTTCTTAAATTATTGATTGAATAAACTAGATCTACTAATGACTTCTTTTCTTTTGTTTTTCTAATATATTTTCTGTTTATCTTTTACTAATAAAGAGCGGGGTTGGTTGGCATAGGGGGTAGGTTGGCCATTGGCTTATAGTTTCCGTCACACCTATTGTGAAGACCCCACCATCCATGTGACCGGCTCGACCTCGGAGGTCTTGTCCTGAATTTTTAATGCGATGCTAACAGTGTAGATAAGAGTATGCTTCATTGATTGATTTTACAACATATAAGTAAATTTTGATATTTTCAGTTAAGTTGGCTTAAAGGCATGGAAAAACATTTGACTCCAATTCTGTTCACATAGCCCCAAACTCCTTTGAAAAACAAAAACCTAACCTTTCGAATAACCAGTTTCTTGTTTGATTGTTCTCCCCTGTCCTAACAGCCATCTTTCATATGATATCACCTGTGGGGTTAGTTAGCTCTCTTCAACTTTTTTTTTGGCTCAGTAGCAATTCACAAAAGCAAGGTAAACATAATCAAAGGTGAAACTACCAATTGTCTTTAGTTCCAGCAGGGAAGATGAGAGCAATTTTTATAATGCAGAAATTGACGACAGTCTGAACTTCTATCTTCTTCTATTGTCATTCTATTTTCCCTTAAAAGCTGTTAAAAACCGATTCATAATTATTATACCATTATAGTGCAGCTTTTAATAACAATAATATCTGTCAGGCAGTACTTGAATGAGATGCCTAACAAACCCTACCTTCTAGGCCAACCTGCCCCACATAGGGGGTTTATAGGCATATTCTGGATTGACGAATTCTTCAATTTTCTATGATCTTAGTATTAAATATTATGTGGTGAAAAAAATACTTGAAGTACTCTAATACTTGGAGTTTACAGTGGTATCAGCCCTATTGGGATTATATTAACAGGAACGACTCAACAATCAAAAAAGTGAAAACTGTTGCCAACCTACCCCGCTCTCCCCTATACTTTTTTTTTTAATTCATATTTCGGTACCCCTTGTGAAGAGTGGCTGGCTCATGTGCGTTGGCCATTGAGAGGTTATATGACCGTGATATCGGACAACCATCGCGTTGTTTTTTTTCAGTTAAAAAAAACCTTAATTAGGTTTAATAGATCCCAGCTTTCGACTCTTCAGAGACAAATAAACCCCCAGTTGAGATCGGACCTTACTGTGAAGGGCACCTTACTGAACGGCATATGAGCCACTGTTCAGAAGTTTTACCAATTTTTATACTTTATTTATTTTAATCTCGTTAAATTACTATTACTACTATTACTACTATTACTACTAACTATTACATTAAATTACAAACTATTACGTTAAATTACAAAGTATTACATACATTTTTTTTTGTTTAAGTAGTACACGTTCAAGGACCTAGTTACATTTGTTAATGTCCACTACATCCATATTAACAGCTTTATTTTTTTCATATCTGCATAAGAGAACTATGCGAGATAAAAAAATAAAAATTACTTAAAATAAAATAGTAAGTGAAGTGAAATCAGTTTATTACGAGCATCTCGCCTTTTTCCATCTTTTCTTTTTTGTTCCATTTAACGCACTAATGTAATGTAAGAAGTATATTTTCTATTATTGGTGATCAACTTTCAGACGTCCTGCATAAAAATGCTTACAAACCTTATAAGATTATGATATGGTCCTATCAATATAATAATATTATATTATTAAGTTTATTATATTTTTTCAATCTTGATTATTCTAATTCCTAATTTTATAAATTTTGATGTTTAATTTATTTATTACCAAAGACCAAACTTCAAAGTACTGCGTTTGTGTATTTAATGTTTACCGGGCAGAAAACCTGGAACATATGAGTTTATTGGAGCAGTCCATGGGCATGTGTCTGTGATTTATTGATTGGCATCAGCATCTGTTACTACAGAGATACTCTCAGAAATCCCAAGCTCCTAAACAAATTTCACTTTTCACTGTAATGCGTAGATCTTTTTTATTTTAAACCTATTCTTGAACATAAAATTCGTAAAAATTAATTATAAGAAAAATCATTGTAAAAAAATTAACTATTAATTTTTGATTAATAAAATAAAATAGATAATAGTGTATTAATAGCTTCATTTATCTATTCTGCTCAGATTTGGGGTCTACTAACATTGAAATATTACATCCCATAAAATAAAGTTATGACCATATCAGACAAGTACACTTCTAATTATTTGATTGATGCTAAAACATTTTTTATGCTTTATCATAACGCTACAAATGATGAAAGAGGACAGATATCCAAAAATATGCTTCTAAAAACTTAAAGAAAGAATGATAAGTTCTTATGCAAAGTCAAAAAGTATATCTACTTAACACAATTGAGGGACTAACTCAATATTGTCAATGAAGGGAATGAGATTTTAATAAATCATATCAAAGCTCCAAAACTAAAACGAAAGAGCATGTGGGTGAAATACAGAAAATATTTTAGAGAAAAAATATGGAGTCCCTTCCTTCAATTTACACTACCATCTATTATCAAGAAAACGGAATGACATGCCGGAGTAGCTTAAGATAAAAATTATTTTGATATATAAAAATTCTCATTTATGTCAGGGTGAAAGCCTACAGAAATCTTGCCTGAAATGTTTTATGACTATTTTAGTATTATTACTGTTTACTTATTTTTCATTTAGATGTTATCATATTGTTTGTTAAATAAAATAGTAAACATTTAGTCGACATTGTTAGTTATAAATATTCAGACTGCACTTTAGGGCTTGAGGCCCAGTAAACAAGTTGTAATCTATAACAAATATCCATTAACCGTTAGAAAGATTAAATTACACAATTAGTTGTTTTGCAACGGTTGAAAAGGAAATCATTTTTTAGAATTTAATATTTTCGAAGTCTTTAATACATTAAAATAAATATAACCCATGTTTATTGAGCTCAAACAAAAAATACCAGCGATTCCTCAACAGTTTCCTACAAAAAAGTTTGTATGAAGGCTTGGTATATCACCCACTCTTTTTTTTTTAGTAGCGGTTTTCGTAATTTTTCAACCAGCAGTTGTTGTTTTTTTAGAATCCCTTATGCAGATTAAATAAAAACATAGAGGATATTTTACCATTCAAATTTTCATAATGACCGGGTATCTATTTTATACAAAACTAAATTAAGTGGTTACGCAATTTTTGGGGAAAAAAACGCAGCCAAATTTTCGAAGGATCGCCTCTTGTTGACTCGTTGAACCAACATGTGGTTTTTAGCACTGTAAAAACTGGAGACATCAACAAGCTTCAAAATAGCAAAGTGTTTTTCTATTTTTGGAACGTTTAACGATGAGACAAACAAAACTAAGGAATTGACAATATTTTGGGCAAAATTTAATGTATATTAATCCTTCTTTTAAGGGAATCCTCGATATTTGTGGTTTTGTTTGTTTGGTTTTTTTTTTCCTTTAAGGCGTAAAACATTTTAAGTCATCAACGCCTAATGATTTTTTCTTATTTTCTTTATATAAAGGTGCAGCGTTATTTTATCTTAAGATATCCTCATAGCTAATAAAGATTATTAATGAATGAGTAACACTTTAATATACATAAATAATAAATTACATGTAAAACGTTATCAATTAAAATTGCTTTATATGTTGATATTACTTGAGAACTACAATGCCGTATTTGTGTTTTTTTTATGGTTACATCAGTATTTTATTCCTGTAATATAAAAAGTTTTTTTAATTTTTCACTTTCACTTACCGATATGAAATATAGGGGGGGACTTTACTTAATAAATTCTGTATCATTTTCACGTGTTTTTTTTATTTACTTAAAAAAGGCTTTAACGATTTTGATCAAACTGGGTATTTGATGTCTGTATATGCCAAAGATGTGATAGCCAAGATTTCATCAAAATTGGTTAAACGGAGGGGGCACTTTATTTCATATTTTTTTTCTAATATTTACCTTTGTTTGATGATCTCAAAAACGGTTTAACGATTTTTATCAAATTCTTCAAGTTTAATGAAAATTAGGTGTTCTTTAATATCAAGTAAGCTTTATAATTATTAAAATGTTCTGGGGGCTTAAATGGGGTATGGGCCTTTTGGTTTGTTTGTTTTTTTGTTTCCTATAAAGTACCTTTGTTTTTGTTTATGTGGAGAAATTAACTGTCTCTCGCCTAAAAATAAGAAATGGCTAAATATGGGATGTGATAAAAGTAATGAAAACATAAAGAGGAGAAAAAAAGAAAAATATTCAGTCAACTCAAAAAACTCGTTGAGCCCACGCATGCGGAGTACGCCTTTAATGACAGACCATTGTTCATAATTAAAGCCGTTCTGTTCATTTGAGAAGTGGCAATTAACAAAACGCAATTATTTCTAATCTAAGTAAGTTGGTAAGTGAAAGTTGTGTGTTGCGCACACGCACCAGATTTTTATTTATTTATTTTTTTATGGAAAGGGTAAGCGGATAATTTTAAATGTTATTTTAAAAATTCAATATCATTATTTTTTAAGCAAATGGTCTTTCCCTAAATTTTAATTTTTTACTTTCACTTACCTATATATGAAATATATAGTCAGGAAAGTATTGCGATCGGGAAAAATTTCGACTTCCGCGATGTGACAGCGAAAATTTCATCATAATTGGTTAAACAGAGGGTTAACTTTAAATCGTTAAGTAAAGAAACATATGGTTAAAATCCCAAACCTTTTGTTGGAACGAAATAGCGATTAGAGCGAACCGTCAAGGCACCTGTTTGAGACTAGATTGTTCCCGTTTAAGGCCTGGATGATTCCACGGAGGTCTGAAACCTTCCAGACCTTTTACGAATATATTTAGGGAGTGAGTGACTGGACGAGTTTGCCTATAAGTCTTTGTGTTGATTGTGAAGCTCCAAGCCTTTGGAGCTTCACAATCAAGCACCCAATATGATTTGGGTGCTATAAATTTATAATTCTTGTAACCTGCTCGATTATTTATGTCATTATAATTCGTGTGGCATTGATAATTGTATATTTTTGTTGAATAAATATTTGTTAACCTACAGAAGAGTTACAATATAATAAATTAGTACACAATAAATAGTTTACTTATTTAAAATATTTTAACAATTGTGATAGAACAATTTAAGGTTTTAATTATGTTTAGCAGGTTGTAATTAGGTATCTTCGTGAATAAATATGTATGCACATGCATATATTTATTATCTTTTTTATATTTATTTTTAAAACATTAATAGACCATTATTTTTTTATTTATAGTTTTCTAAAGTAACATTTTCTCAGATTGAAATTGCATTTTTCTTCTATTATAATATAAAATGACTATTGTCAAATGGTTTTAAACCTCAAAAAATATTTATGACTAAATAATCAAGAGACTTGATAATTGATGCATGTACAGAGATTTCTTGTCCATTGAACGATTTTATGCAGAAAGATTAAACTAAGAAATTCTAGAAAGATTAAACTAATTTATAATACAGGTTTATTTATTCTTTTTGTTAAAAAGAAATGTAAAAGCCTTTTTGCCAGGTTAAATATTTTGAACAAAACGTTGCTTCGCTTTTACACCGCTAGGGACGATTTAATGAACCTAATAGACCTGTTTACAATGTTACCCCTTTTGATCAATCGATGAAAATGATATAATAACTGATTAATTAGTTAATGAGTGAACTCAGCTTTAAAACTTAACAGTGTAAATAGGTCTTTAGAGAAACAATTTAAATGCTTTATATATTTAAAAGAAATATTTTCCTCTGGATGTACTGAGCTATAGCTTCAACGTGTCTTTAGATTTATATCCTACCGATTGTAGAATCCTTGAATGTGACAAGACATTCCTAAACGCTTACATGACCAACCCTACTATTTGTTCTTAAACCGGCTTCTATATTTTGTTATTAGGCGATGAATTTTTAAGATAAGTAGTTTTATTTTATAATAGCGGATGTCTGATTCTCACATTTTTTACAACAGTAAATTTGTTTAACAAACAATATAAAAAATTAAATAAAATTAGTGCGATTTGCTGACAAGTGCGAATGAAACAATGTAGAAAAAAATAAAATGAAATGAAAAATTCAGTTCATTAACAGTTTTTTATATTCTTGAGGGCTGAGGATAGATAGTAACGGATTGGTTGACCCTGTGTCGGGCATGTGTGACCGATTACTGCCTATCCTTCGTATTTGAATCAGATCCAATATACGCCCATGCTGCGGTGCGGTTATGTGTGACCAGGCCCGTAACTGGGGGGAAGAAAGAAGAAGAAGAAAGTGAAGAAGTTTTAAGTTGGGCTGAGTGTTTTCGATTGTGTTAAATTTTGTTTATGTGTACCTGTTTTGCGGAGCCCCAAAGTTCTGCTCCTTATGTCCAAATATGTTTCAGTATGTTGTTATTTATAAGTTTATATTCTTTAGTTATGTGATTATGTATTGTCTTAGAAGGTGCGACAGTTGATTTTATCATATTTCCAGTTCTCGTCATTTCTTTGGTATGTATGTTCTAATATTTTGCCCAAGTATAGTCCTAGGTGACGTCAATGGATTCGGAAGGTATTGTACTAGTATTAATTACCGTAACCCTACACAATTAAGGTAAGAAAAGTTTAGTTGTACGTGTTAATACGAAACTTCTCGAATTTTTGCCCTGAAACGCTTAAAAGTGTGTTCCTGCGCTTGTAACTATAGTACCTATAATACTAATACCTGTAAACAGCATTTACAGTATGACCTTTTCATGTGATTGGCTACAATATTCCCAATTCCGTAAAGTTTATTACCCTTGCTCCGTTTATATGGATTGAAATTTACTGCTGGTTGTGAAATTTAAAGCCCTTCCCAATAAACGTCAAATGGAACTCATAAATATACTTTTTTAATGGACTGGTATTTCTTAAAATAATTGTCATGGAATCATTTAGTACAGAAGTGAAATTTGTATAACTTATTCTCATCTTTTACGTTAATCCAACATTGTACTATTTGGCTCAAACCAACTATTCAGGTTTACATATAATGCACCGAATCCCGCTCTCCATCACAGATTCTGTTTAGGCTTACTGTGAAAATATTTTTTATTATTCTAAATCAAATTAAATCTTAAAAGCACTAAAATAAATTTGCATGCATTAGGTTCATTTGCATGGTCTCATAATTACTACTATGTCTATATCTAATTAAGTACTATCTAAATAATTCTGCTATGTTCTACAGAATCACTATATGATATCAACTATTTTTAATAAACGTGTTAAGGAAAAATACTATATTTATTTTTTAAAATTAGCTAAGTACTAATCTGCTATTAAAAATCGATTAAAAAAAATATTTATAATATGATACAAAAAAGGTAATATACAATAAATTATTTTTTGGGGGGGGGGGCGGTTCTGCACTACTTAAGATAGCGATGTAATCGATGCATAATGGACATTATCCCCCTGGATTTCGCTACTTTGAAGTCAGCTTTAAAAATCGATTGATAGTAACATCAACATGAGATAATAATATGAAATCTGTTGAAGGTCGTTTGACATAAATTTATGATTTGATTACCGTGTATTGAAAATGTATACAATACAAGGCAAGCAATAAGTATCTAAATAACTTTTTAAATATAAATCTATCTGCAATCTACATATGAAGATTATTCAAGACTATAAGGTAGATTAAATCAATCATCATACAATTACTATCACTAATGTGGAATAATGTTCAGAGCTTTACAATTAGAATGAACTGCAGAGTGGAAATCATGTCAGGTTATACATTAATTGATCAATGGGTCATTCATTATACTATAATTTATAGTTCCATCATTCTTTTGAATAAATGATTAAGTCGAATTTAGCCCAAAATTGGTTAAATGGCAAAAAACTAGCATGTGGGCGGTTTCTTCATCCTGAATGAGTCAGGCGTTCATTTGAAATTTAGTTATTGTAATGTTCTTTTAAATCTGCTGCAATCGGTCGGTTTGTGAAAAATTAGTCAGCTCTAACATCTCACTACTGATAAGATATATTCAGTTGGTTAAAGTCGTGATCAACCACTATGTTATAATTTATAACCACTGTTTTGGTAGCTGGTTTGCTTGAAAAAACGAAAAATGAAAACCTGATATTATATCAAATCTGTTCAAACATTAAAATAGGCGCCCTGAAAATTAAGGAAATTCGACTTCCATTAGAATGAAAGTCTCTTATACCATGGGATGAGTTAATAGGTAATAATTGGAGACGATCGCCAGTTTTAACAATTTACCTATTTTTATAAATTCATCTTTATAATATTACGGTTTTTTTGTTCTCATAAACTAAAATTTCATAGTTTTGGACATCTTTTTTTTTGTTTAGTGTTCGGAATTATATATAAGTAAGAAGCTTTTATTTTGATCACATTTCCTTTTCCTATAAATCAAGTTTTAAAAGTTTCCTTGTTATAAAATTAAACTCTAGTAAACAAATGTCGAATGAAATCGACTATGTGTGGCATAATACCCTTCAAGCTGTTTTAATAATGGTCATTTTCTTTCTTAATGAGCTAAGGAAATTCATACTTATATAATAAAATTTACCTTAAAAATATAAAATTTAATCCAATATCAGTTCTGTTTACGTCTTTATCCAGAAGAACCTTGATTATTTATTGGTTGGTTGGCCCCTGTTAGCTAGGGCAAGGAAACGAAAAAAAAACCCAACAAAAAAGCAACAAAACACAAATATTTAGGTATGTCTTCGAAGGAAGATGAGAACCGGGCGAGCGTAGCACTATATTTGTCGGGAGACGGAGCGGCTCCTCCCGCACAGCACGAATATAAACTGACTCCCGCCTGCCGCTTTGAAATGCTCCACCTGTAGTGCTGTCTAGCGGCCTCCGGTTAAATTATACTATGCCCGATATCATTCATCATATATCATTTATTCTATCTTTTTTTTTACTGCATGTATTATTTTTTGCCTCTTTACAAACCGTCGGCAATCAGCGAATCGCCAGTCTGATCATCTTATCAGCTAATAGCAATTAAGGCTTTTCGAGCTCATCTAAGGATGGCATGCAGATACCCAGCATTTCGATTTTCATGGTTCTAATCAGTTAGTCTGGTTTGTGAAAAATTTGAATGAAAAATCTGGTCTGTGTGCACAAATACGTCGTTTAGTAGTAAGACCCAAAAAAACAATGTTTTTTTTTTTTTTCAGTTAGTCTGGTTTGTGAAAAATCAGAATGAAAAATCTAGTCTGTGTGCACAAATACGTCGTTAAGTAGTTAGACCCAAAAAAACAATGTTTTTATTTTTTATTTTTCAGATCAGATAGATTTCACGATTCGACATCCAAAAAAAAAAAAAAAAATGCCTCAAGAATAAGATTTAGGCTATTTAATTTTGCGAAAATGGCGCCCATGAATTTGATCCTGGCGTGATTTTTTTTGGAAATATCGTAATATACTTTTTAGCCATTTAATCCATTTTGGGCTAAATTCGACTTAATCAATTATACAAAGCCTTAATATATAAAGTACTATGAAGCCTTAGACATTATGTTTTTTACGACCAAGCAGGATTGGATTAAATACTTTCTTGTCGGGAAATATTTTTAAAATCTCTTGGATTGTTGAAATCTAAATTCTAAAAAAAAATTGCTTTAAATTGGGTATACTCAAACGGTAACATTACCAATATTCTGCAATTCTATTTAATCCCTTGGCACCATTTCCCACAGAATTGAAGGGCCTTTAAATTAAATTGAAACATTTTTCGAAAAAGTCAATTCCTAAGGAGCTATCAACGTTTATTGCAAAAAAAACTAAAGAAACAGGAAAAAAAAAAACATGTTTTTTAGCTCTAACTTATAAAAAATGCATTTTCGCGCTCTTGTTCGTAGATCATGAACAATTTTAATGTTCAAATTCTAATTTAGCATGATATGATCCCGAAGTTTTATTTTTCATCACGTACCCCTATTGGTCTGTATGAGAGCAAATCTCACGAAAATTTCATTTTCATAAACATCCACTTTTATTTTTCCACTGGGATTCCCATCTATCTCTCGAGCCTTCCTTTAAGGTCTACATACCGGCATTTCAATATATGTACATCGTTCATTAGCTGTAGGATTTTCTATCGTCACGCGACTTATCGTGAAAGTCTCTTTTTTCCTTAACATTGTAAATACTTTTTTTTTTTTTTTAACCATGTTTATGTTTCGTGGAAAAAAGTAAAATAACTTAGTAGAAAACTTTGTGAAGAAATTCAGTCAACGTTCTACTTCAAAAGTTCCTTCAACTAAGTATACTTAGTGCCAAGTCTGTCATCCACAGCTAGATTTTAGTTCAGATTAATTTTTTAAGCTTTTTAATTTTTGTTTTCAAATGAAAATCAGTCAACAAATATTATCATCAAAATAGTAAATTTTAAATAAAATTCTCAATTTTATTTTACTAATTTTGTTTTGATGAATGAGAGAACTTGCAAACGAGAAATTGCGTTATTACTTTATTTGACCTAGCGAAGTTCACACCTATATGTATTGATTTCACATATGTTTAATAGTTCTTTATATGTTTTCTCTTATCGGATATCGTTTGGTTTTTCTCATTTAGCCCTGACAAGGACCTGAAATCGGGTTTAAACCTCAGCACTATTAAATACGTGATACAAACACGTAATAATCTACACATTTATGGGCCTAAAATCCCTCTCCTATCCTATACCAGTGATACATAAATATTTATGAGTGCTATTTATTTTGAACAAACACCCAACAGTTTCTTATTCATTATACCTAGGGTCAACTATTTTCCACCATAATATTATACTCAAGTATTAATATGATGACCTGAACAGTATATTTGCCAAAGAACAAATTTTCATTTTTGTTATTTTATCACTTTTATTAGCCCTCTCCATTTAAAATAAACAGTTTTATTAATATACGCTGCATCAATAACATTATTATATTTCTTTTTTTTTTTTACCACTTTAGGAACGTTCCTTACAAAATAGGGAGTTACTGTACAGATAAAACAAACCTATCCAGAAGATAGTGAGAATGTGGATACTCATTCCCTGGGTCCGCCCAAACAACAAACGAAAAAGCTAGATCACAACGATGACAAACATTATTTACTTAACCTAGAAATAGTTATTTTGCCTTCCCAAGTCCCGGCTTTGCGTGCTTAGTGAGCCTTAAAATTCTGCATGTGAAAGAAACTCGTAAAATAAAAATCTGGTGCGTGCGCGCAACACACAACTTTCACTTACCAACTTACTTAAATTAGAAATTGATGTGTTTTGTTAATTGCCACTTCTCAAAGACACATTTTTCTGCATTTATTTCTTTTTTTTTGTTTTTATTTGCTCTATAAAAAACACTATTTTTTTAAATATTAAATCAAAGTTTTTACTTGTGGTATTTCGGCAATTCAAGCATAATACTCCAAGTCGTCTGATTTTATAATTCTCTATGTAGTTGTTGAAAACTTCATTTACCATGAAACAAATAATTTCCATTAAATGAACAGAACGGCTTTAATTATGAACAATGGTCTGTCATTAAAGGCGTACTCCGCCGCATGCGTGTGCTCAACGTATGAGTTGACGGAATATTTTTCTTTTTTTTTCTCCTCTATATGTTTACTTGATTTTTTTTATATTTCATATTTAGCCATTCTTATTTTTAGGCGCAATGAGAGACAGTTAATTTTTCCATATAAACAAACACAAGGGTACTTTACAGGATAACAAAAAAGACCCCTTCCCCATTTAAGCCCCCTCAGAACATTTTAATAACGATAAAGCTTACCTGATATTAAAGAACACCTTACTTTCATTAAACATGGCTAATTTGATCAAAATCATTAAAGTCGTTTTTGAGATAATCGAAAGAAAGGTAGGAATTGGAAAAAAAGTTATGAAATAAAGTGCCCCCTCCGTTTGACCGATTTTGATGAAATGTTGGCTGTCACATCTTAGGCATATACATACATCAAATACCCAGATTGATCACAATCATTAAAGCCGTTTTTGAGTAAATAAAAAAAATACGTGAAAAGGATACAAAATTTAATAAATAAAGTGCCCCTTGCGGGTGATCAATTTTGATGAAATTTTTACAGTCATATCTCGGGCATATTAATAGATCAAATACTAAGTTTAATCTAAATCGTTAGAGCCGTTTTTGAGAAAATCGAAAAAAACGTAAAAAGTTATTAAATAAAGTACCCCCTCCCTTTGACCAATTTTAATGAAATTTTCGCTGCCACATTGCGGGCATATACCTACACTAAATATCCAATATCAGGTTGGCACGGCTTATGGTTTTTGAGCTAGTCTGTTCACATACACACACACACACACACACACACACACACACACACACACACACACACACACAGACCATTTCGCGGGACTTGGTTATTTCGACTCAGGAGACCCCAAAACGTGTATTTCCGTTGAAAACCGGAAGTCGAAATTTTTCACGATCGCAATACTTCCACTTACTATATATTTCATATATAGGTAAGTGAAAGTAAAAATAATAAGGTGGCACTAAGATTACTATATTTAATTTTTAAACTGAATAAAATGCACTTTCCGCGGCATCCGCAGACATATAAATATATTCAAACATTAAATGCATTTTATAATTTAATTATAATTCGATGAAAGTCATTCTAATCTATCGGAATTAATATCAACTTTTCTCCAACCAACTTGAACCAGCCGTTTTCTAGACATTTTTAAAAGTAAGTAAACTCCATAGATGGGTGAATGGGTATGATTTTTGTTTATATATGTGTGCTCAGACAATAGGTTTACAGACGTAAGAGTTAACATAAAAAATCATTTTAATACTAATATTGTTTTTTTAATCCACTTTATTAGCCGATAAAATAAAAAAGTTTCATGGTCTGCATTTGAGTTACTTACATTTTTTTAATTAGGTTAAAGCATTATTATAAATTATCATCTAATGATAGTCAATCGGATGAATAATATAAATATTTTGGGTTGTGTTCCTCTCTCATTCATGGTAACTACTAAAATTTTTCGGATATTACAGAAATTATTTAAGTACATAATAATGTATGTACATAAGCACATAGACCAGCATCGATAAAATGTATATTTTAATTTTAAAGGAACGAAGTACTAAAGAATTTCGGTAGTGGAAAGACATGCTCTACTAGGAGTACATTCCCATGTTAAGCGATACCAAGTGTGGTTAAAAACAAGCTGCAGCTCTTAATTTAAATGTTCTCTAGCGCAAACCACGTATCATTTCCATTTAATTCTCAATTCTAAGGAATTATTCCCGATGCAAAATTGTTTATTGTGATACGATTAAATTTAATTTAATTATCATATTAAATACTATTCCTGTCTCAAAATTTTAATATAAATATTGGTATAAAAATATCTACTGAAAACGATATTTAGGCTTTACTTATGGTCCAAAATTCATCCAAAAATATTTATGACTTATTTCAACCCTCCAAAATTCTTAAATAAATAGAGTGATCAGATATTTAACCTATGGTACAGTATTTTAATTTTATGAATACGGAAGCCAGAATATACAGAAGACCTACAGAAAATATTTCCAAATAATGCTGGAGCATCGTAACTGGAGGAAAGGTCTACTATTTTTAGATTATTGAGTCTGTTGGTTTTAGTGAACTATCAATCAACGGTCTGTATCGGGATATCATTCCAAAACAGGCCTCAATGAATTTATAGTCCGACTTCTATAAAAATCTTTTGCTAAGGTGAACCAACCTTAAGTCTAAAAATAACTTTCTTTTTTTTCAAATCGAGATATAAAATTTTATTTGCTTATGATTGTGAGTTACGCAGTTTTCTTTTGGTAAATCGATATTTTTGAAGAATGTGCATTATTTCAAATTTAGTACTTTTCTTTGTTGAAAAAAAAAAATACATGTGTGGAAACATGTGAAAATAAATCGGTAGACAAGGAAGATGATTTTGATTTGCGACCGAAGTTCGTAATATTCAAATGAAAAGTATTTCGTTTTCGAGTAATTGTAAGACCTACCTACTTATCACTGATTGATATTCCGGAAAATTGGACATTTTAAAACGGTCATTGCTATGGTTTTGTAAATTTGTTGAAATCGGTTTAATATACAAATAAAATGAATTGTAGGTTCAGAGATTTCAATCAATGTGTGTGTGTAATGCGTGAAATATATCTTAAAAAGAAATTGTTTTTTTTTTGTTTTTTTAGATTCGATGCTTTGCTATTTAACGAGCGAAACACAACAATGGTAAACGCTAATTGTAACTGAAAAGAAGTAAACGTAGATAGAAAAATATATAAAAAATTGCCTCTTTTGAAATCGGTTGATTTTTGGATTATTATCAGAGGGTTTTTTTTTTTTTTTTTTTTTTTTTTTTTTTTCGCCCCTTTGAAAAGTACCGATTTTCAGAATATCTAACGTTATGTGGTGGCTACGAAATTGTCACTTCGTTCAATGCTGTTAAAATTAATTTCATTAAATTATTTTAGCGTTCAAAATAATGCTGAGCCTCTAGAAGCCCTTGTGTGATGAAAAACTGTCTTCATCTAATTTCATCATTGATCGAGTCGATAGTCACTCATTTTATTGGTATATAATCAGATCGGTTGCGTTTTTATACGTTTCAAAATTCTTCAAAAAAACAGTTAAAATTTATTCTTCTAAAATTAATTATCTGCTAAATTATCCTTACTTTACTAATTAAAAGCTTGCTTGATGCACTTATCTGTACGTATACTTTATCTTAATTTTATTGAAATCAATATTGTAATACAATTTTGCAAATAGTCTATTGTAGTCTTTCACCTGTGTAAGAGCAACTCTATATAGCTTTGCTGGTTTGCTTTTTTGAATGAATTGTATTTTCTCTCTTTGCTGGAAATTATATTTTTACAAATATTATAAAGAAAGATAAATTTTATTACAGGGGAGGAGGTTAATTCAAATATTAATCTATCAACTAGATTTCAAGTTCTTTCGAACATTATTCAAATATGAAAAAATCTTGCTTTGGTTTACAACCTTATAAATCACATTAAACCTTAATGTTATGTTCCCGATTTTACTCAACCTAAACTTTATTGCAATCATTTAAATAATTACTTTTAATAAATATGAATAAATTTTAGTAATTACTTCTCGAAATAATATCAATCCGAAACTAGTCCCTAAAGTTCATTTTACGTTCTTTACAATCATTAATAATCAAATCCCTTGGGTTTTTAAAATAATTCTAATCAGTGCTATTATATGTATGTAGTGAACGAATTAGGTATTTTACTCTTCAGAGGGATGAAAACATAACTAAACCCTTTACCTTCTGTTACCCAAAATAATTCATTTTACCATCCAAAAGTAACCATTTCGCAACGCCTGTATTTGAGCTTCCATATAAAAGAGCAAAATCCGCTCTTCTATGCCATGATTGTATGCAAAACAACTTTTGCATAAAACATGCTGTGAGTCATATGTTCGCATCATACTCATTTTTGGAATAACATTATTTTTACTTTCTTGATATTGTCTTTCTATTTTTATATTGCCTCACTATTTATAATTGTATAATTTTGCCATACTTTAACGCTGGTAGCAACTACTCTCAGCATTGTTATACCCATAACCAATTAGAATTTAACCTTAACCTCCAACAAAAAGACTTAAAAAAATGTGTGGCTTTATAAAAAGATTTATCTATACTTACATTTATGAAAATATATATAAATATAATTATATTTGTTACTGTTTATAATTTAATTATATATATTTATAGTTAATATATTTATTAATTAATAATTAATAAGTTAATTAATATATTTATAATTTATAATATATTATTAGTTATAATTTAGAACTTTTCGAATCAAATTTGAGAGTTTTCCTAACCCAACTTACCAATTTCCATTTAAGATTGGGGTTTTTCCCAATCTTAAATTTTGAATAACTCCTTATCATTCATAATAGAAACTACGTTCAAGTAATGTAAAAATAAAAATAAAATAATAATTCACCTTTACTTCGTCCTTTTTTTTTTTTTTTTTTTTTCTAAGGTATTTCTTATTTACAATATTAAGTAGATTTAAAAAATATTTATTGCCAAATCAGTCACTATGATTGATAATATAAAATCTATATCACAAGAAATTTAATAAGACGGTATTTTGTAATTTTTCCTCGGAATTCATTAGTCTTATCGAAATGACGAACTTTTTCAGGAAACTTTATAGAGTTAATTTGAAAATAAAGTGGTCAGGACGAGGTAAATATTTTGAAGTTTTATTCCCATTATAATATTACTTTTAAAATTGGTTCATGCACGGACCTCAAGTGCTTAGGGGATCTATAGCAAGCAGAGCATTATTTAAAAATAAAGTAATATGAAATACGTACCAGAAGTGGACATGCAATATAAAAATAAATAATGCAATATAAAAATAGTATAGGACCGCTTTTATTTAAATACTCTATTGTATACATCTAATCATATACTACTACTGTTTGGTTTGAGGAAGATTGCATTTTATAATTTTGAAAGGCTTCTGTAAAACATTTAGATTTTCCTTAAATCATTCTTATATGTGTATTATTAAAACTTAGGCTTCAAAATGTAATATGATCATTATTATTATTATTATTATTATTAGAATTTATATACTTCATTATAATCTCTAATTACTGGATCAATGAATAATTAGTTAAGAGTGAGAGAAAAAATTAATAATTAATAATTAAATTAGTTCCTTGAACTACAGGATTAATGAAGGATTCTACTTAGCGAAATTTACGTGAAATAAATAATTTTGACTAATTTATTTAATATAATTATCATTATTATTTATTTTTTTAGGGTCCTCACGATGCTTCGAAGAAATAGATGAGGCAATTGCGGAGGTGAGTAAGTTAATTTTTATGAAAATTTACTTTTAATTTTTACTTATAAACAAACAAGGAGTATCTTATTATATTCAACTTTCAAAAATTTGGATGTCATAGTTTATTTTAGGTGTATATTCCAATGGAATAGAGAATCAGAATATAATCCCTTCGCAATTTTTCATAGCTTTGGATTATCTCATAAGATTTTTCATAATTCCTTTTATAATTTATATACTAAAACTTAAAACGTCCAGTCTAAGCGAATATAATGATTTATGGCTCTACATAAATACATGAAGAAGCATCCATTGAAAGAGAGATCCAGGCAATGTATGCTTAAGAAATCGTAGAATGGAACACTAAAGGGAGGGCAAAACACGATCATTATACGATGAACAGTAAGCAGAATACGAAAGAGCAAGATGCCTCCAAAACGCCCTTCTAGCAGGACTAAAAATAGTAAAGAAGACCGAAGAAAACGAAAATTAAAGCAAAATATAAGAAAAGAGATGATGAGAAGTGGTTGGTTGGCATATTCAAGATGTGAATGGAGGTATTATGCGGCAGATTTAACTGACGATCGAAAATGAATAAGGCCCGAGTTTTTGAGCTTTGGAAAAACAAAAAAATGCATGTTACAGTCATTGATGGATGTTAGTATTCACTAACGTTGTGTATGGTTTTGTTTACTAGTTTGATATCCTTGTGTATGTACATATTTAGTTATATCTTGTTAGAATCATATGAATTTACTTTTATATTTAAAGTAAATATTAAATTTTGAGATATATCTCACCAGTAATTTTTAATTCTTGAATTATCCACGACTGGTACATGTATCCTAAAATAGGTAAGCTGCATATGGGAATTTGTTTCTATGACTGAGCTCTATGACTGGTGGGTTGTGGACAGCACAGTGGAACTACTTTTTGCTTACCGAGCTGCGGAGGTCGACACTAACGCAGGCGTTAAGCATCAAATTGTCTACCTCCAACCTCATACAGTCCTGCAGAAATAGCAAGTCTCAGAACAAATAAATCAAATCACATGGTTTATAAAACTTGTAAGCACTCTAGTTTTTACATAGGGAACTTAAGGATGCACTGAAAAATTGTTATTATAAAAAAAAATACTAATTTGACAGAATGTAACGATTGCATTTTCACATGGCGTTTATTTTGCGGAGAGTAATTTATGTTCATTTGCATATCGAACAAACTTTGTATCTAGGGTCACATGTGGTGTAGTGGAAAGCATAGAAAACAACAATACTAAAGGTCGCGAGTTCGCGTCCCGAGGTGGCCCTAGGATTTTTTAATGGGAGTAAAAAATCCTTGTATATGCCTTCCCTCGGATAGGACGTACAATAAAGATCCCGAGCCTGTGCGATGTCAGGTACTCGTTTAAGATCCCTATCCTAATTATACCTCAATAGGCAAAGTTCAGGACTCCCACTGTAGCATCGTCCGATTAGCCTTAGTGGCATAAAGTGACGTTAAAACAAATAAAATTTGTATCTGTTTTTACTTCCAAGTTCCAACTTCCACCATTTTAGGAAAAGATAAGCGATACCGTCCATGTAAGTATGATAGGGAGCGAGAGAATCTTATATTTTATTTTATTTAGAAATTTCAAATAATCATATGAAACCTAATTTCATTATTTGCGAAACAAATATTGTTTATTACTATGAGGTTTATTCATTACTCAGACTTTAAACTTTATAGGAAGACGTTACCTGGCAAAAACACAATGCATCAAAGTACTGAAGACTCATATAATTTATGTACTGAAGGTGTAATCCGGAAATGACATTGTATAATGTGGTTCAAAACATGATATTAAAAGATCCTTCACATTTGTGTTTATCCTTCCACATTGTTCCATAATGCCACATTAAGTTCTCCATTTCTGTCATAACCCCGTTTCTATTGAGATAATGAATGTTCCTAAATTTGAAATTTGTACAATTTTACGTATACTTTGGAATTATAAACACAATCCTTAGGTAATTTGGTTTATCCGATAGGACTTCAGATAAAACATTATAAATATATCCGATGAGTTGGGTCATCGCCCACGTTACCTACTCAAAGGTGATTCAGCTTTGATCATTGTGTTGTGCACACTCCGCTTAAAGTCCCGCGAAGTACTCCGTTGTTACTGAGTTTTGGGTAATCATAACAATGTCTGACTCAAGTACAGTGTGTATATTTGTTCATTTCGGGAGCAAAATTCCATTTTTGAATCGTATGATGTAGATATTTATAATTTTACTAGAATCAATTTTTTTCCCTTCAAATAACTGGATTTTGTTTAGATCGAATAAATGTCACCTCGGGTCTTTTTAACATAAAACATATATAATTGTGATAGTAGTAAACATTCAACAGATAGATGATTAATTTAGCGAAAAGTCTGTAAGGTTTGAACAATAGCAATAAACGATGCAATAATTTTTATCAGAACCCTTCAACTTTATATTGATTCAAATAGTTTATGTATTACAGAGCTCTCCAAAGGAGATAAAATGGACTAATATCCTTATCTTTTGGGAGGATCCATAGAGTCATAAGCCCCCTAAATACAATCTAATATTTTGGTTATTTATATATTTTTGTATTTTAAAAGGAATACCTAATGCAGCTAAATGCTACTAAACTGTAAACGTAATACTTTTGTATTATCACATTCTTTCGTATTACAAGGACATAATCTAATGAAAAATTGGGGGAAAAAAGTGTTGTCAGGCAAAATGCAACCCGTGATTATAGCTCCAGGGGGAGGGGGGGGGGGGAGGCATGACCACTTAGTGCTAATCCTGTCTTTTGAGTTTTCTGTTTGTAAAAAATCCTTGCTTAGTAATTTGATGTGTGTACAAGATTTATAAACAATTATTATGTGAAGGATATAAAAGAGAGAGTACTTTGAATCTTCAAATCTACAAAACACTGGTCGATGGAAACTTTTATTATTACATGTTACAAGGGAGTTGTGTATTGAAATCCTTAAGTATACATTTCCTAGTTTTATTATTTTTCACTAATGCTTTTCATTGGTATTTCAAGAAGTGATATTCTTTTAAATTATTATTTTTTGATAGTTTATCCTATACTGGAAGACTTTTTTAAAAATCCCTTTTGGTCTTTTATTATTCTAAATTCATATTTCAGTAAAAAATCCAGTCTTCCTTTTTGATATATATATTTTTTAATATGTTAAAACATCACAACGTTTCGAGGCTCATTGCCTCATCTTCAGGTGTACAAAATATATGTTACAATTATAAAATATATCAATTCCTTAAAATCTCGTCAAATAATTAATTATGTCAGAATGCACTTCTTACTTTAGTAACAGTGAGGTGGCCAAAGTAAGAAGTGCATTCTGACATCATTAATTATTTGACGAGATTTTAAGGAATTGATATATTTTATAATTGTAACATATATTTTGTACACCTGAAGATGAGGCAATGAGCCTCGAAACGTTGTGATGTTTTAACATATTAAAAAATATATATATCAAAAAGGAAGACTGGATTTTTCACTGAAATATGAATTTATTATTTTTTAAATTTATTTTCCTTCTTATAAAATAATATTTACGGAATAATTCTCATGCATCTTATAAATTTAGCAGAAACCTGTAAGAGTTGTTCCAAATAAACATTTTATCAAAAATTAAGTGATAAAAGCATTCAGATAACAACTAATTGTAAACGCCCAGAGAGACTAATGAAGGAAACTTTATGCACATATTCACTTTATCGAAATTTATTCAAGATTCTAGAATTCTTGCAACTGAATCCCAACGTTGCAGTAAATATGAGCCTGGAAATGGATCAGTGTAAAAATGAGGGGGTGTTTTCACCCCGGTTTCACCCCATATTAATTAATTAACCACTTTGGCGAAAATATTTTGACGTAATAACAGGAAGAAGAACGGCACCAATCCAATATTTTTGTCCTTACGCAAATAATAATGATTATTATTACATTTCTTTAAAGGGGAAAGTGGGTAAACAACAGAAGAAACCTTAAAAATCTATTTTTAAAATTTTTGAAATACTAATCATTTAATAAAATAAGCTTATAATTGCTGACCCGTGCGAAGCATTCGCAGTCTAACCAAGCTAAACCCACTTAATTAATGTACACACCGTATATTTAGTATCGTAGAGTCATGGGCATAGCTGAGGGTTGTAGTAAAGAATAGATGTGTTTAAATTGTAAATTATTTATTTTTTGAAACATAATTTTAAGATATTTACGTGTTAACAGGGCCTCTTTGAACACTTTGTTTGAAGTTAATATATGGTCATCTGTGATGGTTAGTTGGTGGGTTTGTTTTACACAGACATAGATGTTACTGAAAGTTTTTAAAACTGACCGTGTTAAGTAGGATCCTGTACTTAAATACACTTATTGGTTTCGCGGAAAGCGAGTGGGCTGATTCTATTGACTGAAATCGCACGTTTTTGCTTGTAGCTCGCAAACGGCGCACAGTGGGAAAATTTTGTCATTTAGTGGCCAAAAATCTATAACTCCTGACTAAATGACGATAATCGAATAATTATTTTTTCATTAAAGAACATGGGATTTCCTTTATCAGTGAGAATAAAAAAAATAAAAATACCATTGCTTAAAGTATTTCAAATTAATTTTTAAATGAATTCTTTCTTCACTTTAATTTAAATAAAATAGTTTATTTGATACAGGGTTATACATAGGGAATGAAATGAGTCAGGATTATTATCTATTGAGCCTTCTGCTTATATACATGTCTTTTTCAGGCATTTGCTCCTTTTGAAAGATTTTAAAATAATTATTGTCTAAATAAGAATAAATCCAAAAAATTAAATTAAAAATACCCTATTTTTTTGGAATTTTTACGGAATAAAATATTGTCATATAATTCAACGAGAAGTATGCTTTATGATTTAGTCTAATTCGAGGCCGAAAATATAATGAATGTTCAAATATAGGGGTTTAAATCTTAAAATCGATATATCGCCGATCGATAAAATTCTATTATGGTATTTTAGCACCCTTCGCCCTTTACCACTGTCAAAAATATTAGAACCAACTATTGCCAATAAAAGAATTTATATCAATTTAAATACTTTCTTTTCATAAATTACATAGTCAATGTGGAAGAATTCAAAACTCATTTTTATCTAATAATTTTACAGCCATTCTTCTTATTTATAAAATATTTTTGGTGCATTAATATAAAAGATAAAGCTCTATAGAAAATAAAAAATAATGTCAGAGAGATGAGAGTAGATTTTGCTTCAAAGAAATTTAATTCTTTTCCCTTGTGAGCTTTACTTTTTATATTAATGCACCAAACATATTTTATAAATAAGAAGAAGGGCTGTAAATTATTGGATAAAAATGCGTTTTAATTTCATCCACGTTGAGTATGTAATGTATGAAAAGAAAGTATTTAAATCGATATAACTTATATTATTGGCAATAGTTGGTTCTGATTATTTCCATACTGGTAAAGTGCGAAGGGTGCTAAAATACCATAATAGAATTAGATCGATCAAATGCGATCGATCGGTGATATTTCGATTTTAAGATTTAAACCCCTATATTTGAACTTTCATTATATTTTCGGCCTCGAATTAGACTAAATCATAAAACATACTTATCGTTGAATTAGAGGACAATATTTTTTTCCGTTAAAATTCCTAAAAAATAGGGTATTTTTAATTTAATTCTTTGGATTTTTACTTCATCAGTCAATAATTTTTTAAACACCTTTCAAAAGAAGCAAATGCCTGAAAAAGACATGTATATAAGCAGAAGGCTCAATAGATAATAATCCTGACTCATTTCATTCCCTATGTCTATCCCTGTACCGAATAAACTATTTTATTCAAATTTAAGTGAAGAAAGAATTCATTTAAAAATTAATTTGAAATACTTTGAGCGATGGTATTTTTATTTTTTTTTATTCTCACTGACAAGGGAAATCCCGTGTTCTTTAATAAAAAAAAAAAAAAAATTATTCGATTATCGTCATTTAATCAGGAGTTATAGATTTCTGGCCGCTAAATGACAAAATTTTCCCACTGTGCGACGGCGACAACGGAAAAGTGTATATATCCATAATGTTCGTCTCGACGAACTGAAAAAAATTACACCTTCGAAAAAGCCACATGACCGTTTTCACTGAGAATTGCAGTTTTTCGCTTAAAACTCTCAAAAAAAGGGGTTAATCGAAAAAAATGAATTGACTGAAAATGTTCTCCTTGAAAACTGAAAAAGATTGACATCATTTAGAAACCTCTACTACCAAAACCGCGGGTTTGCGCTTATAACTCTCAATCGAAGGGGAAATGAGTGATTTGTATATTTTTTCTGTGTAGCATTTAAGAAAAGCTTTTGAAAGGTGCCTCATTCATGAAATTTGATGAAGTATTAAGGAAGTTATGGCGTAACGACGAATATATATGATGATTTGATCAGAGATGTTTAAGAAGAAAATTTCAATTCACATTCGAAATTCTTTGTTGAAATTTTTAATGCTCCTGTTTCATTGTCAAAATAATGTTAACATATAAGGACGCTAATGTCTTGTAGTTTTCTTTCTTTATATTATAATTATTTTTTTTATTGTTACCATGATACTACATCTTGATACGGTAGAATCTGTTTACTATATTTTCTTTTCAGACGATAAGTTCTAGTATCAATCCCATGGTTCGGTAAGATATTGATCCCCGGTAACCGGATAAGGCAAGCTGTGAGCTGGACCGAAGGTCACCCTTGGGAAGAGCTGAGTTATGGAGTACCTGGAGACGGTCCTTCCAGTGCACCCTGGGGTACCCCACGTCTCCCGTCATTGGAAATGCACCCTCCCTAGAACTCCGGACAATGTATGGTGGTTATGCCGAATCCCTTCCAATGTTTACATGAGTTGAAAATTCAATTTAAGATTTTTTTATTCATGTTATTCATTACATCAAATCATAAATGGATTTAAAAATGTTTGTCCGAAAAATATATGATTATGCAAAGAACCAATAATTTTCGGTACAAAGGATATTGGCTTTTACTTTTTAGTTAAAAAATATTATATCAATATCACTATTCTTTGAACCAATAAATTTTAATTAAAATTAAAAGTACTTCGAAAAAGTTGTTTGTTTAAACGTCACTTTATGCCACTAAGACTAATTGGACGATGCTACAATGGGAGCCCTAAGTTTTGCCTATCCATTTTTAATTTGGATAGGGAACTTTAACGAGTACCTGACGTCGTACAGGCTCGTGACCTCCATCTTACGTCCTATTCAAGGGACGGCATAGACAAGGATTTTTTACTCCCTTTAAAAAATCCTAGGGCCACCTTTAGGAACTTACTACGGAGCTATGAAGTGCAACTTTCTAATAAACTGAGGCTTTATTATACTCATTTGTTGAGAGCGTTGCATTATTATTCTACAAATGTACTCTTGGCGATAAATATGGTCTTTTGGCGTTGAGGTATATTCAAACTCTAACATATTCCTTGTTAGATGTGTATAGTAAATAATCCTAAATCCCTAAATATATTTAGATTTACTAACCAGATAATCCTAAACTAAATAGATAATCCCTTATAACAATTGAAAGGAAAGTAAAGGAAAACATCAACATCCTTAACCATCCAAATAAGAAAGCTTAGTTTTTTTGGTCATGTAATGAGAATAAATGAACATCGATGGCCAAAAAGAATAATCAAATGACTCGACCATAGAAGAGGTGGATAGGCGAAATAAAAGAAGGAACGGCAGCCAGAAGACGGAGAGAAAAAAATCCTAGATAAGGAAAATGGAAGAGAGGTATAGGATTAGAAAACGATATATGAACAATGTTGTAGCCAGGTTGTCTTTACCTCCCTCCGTTGCACTGATGGTCATTTAATGATATTTATTGGGCTAAATTGAATATATAAATTACAATAGTTTATATAATACAACTATAATAGTCTTATTCATTTTGCTATAAAATGATTATCGTTATTACTGTATAAATTTCATTATTTCTAACTATTTTCTTATTCGTATTGAAACCTTAGTTTTAACTAATAAAAAGGATTTGAGTTGATAAATGAAAAAAAAAAAGGCTCTTAAATAAAACTACGTTACATACGAGTATTTCAGGGATTTCGGGTAACAATGATTTTCCCTTATTTCAATTCAAGTAAGCTGTATAATAAATTCCCTAAGGTATTCATTTACGAAAAATACCCGCTTTGGATACAATTAGTGTAGTTATTCAAATTTTCTCTCATTGGTTTCTTGCGTATTATTTTGCTGAAGAGGATACGGAGAAATAATATTTTTATTTAATTTAGAAAAAAAAATTTTCTTTTGAAGCAGTTTCCTATATATATGTACAATGTACATTGTACATGTTAATATCTAACTTTTTTGCCCTAAACACGCAAAAATTCATCAGAACATTGACGGGTTTTAACAATATCTGATTCTTTATGTTGCTATTTTCCCTAGCTTCTATAAACAAAAGGACTTTTGCCTTCCTCAGATAATACAAGATTTAAGATAATGCACGAATTCTGTAACGACCGTAATCATCAAAAGGTGACTTTCCCCATGATGCTGGTTTAAGATCTTTTGGTCTGATACGCAACTTGATAACGTCCTTTAGTTATGTTTCCGAGTAGCTTTGGTTTCATTGCCTTCTGGTTATATTGTGTTATAATGTTCAATCCAATTGTAGTAATTATATTCAATAGAATTTCATCAAATAAAAAATAATATCATTGTTCACAATTAATTGATCACAGTGAAAAAGACTTTTATTGGATTACCAAATTTCGAATAATTAACTATGAAGCCAATTGTGAAAAAACATGTGGATTCTTCCTTTTATTATTATTAAAATCTATTCTTTTACTTCTCCAACTTTATATAATGGGGATCACCATAGAAACTTACTATACTAAAGGTCGCGGAATCGCGTCCCGAGGTGGCCTTAGGATTTCTTAATGGGAGTAAAAAATCCTTAACCATGCCGTCCCTCCGATAGGACGTAAAATGGAGGTCCCGAGCCTGTACGATGTCAGGTACTCGTTAAAGATCCCTATCCTAATTACACCTGGATAGGCAAAGTTCAGGACTCCCACTGTAGAATCACCCGATTAGCCTTAATGGCATAAAGTGACGTTAAAACAAACAAACAAACTTTATAAAATAAAATAGAAAAATGAATAGCTGTTTATCAAACATCGCTCTTATTATGCAACTTTCTCTGGTTCTTTTTTTTTCTCTTTTTTTTTTACGTAACTACACTTGGCTATTTCAGTCTTGAAGCAGCATTAGCTGTATTGAATTTAGGTTAACCCGTGGAAGTTAGTTTGAATCAAATGGAAGTTAGACTGATGAAAGATTCAAAAGAATAAATTTCGATATGTAGGCATCAATTTTTTTTTCATATTTGGGTGGTGTAGGTAGTAATAAAGTAATGCAGTAAATCAGTTGAAAAAGTAAACAAATTTGGAAAACTACCTGACACTCTAAAATGACAATAAACGTATTGTATTTTTTTAACCAACTTCGAAAGAGGAGGTTACTTCATTCGATACGTATGTGCCTTTTTCATAGTTCACTTCGTTAATGTATACATCATATATTTTTTACAAAGATAACTGGGTTTTTTGGGAATTCTTAATTAATTATGGTTGAAGAAAAATCAATAAGTCACAAATAGTTTCATTAACAACGCATAAATTTCAGCGAACCATCTTCAGTGCTAAAATATTGACTATTATTTGCCACATTTAATGTGTTCGTCAAAAATATACGGCTATATACAGCTATCAATAAACAGAGTTGGAAGGTTAAATAAACAGTTAGAAAATGATACCAAGGGTCGGTGCTCATTCAACAAAACGTGATGATATATAGGTTAGCACTAGCTGTATGTTGTTGACGAACACATTAAATGTGACGAATAATTGCCAATTTTTTAGCACTGAAGATGGTTCGCTGAAATCTATGCGTTGTTAAAGAAACCATGAGGGATTTATCGATCTTCCTTTAACCATAATCATGTATTTTTTTTTTTTTCAAAAAACTTTTATTCATGCTTATAAAATTCGAAATATATTTTAATCTAAAGGATTTCTAATGTTTCCTGAAAATATGGCAGTAAATATATAAGTATTTTTTACGTTTATATATGCCTTAATAATATGTCCTATTGGGTTCCTTAAATGTGCTTTTTAAATCCATTTCAGTTATCAAAAAAAAATAAATAAAAATAACAATATTGTATTTTTTAATGATTTTCGCTACTAATAAAATATACTAATCTGCTTTTAGTTTTGATACAACCGAATAATATCAATAGTTGATATATTTCCATATTTCTAAAAAACACCATTAATAGTATTTTGAAAGTATTAACATGAATAAAAAAAATAAAATATAGTTCACCCTACCGAAAAGACATGAAAATGATATTAATAAACGTTTCCATCTTGCAGTTTCTCTAGGTACATTCATTTTAAAATTTCCGAAAATTTCTATTGCCCAGAATTCTGTATAAAATAACAAATAATAATTAATAAATGGCCCTAAATTGATAAAAGACAAAAGCTCCCTCAGTCCTAAGCGAAAATGGCTATCCTTTGATGTATCAATTCACAGTTGGAAACCTGAAGATACACTATTGTGAAACACAAAATCTGAAATATACATATTTCTATAAGTAAATTTGTTTCTTAAGGAATTGCAAGCTACATTAATTGAATAATCAACTGTTGAATTTCATCATGACAACTAAATAAAATCTATAACAATCTGCATTATTAGGTTACATGCTTTCTTATTACTTCATCCTATAATATGCACAAGAATAATAACAAGACTAACTTCACATTATCATAGACCACATTTCAGCAATTAGGATCAGGGAAAAAGGAAAAATTTTATAGAAGATACTTTTAATATATTTAGTTTATAAAAAAAATTATAACATTTTTGTTTACAAACATTCTTACAAATTTATTAATTTCAATAAAATCAGAACGAAAGATCTATTCAACAAAAAAAAAGGTAATTTTTTCGTTACTGGTTGCATTAGTGTTAGGCAAGAATAAAAATAGATCTTCCCTTCCAATTGTATTGTGATTAATGTTACAAATATTTAGATTTTATATTTAAATTTAGATCTGCTTATTTAGATGTTTTTTTTAAGGTTCGAGTGGAGAGAGAGAGAGAAAAAAAAAAATTCTCTCGGCATTGGAGATGCGGATACGATGTTGGGGGTGACTAGAGAGTTTCGGGGTTTAGGGTATGGTTGCAATTTCTCTGGTTTGATCATGCTCTCTGGTGATTTGGGTTGGGTTTTGGGGTTTGTTCATGCCGGTGTTTTGGTGCTCTGGTGTTTAGGGTGTTTGCTTCACAGTGTTACCGGTTCCATCGCCATGCGGGCAGTCTGCAGGCTCTGACTTGCTCCCATCCCGACCCTAGACTGGGCGGGACCGCCAGGGGCGCTAAAGTCTCTTTCATATTGAATTTACCCCACCCACCCCCACCACCGCCTTCCCCTCTGCGCCCGACCACCCCCTACAGGATAACTAAATACTTGTGTGTACAATCGAGTTCGGACATCATCGACTTTAACTATATAAACATCGATAATGTCATGGTAGCTACCTATTTAGAAGTAAAGAAGAATTCAGCATAACTGACCTTATAGATTAAATAACGTTAAAAAAAGATTTAAATGCTTAATATAAACTAACAAATGCAGTCATCAGAAAAAAATATTTACTGCAAAGATTTCATTATTGATCAAAATGATCTTCCGACTTTCATCCAAGTACTTTAAAAAGTACGAAAAGTAGTGATATGTATATTTGTCATAAAAAGGTTCTAATCCGCGAGAAACCAACATTGGTGATATTACTGTGTATTCATAAAAATCAAAAGGTAATTATTTCATTCTTTTTAGTGCATTTATTTTTACTGGTTCCTAGTCTTCGAAGTTGAGTTAATTCTTTTTTTTTTTTTTCACATAACGTTTTCTTATCATTTATTATGCTACAATACTTTTATAAAACCTCAATAATACTTCAGACTGCTGAAAATCGACGATATATCGGAGAAAACTTGATTTTTACCTATTTATACATTTTAATTTTTTACGGCATATAGAAACATGGATTTAAAAAGATATGTAATATGCATGCTACCTAACTGACACCCTCTTAGTATTAGGAATCTACGAGGAGTGTTAAGTCTAATCAGTAAAGCCAATAAAGACCGCCTTAAGAGCGGTTTAATAAACCTGAACAAAGGTGCCGCAGAAGTTAGTTATACAAAAGTTTGTAAACAAAAAAATTTAAAGAAAATTCTTTTAATATGTTTAGTTTATAAAAAAAAAAGAATATAACATTTTTTGTTTTGGAAAAATCATACAAAGTAATGAATTTTAATGAAATCAGAACGAAAGGTCTATTAAATAAAAATGGCTCAACCAATCAGAGTAATACTTAATGGAGTGGGAGTCAATCTATTTAAATGGATATTTTGAATGAAAGAGAGTCTTAGAAGAGTGGTGAGAAAGTGCTTTGTAGATGGCAATGAGGGAGTTCTTGAGGTACGAAGGAGAGAGTTCACAGGATGCTGAAGGGGAAGTAGATCTGGCAGATTGCAGTAACCCAACCACATTAAATGCCAAATTTTCAATGGAATCTAAAAAATCAGACAACTTTCCGAATAGGTAGTTGGACCGGTCAACGCTCCATAGATAAAACCAGCCTTTGAAGGAACCTGGGTAACCAGGCAAAGAGTTTTTGGAAATATTTTTTAGTCCTGGAAAAATAGAAAAAAATTGACCATGAATCAAAGAAAATTTATACCATCATGAAACTTTAGTCCAACTTAAAGTAGCTAACGACCCTTCAGGGGAAGAGGGTTGAACTGGGAGGAAGTTTTAAAAAAATTTTGTACTGCAAGATGATCAAATAATACATTTTTCTTAAATAAATGTTGGTATGACAATGAGACCATTCCCATCACAGTAAGTAATGTATTATTAGGTTAGTAAGAAGTATATGTAAAAAAATCACTTTTTCCAGCTAAATGTTAACACTGCTGACAAATTGATTATCTACGTTCATATATAACTAGTAAAAAGAGGATATTGGATTTTCGAGTTAAACAAGGTTAACAAAATGTGTGTTGGCTATTAATTTTATTTCCAAAAAATCTGTGGCTATTAAGAGAAATGATTTCCCCATTTCAATTCGTTTGGACTCTGCACACCTCGAATCTAACTACCAAGAGCAAGTAACCAACAAACGAGACCAATTAGCCAACAAACGAAAGGGAGAGAGAGAGGCAGAGAGAGAAAACAAATTGATCGCATTTATTTTTTTAAAGAAATATAGTTCATTCTAACTTCCTCTAACATTATTTCGAAAACTATGATTTGATTTTGGTTATAAATTTAGGCGCTGCTGGCTTGAGAGGCCTTTACTTCTTTATGCCCATCCTCACAACCTAATGTATTTTAATAAAAAAGCCCTCTAGTGGGATCTAAGCCAAGCAAATATACGAAATTAACGACAAATAAAGAGTTTATTAAAGAAATAAATTTGTAAACTAAGACCAATGAAGCTGCCAATCTATCACTAAGGAATTGTCAGAAAATGAGCGTATAAAATTATTCTTTCGTGAGGCCTTCATTCTTAGCCGTAGCTGTAGTTAGAAGCCTATGTCGAAGCATCAAAATCAGCTGCTGAATAAAAGGTACGGAAAAACGGTTTTGCGTGGGTAATGCAGACCGATTGGTGACGATTATGGCATTCGTAATTTGTCATCCTTCTAGATCCTGATTCAGACATGCATGTACCACACTTGCGTCTTTTTGGTTCTGAGGAGGGAGACTTTTCAGGTTCCTTTTGGGGTGAACCTTTTCAAACGCAATTTAAGCTGAGTTGGAATCCCACTTATGTTGTAACTTCGCCGCCTAGATGTCCAATCACAAATTGATTTGACAAAGTTTTGAAGAATATTTTCCTCTTTAGCGTTTCCTGACCACTCCCTATTTGCCTTAATGCCTTGGCATTTATGCCAGCTGTATTGAGGCAGGCAAAAAATGTGGCCATTGGCCAGCATCTTCATTTTCCCTTTCTTTGGAATGTATGAAATTCGGCGGTCTAAGCCCACCTTTATATTTACCATCAACTCACTGAAGCTCAGAGAAAGGGTTGACCTAATACTTAATTTTGTTATTTGGGGTTCGTTCTGCTTTGAAACAAGGGGATTCGCTATCCCATGTTTTATTTAATTTAACTTCAGAATAATTAGCGTCATTTGGAATGTGATAAGTAGCGTAAAGAGTTTGAATCTGGGTGGAAATATATTCGTACTCCATTGTGCCGATGATTTGGTTTTGATTGGCGATGGCATGGAAACGATAAAACTAAAAAAAAAAATAAGATGATGATAGCCGTTACAGGAGTAGGGCTAGAAGTAAGTACGGAAAAGACAAAATGTAATTTTGAAAAATTAAATTGAAAACCGTTGAAAAATTTAGGTATTTAGGATCTACAATAACTAGAAAAAAACGAAATTTAAGAGGAAATTAAGGCCAGAAAGGCGGGAAAGTCTTGTTATTTTTCGGTTGCAAAGTTACTTGGCTCACGCCTTCTGTGCAAAATTTAAAAATCAGAATTTACGAAACTATAAATCCTCCAACGGTTCCTTAAGGAAATGAAACATGGAACAGCAACGCTTCGTGGGTCTTTGAAAATAAAGTACTGTTAAGAATATTTGGTAAGAAGGATGATTCAAAAGGAAAATTTAGATGGCTATACCATGCATAATTACGTGAACTGTACCCGGAAAACGTAATCGAAGTTATAGCCGGGCGTAGGTTAAAGTGGGCGTGCAAAATTGCGAGTCTTAGTTGCGAACGAATAACTAAAAGATTCACAAACGCTTTACTGACTGGAAAATGTCCGAAGGGAAGTTGGAAGGATTCGGTGAGGATCCACTGATCTTGTGGAGTTGGGATTGGACGGGGGCAGGTGTGCGATTGTTGGTGTCGGCATCGGGCCTTTGGGTTCGTTAAGCCTTTATTGTATTATATTTTAGTACTAATTTTCTTCCATTCCTTCCTATCGATTATAGTATAAATAATCATAGTATCAATCCTGGAATAAGGGGGCGGGTCAGTCCCAGTCAGACTAATTTTTGAAAATGTTCCTTTTTTTTCTTTTTTTTTTAATCCTATTTTTATCGCTTGTAGTGAGCTTCCCTCCGAACTTGTGATCCCGTTCGATTTTAACCCTTAAGCAATCACCTCGGGTCAATATGACCTGACACATAATTCTGCTTCAATTATTCATATCACCGTGAGGGTTTTGAAGGTAGAGCTTTTTACATATCGTCTATAACAATATTTTCATTTTAAAACATCGGTACATCATAACGAAATAAAGTTAGAAATAGTATTTCAAGCAAATTTGACCAGAGGTGACTACATTTGTAACATGGCGCTTCCTGATTTGACCGGAGGTGAGTGATAATGTAAGTCTTTTTTTCTGTTCAAGACGCCAGTTTAATACGTGTGTTTTCAGTGAATAGACCTCCTTTGTTTACCAGCTCTGTTTTTAAAACCAATTGTTTATAGGAAAATTTTCTTTTCAAGTAGCCGACCTCGCACATCAGCTGATGAAAATTCACATTGTCAAAAGATCCTAAAGCCTCGTACTACCTAAATTACTAAAACAAAAAATAAATATGTATTTAGAAGAGAATGAAATAATAAGTAAGGAAAATGCAGAAGAAGAAGTATCAACCCAAGGAAGAAAACGGAAAAGGTGCCACATTTGTCCTAGCACAAGGGACACAAAATATTCAACATTCTGCTCCAAGTGTAAACAGTGTATTTGTAAAAACCATTCATTAATTACATGTTTGGAATGTAGAGACTGAAATTAGGCAAATATAACGTTAGATTTTCTCTATATCACACCATTAAATATTACCAATCACTACATTAATTTTTTTTTAATGTCATTTTTGGAAGAATATTGGTACATTTTCTACATTAATAAATATCTGTTTTTTGTCATTTTAATAAATAAACCAATTAAACTAATCGTTGATAATAATTGAATCTTTTTTTTAATTCATTAAGCACCTTTTTCATTATATCTTTTTATCGGGTCATTATGACCCGAGGTGACGACTCATGTAATTTCAAGGCAGGTGATTGCTTAAAGGTTAATAATTTTAGGGTCATCAGCAACATCCATATTTTAGATTCCGCATATTTTATACTTTCTGTATTTTTTTTATTTTGATAGTTTTAAATATTTTAGTGTTTTTTTCTGTTTGCTCGTTGTGCATAATATTTCTCTCAAATGTCGATCCCAAATCTAAGTTTCTTCTGAGTGCTGAATTTCTTACTTCAAAACAAAATAAGTTCCTGATACTACTTCATAGGTAAAGTAATGTTGATAGAAAATGTACAGTACAGTGTTGGAAATTTTTTGAAATTTTCTCAAGGGATGCAAAAGTCGAGATGTAGTTAGAGAATTTGGTGATAGATAAAAGGAAAGTTTAAAGGAGCATGGTTAAAGCATAAAATATTAAATTTATAGATGGTACAGTTATTGATTTCATATATTATTTTATTATCTACAAATATATTTCTTTATCTACAAATATAGCCGAGTCAATCCGTATAAAGTGGTCCAGTCTAGTTGCTTCAACGTTTTTATTTTTTTTAATATTTTTGCCATAGAAAGAACAATGCATTAGAAGTACAAAAGCGGAATTATTTTATTTTTTGAATTTTTATTTTTCCAATGGCAACCATATGATTTTCGAAAAACCGCGTACTTTTAACTATTTCAGTGCTCTGCTTCAAATCTAATATCTCCTCTTTTTCTCATCCTAGAACATTCAAATAAAGACCAATCTCTTTAGAAAGGTCTCATCTTTAATAAAGTCTATTACAATTATGAACTTAAAACTAAGTATTACGGTCCATGTACCCCTTCAAAGTTTCAAGCGGTAAATTTAAAAAAACGGTTTTTCAAGAATTATTTTTTAAAAGAAGGCAAATGCTGCAGGCGTAATGCTTGCAGGCATAAACTGAGTGATTGTTATTTTTTTATTTGATAGATAAAGGTAGGCACTATAGATTCACAAAGTTTCAAGCACGGTTTTTTTAATACAAATGTTTGAAATTTCCAAAATTTCAAAAGTTTAAAGCTTGATATATCTGTTGGACAAGAAAATGAAAAGTTGAAATTTATTCCAGATTTAGTCCCTGAGTAGAGGATTGAACTGTCAAAATTTCATTTTGTGGACTCAACTAATTGCAAGGATATAAAACGTTGAAAAATACTGAAATAAGTATAAATTCCAAAGCGCTGAACAGCATATATTATTTTATTTCCATTTCCAGGAAATGAAATTTCGACAGTTCAATCCTGACGATGTTCTTGTAAAAAAAAAATGATAAAAAAAAAAAATTCAGCGCATTCAGAAAATATCCAGTACTAAAAATAGCCACTTTTTGAGATATGACGTTCTTGAAAGGAGTGAGCGATGTCTGATGTTTTCTGGTCTCGATGGATAGAGGTAACGTTGGCCTTAGCCAATTAACCTTAGTACTTTTACCTGTGTTAGGAAATCTTGACATTTTTTCTTTTATATGTGTCTTGCAAGCAAGGCATTTTTTGCCTCATACAATCTCTACTGGCTACTGTTAAATAATAATTGACCCTATTTGATTTAATAGGTAGTAAAACAGAAATATTTGATCACGTATTTCTTTTCATTGGAAAATTTTAAAATAAAGCTTTGTGTCTCTCAAATAGTATTGATAAATTAACAGTAAAGGTTATTTTCTAATTTAATCATATGCTCAACGAAAACCCATTAAACCACATTAGGGTTTACATGTGAGTAACCTAAATAAACTAATCGGATACCGATTGCATCACGCGGAATATATCAGATTCCGCAGATAAATACGTCAGATGTTTCAGATTCATCAATGGAAATAATATTAATAATGCAATCGTCAATTGTGCTACTTCGAGCCATTCGTCGAATAGACAGGCATGAGCAGCAGCTCTCGGTGGTACATTATCTGGCTTTTTAATTTACTTCAGTTCGTGTCTTGTGTTACGAATATGTTGTGCACTAAGAGGTTTAGGAATAATACCAAAACTATTTGAAACCTTGAAGTGTCGAACTGGAATGTAGTAAGGTATTATCGCTCTTCTTATTATCGAATGGAATCAATTAATGCAATAAAAAACCTGCTTTGTCCGATTATTAAAATGTTTCAAAAATCATCAATATCGCGGTTTATAAGAGATAATAGAGGAAAATTGGGAGACTACTTTGAATTTTTTTAAAGCGATTTTGAATTTGACCATTTTGCTTTGAATATTTCTCTTCGTTGTTTAATTTGTTCTAGGTTGAATTTGAATCGCATCTGAGTAAACAAGTATATGAAATATATTCTTAATTCATAAGAGACCTTTAACGTAATTTTAAATATGCTCCAACGTGGTTATCAATTTTTTTTTGTTTTGTTTACCTGTCGGGTTAAGATGTGGAAGGGAAGAAGTTAAGATATGTAGGTCAATATTGGGCCAGCCAGTTGCATATTTCATGATCCATCTGGTCACACGAAAATCTCATACCCGTCATGTTACGTTGATTTTTTTTTTTGATAATTTTTCATAAACCATTCGACAAAAAATGAAATAAATAAGATAAGGGATCTAAGTGACAGTTTTGAAAACTTTTCGACTAAGGTGCGGAATGAGGTAGCAAAAATGTCACTCGTTTGGTTGGTAAAGAGATCTATTGTGGATTTGTTGACAGTGAGAAGTTTAAATAAATAATTGCATTAAAAAACCAGTGGTTCAAAATTTTTTGAAGGCCAGTAAAAAATTAATAATTCTCCCTTCCCCCTCACCTCATCTAAAATGGGCTATACATGATAATATTTATTTTATCACACATTACATTATTAATGACAATTAAAGATTGTGTGTAATTAACCTGTGTAAGTAACTATTGTGTTTCGAATTTCTATGGAATCTGATAAAGTAATATAAATTTAATAATTACCCTCCCCTTTTTCTTTAATACTTATTCTACTGTTCGGTGTGGAAACAATTCAAATATAATTTTTTTTTTAATTATTTATTGATTTATAAATGTTAAAACCATCCCGGCTTTATTGTTTACATCTACAATAGATTATGCAAAGCCTAATATTAAAGAAATTTAGAATTTATATTGAAAGTCCAAGATTTGCGAGTTTAGAATTAAAAAAAAATGTTCCAAATCAATTCAATTATAGTTACTACTTTATATTATACTAATTATAGTTACTACTAGTATTTTGTTCTAAGATGTCTTATATGAAACTTTGGTCGTAGGTTCGTATTAGTAAGAATCGAGATCTGCAGCGTTCCGCCAAATTAAATTCGGATAACCATCCTGCGTCAATATCATATCAAGTGGTCCAAAAGTAAATTTAATACAAGTATACAAGAATTGAACTTAAAGCTTAGTATAACGGTTCATATATCCCATCAAAGTCGTTCTAGGTAATTTTACTAAAATGGGTTTAGGATTTTTTTTTCTACAAGAAGGCAGATGACTGAGTGTTTGTTATTTTTTTTATTGGTTGGCACCCGTTGTTATCTTACAAATTTTTAAAGTCTCGAAATATCCAAAATAATTATCATTTCTGAAGCTATATGACAGCACATACATATATTCTCTTTTGGTTTGTTTTGCCTTATTTTATTATATACTGCTACACCGAAAAGGATTCAATTCTAATTTGCAAACTTTTCAATGCTGTATATCCATGTAATTAAAAAAGACCACAAAATATTTTTTTTGCTGCGAAAGCTGCAAATAAACATTGAAAAGTATTTTATATCCTTGCAATTAGTAGATTCCACAATATGAAATTTTGACAGTTCGATCTTCTGGCCTGGGAATTAATCTGAGCCTAACTTCAAAATTTTATTTCCTTGCCCACCAGTGATATTAGGCTTTAAACTTTTAAAAATTTGGAAATTTTGAGACTAAAAATTTGTCTGAAAAAAACGTGTAAATCGATAGGTGGAAACTATTGGGTTAATTTAGAGCTTCCGCCTATATCTATCAAATATAAAAATAACAAACACTTAGTTATCTACCGTGTTGTAGAAAAAAAACTTCATAACCCATTTTTTTAAGATTACCTATTACAACTTTGATGGGATATATGAACCGTTACACTTAGTTTTAAGATCATAATTGTGTGAACCTATATTAAAGTTCAGATCTTTCTAAAGAGATTGGTCTTTATTTAAATGTTCTAGGCTGTGTAAAATAAGAGATATTTTATTTGAAGCAGAGCATTAAAATAGCTAAAAATACGCGTTTGGTTGACAATAAATTGCCGCCATTGGCAAAATAAAAATTAAAACAAATAAACTAATTGCATTTTTGTGCTTATAAAGTATTTTAATTTCGATGGTAAACATATAAAAAATAAAATAAATGAATTGATTTCTCCAATATTAGGACCATTTAATATTGATTGACCCTCCTTCGATAGTGGTTGAAAAATAGAGGTGGAAATACGCAAAATAATTTTTCTGTATGTAGGTCGCGTGACGCTTCTTTTTAGTTAGTGTTTCCAACTTCAATGAGACCATGCACATGAAAATGCAGTTAATAGTCCAATAGTTATTATAGATTAAAGTTGAAGTTTGCGACTGAATGAAATACATTTAACAATATAAATATGTAAGTATGAGTATTTAGAGGAGATCAGATGTTTACGTTAATTGAAATCGGATATGAACTATTTGTGAAAGTATATTTTCATACATTCAAGACTAAGATATCCTTTCCCAATCTGTATGGGCTTGAAGCAGAGATGTTTCATTTTTCTTACACTTTTCAATATGCACATTAAACCCTTTAATTCGTGGATAACCAGCTTGTCATGCCTCAGGTGGATGTAATGTGTTATTCATGATGAGGAGGCTCATCAAACCAAATAAAAGGGCCTTGAAGATAAAGACTTGCACATTTTTTTTTTCAGGCAATCAGGACATTTTGGTATTGAAACGTTTTAAAGCCTCAAAGGGACAAAGTCTGCGCTTAATTTTTGAGAATACCATAGTTTACCGGACAAGTATAGTGTTTTTTATATTTCTTGTACTGTTACTAAGCCTAAAACCTGTATCAATTGTAACACTTCTTTGGGTAGAAAAATATTTATTAAACGAAAATATACATTTTTCAGTGCCACACCAATTATAACAACTCAAATATTAAGAACAGGTTACAAAAATTATCACTTTAGAACATACATAATCATACGGCTTGAGCTTCGCAATCAAGACGAAGGCTAAGACTAACAGGTCCAGTCACTCGCTCCTCACTCATAAAAGGACTGTCGTGGAAGGTTCCAGGCTTGCGTGGATTTATCTCAAACAATCTAGTCTGGGATTTTAAACCATATGTTTTTATTTATCGATTTAACGTCACACTATCATTTTTATATTTTGATGAGTCTTTGTCTTTTAAACTCTGGATAGTAACGCTGAGAGTAATATTTCAAAGAGTAGGGTCTTGGAGCTATCCCGCTCAATTGCTTATTCTGTTCCTCTATTCTCAAGATTAGTGTTTCATGCCTTCATGTGCCCACTTCCTTATGGTCAAATGAACAATGAAAATGATTTATAACTGAACTAATTATTTGTATATCAATTTATTGATCATTCTGAAATACTATAAAATAAAGTAGAGAGAGAAATGTATTTGCAGAGGATAATATATTCTATAGGCTTCTATCTACGAGATGCTGTACCCCTATATGACCCTAAACAATGATGTGATACCTTAACCTTTTTTTTTTTTTTTTTTTTTTTTTTTTTTTGGGACTTTAAGGCTTCTACTGAAGCCCTATATTGCAATACCCTAACCTTAACCTAATAATCCAATAATTTATCAAAACATTTATGGTCGTAATCGGCCTGAAAACACTTACAAGTGTACTACCTTTGTTAGTGTGAAAACTTGGGGAAAGAAGATTACCAATAGAGCATCATGAAATTTAGAACAACGACAACTTTAGTACACAGTGAGAAAGCCCATTTTATTCAAAACTCAGAGCACTAGTTTATATAGTGTTATAAATTCTTTGTTTTTCTATTAATGGAATCTGTAAATCAATTTTTATCCGAACTTTTTTTTTTGTAAATACGCTCAGAGTAGGTCCTTCCTTCCGGGGCTTTGGATACTTTATATCCTATTTTTTTTGTTTTCAAGTACATAGGGACGTTCAATGCACGCGTTACATAGAAATTTGTATAGAATCCCTGAATTAGGAACATTCTAAACAAAACGCAAATTATTATGAACGTTTTATCCTCTGCAGGCCATTTAAAGCACTCTTATTAGAAATATATTATTTTATATATAATTCATTTCATATATCATTATATGTAATTATCATACAATTGATATTTTATAATCTTTCATATTGAAATGAAAGTTTTGATTTTTTAATATTTTAAGTACCTTTTTGTGTGAAATCTCAATAAATGTTTAAAATAGATAAAGTATGCATTTGTAAACTTTCAAGATATCAACTTGAAAGTTTACATATGCATACAAGTCTTGCTAATTATATTGAATATAAATAATTTTTAACGAATTCTGTGATTTTGGGTGAATTAATTGTATTTAAATTTTCCTTTTTCTTTTTCCTAATAAATTTTCTTTAGACGATTCTTGATATTCTATTTTATTAGAATTCTATTTTATTTTATTAGAATTCTATTTTATTTGATTAGAATTCTATTTTATTTGATTAGAATTCTATATTGTTTTATTATAATTATTAGAATTCTATTTTGATATTCTATTTTATTATTTCTGTTAAATTTTATTTCAGGTGATTAACATCCAACTATACTTCCCTTATATTTCTTGTCTGATAGAAGCCAGTGCATGGTATGATTTTTGGACAAATTACGTGGGGAAAGGAAAATTTTATGCAATTTTCTATTTGGAGATTTTAAGGTGCTTGATGATGGACAGAGGGTCCAAATAGTCGCACATAAGATAATAAAAATATTATAATACAAATATAGTTGTATGTTAATCACCTGAAACAATAGACAATTAAAATTATATTTAATTTTTTTCTTTCGAAAATTATTAAACTGAATGTAATGAAAAACTTTTTTTTAATAAAAACTGATAATTTTAAAAAAAAAACCAACCCCTCACTTTTTCAGTATGAGAACTAAGAATAAAAAAAAATTAATTTTATAAAATCAATTCCTATAAAATTAAGGTAGAAATTCGAAAACTATTATTGGTGTGTAGTTTCTAATGCATAGGAGTATAAATTAACTGGAATAATATTTAATAATAAATATATCGATTATAATCATTACTTATATATTAAATAAGGTCTTTACTAATTGGGTCCAGTATATTTTCTGAGCCGGTGATTTTCCGTTAAGAAGCTTCCCAGAGGAAATTAATCGGCCACTCCCGCTTAAACACGTTTTCCTCATCATCAGGTTAAAGTCCCTCCCTCAGCCGGGTCGTTCCCTTTTTGTTTTCCATATTATTATTTGTTTAAACATTGTTATGTTATAAATTATTATCTACTTTACAATATTTTATTATTAATTGGCCACGATATGTAGTAAAAGTATGAAATGCAAGATATAATGATCTTGAAGAATTATTATATTTATATAATTCGTTTACTTATGAAAGTTCGATTCAAAGTGGGTCCACTATTACATTAAAGTCGACTCAATCAATATATAATTATCCATTTACAGAAATTTAAATTTAAATGGGTAGTCTTTAATGGAGTATAACACTTTAAAAAACAATTAATCGTTTCTATTTATTAATGAATAATATTGAACGATTGATATATTTAATTATCTTCCTTGCAGAACTTCCTACCTTCCTATTAAACAAGAAACTAAGAATTTTTTTAATATATATGCATTTTCGTCATCGAATAATTATTCAATAATTAAACAGAAATAAATAGTGTAGACTGAAAGTGACATCAGAAATATTTATGTTCTTCGAGCAAAATAAGTTTTTAGTAAATTTAATCCACATTTCGTATTGATTTGAAAAGTCAACCCCTTTTTGTTTTTTATACCTTACTACCGCAAATATAAAGTTTATAATTAGCCTAAATTCCGATTAGTAAAAATGCATACGAGTATTCTTTAAATATTTTAGATTGTTAAAACGATGTTCGAGAGACTATTCCGTGAAATTATTAATCATCTATTGTCAATCTCATAGCGATAAAGATACATGATTTATTGCACACAGATATCATATATTTATAAAGTGTTCGAGCTCATTGTTAAAGTAATTGTTTAGATTAATTAAAATCCATAAATTAAAAGAAATTTATTGACATTGTTATTTTTTTGTAAATAGTTTCTATCCTGCTTCTAAATCTAGATATTTTCAAGCAAAGTTCATAAATATAAAAAAAAAATCTTGCTATAAAAAGGTTTTATACTCGTTTCCATGTTTATTGTACTTTGCTTAATTTAAAAAAAGAAAATGATTGAACTATTATTTCTTATAATTATATATACAAATTTTCGTTTGTCCATTTATCTTCAAGTAAATAAATAAATAGTTATCTCATTTTTTTTAAAATATGGTGAAAAAATATTGTATATTAAGATCTTTACCTAACGTCTAACCTTCATATTTTAATCATGTTGTGTATTTCAATTGATAAAGGAATCTTAACTTATTTAGAATGACAGGGATATTTATTTGGTTTATTTGGTAGATTATTTTTCTATGATTCAAATAGCGATTAATACTTATCATATAAGCAATAGTAATCAGAGAATCATTTGACTTCGTAGAATAAATTAAGAGAGGATGAAATGTTGGATAAAAAAATAAAATAAATAAGTTATGCATTTAAGACTTAATCTTCAAATATTTACAAAAAATAGAGATTTGCGAAAAGGGGATGCAATAAATTTACTAGAAAAATATCCATGGAATTCATAATTAACTTCAAACGTGCTATTTATTTTAACATTAAAAGGAATTCATACTGATAATATTTGAGGAGACGATTTTCATAATCGTATACACTAGAATTATGACAATTGTCACTCATGTCATAATGATTTTAGTAATATTTTATTAATATTATTAAATTATTTTTTTTATTAATATTTTCATCAATATGGTTTAATATTGTATGATGAAAAAATCCTGAAAACTGAATTTTTCTTAGGTTATCCTGTTATTTTAATTTATGGTATATATCCCATTTCTGGAATGTAATAATGTAGGCTGTAAATAATGACGTATTGTGTCATCTAAGAAGTTTTATTTATGTGTTTCTGAGTTTGTTACAACTGACAGTCCTTTAAAGTGTTAATTGTACATTCCATTTTCTTGGGTCACGCCCTTATATTAGGTGTAAACTTGTCTTAACCCTAATAAGTGACAAAATTGGGACTGGTTATTGTTTTTATTTATTTTATTTTATATAATTTAACAAATTATAAGAGCGATTATTTTATTATAGGAAAATAGGTAGGTGATTATATAATAATATTATTAAAAAATGCAACTAAGCGGTTGTTTAGTTTTATAGTTATAATTTTAATAATTTTTAATTCAATTGTTATAACAATTATTAAAGCATTTTCAATGTATTTTTCTTTGGTCTTTTAAGGATATATATTGAACATTAGATAGAGAGGATTTTATTTAATATAACAATGCTTAGACTATTGCTTTTGTATCCCTTTTTTTTTTTTCTTCTTCACTTAGATTGACGTTTGTGTATAAATGACGAATTTTTGTATGTATAATTTTAATATATCTTTAAGTTTTCAATAGAGGATTTATTTATTTACTTTTTTACTGTTCTGTACAAGATTAAGGAACTTCTCTGTCGTAGTTTCTTATCAAAAACATCGTTTTGATACCTCAGCAAACTGATTAGGCTGTATCGAACAGATTTCTAACAGCAAGCGATTCATCTTTATATTACTAATACATGCGATTAGCGAAGTTAAAAAAAAAAATAATAAAGTAATGAAATATTATACTTCAACTTACGGTCTTTCGATCCCTGCGACTACTTCGATCAACGCGGTGTGACGTTCTGACGCTGTGAGAACTGATGTACGAAATTCTGCCGATTTTATAAAATATTTTCTAGGAGGAAAGTTTACCTAAGGCGGTCCTTACGTACTGAGGGAAGAGAAAATGGCGCCTTGGCAACGCTATCCTCTGGATTCTCCTGCAACTCCCGGCGCATCACCACGCCTAGTACTGCAAAAAGTTGCCCAAATCGAATAATTCACTTCCTCTCTAAGGGGGGAGATTCTGATCATTGATTTATTAGGTATATTGAAAAAAAAAAAAAAAAGTATTTTACACTTTTATCATTTTAAACAATGAAAATTTATAATAATTAAAAATTGCACAATGTTACCATTAAAAAAGATTTAATTACTTTTTTTTATATATTATTGTGATTCTGAAATTTTATTTTACGTTTTATATTATTATAAGATTGATTTGAATTATGATCTGTCACATTGATAACGTTTTCTGATAAGAGATAATAGTGATAACGCTCTCTATTTCGAAGCTAATTTTTTATTTTATTTTTTTTAATATATTTTTTAAAGAGAACATGTATCCCGTTTCAGAACATTTTATTTAGGAATGGTGGTGGGTGTTGATGAGGAGGATTCATTTATTTTGTCAAGAATGGGGGGGAAGAAAGGGTGGTTATCAATGAGGGGGCCGGCGATGCACTGATAAGAGGTTTTCCCGTAGCTCAGGGGCCTCCCAAGTAGCTCACCTACATGACCCACCTGGCAATGGCCTGATGTTGTGCACGATTCCTCGTGGGGGCCGGTACACTCGCCCTAGCTGCCTGGATACCGGCTCGGAGGTCCTGGGATACTGGCCCACTCCCGGGCCTCCTCGCTCCCTCCTATCGATACATCGAAACGTTCCCTGAGCATCGATACCTCGACCTGTTGACTCCGTCAATACGGTTTCTCGCTCTCTCTCACTCTTTCTCACCCAATCTTCGGTACACACCTCTAATCTATCCTAGGAAAAATAGTGCATTATCGTTTATCTAATAAGTCCGATTATCTCTGATTTTCGACTAGTCCCCGAACAAGTATTTCGATCTCGATCAGTAAACGGAATTTATCGCAAATATCTGGTCATATGTTAAAGAAAGTTTCAACCGTAATTAAACAAGGAAACTTTGATAAACGCCATAATACAAATAACGGTATAAAAACTTCTGAAGCAACTGCACATTGCTATTATTATTATTATTATTCCGAATGTACCTATTCTACCTTATTTTTATTTAAATATCTCAGAACTGTTTGGAAGGTACGTTTGTGAGGTTAGAACTGTCATGGGCAAAATTTTAAGGAGAGGGCCAGATAAAATAAAAAATTATCTAGGGCAGAAAAAAAAATATCACCATTGTTTACTATAGCCAATTGCTACACAGAAGGTCGCGGATGTGTAGCCTACCTGATAGCAAGGATTTTTTAAAGGGAGTAAAATATCTTTGGCCATGCCGTCCTTCGGATGGGTGGTAAAATGGAGGTTCCGAGCCTGTGCGATGTCAGGTATTCTTGTAATCCCTATCTTCCGATTGGCAATATCAGCATAGTTAAAGTTAAATAAACAGACACACGTACATTATTTTTTATTTTTATATCACATAAAAATTATATGCTCCTATGGTAGGAAAATTACAAAAAATTGATTAACCATTAGAAAAAATAACATTTTTTTCTATTTAAAGAGGGGTTGTTGGAAAACATGTAGCGGGCCCTACTTTGACCATACCATGACTTGATGCAGGGATTTGTTGTATGAGCTTGCATGGAATTAGAGAAGTATATCAGTTTCGGGCCAAATATTTAGCAATCAAAATTATTGGTATTTAAACCTTCGTGGACAATATGATACGTGTCATAAAAAGGATTATAAATGACTTCTTGGATACAAAAAGATTTTGATTATTTGGCAATGTCTAAAAGCTGTGTTCCATCTCTACCAACCTTGGTTAGAATAGGTTACCACCCTTTTTTACTCAAGGCCAGCACAACCAGGGGTACCGACAAAAAATAAAAGTTTTAATAATTATCATTGAATCAGGGTTTTTAGTAGTACACATGAAATTTTGGAGCATTTGTCAGGTAAATTTTGTAAGAATCGTAATCTATTTGTATTATGCTCTCATTTAAATCTTTTACGGGGATATACTTGCCTTAAAATGATATCCATTTCAAAGTTACATACTGGCTAATTGATAGAGATTCTTAGTGAATACCTCTCGTAAGGTTAACAAAGTTTTTGGACCGGAATAGCCGAGCGGTTGAAGCGCGACCCGCTTTAGCATACGAGCCGAACGGCGCACAGTGGAGGGTGTATCCTGGCCAAAAGTCAAAAAAATAATTTGTACTTCAGAACATCACAATATGTATGTATGGTAGCTTAGGAATGTTTGCATCGAGATACATTTATCTCGTTCATTTTTATCCACTTCCTGCCCGAGGGAACTAGTTTGAATCCACGAATCAAGTATGCAGTTGCTTTTTCCAGAGTTTTAAGATACTTAAAGATGTAGTAGATTTCTTTGGAATCCATTTAACAAATGATCTGAAATTTCTCAACACAGTTTCGAAAGGTACTTATGTATTTCTCTTTGATAACTAGTTTTTATCAAGTTTTAATATCATATCGGTTAACTTGTAGTTCTTTTGATTACGATGAAAAATTAGACTTGTTAAAAAGAATAAAATCGATTATGTTGTACTGTCGGGCTTTGTCGGGCAGATATTTTTTCATTAATGTAAAGTTCAATCATTCTACTTACCATACCGCAAAAAAAAAAAAAAAAAAAAAACTCACACCAACACACCCCCCTATTTTTAATAAATTTATGAAAATACCTCTTATAGTGAACTTTTTATAACCCAGTTGGTGTTTAGAGTGCAATAAATAATTTCAAACTCATTTAAGACGTGTAAGGGAAAGATTATAGTCGTAGTTGGTTAAAGAAACATTTACATTATAAACATTTAAATTCTTACAATTTTATAATATTATAATTTTGTAGCACTTATGTGGGTAAACAGCTATTTATTAAACAAAAATATACAATTACCAATGCCAACAAATTAATACAACTCAAATATTTGATCAGGTTACAAAAATGATAACGTTGTAGCACACTAATCATATGACTTGAGCTTCGCAGTCAAGAAACAGACTAAGACTCAGACTCAGACTGTTCAGTCAATCGCTCCTTTTATATATAGTTGTAAGGAGGGTCTAGAACGTTGTCGAATCTCGTGGAACGCCGTAGATGTGGCTCGAAAAATCTAGACCCAAACAGTTCGCTCCAACTGTATTTTAGCTATGCAAGTAATTAGTGACTAACCAAAGTTGTTTACCCTTTTAAGTAACTTTGTCATCGTGCTATAGGAAGCTTAAATTTAGCGAAGATTTCATACAAGCACTAGAACTGGAAACTAATAAAATAATCTAGAGGCTTATCATGAAGTCGGCTGCACGTGGAGAACGCGCATAAATGACGATCACAATTAAAATTAATTACGCAAATAATGTATTTAGTAATTGCAAAAGCTAGTTATTAAATTACAATATAACTTTTAAATGTCTTATGTCTTGAAAATTTTCCCGACGTTTTTAAATTCCTTGATTTTTCCAGAAATTCCTCTAATTTTTATCAAAACTTGTCAAAACCCTAATAGTAACACCCCGTAGCCACACATAGCCATAGATAGGGGTACCAACAAAATAAAAGAAAAAAAAAGATTAACAAAGTTTAAAAAAAAAATCTGGTGCGTGCGCGCAACATACAACTTTCACTTACCAACTTAGATTAGAAATTAATGCGTTGTGTTAATGCCACATCCCACTCAGTTACACATTTTTCCACATTCATTTCTTATTTTTGTTTTCATTTGCTCTATAATAAACACTAATTTCTTTTATTATTAAATAAAAGTTTTTACTTGAGATAATTCGGCAATGCAAGCATAATACTCCAAGTCGACTGATTTTATAATTCTCTATTTACTTGTTGAATATTTCATTTATTTCCCATGAAACAAATCATTTCCATTAAATGAACAGAAGGGCATTAATTATGAACAATGGTCTGTCATTAAAAGCGTCTTGCGTGGGCTCAACGTGTTTTATGAGTTGACTGAATATTTTTCTTTTTTTCTCCTCTATATATTTATTTGGTTTTTATCATATCTCATATTTAGCCATTTTTTATTTTTAGGCGTAATGAGAGACAGTTTATTACTCCATATAAACAAAAACAAAGATACTTCATAGGACAAATAAACAAAAAAGGCCCCTACCCCATTTAAGCCCCCCCCCCAGAACATTTTAATAATGATAAAGCTTACCTGATATTAGGGAACACCTAATTTTCATTAAACATGACGAATTTGATGAAAATTGTTAAAGCCGTTTCTGAGAAAATCGGAAAAAAGGTAAAAATTGCAAAAATAGTTAAGAAATAAAGTGCCCCGTCCGTTTGAGCAATTTTGATGAAATGCAGGCTATCACATCTTTAACATATACATACGTCAAATACCCAGTTTGATCAAAATCGTTAAAGCCGTTTTTGAGTAATTAAAAACACACGTGCAAATGATACAAAATTTATTAAGTAAAGTCCCCCCTCCGGTTAATCAATTTTGATGAAATTTTTACAGTCATATCTCGGGCATATAAATACATCAAATACCCAGTTTGATCAAAATCGTTAAAGCCATTTTTGAGTAAAAAAAAAAAACACGTGAAAATGATAAGAAATTTATTATATAAAGTACCCCCTCCCTTTAAGCAATTTTGATGAAATTTTTGCTGTCACATCGCGGTCATATACCTAAACTAAATATTAAATTTCAGGTTCGCACGGTTTATAGTTTTTGAGCTAGTCTGTTCACACACACAAACACACACACACACACACACACACACACACAGACACACACACACACACACACACACACACCATTTCGCGGGACTTGGTCATTTGGACTCAGGGGACTCCAAAACGTGTATTTCCGTTGAAAACCGGAAGTCGAAATTTTTCACGATCGCAATACTTCCACTTACTATATATTTCATATATAGGTAAGTGAAAGTAAAAATAAAATGTAAGGGGTATTGTGAAATCCACTTAAGGTCTTTCGATTTATGCTGTTATTTTGGCCTAAAGGTTTCCATACTTTTTCTAATTCGGCAAATATTCCACACTTGTCATTGAATTCTTTCTGCTATATTTAATGCTATAAAAAAAATGTATTTTTACTTTCGCTTACCTATATATGAAATATATAGTAAGTGGAAGTATTGCGATCGTGAAAATTTTCGACTTCTGGTTTTCAACGGAAATACACGTTTTGGGGTCCCCTGAGTCCAATTAACCAAGTCCCGCGAAATGGTCTGTGTGTGTGTGTGTGTGTGTGTGTGTGTGTGTGTGTGTGTGTGTGTGTGTGTGTGTGTGTGTGTGTGTGTGTGTGTGAACAGACTAGCTCAAAAACTATAAACCGTGCGAACCTGAAAGTGGGTATTTAGTGTAGGTATATGCCCGCGATGTGACAGCAAAAATTTTATCAAAATTGCTCAAAGGGAGGGGGTACTTTATTTAATAACTTTTTACGTTTTTTTCGATTTTCACAAAAACGGCTCTAACGATTTTGATTAAACTGAGTATTTGATCTATTTATATACCCGAGGTATGACTGTAAAAATTTCACCAAAATTGATTAACCGGAGGGGGGACTTTGCTTAATAAATTTTGTATCATTTTCACGTGTTTTTTTTATTTAATCAAAAACGGCTTTAACGATTTTGATCAAACTGGGTATATGATGTATGTATATGCCCGAGATACGACTGTAAAAATTTCATCAAAATTGATCAACAGGAGGGGGGACTTTACTTAATAAATTGTGTACCAATTTCACGTGTACATATTTTTTATTTACTCAAAAACGGCTTTAACGATTTTGAAGAAACTGGGTATTTGATGTATGTATATACCGAATATGTAAAAGCCAACATTTCATCAAAATCTGTCCAACTGAGGGGGCACTTTATTTCATGACTTTTTTTTCCACTTTTTACCTTTTTTTTGATTATCTCAAAAACGGCTTTAACGATTTTTATCAAATTCGTCATGTTTAATGAAAATAAGGTTTTCTTTAATATCAGGTAAGCTTTATCATTATTAAAATGTTCTGAGGGTTTTTTTTTTGGGGGGGGAGCTTTTTTGCTTGTTTGTTTCTTTCGTATAAAGTACCTTTGTTTTTGTTTACATGGAGAAATTAACTGTCTCTCGTTACGCCTAAAAATAAGAAATGGCTAAATATGAGATATAATAAAAATAAAAGAAAATATAAAGAGGAGAAAAAAAGAAAAATATTCAGTCAACTCATAAAACTCGTTGAGCCCACGCATGCGGAGTACGCCTTTAATGACAGACCATTGTTCATAATTAAAGCCGTTCTGTTCATTTGAGAAGTGGTAATTAACAAAACGCATTAATTTCTAATCTAAGTAAGTTAGTAAGTGAAAGTTGTGTGTTGCGAGCACGCACCAGATTTTTTTTTTTTTTGGATAGAATGCCCGCACGTGTAAAAGTCGCTTCGTCCATCCAGATTACTTTCGAACTTAAGTTTACATCGTTTTGCAATTGTTCTTTGTACCAATTACAAAAAATTAATCGGCGGGGATAATCAGCGGGTATTAAATTTTGTACCTTTTGTACATGGTAAGCATGCCCGAGGTCAGCCCTTAATGTGCGCCAAATGGTTACCCTTGGTATGTCAAGAACTGAAGCAGCTCCCCGGACGCTTGTACCAGGGTTGGTATTGAAGTGCCACAGTATCCTCTTCCTCCACCTATTCTTGAACTACCATCTCCACTTATCGGGTTCCACCACGATTACATGAGAAGGACTAAGTCTCTCAAAGCCTTCTAGAATTGCTGGTAAAAAGACCTCTGTGTGGGGTTTCTTGGTCAGGAAACCGTCTGCGATATTCCCGAACTGCCTGACGTGCATTGCCATCGCAGAATCCGTAGACGTAGACTATGTCCGCGTATTCAGCGTTCATATATCTAGCCATATTTGTTGACTTCACTGAACACTACTAGCAACAGCACTAATGTGAGAATGTGAGGCTGGGTTCCTCCAAAAAAGGATTAAAATGATAGTATAGCTAAAATTTTAATCCTTTCTTTTTAAGTTTAAACACTCAACCTAGATGTTTTATTGATAAGGAACGCGAGAGAATATTTATCTTTTCTACATTTACTCCTTGTAAATTAAGAATTAAGCTTTTCTTGTTAATTATGTTTTTTTTCTTTTCTTGTTAATTAAGCTTTCTCAAAAAGCGAGTATATTTTTATAATTTAAATACACTTTTTGCACAACTATTTTTAGTTTTTTGTGATTTTCTCGAAAACGAGGCATATGCCAGAGGACTTTTTTTCTTAGTTTTTCGATTCTCTATCGATCCCCGAAGTTTTGCCGTTTTGTTTGCTGACACCCTGTATATTTCATATGTAGGTAAGTGAAAGTAATAAAGTTAGATTTTGTTTGATTAATATACAATGTCTAAACAAAATTCGAAAAAGTGTACATAAATACTTAGGATAGTATAGATACCCCAGAAGAAAATTCGAAATTCCAGAAATTCTCTTTGGTATTAGTACTGACCCTATCCAGACCATCATCTTCTTGATTGTTCATTTTAGTTTTGTTTTAAATGATAAGTATGCATAGTTCAAAACATATAAGAAAAGTATACATTCCGTAAAAAAAAAAATCTGGTGCGTGCGCGCAACACACAACTTTCACTTACCAACTTACTTAGATTAGAAATTAATGCAGTTTGTTAATTGCCACTTCTCAAATGAACAGAACAGCTTTAATTATAACGCATTGGTTTGTCATTAAAGGCGTACGGCGCATGCGTGAGCTCAAGGTGTTTTATGAGTTGACGGAATATTTTTCTTTTTTTCTCCTGTATATGTTTACTTGATTTTCTTCATGTATCATATTTAGCCATTTCTTATTTTTAGGCGTGATGAGAGACAGTTAATTTCTCAATATAAACTAAAACAAAGGTACTTTATAGAAAAACAAAAAAGGCCCCTTCCCCATTTAAGCCCCCTCAGAAAATTTTAATAATGATAAAGCTTACCTGATATTAAATAACAACTAATTTTCATTAAACATAACGAATTTGATAAAAATCATTAAAGCCGTTTTTGAGATAATCGATCAAAAAGGTAAAAATTGGACAAAATTTATCAAGTAAAGTCCCCCCTCCTGTTGATCAATTTTGATGAAATTTTTACAGTCATATCTCGAGCATATAAATACATCAAATACCAAGTTTGATCAAAATCGTTAAAACCGTTTTTGAGTAAATAAAAAAAACACGTGAAAATGATACAAAATTTATTAAGTAAAGTCCCCCCTCCGGTTGATCAATTTTGATGAAATTTTTACAGTCATATCTTGGGCATATCAATAGATCAAATACTCAGTTTAATCAAAATCGTTAGAGCCGTTTTTGAGAAAATCGAATAAAACTTTAAAAGTTATTAAATAAAGTACCCCCTCCCTTTGAGCAATTTTGATAAAATTTTTGCTGTCACATCGCGGTCATATACATACACTAAATACCCACTTTCAGGTTCGCACGGTTTATAGTTTTTGAGCTAGTCTGTTCACACACACACACACACACACACACACACACACACACACACACACACACACACACACACACACACACACACACACACCATTTCGCGGGACTTGGTTAATTGGACTCAGGGGACCCCAAAACGTGTATTTCCGTTGAAAACCGGAAGTCGAAATTTTTCACGATCGCAATACTTCCACTTACTATATATTTCATATATAGGTAAGTGAAAGTAAAAATAATAAATAAGCAAGTAAACATTTTTTTTTAGATTTTAAGATAAAATTTAAAAAAAAATTGTTTTAAAAATTGAATCAAATCAAAAACAAATCTCATTTCGCCAGAATTACATGAAAGGAAATAAACATTAATTTAATAGTATGAAACAAAAGACTCAAAGGTCTTTGGTATCCCCTTCTTTTGAAGTATTTTGAACTGAAACTGAACAGGACTTGTAAAAAAGCAAACCCCCCGTACTAACCTCTACTAACCACCGGTGGACCAACAGATACTCAGAGACAAACGTTTTGATTCTAGCTTACCTGGACATACTAACTGACTGAGAGAACTGAGTAAGAGAAATGGTAATAAGTTGCATGTCTATTAACATGAGGGGGAGATGAAAAAAATATTGGATGATAAATCTCCTTAAATAGTAAGGATCTTAAATATTACGACTAGCCGAGAGTAACTGAGTAGGTTTTTGGAGCTATTTCGCTCGTAGCTCATACGATTTCTCTAATCTCAATGTGAGGTGTAATTCCCGCCCAACCCTGTTCTGTCGATTATGATTGATATGCCATATTTTTTATTTCTTATATCCCAACACTTGGAGTTCTATATGGAAAAAGTAAAAGGTAATTATCGTACATTATAATACATACTCACAAAGTTTAAACATTTATGTTACGTGTGGTCAAATCCACAAGTAACTAACTTTTACGGTTTTACCGAGGCTAGCGGCGCACAGTGGTTGAAAGGCGGAAAAAACCTATTTTTTGAAGGTATCGGAATATTCTTTTTCTTTTCATTATTAATAAATAGAATAGTTACCTGACACATTCCATCAATTTATTCGGAGATATTCCGATTTTTACACTTATCATGACCCTTTGAAAATCGATCATTGAAAAAGATTATTTTTCAACGAAAAATTTATAATACTATAATTATTTTTGCTACTCGCATTTTTGTTTGTTGGTGCGATTTTCCTTCATAATCATGAAAAGCGATCTTACATATTACACGACCATAAAAATTATGCTATTTTGTCTATGTTTTAACCCAGAAATAAAATCCCGAATAAATGCAATAAAAATAAGACAATGTTTTTTTTTTTTTTTGGTAATCCATATTTTTCAAGCGCAGCCGAGCGCAGTTTTAAAATCCATTTTTTTAAGAAGAAGATACCTCCAAGGAAACATTAAAACATATTCTAGCTGCGTCCACCTGCGTCTGTAAATGTGTGATATTTTCTTTTATTGAATTACCCATGCTATTTCTTACAGTTTATTCGGTATGGAGCTTGTGCGTCGAATTAGGTTATTACTAATGGTTAAGTAAAACGTCATGCCTTACTTACTAGCTCTGTAGCATCATTTATGAAGTCATTTGAATCATTATTAGGTCAATGATAAAAAAAAAAACTTTTTCACCTACCGCGATTTTAGTATGTTTGAAAATTATTAATAATAAGTTTATAGTAAGACCTCGGATAACTTGGTGGAAATAATCCGATTTCTCATGAAAAACTTTCCTGACTCGTTTTAACAGTAAGTGGCAGGAAGCTCATAAAAATAAAAACAAGTTTATTTAAAAAAATTAAGAATGGCTTGCACAGAACCAAACTGATGACTCGGTATCACTTCACTACTTTCAAGTAAAGGCTTAATTCGGTTCAAGAATTGTTTTTCAAATACTTTCCCCTTTATAGGTAGAGTGCGATAGGACGGTAAGATGAAGGATTAGTTGTGAATTTAGAATCATTTTGAGTGTGGAGAGTTTCAAAAGATGAGGTTAATAGGTTATGTATAAGATAGATTTATTGATGTGTGTAAGAAACAAAACAGCTTTTCGAGGTAGGTGACGAAGGATAAAGGGAGTGATAAGATCATAGCTCGATGCTTTTCTGTTCGGATGTCTCTTGATTGCTTTATGGATTTTTTTTGGGTGATACACCGGGGGTGGATCATTAGATGGAGGTAGTTGAGCTGTCAATTTTTCTAATTCGGTGAGTGTGTCGTATAGTACAAAGTTCTTTCCAAAAACCCGGTCTACATATTGTGTGAATTCATTTAATTTAAAAAAAATTGGTATTAAAAAAAAGTTCAGCTGTTATTTAGTATGAAATAGGGAACCGAGTTTACACTGATAGAGTTGTAGTTATAAAACCTATATTGAAACTATCCCACCATCTCCTGTCAAAATTATATTAAAGCCGGATAACCCCAATCTAATATTTTAATATGATAATCCATTTAATAGTTAAAAATAAAAATATAACGAAAAAAATAATTCATTGCTCCTATGTATGATTTTTTTTCTCTACCTAACTTAGGTGTTTTCATGAAATAAAATGATACTGCAAGCACTATCAAGGATATTAATAGCAAAAAACAACAAAAGTGCTTAAACTAGCCGACCTCGAGTCGAAAATTGATGTATGATTTGTTTTTCTATTTTCCTAACACCGCCGGTTAATCCGAATAGCCGGTTAAGCGGGGCTCCAACCTATACATATTATAGGAAATTCAATCGTGGTTATGATAATATCAAATTTATTTTTTTGCGGCTTACAGATCAGGTTTGACAAGGTTTTTTCCGAAAATAGTCGATTTTCAACCACTGTGCGGCGTCATACACTTTTCACCAAAGTGTAAAAGTGTGGTTAAAGTAAAAAGAAACCGTAAGATAGCCAATTTTTTTATGTTAATGTTTTATGAGTAGATTGATTCATTTTTATAAACTTATGGATCATTATGAATGATAATAAAGTAATAAATAAATTAAAATATATTTGCAGAGAATGATAAATTTTTTAGTCCTACTAGATGCTAATGCCCTAGCACTCACTAATTTTTGGTTCAGATTTCCAACGGATAACATTAATGATAGGGCAATATTAATAATAATACGAAAAATTTCTAAAAAGCATTAATGGCCACAATTGTAATTTTTAAAACGGAAGATGGGCATTAGGCACCTTCAATAAAATAAAGAATGACGACAAACTTTTGTTCATTTTTGTTCTAAGCTCGATAACCAATGACGTAATGACATTCTGGGACCTTCGAAACAACTAGGGATAACGAATGAGACTCTTTAATGTGGAAAAACTTTTTTTTTAGTAAAAGTGTCATATTTCGTTTTTCCATCTTCACAGATTGTTTATTAAGTTGACCTACAATTCTAGGTTTCATTTTTCCTTAATCTCAACTACAATAAATTACAAACAAAAGCGAATTATCAACGTCGTTTATTAATCAATGCTATCTATTATTAGATAAGTTAGAAAACCTCTATTCCATCAATCGATATACCATTGGTTCATTTTTATTTTAGATAAAACATATAAAAATTGGTCTGCTAACTCTTGGATTCTATAATTAACATAGTAAGACATTCTAAAATATAGAAAATGAAATAATATGTTAATTGAAAAATAATTGGTGATAATAACAAAGGTTTTATATGTTAGCGGTAAGAAAAGAAAGCCTAAACTAAAAAAAATATATTTTTTGGAAAATAATTGAATTATCGGAATTCAATTTTGTATTTAACACTTAGAAGCAATTATAAACAATTTATTTTTTATGAAGCCGTCGACTGCAATTATTTTGGCAGCAGAGAATATGTTGTTCTGCCCACTTCGAAAGCACTGGTTGATTTAAACCAAATAAATAAATGGATGCCATTAGATTTTTATATGATTTACCATTGAGAAAGATACCTATTGATACTATTTTATTTTTAGATAGTTATATAATTAATTAATTAATATTTTTAGATAATTATATGAATTCTATAATCCATTTCTGGGAAGGAAAAATGTTGGAAGTTTGTTAGATTCCACTTATTAATCCCCATAACTATGAATGTTTTGTTAAAGGCTTCGTTCTTTTACTGCAACAATCCCAAAACCTCAATCAAGTAAAAAAATCGACTACTCAATTCTTTTTATTATTCATCAGTAATATTACTTCAGTTAAAATATTATTTCAAAACTTCTATTTGTGTTAACTATTAGGACAAAGAGATGAACTAATAAATTTTATATGTTTTGGCAAAAATCAAAATGTACCAATCAATAGTCATGTCGATAGCTAAATTACAGTTTTTATTACTACCTTAAGCATAATTATTTTTGACTTAATAAACGAGTATATAATTTTTTTTGTTTGATTGTTGCTAGTCTTAAAGAAAAATGAAAATCGCATGATTGAACAAGAACAAAAATAGTTCTTCCATAAAAGTTATTCATATCATATTTGCTTTGATGTATCATTGAGGTGTACTCATATTACTTTCCCAACTTCCATTTTTTACTTTTAACAATGTTATTATGTTAATTATTAATGTTAATGTCAATATTATAAATGTGATGCACGAAATATCACTAGTTAAGATTATGTGTAGTAATAAAACATAAGAACTCAATTTTTTAATCTCATCATAATGACAATATGCGTTGAATACAATTTAAGTGAACTGATTGAATTTTTAAGAAATTTCTTTTTCAATTTTGATACCAGGTACTTTGTCTTAGAGTAATCAAATTATTAATTCGTAAATAGAAAAAACATTTATTTAAGAGAACACTACTCTGGGTCACTTCTGTGGGTGAAGTTTTTGGATTTTAGCAAACTCACATAGCGTCCTTTTCAATTAAAAATGACCTTGATTATATTTACTCGTATTATACTTAGATTTATTCGACTTTGATCAGTTCTTTTGATCATTCTTACACAAGAACGGAGTAATATCCTGTGGCCTGATCAATTTAACTCTTGTTAAATACTGGTCAATTATTAGTACGAAATGCCAAAAAAAAAATGAAAAACAAATCTAGGTACATAAGCGGTTATATAGCCCTTTATTGATACAATGCGTTATACAGATACAGTGAAGGAATGAAGTACAATACATTTTATGCATCAAAGCTATGCATATTAAATATAGATTACTCTCGCCAATTTTATAAATACAACCTTGCAATTGTTAAAGGTTGCTCTAAATCAAAACAGACATCTGAAAATGTATTTTGTTACCATTGGGATGAGGCTGAGCAACGCAAGAGTTCCAAAGAAGTAGCCAGCGCTGTTTACGACTTTTTGGTAGATGTATTTTCAGTTGACAAAAATTGTTCATCATTTACTAAGGTAAGAATTTTTTGCGACGGTTGTGGTGGCCAGAACAAAAACTATATATTCATTAGTATGCTAGCATTTTGGCTAATAAAAATAACAAGCAATAAAATAAAAGAGATCGAAGTGGTCTTCCCAATCGTCGGACATTCCTTTCTTCCTTCCGACCGCGTTTTCGGTCGAATCGAAAAAGATATAAGGAAAAAGTGCACTATTATTGACCCTCAAGAATATGTGGATGTAATTACAAACCATTCCTCTGTCGTAAATCTTACACCTAAAGTATATGATTGGAAAACATTTGTAGCTAGTGTTGCTCGGCCTCCAGGGCAGTGGCATTTTTCTTTTTCTAAAGCTAAAAAAATAATTTTAACCCTGGAATGGTAGTGATGCGCTTTGGAGACGTATTTCCTTAATAAAATGCTCTTTCCGTCAAATCTAAGCCCCTCCCCAATATCACTTTCCGTGACATCTTGCGGGAAGAGGTTAGAAACGGATCTGTTACGGTCTGACCTTGGACAAGTAAATAACTGGTGAGTATTGAAGTTTTTCCTAAATAGTACTGCGCCTCTGAGGCGTATCACTACCAATGAAAGGAAATAGTCCCACGCTTCTAAGGCGTATTGCTACTAATCACTAGGTATTTGGTGCTACGCTTCAGAGACGTATTACTACCATTCAACGGGTACTTCATCCTAAATATCGAGGTGGATATCAGAGAGAAACGACATTGAATTTGTATAATTTTTTTGAGATATTCAAAATATATATACAATTTTTTTTTGTTTCTATAAATTGTGACATAAAGTTTATTTAATTTAAATAAACTTTAGATCAGTGTTGTCGAGGAACAAATATTGGCCGAAAAACAAAACTGCTTCTTTTATAACATGTTGAACATTGCGGTGTATAATTCATATGCCATATGTGCCTATAATTTTTACAAGAATAATCCTAAACCAATGTCAAGATTCAAATACATGCTTACTTTAGCAGACAATCTAATGCACAAGTGGATGATTGCACGATTACAGCAAAATATAACCAAAGTTTTAAAAACTGTGATACATAATGCTCTAGGAACTGATTTACAAGGTGAGGATATAAATAATTCACAAGATCATTCAGAAGAAAAGAGTATTCAAAGAAAATATTGTGCCTTTTGCTCGTGTAAAAAGAAGGGATTGTCAAAAATGCGTAGCTCTCGGTGTGAAAAACCTGTTTGTGGAGACCATTATCTTAAAGTTTGTTTTTCGTGTAATAAATAACATGATATGATAATACTATAACTAATATTACTGAAGATCTTAGTGTTTACCCACAATGCATTGTTCCTATAATTTTATAAGTCAATTTCTTTTAAGATATAAAAACATTTATGTTTATCTTTTTTTTTATTTTCCATTAATATATTTCTTTAATACTGCATTTTTTCTATCCTTAATATAACTAGAGTCCTGGTAATTTTTTTTTATCTTTATAAAAGATGTTTTATCTAATTTTGATGTGCGGACGTATCTGTGTTTGTGTGTGAAAGAGATTGGGTGCAGTGAGTAAATGTGCAATGCTCACTGTTTTTAATAGTAATTATCTAAAGACTGAATTGCAGCCTGAAGGGTCAGCATAGTACGTAATTATTACCGTGTACGTCTTGGAGGCGTATCACTATCAACAATGTATGAAGATTGACACTACCATTCCAGGGTTAAGGAGAAATGTTTCTAATACTAACGTTTTAATCCGGGGGAAACAATTTTAAATTTTACTAGTACTAATAATGATAATAAAGTCTTATTGAACTTGAAGGTTGGATGCCGACTCCACCAATCGCTTCATACTTACCTCCATCCACCGACCACCACCAAAACTTAAGTTCATAAGATCTGCCTTAGCATTATTTAGCCTTCTCTCCATAAGTCTATTAACCACATTATTTTACTGATATTTGTATACATGAATTTGGCTGAGCCCAACAACTTTCGAATCAAGAGACAAGAAGAATCGTAGAAAGTAGCACAACCGTAGTGAACAGAGAAGCATTTGTCATTTTCTAAAGAGTTCGCGCGGACTATACTGTATTGACTGATATATTAGTTTTAATGAGTTCTTTTAGTTTGATCAATTTTTCTTTAGACATCCGAGAATCCTAAAAAACGCTTAACTCCTTTTTTATTTTATTTAATCTATACACCTGTTTCTTTACCTTCTTGCTAAGCTCTAGGAATTGGTCAAATCACACTCTTGATAGTGACGATTTTTATACTGCTCCGCCTGACTGACCACTGTAGTCCCCTGTGGACAATTCTTTTCCTGTTAGAGAATTAAATCTTCGTTCAGTAGCACCATTTTTAAGAAAATTCGTGGAAAATAATTTTTGTGTGGGAGGGAGTGCGCAATGGTCCTTCGGTGGGGGGGGGGGGGGGGATCGTAATATTTTGTTTTTAACGTCCTTTTATGCTACTAAGGCTACTTGGACTACAGAGGTAGTCCTATATTTTGCCTATCCAGGTATAATTAGGATAGGGATCTTTAACGAGTACCCTGAAATCGAAAAGGCTCGGGACCTCCATTTTCGTCCTATCCGAGGGACGGCATAGCAAGGATTTTTTACTCCCATTAAACAATCCTAGGGCCACCATGGGATGCGAACCCACGACCTTTAGTTTTCTAGGTGCCATTACATCACAGGTGACCCCTCGTAATATTAAGATTTGTTCTGTGAGGAAACCGAATATTTGATCAGATCATTTTTTATTTTTAAATCTGAAACTAATATCTTCTCATTTTGTTACAGAAGTCAACTTAATTGAAATTAAGGTTACTTTTTCATTTGCCGACTGGTTGAGTGTCTTGAATGGATTAAGTAATGGAATTTGACTTCTAATCTCGACAATAAATTCGGTAGTTGCCTTTCTTATATTTCTTTAATAATTTTGCAATTTTTTTTTCAAATACTGTTACTGCTAATTGAACTTACTATGCACAAGCCACTCCCTGTCTAAACTAGTAAACTTTTACCATTCCTGTAGAAGATAGATTGTATTTAAAAATTTATTTGTGATTATAACTTTACGTACTCATATTTTGAATTAGGTCCTTCTAGGTATTTCTGCCTACGCTACTGGACCTTAGTGTTATTAGTGTTATACGTCTTATAAAGGACGTTATGGAGGTTGTAAATTTTGATACTGCCCTAAGTTCTTTTCCTTTATAAAGAAGATCATACTAAATTCATAATCTTTCTTTTTTTTTTTTTTTTTGCTTTTTGTCAAACTCTTAGAAATGGTGATGTTGGAAACAGGATATCGCTGAGTAGCGATCGGAACGTGAAGGAAGGCCCCCTTAAAACTCCATAGAGGAGTCTTCGGGGATGTTGTTGGTCAACAAGCAGCTATCCCCGCCGTCAATTATGCAGATCTGGAGAGGACGAGGATGGTAGCTGTTGCGGGTGGTTGTCTAATGACTGCGGCCGAAGTAGAACCTCGCCCCAACAATCGATGTGTAGGGAAGTATCGATGTGCGGAGGTGATGCGCAGTGGCTGCTGGGTTGCCCTGGTAACTCCACTCCCCGCAGTCCTCAATCAATAGCTCTACCGCCTCGCACTTCCCTCCCTTTCAACTATGAATGGAACACCCCTTCTTCAAAAACAAATTTTTTTTCTCACCATTTTAAAACAATTTCAGCGACCTTTAAATTACAACAACCCAAAGCTTTGATACGTTTCATCAGTAAGAATCAATAGTTACTAATTTCCTGAAGAATCAGATCAAATAACCTCATTATTAATATGTTAAGATCAACTGTATTCAAATGGAAGTTGAAATTTTGAACTCATTTATCAATACTATGCTTGATCGATAAATAAGAATATTGATATTTGATGACATACTTGAGTTCTGAGGCCATGCTTATCTAACTCAAGGGCACAGCTGGAAAAGAGAAGAAATATAAAAATTTACGTGCATAATATAGTCTGCATCACAATGATAAGGTACATTGATGATACCGTAAAGGATTGGATGATGTGGAGATAAAAACCAGATGAAAAAAAACAACTCTCTAGTCTAATCTGCCTTAACATTATTACACTCTGCGAATTTATAATGACATTCCCAAAATCATTTTAAAATGCACCACCTTCAAAGGTACAATTTGGGATAAATGAATTTCCTACTTCATAGTCCATTCTATATTTTTTTATTTTATTTAACTTTAGTGTTTAAACGAAAGAGTATTAATATAAACACTATCTTCAACTAATAGGGGCTTTAGATGTTTTTAACTAATGTTTACAAATGTATAAATAATTTAGCCTATATATAATCTTTACCAAAAAGGTAAGAAAATACTATCTCTAATTTTCCGAATGAAGTCCGGTTTCCTTCAGCAGTTTGACCCTTACTGCCTCTATGCGGTCCATATTTAAAGCTTACTTTGGACCCCATACCTGGGAATTGGCGATATATACCCTTTTCAAGTCCATGCAGATAATCAATTAAGCTCCCACCCCCTGAGAGGGGTTGCAAATCCCATTGCAAAACTCATTTTGACCGTAACCTAAGTGAAATATATTCTCAAGGTTGCACCTTCTTGTCACCCACCACCTGTTCCTCTCCTTAAACGATATATTCTTGGATTACCTGTTTCTATTTCTAAGCAATCTGGGCAATACTCACCTACAAGATTTTGTCTAAGCTCTCTGATCCTTCTATTTGAGCAAATTCTTTCTTGAATCTTCTTGAAGAAAGTCAAGAAGTACACCCCCTAATGATATCTGCTTCACCTGAGAGATTAACTCCGATACGATTATAGAATCTTAAAGTCATCTGCTAATTCGCCACCGAACTGGAGGGGGTATAAACTTTCCTCAGACTACCAAATCAAGTAAACCAAGCAAGGATTATGTCCAATTAAATCCCCTTTCTTATGCCTAGGTAACTGCCTTTTTTTACTTTCACTTACCTATATATGAAATATATAGTAAGTGGAAGTATTGCGATCGTGAAAAAATTCGACTTCCGGTTTTCAACGGAAATACACGTTTTGGGGTCCCCTGAGTCGAAATGACCAAGTCCCGCGAAATGGTCTGTGTGTGTGTGTGTGTGTCTGTGTGTGTGTGTGTGTGTGAACAGACTAGCTCAAAAACTATAAACCGTGCGATCCTGAAATTGGGTATTTAGTGTAGGTATATGCCCGCGATGTGACAGCATAAATTTCATCAAAATTACTTAAAGGGAGGGGGTACTTTACTTAATAACTTTTTAGGTTTTTTTCGAATTTCTCAAAAACGGCTCTAACGATTTTGATTAAACTGAGTATTTCATCTATTTATATGCCCGAAATATGACTGTAAAAATTTCATCAAAATTGATTAACCGGAGGGGGGACTTTACTTAATAAATTTTGTAACATTTTCACGTGTTTTTTTTATTTACTCTAAATCGGCTTTAACGATTTTGATCAAACTTGGTATTTGATGTATGTATATGCCCGAGATATTACTGTTAAAATTTCATTAAAATTGATTAACCGGAGGGGGGACTTTACTTAATAAATTTTGTATTATTTTCACGGGTTTTTTTATTTACTCAAAAACGGCTTTAACGATTTACAAAAATAAGATATGGATGTAGAAAAATGTGTGACTTTGGAAAATTATATTTAACAGAACACGTCAATTTCTTATCTAAGTAAGTTGGTAAGTGAAAGTTGTGTGTTGCGCGCACGCACCAGATTTTTTGTTTTTAAATTATTTTATATTATATGATATTTTCTTATTTTTTCGGCTACCACCCTGTGTAGATTATCGTCTGACGGTACCCCTATTTCCACATTTTTTTTATGTTTCATCTTTTATTATTAATAAGGTATCGGTACGGTACGGTGTAGTCCGTTATAATGCCTGCTTTCGATATTTAAAGTAAGGCTTTGTGTCTTCTATGGCTTTATACTTTCTAGCAAGTTCTTGGTGAACCATATTTTCCCATGATATCCCATGATTTCATGCCTTTTTTATCGTCCTCTACTTCCTCACTTTTTAGGCTATACGAGGTTTTCCCGGGTAAGAGGAGAGAGTGGAGGATTAATGCCGAGCTAATAAAAACGTCTCTGCCTCCGGGTTTTGAATTGCTATCAACGGGATTTCAATCGCATGTCCGCTTGTCCGTTTCTTATTTCCTAACGCGTTTGCCCACTCGACCATCCCGCCACCCAATCTTTGTTGAGCATAGGAAGTTTTATTATCTCTGGTTGATAGTAAATTTAATTCAGCATATCACTCCCCTCCCCCTTTGTCACTTTAACCCATCTTTCCCTATGTTAAAATATTCAATGTTCAAGATATACAGTAATAATAATGTTCAAGATAAGCAAACAACAGATCTAGACTATTTGCTTTGATTGACAATTGACTTACTATTGTCACTAACGGTGGAATTTGGTTTGCTCACTAATGTCGATTGGCGGAAACACTCCCGCAAACAAAAGCAGGAAAGCATTCATACCTTTTAGAGGAAAGATGTCGATCTCGATTTTTAAACCAAATGCGGCACCTAACTCACCGAAATAGGTACCTTCTTATTATCTTTAAAGCTAATACATTCAGCAAACTATTTGGCAAGGTTTTTCTCTTCGCAACCAGGGGAGAGGATGATATCTAGAGATATTGTCTGTTAAACCTTTGGCAGACTAAATCCTGCCAGGTAGTAGCTTTTGGAAAACTCGGCAGAAATTCCCTTCAGCTAAGATCACTGACGAAAAACCGACCAATGTTCAAGATAAACAAATAACAGATCTCGACTGTCAATTGACTCTCTGATATCCATACACCTGAATGCTTTCAAGTTTTTACAACTACATATTTTAAAAACTTATAAGCTGAAATCGGTCGGAATCCTTCTTTTTGTTTGACAGAGCAAGATCGGTAAGACTGTTCGAGAGTTAAGAAAGAGTAGAGACGTTGTATATTGCTCACAAACTAATAATGCAAAAATTTATGCTGCCTACAACCGATTTTGTAGTAATGGTAAAGTAATCTGTCTGATTAGTATGACTGTTTAATGTAAACATTTATAGTATGTTCTAAAAATTATAGAGATCGGAGAAATCTGGGAATTGCTTTAGGAAATTGAGATGTTTTTTTTTTTTTTTTTTTCAATTTAACAAACTAACAGTTTTTTCTTATTTTCGAAAACATTCAGATCAAAATAAAGATTTTTTTTTTTATTTAAAGAAATAATACATTCTACCACAGTCAAGGGCATTTATATTAGTGCTGTAAGGTAAGTCATTCACACAATAACTATATAAAAAAGTACATAAACAAAAAAATAAATAAAAAATAAAACGTAATAATTATAAATAAAATGTAAGCCTTAAAAGAAGAAGAAAAAATAAATAAATTAATAAGAAAATGATTATAAGTAACAGTCACTAAAATGAAATGAAATTACAGTCTATGTTCATACCTAGAAAATAAACATAATCCAAAGAAGTGCGAATTATTTGATTGAAAGATGAAATAACAACAGTCTGGACTCCCTAGTGGACTCTCCATTTAATGAAAATGCAGTGTTATTGCTACAAATAGAGGGCACTCTTATTTTTTTAAATAAATTTACATTAATGATTATATATTAATTTTAATAATAAATATACGCAATGATACATAACCTAACTAACTGAAACTCAAATATTTGTATAAGACCAAAATATAAAAATCTGGTGCGTGTGCGCAACACACAACTTTCACTTACCAACTTACTTAGATAAGAAATTGACGTGTTCTGTTAAATATAATTTTCCAAAGTCACACATTTTTCTACATCCATATCTTATTTTTGTTAATCGTTAAAGCCGTTTTTGAGTAAATAAAAAAACCCGTGAAAATGATACAAAAGTTATTAAGTAAAGTCCCCCCTCCGGTTAATCAATTTTAATGAAATTTTAACAGTCATATCTCGGGCATATACATACATCAAATACCAAGTTTGATCAAAATCGTTAAAGCCGATTTAGAGTAAATAAAAAAAAAACACGTGAAAATGTTACAAAATTTATTAAGTAAAGTCCCCCCTCCGGTTAATCAATTTTGATGAAATTTTTACAGTCATATTTCGGGCATATAAATAGATGAAATACTCAGTTTAATCAAAATCGTTAGAGCCGTTTTTGAGAAAATCGAAAAAAACCTAAAAAGTTATTAAGTAAAGTACCCCCTCCCTTTAAGTAATTTTGATGAAATTTATGCTGTCACATCGCGGGCATATACCTACACTAAATACCCAATTTCAGGATCGCACGGTTTATAGTTTTTGAGCTAGTCTGTTCACACACACACACACAGACACACACACACACACACAGACCATTTCGCGGGACTTGGTCATTTCGACTCAGGGGACCCCAAAACGTGTATTTTCGTTGAAAACCGGAAGTCGAATTTTTTCACGATCGCAATACTTCCACTTACTATATATTTCATATATAGGTAAGTGAAAGTAAAAAAAGGCTTCATAGCATATAGGATAGAAGTTAGACTGTTTGTAAGTTATTTACCAAAAAATATTTAAGAATCACATGAATGAGAGCTAAGGTGTTAAATTAAGACTGATTATACTTGTCTTATAAAAATAATATAAGTTGCATGTTTTATGTGTTTTTATTTTAACAGTTTTATCTGAAATAAATTAATGTTAACAAGTAAAATTATTCTATTTTTTTCCCATTTACAATCTAAAATAATATATAAGATCTAAATAAGTCACAATTACAACTGGACAATTGATATAAATAGTACACACACATACCACCATTATTATTAGTTTAACTATGCTTTAAGACTAGTAGAGCCATCTTGCGGTGAACTGTTTAGTTACGAGCTTCGAAGAATCTCCGAAAGAGACCAGTGCCCTCCGAGAAATCATTTTGCATTGTGATGTAATATGATAACCGGGGTTTTTACGAATCTTTTCTTACTTTCATTATGAAAGTACTTGATCCAGTAACTATTAATTTATGCAACGTAACGAAATTCTGTGTATGTCAATTTATAAGTTAATTTACTAAATTGCTATAAGATAATGCTGTAGAAATAATTGGCATAGAAAAAAAATCTAGATATGGTCGGATAATATCATTTTTCGTAATAATAATAAATTGTTTATTATTTTATTTATTTATGTATCATCACTTAATTTTACTATGGCTACTAAACACGTAGATACTAAAGTAGGAGTCATAATAAATCTTCTACCCGTGAATATTAGTATAGGGATCTTTAACCTGACGTCGCACAGGATCTGGATCGCTATTTTACGTACGAAGGTATAACCAAGGATTTTTTATACTCTTTAGAAACCATCATCTGAGCTAAGAACACCCGAAATCGGCCATGGAGGCTGTTGTGATAACCACTATACTACTGGTGCCCCTATATTAAATTTTGTCTAAAACTACTTCACCTATTTATTTACTACTTTAATTACCTTATATAAATATATATATATATATATATATATATATATATATATATATATATATATATATATATACATAATATATATAAAATCTTATTTCTTCATCTTAACTATGATCTTCATTTATTTAAGTTTCAATTTATATTTTCAGGTGTTTAATTGGTTATTAAAATAAAAAAAAACATTTATGACCATATTGATGCTTTGCTTCGTTAGCTGTACAAATTAAAAAAAAAAATATACACACACTCACACACATATATATATATATATATATATATATATATATATATATATATATATATATATATATATATACCTATATATAATTGACAATATTAGGTACAAAATTGAACATATGCACAAAGGGAATCTTGGTTTATTTTATTTGTTAGTTAACGAAATGAATCACTTCAATTTTTTTTTTTTAGTTTTATGCATAAACAACATTTTGTTTTTTTTCATTTCATCTATATAAATAAAGATGAAATTATATTTGTTTGTTTGTTCTTTATAGAAATCCATACCATTTGCCCTAAATTCTCCAAATTTTGCTCAGCGGTTCTTTGATACCAGGTGCGGACACCTGTCCATTAAAATTGCACAACTTCAGCTAATGTCTGGGTATATTCTTTATTGTTTTAAAAAGCGTTTTGATCTAGCTTTACATTGGTTTTTACGAAATTGGCCGTTTTAGTCAATAAAAATCTCACTTTATAGATTAAAATGAAATTCTCCGGATGACTTATATACAGCTAGTTTTAAATATTTCCATAAAAATCACAGAAGAACTATATATAACTATAATTTTTGGAATATGTGTTTAGATTTCTCTGTGAACAACGAAATTTGCTTTGCATTTGCACTGACTCCACCCTCTAATTGATATTACCTGAATAGTTTTATTCCTTTCCATTATAATAGTTAGTTATGATGAAAGAAAATTATATTATATATATCTTCTTCTTTTCAACTTCACCAACATGTGGAAGGTTGAAAATGTTAATACATAATATGGCAATAATCGTATATCCTAAAACATTGTTCATTTTTTTTTTTTTTTTTTTTTTTTTTTTTTATGAAATTGTACATTATATTATCATAATTATCTGATTGATTTAAATTTATTGTTTTGAATTGCTCCTGCAAATACATTAATTTAATTATTCTTTTGAAATATTGTTCAAATCAATTATTATGTTTATTAGAATAATCAATATTCAAATTTTATTCCTTTCAAAATCTTCTGTCGTTAGTTACATTTCTGGGAATCAAGCTTCTTCCTGGATCTCTTCTTTTGCAGACAACTATGTTTTCTAATCGTAAGAAAGTGTTAAGAAAAAAGAAAATTGTTTTTCATAGTGTTTCTTTAAAATAAACCTCATTCTTTTAGGTGGTAAAAATATCGGAAAAAAAAATTCCACTGGTTTTAAATATGAACACGAACGTCACCAGAATCAAATTTTGTAAAAAACTTAAAGAAAATCAAAGTTATCTGCTGTTTATTGACTAGTTTCCTATATTTTTTATTATTAATTTCTTATCAATAAATAATCATTAGTTAATCAGGAAATCTGATGTTTTTAACGATTTTATAAGTTTTTATCGACTATCAAATTGAAAGATAAAACTTTAATTGGCTCTCAAAATAATCGTTTTTTTTAGTTAGAACAGTTTTGTATTGCCAGAGCGATTTATCCATAACAAAAACTTTTTTTTTTTTTTTTTTTTTTTTTTTTTTTTTTTTTTTTTTTTTTTTTTTTTTTTTTTTTTTTTTAGCTTTTTTAAATATGAGTATGCCTATATTGTTTACAACGCTACACTATATTACCTGACCTTGAAGAAATGTTCAAAGACTAACTTTATTATTAATTTCTATGAACTTCTTAATAAATTCAGAAGTAATTCTACCCTATTTTATAATGTCGGCCTAAACTGGACACCTCGTAAAAAATGATATTTTTATATTAAAAGGCCGTCCATTTTAAAAATTATTTATAATACCTAATTTTTGAAATAAGAACAAACCATGCTTATTATTAATCAATAGATATATATAGGTATCTACTCTTCTGTAAAATAATTAATAAACATGAAAAATAAAAATATAAAAATAGCTAATAAAAATAAATAATTAAAAATAAAAATAAATAAATTATTAATAAAGGAACATAATAATACTAAACATTTTTAAGTCTTAAATCAATTAAATAACTAATTATTACTATATTATTAAGACTATCTGCTCTCTTGAGTTTCCTTTAACAGCTGCCATTTGGAACATTAGTTACACTTAAATATACTTCTGATATATTTTTAAAATAAACAATCTTTGATTTATTTGAATATTGCAGACTTTCTGTTATTAAACTTTGATCTTGTTTATTAATTCAGCTCAATGATTTTTACAGGAAAGGAAAGATGGAAAATAAGCACTTGATTATAAAAAAAAAATATATAATTTATTTGGTACAAACGTTGACATTATATTACAAGAGCGTCGAGGACGAATGGCAGGAGAAACGATTCAATAAATACAATAAACGTTGGCAATCACGAATCAATGTTTCGAGTAGCTGCTATATCCATTTGACGGGGGCAGGTAGGAACCAGATGGGGATCCATATGTTGAGGATGGTTGTGAAGCTGGCTGAGAGTAGGATGATGAGGGAGCTCCATAAGAAGCAGATGGTGTTCCATAGGAGGCAGAAGGAGTTCCGTAGGAAGCTGATGGGGTTCCGTAGGAAGCAGAAGGTGTTCCGTAAGAAGCAGATGGTGTTCCATAGGAGTGGGAAGGAGCAGAGTACGTGCCCGATGATGAAGATGGGGAAGAGTAAGTGGAGGATGGAGAAGAATAAGTAGATGAAGGGGAAGAGTAGGTCGATGATGGAGAAGAGTAGGTTGATGATGGGGACGAGTAGGTAGATGAGGGGGCTACGTAAGAAGAGGAAGCTCCGGAAGATGGTGCGGAGTAAGCTGTAGCAGCTGGAGAGTAGGAAGGAGTGTATGAGATGGCTGGGAAGTGGGAAATGGGTGCGAACGAGCTGAAGTCGTAGCCGTGTCCAGATCCCAAACCGACTGAGCTGAGCCTTGGGTAGTGGAGTCCACCAACGTAAGGGGAAGAGAGACCGGAGTAGAGGTCGAGTTGTGGCTGGAACAGGCTGTGGACTGAGGGCTGCAAGAACTGGATCAGGCTGCTGTAGTCAGCACCTTGTCCCAGGCCATGGCCGCCAACGTACATCAAGACTGGCGAAGATGCTCCGGAGTGACCTCCCGAAGAGTAGGCTGAGGGTAAGGAATAGGATGGTGCGCTGTAGCTGGCTGGCAGGTATGTTGCGCTAGGTGTGCCATATGTGCTGCTTGGAGTGCCATAGGTACTGCTTGGGGTAGAGTAGCTACTGCTGGGTGCACCGTAGTTGCTGCTAGGTACTGCATAGCTGCTACTAGGGGCCTGGTAGGTCGGGCTGCTGCTCGAGTAGCCGCTGGATGTGCTGCCTGCAGGCGTCCTCTTGTCCTTTGGTGCCGCGAGTTCGGTCGACTTCTTTGTTTCGGCGGCGAATGCGCACGCTACCAATCCTAATAATACCTGCAAAGAAAAAACAAATTAAAGTTTAGATTAGTATGTATATACAATTACTCATTAGTATTTTTGAGTGTAATTACAGCCAATTAGTATTATTAGCTAAAAAATGTTATGTGCAACCAGCTAGCAATTTCTCACTTTTTAGTTTCTTAGTTTACCCTGCGCAATCATAATGATGGTGAAAGGAACATTCCCTACAAAAAATAACTGAATATCACCTAAACGCAGTATCGATAATGCTCGATCTAAACAGACAATTGCATATGAATATGTAGATACTCCTCTTTACATGTCGTTGCAACAGTTGGAACTGAGTCAGTACTGCCGGGTCACTTACCGCTCCGAACGTGACTCGAGTAAAGGATAGTTGATTTAGTTCGCCTTACATCTTCTATTATTTAACCTGAGCTTATGCCAGAATTCAAAAAAGATTCTTCACTTAAATACGATCTGTTCAGGAAATTAAGCTTCTTTCCGGGCAGCTATGTTAGGGTTTATCCTACGTTAAATGGTATAAAGATTTGAATTTTTTGAAATCGGTGCTGAAGATTGTATCCAAAATGGAAGACGTGGGAATGTAAAACCCCAAAGAGGTGGTGAAAAGCTTTTCGCATTTCAGAAGTTATTATCATACAATTTCAGGGCTCGATTTTATGGGTTCTTGAACTTTCTTACATCTGACTGATATTATAGCATATTAACAGCCATCAAGGCTATGCATGGGTTCGTTTCCGAGACCTTTATCTTGGAAGATTAAAAGAGCAAAATGGGTCGCGGTATAGAAATTAAATAAATTATATTTTCGGTGAATTTAGTCAGACATTCATTATTCTTAATTAATATTCAATGTGGGACTGGAGGCCTTTGCTTTTTCAATATCTACATGCTTTTAGAATTCTTGGGGGGGGGGGGGGGGGATTTTCATCTAAGCAGATTATAGTCAAAATATTTTTAAAATAACAAAATTATTAAAATAAATTTTGGCCGCTATAAAATCATAAGGATAATTTGATTTTTCGTCAAATAGATATTTTTTTGCTGCAAGAAAAACATAAAAGAAAAAATTTACTGCATAAAAATCTTATTCGGTTAGCTATCATGAAAGTCAATTGGAATAATCATTATTTAAAAAAAAAAAAAAAAAAGGTTAAAAAAAGGAAATTTAATAATTATTGACTGTTTTTTAATTAGGAAATTAAAAATATTAAGCATTAATAATTTCAAGATTTAGAAAATCTAAATGTATTGAAATAAACGAAATTTTAAAACTGGTATCTTTTTTTTAATTTAATTTTATTGTTTAAAAATATTTAATATAAATTTTGCTTCGATGCAATTAATTCATAAATTAAGGTTCTTATAAATTCAGGAAAATTAAAATTAATTGTGTTTCAAAAATATTTCATTAGAATGCAATTTTATTCAATTTACTAAAGGAAATGTTTTAGTTAAGTAGATAAAATTTACAACTTTGACTAATTATTTTTGATTTCGGCGAGCAATCATCAACGTCAGGAGCCCACTTCTGAACTCTCTAGCAGACCCTCCTATGTTGTCAGCTGGATTTGACGGACTAATGTTCTCCGGTGTAAACGTACCCTTGACACCGAAAAACACGATTCACGATGAGATTAAAAATAATGCACCCATCTATATTTTAATTTCTTTTATACTAACACTTTTAGAGGTTTCTTTCGTTCGTTGAGATTTTGCGTTGAATAGCCGCCTGAATAGATTGATTTTCAAACTTGTTTTCAATTTTCGAAATCTTTTAATAATTTTGTTCCTTTTATATTTGTTGATGTGCCTTTGCCAATGACTAATGTCGGAATGATAAAATATCCTTTTTTTTGTAAATTACTTCCCTAACTTGCAATACTTGATATGCGTGAGGTTACTCTTTATCCAACCTATTATAGTCACGCTGAGAAGGTCAAGATTTGTTTTGTGGGTTCGCCACGAAATATAAGTCAACCCGCACAAGGCGAGGGCTCTAGCCGGTTAACGCATTATCCACCACAACCTGAAATATATGAGTTCAAATTCGAATGTGGTTGGATTTTTCACAACTCAGCATTAATGCCTCTTCGCCACCCCTGGTCCGGAACAATCCCATACAGCCGTTAAGTTTCGGAAGGAAAGAAAAAAAAACCGCCCAAGTTTAATTAGAATAGGGATCTTTAAGGAGTACCTGACGTCGTGCAGACTCACGACCTCTGTACTTTACGCCCTATTCGAGGGACGGCATAGCCAAGGATTTTTTACTCCCTTTAAAAAATGGTAGGGCCACCATGGGACGCGAACCTCCGACCTTTAGTATTGTTGGTTGCCATGCTAACCATTACACCACAGGTGTAGCAAGCCCACGGAGCGCCTCTAGGTCATGATTAACCCTTACATGATTAATTTAACTGCCTGATTATCAAATAATTTTATTTTATGTATATGTAAAATCTTTTTTTTTTTTTGTTAGTCTTTTATTCCAGTCTTTTATGTTAGTCTTTTATGTTCATTGTGATTTTATACTTTCCAAAAAAATAAAAAATTAAATCCAATAATTGTAATACGTATTGTTCCGGTATGGTTCACAATAAATGATGCAGAACGGAGCAAAATCCATAATGCAATTAAAGCATTGAGATAATTAGAATCGAATTCTAAAGCTAATGATGATTCGTATACGAAGTCGAATTTCCGTTCGATTTTTGTACAACTAATGACCGAACACTGTGAAATATCGCACAAGTACACTGCAATGGTATTCGCCTGCGTCCACTGCTTGTCCACACCCGACCGCGACGGATGTAGGCCCGAAACACTAAGGAGAGAAGATGACGATATTAGGATCCAGAGAGGAGTTCTCTACTCACCCAGGTCCTCATGCTGCTGCTGTGAGATGTGACGGTTTGATGCCGGGTACCCCCGGAGACGGGCCTTATATAGTCCACTTTCGGAGGGAGCTTTCCCCGGCCCCACTCCTCCCCCTGCCTACGCTCCAGGGCCTTATCGCATCTTCCCCGCTAAATGTATCGTCCCGATAAGGTCATCGAAACATTGAGATCACCTCGCTTGAAAGAATATGTTCTGCAAGGACAAGATTTTAAGAAAATCCGCATTTCTTGACAATGACAAGGATATCTGACATTTGTATATTCAAGTGAGTTTTCGTTTTAAATTCAAATGTTTCTTGATGTAAAGAAGCACTCTCCTTGTGTATAAGCTAACCTCGCGTTATCAAGTGGATTTCACCAACCAAAGCAATAATATGGTTTTTAAAAAACAAAACTCCCTTACCCTTATCAATTGTAAGAGAATAACAATATATGGACAAATCTAGAGTCCAACAAGGTCTAGTGATTAAAAATAAAACAAAAATAGAAATAAAGCAAGCAAGCCCCCACACAAAAAAAAAAAAAGGGTCAAATAAATTTGAATATTAAGTACAATGAGTTAAACATTTTCCATATTTTTGAGCTTGAAAACCAACAAAAGCAAAAAGATTATACAAATACCAATTTGCATTAATGTTGGATTCATTTCGTTATATAGTTACGGCGCACAATGGTTGAAAATCTACTATTTTCGGAAAAACCTCGTCAAACCTGATGAGTAAGCCGAAAAAAAATAAAGTTGATTTTATCATAACCACGATTGAATTTCCTATACAATGTATAGGTTAGAGCCCCGCTTAACCGGCTATTCGGATAGAGGAAAATAAAAAAAACAAATGATACATCAATTTTCGACTTGAGATCGGCTGGTTTAAGCACTTTTTCATGCTATTGCTATCCTTGATAGTTCTTGCAGTATCATTTTATTTCATGAAAACGCCCAAGCTAGGTGAAGAAAAAAAAATCATACATAGGAGCAATTACTTATTTTTTTTTGTTATATTTATATTTTTAACTGTTAAATGTATTATCATATTAAAATATTAGATTGGGGTTATCCGGCTTGAATATAATTTTGATAGGAGATGGTGGGATAGACTGTTCAATATAGGTTTAATAACTACGACTCTATCAGTGAAAACTCAGTTCCCTAATTCATACTAAATAACAGCTGACCTTTTTTAATACCAATTTTTTTAAGTTAAATGAATTCACAAAATATTTAGACCTGGTTTTTTGAACGAACTTTGTACTACACGACACACTCACCGAAATAGACAAATTGGCAGCTCAACTACCTCTATAATGATCCACCCCCCCCCCCAAAAAAAAAAAAAAAAAAATCCACAAAGCAATCAAGAGACATCCGAACAGGAAAGCATCCAGCTATGAACTTTTCACTCCCTTTACACTTCGTCACCTACCTCGAAAAGATTTTTTGTTTCATACACACATCAATAACTCTATCTTACACACAACCTATTATCCTCTTCTTTGGAAACTCTCCACATTCAAAATGATTATAAATCCACAACTAATCCTTCATCGTCCCATCGCACTCTACTAATAAAGGGGAAAGTATTTGAAAAACTTTTCTTAAACCGAATTAAGCCTTTACTTGAAAGTAGTGAAGTGATACCGAGTCATCAGTTTGGTTCTGTGCAAACCATTCTTCATTTTTTTTAGTAAATTTGTTTTTATTTCTCTGAGCTTCCTGCCACTTACTGTTAAAACGATGCAAGAAAGTTTTCATGAGAAATCGGTTTGTTTCCTCCATGTTATCCGAGGTCATGTTAATAAACTTATTATTAATAATTTTCAAAAACATACTAAAATCACGATAGGTGAAAAAGTTTTTTTTATCATCGACCCAATAACGATTCAGAGTGGCTTTATAAATGATGCTACTGAGCTAGTAAGTAAGGCATGATGTTTTACTTAATGATTAGTAATAACCTGTAATTCGAATCACAAGCTCCATAGGGAATATACTGCATTAAATAGCATAGATAGTTCAATAAAAAAAAAAAAATCACACATTTACTGACGTAGTTGGACGCAGCATTCTTGATGTTTTAATTCTTGTGCATTCTTGATGTTTTAATATTTCCTTGGAGGTATCTTCTTCTTAAAAAAATGGATTTTAAACTGCGCTCGGCTGCGCTTGAAAACTATGGATTACCGAGAAAAACAATTTGTCTTATTTTTATTGCCTTTGTTGGAAATTTTATTTCTGGGTTAAAACATAGACAAAATAGCATAATTTTTATGGTCGTGTAGTATGTGAGATCGCTTTTCATGATTATGAAGGAAAATAGCACCAAGAAACAAAAATGCGAGAAACAAAAATAATTATAGTGTTATAAATTTTTCGTTAAAAATTTTTCAAAGGGTCATAATAAGTGTGAAAATCGGAATATCTACGAATAAATTGATGGAATGTGTCAGGTAACTATTCTATTTATGAATAATGAAAAGAAAAAGATTATTCCGATACCTTAAAAAAATAGGGTTTTTCCGCCTTTCAACCACTGTACGACGGTTTAATGATTAAGAAGGTAGAGAAATAGTCAGGTTTTAAAAAAAGTGCAAGATGAAGTTTAACTGTTGAAGAGTCAAAAAAGAGGTGCCACGTATTTTTGCCAATATATTTTCAAACAGTATTTCTTATGTGAAAGACAATAAGTGAATCCGATGGCTGTGAAATCATAGGATGATATAGCTCGATAGATAGACGAACATTATTTAATTTTTTTGGAAATCACATTTGATTATAGCTTCACCATTTTGTTCATTGTGGTGGCATAGGTCTCGCAATCCTCATGAAATTAAAAATGCCAACTGTGCGACTCAGAAATAAAATAATTTGTTATGAGGTTAACGAAAAAGCATTTTTATTTATATCATTTTATCTTCTCCAAAGTCTAATTTACGTATAAAAAAGTTTGATTTTAAAAATTATAAGGATAAAGTTTATAGTCAAGTATAAATTGAAAATGATATTGTGAATAACCCTCCTGGGTAAAAGCAATAATAAAAAAATAAATAAAAATTTTAAAAATATATATTACAATATTTTAATCTTAGCACTTCAGTTTATTACTTTAATTTTAAATGCAATATTATTTTTTAAGATAATCATCCTTAAATAACGAAATCTCAATTTCAGAATTTAACATTTTTTAATCAACCTAGTGATCTAAATAGTATCAGAAATCTATCTCTATTCTTGTTGAAAACAATTAACCCTTATATAAAATCAAACCCTAACTATATTTAGTCAACTTTTTGACCTAATTTTTTCCCATCCTCAAGACAACAAAAATATATCAATATCACCATTACATATATTTTACAACGCAGTTGTGTTAATTTATATTCATAATAACGGAAGGTTCCAAATATAAGCAGATATAAATCCAAAAGCAGTGGTAAATTTCAAATTAACATCATTCTGCAAGGTTGCTGATTATAAATACCAGAAAACCGTCCTCGGCCTCAAAAATTTTGTAAGTCAAATAGGTAATACTTTTTGACGTTTGTTTGTCAAATGAACTGTTTTGAAAACACTGGCCTAATACGGTTTTTAAGGAAGAATTCATGCATAAGTGTTTTAGTAATAAGTTAAAATGCAATGGTAATATTTTTAACAGGGATAAATAACCGCTATTCTAACAGTAACTTTGTTCCGCAAGCTTTATTTCTAATCTAGCACATATCGCTATATACGATGTTATAACTTTAATCTAGAAGTTAAATTTGAATTGTGAATCAACGTTTCCAGTTATAGCGGAATCATTTATTTTAGTAATCTAGAATATTTAGAAGCAATCAATTTAAGGGCCAAATTTAATGATTTTCGAATTTTAAGTAAATCAGATATTACCATATCTGGGGAGGAGGGGGAGCGCTCGCTTGACAAATAATTTAACATTTACGGATTTTATTGAAATAAGAGTGCATTATTATGTTTCCGGATACGCAGATTTCAAAGATATTCTAAATTTCTTATTTCGACGAGATGGTTGGGGTGGGGGGGGGCGCTCGCTTGAAAAATAATTTAACATTTATGGATTTTATTGAAATAAGGGTGCATTATTATGTTTCCGTATACGGAGATTTCAAAAATATAATAATTTTTTTATTTCGACGAGAGGGATGGGGGGGGGGGCGCTCACTTGACAAATAATTTAACATTTACGGATTTTATTGAAATAAGGGTGCATTATTATGTTTCCGGATACGGAGATTTGAAAATATAATAATTTTTTTATTTCGACGAGAGGGAGGGGGGGGGGGCGCTCGCTTGACAAATAATTTAACATTTACGAATTTTATTGAAATAAGGGTGCATTATTATGTTTCCGGATACGGAGATTTCAAAAATATTATAATTTTTTTATTTCGACGAGAGGGTTGGGGGGGGGGGCGCTCGTTTTAGAAATAATTTAACATTTACGAATTTTATTGAAATAAGGGTGCATTATTATGTTTCCGGATACGGAGATTTCAAAAATATTATAATTTTTTTATTTCGACGAGAGGGTTGGGGGGGCGCTCGTTTTAGAAATAATTTAACATTTACGGATTTCATTGAAATTAGGGTGCATTCTTATGTTTTCGTATACGGAGATTTCAAAGATATTATAATTTTTTTATTTCGGCGTGAGAGTGGGGGGGGTGGCGCTCGCTTGACAAATAATTTAAAATTTTCGGATTTTATTGGAACAAGGGTACATCCTTTTTGTTTCCGGATACGAAGATTTAAAAAATATTATAAATTTTTTATTTCGACGAGAGGGTTGGGGGGGGGGGGGGGCGCTCGCTTGAAAAATAATTTAACATTTACGGATTTTATTGCAATAAGGGTGCATTATTATGTTTTCGTATACGGAGATTTCAAAAATATAATAATTTTTTTATTTCGACGGGAGTGATGGGGGGGGGCGCTCGCTTGAAAAATAATTTAACATTTACGGATTTTATTGAAATAAGGGTGCATTATTATGTTTCCGGATACGGAGATTTAAAAATAAATAATTTTTTTATTTCGACGAGAGGGAGGGGGGGGGGCGCTCGCTTGACAAATAATTTAACATTTACGAATTTTATTGAAATAAGGGTGCATTATTATGTTTCCGGATAAGGAGATTTCAAAAATATTATAATTTTTTTATTTCGACGAGAGGGATGGAGGGGGGGCGCTCGCTTGACAAATAATTTAACTTTTACGGATTTTATTGAATTAAGGGTGCATTATTATGTTTCCGGATACGGAGATTTAAAAATATAATAATTTTTTTATTTCGACGAGAGGGAGGGGGGTTGGCGCTCGCTTGACAAATAATTTAACATTTACGAATTTTATTGAAATAAGGGAGCATTATTATGTTTCCGGATAAGGAGATTTCAAAAATATTATAAATTTTTTATTTCGTCGGGAGGAGGGGCGCTCAGATGTCAGTAATTTAGCATTTTCGGATAGGATTGTATTTAGGTTATAGGCAGCGTTGGGCACTATCCGAGTAAAAAAGGCAGATCAAAAAAGTAGTTTAACTAATCATAATTAATTTAACATAATTACAATGAATACATATTTTTTTCTTTTCGGATTTATTTATTTTTTAAATATCCGTATCCGGAAACATAGGAATGCACCCTTATTTCAATGAAATCCGTAAATAATAAATTATTTGTAAAGCTAGAGCCCCACCCATATCCCTCTCTTCAAAATAAAATAATTATAGTATTTTTAAAATTCCGTATCCGGAAACATAATACTGCACCCTTATTTCTATAAAATCAGTAAATATCAAATTATTTGTAAAGCGAGCGCCCCTCCCACCCTCTCGTCGAAATAAAAAAATTATAATATTTTTGAAATCTCCGTATCCGGAAACATAATAATGAACCCTAATCTCAATGAAATCCTTAAATGTTAAATTATTTGTCAAGCGAGCGCCCCCATCCCCACTCTCCCGCCGAAATAAAAAAATTATAATATCTTTGAAATCTCCGTATACGAAAACATAATAGTGCACCCTAATTTCAATTAAATCCGGAAATGTTAAATTATTTGTAAAGCGAGCGCCCCCCCCCCCCACCCTCTCGTAGAAATAACAAAATTATAATGTTTTTGAAATCTACGTATCCGGAAACATAATAATGCACCCTTATTTCAATAAAATCCGTAAATGTTAAATTATTTGTAAAGCGAGCGCCCCCCCCCCCACCCTCTCGTCGAAATAAAAAAATTATAATATTTTTGAAATCTCCGTATCCGGAAACATAATAATGAACCCTAATTTCAATGAAATCCGTAAATATTAAATTATTTGTAAAGCGAGCGCCCCCCCCCACCCTCTCGTCGAAATAAAAAAATTATAATATTTTTGAAATCTCCGTATCCGGAAACATAATAATGCACCCTAATTTCAATGAAATCCGTAAATATTAAATTATTTGTAAAGCGAGCGCCCCCCCCCCCACCCTCTCGTCGAAATAAAAAAATTATAATATTTTTGAAAACTCCGTATCCGGAAACATAATAATGAATCCTAATCTCAAAGAAATCCGTAAATATTAAATTATTTGTAAAGCGAGCACCCCCGCACCCTCTCGTCGAAATAAAAAAATTATAATATTTTTGAAATCTCCGTATCCGGAAACATAATAATGCACCCTAATTTCAATGAAATCCGTAAATATTAAATTATTTGTAAAGCGAGCGCCCCCCCCCCCCACCCTCTCGTCGAAATAAAAAAATTATAATATCTTTGAAATCTCCGTATATGAAAACATAAGAATGCACCCTAATTTCAATGAAATCCGTAAATATTAAATTATTTGTAAAGCGAGCGCCCCCCCCCCTCCCTTTCGTCGAAATAAAAAAATTATAATATTTTTGAAATCTCCGTATCCGGAAACATAAGAATGCACCCTTATTTCAATAAAATCTGTAAATGTTAAGTTATTTTTAAAGCGAGCACCCCCCACCCCCCCACCCTCTCGTCGAAATAAAAAAATTATAATATTTTTGAAATCTCCGTATCCGGAAACATAGGAATGCACCCTTATTTCAATGAAATCCGTAAATAATAAATTATTTGTAAAGCTAGAGCCCCACCCATATCCCTCTCTTCAAAATAAAATAATTATAGTATTTTTAAAATTCCGTATCCGGAAACATAATACTGCACCCTTATTTCTATAAAATCAGTAAATATCAAATTATTTGTAAAGCGAGCGCCCCTCCCACCCTCTCGTCGAAATAAAAAAATTGTAATATTTTTGAAATCTCCGTATACGAAAACATAAGAATGCACCCTAATTTTAAAGAAATCCCGAAATGTTAAATTACTGAAATCGCCCCCCCCCCCCCTCACAAGAACCCCACTTTCCGATTTGTATTGAATACCCTTAAAATTTAAAAATATTACTATATAAAAAATAAAAATGTACTCAAATGTGGAAGAAATTTTCTCTTGTACTCAACTTTTCTGTACTTGATTACCGGAGTACTCAGAGAAATAATAAGTTGAGTACTGTCGATAAATTCAGTAATCAAGCTGTTGATTACTCCGTACTCATCTTACACATTTTTGCCCATCTCTAGTACCGAGTGATGTTTGTGTTGCGACAGTTGAGTCAAACTGTCCTAGAGCCTCCGATTGGACAAGCTCATGTCGCAAACCTCTCATTTACACGTGAAAGAACATTCTCTGGAACATTGTCACGACTAAAATACACTTAGCTCCATTAGTTTTAGACTTTGGAATGCGATCCTTCCCTACCTTATCGAATTATCAGGAATAATTACTAGGTAAGCAATAGTTTCTGATATGGAAGTTTATTATACTTACATTTTATAAATAGTAAATTATGTCTCATATTATAAATCAGAGTTGAATTATTGAAATAATTCCAAAAAATATTTAAAAAATGAGGGTTGGGAAAAATTAGACTAACCTTAAAAAATATGAATAAGTTTCTGGCAGTACCTTTCTCGCAGGAGTATGCAAATTTAGGGTTTCACTATGTTTGTTATAATATATTTATTTTGATTCTCGATGTAAATATTATCCACAATAACCTACGGTTAGGGCCAATTTTGCCATTCGCATTTAAGCAGTATACTCAGAAGTCTTTCTGCTGCCTGTAATCTAGAGAGACGAGGAAAGTTAAGCAATCAACAAATGCAATAGCATAGACAGACTTGTACTAATGAACTACTCATTTGCAGGGCTCTCCTAATATTTATAAATTAGAAGGCTCCTCTTTTTTTCAGAAGCCTCAGACGGTTACCAGGAATAGAGGAGCATTGATGCCTGGAAAAATAGAGGATTCGAAGAGATCTGTAGTTATTATACACGGATAAATGTCTGGTTTGGGCCAATAAATAGAATATAACGGTTAATGACAATTTTTTACATGACATGCAAGGATTTTGCAAAAAAGTTTGGGATAAGGTTCGAGAGGAATGTTATGGTTAGGTTAGCTTCTTAAGTCTAGATACATATGACTCAATTGTTATTAATTGGAAGTGGTTTATAGTAAATTAAATAAATAACTGGAGGATCCTTAGCCAAAACTTTTTTTTGAGTACGTTCTTCACTTAATTTTATTTGGTGCATGGTCGTCACAAATAAATGCAATTGACTAATATCATTTATTATGTTTAGGCTTCTGCTTATGTAAAAGCTGTTTCCCAGGCATTTGCTTGATTTCAAATTCGAAAATCGTTAATTTTTAATATCAATTATTTTCCTTGAATTGATTACTTCGAAACATGCTGTATTATTAAAATTAAGGATTCCGCTATAAATGATCTCAAATCGATTAAAAAATAGACTTCTGGATATGGCCCACAAATGAAATATTAAGGCATTTATCAACAATTTTAATGGTGACTAACAAGAATGTTAAAAAAGATTTTAAATAAGATACAAGAGGAATTTTAAGGTTTGGTACAGCTTCAAAGCTTCAGTTCTTTAAGTTCAATACTATCAATAATCAATGAATAGGTCTTTTTATTGTCATATAAATGAGTCAATCGTAATTGATTGGAAGATATGTGTGTGGTTATCAGGTAACTGCTGAAGTAGGGTTAGAATTCTTCCAGCATTTTTTCAACAGTCGTTTCAGTATTATGTGAGGATTATTAAGATATAAATCCCTAAAATATGATGTTATGTATCTAGATATAGCTCCTATCTAGTCATGTAGGTTTCTAACACCATTATTTTAAATTATCATTGGTGATTATTTAAAATAAGTTTATTATTTTGTTGAAGATAATTTTATTATATCAGTTATATTAAATTAAAGAATTTCCTGCGTCCAAATATGTAAAAAACAAAATCCTTCACATTTTTTGGAATACTTAAATTGTCTTTATGCCTTCATAAAACAAAAAACAGGTGGTTTTGGAATGAACAATATCATAGAATCATAGACACTTATCTCCCACCACGTTTACCAAGTGGCTGTCATTGTTTAAAAATTGGTAATTACAATAAAAATTTCGCATGGATACTCCCTCAAACTATTAAAAAATGAATTAAAATTATGAAATATTGACTTATATATGATTTTCAAATAATGGAGTGAATATATAAAAAAAAATCTGAAAAATTCAATTTTTAGTATTTTTGAGTGGACGTCAAGACTATGTTCATTCAATTTTAAAAACCCTAGTCTTTCGGTTCTATTGAAGAAAGCACAACTCTCAGACATCGAAGATGTAAGTGAAAAGCCTGAGATGCGGAAGGAAGGCTGCGGAAAACAATAGGTTAATTAGGTCATTACAGCGTGGGTTTCCTACAGCTATTACCTAAAGTACTTCTCAAGTGTTAAAAGGATCGGGACTCAATTCCGATCCTCTGCTGGGCTAATAGGTTCTTTGACGGGGTAAGTACGGCTAGTACATGAGGTTTCATAACTTGATCATTTTTAGACAAATGATCATCGACAAAAAGAAGGCTCACAACTCAAAATATATTAATGTATGGAAAAACTTACTAATCCAGAATATAGTCACAATAGTATTGTAGGTAGTATTACAAAGTCAAATAATTAACAAGGTTACTAAACTTTTACGACATAGTAAGACAAAAGTAAACATATGATTCGATCTTCAGAGCAAGATTAAGTATCTATCCCGTCCATTGCTACTTAAATTAAGTCAATTAGAACATTCTAGAAGGTTCTCAGAAAGCGTAAAAGATTCTAGAACAATCACGAGCATGTACTAGAACAGTTGGTAACAGTTAAAAACTCGTTTCAAATATATGGTTTTTGTTTTACGCGTAAGGCACAATTTACCATTGTTTTAATGGGAGGGGAGGAGAAAATCATATTAACGCAGATAGATAGCAACTTATTTACAGTTATTATCAGTGATATTAATTGCCCCTATGCTAGACTATTTTCGATCAAAGAACAATTTCGTTAGTCGCTGTTAGTAGTTACATAATAAAATTGAGAATGCAGTTGAAACTTCACAAATGATTATCCAAAAAAGAGTCTTTTGATTTATGACCTTCTTGCCTATGCACAGTGTCACGAGTATATGGGGTAAGCAATCCAAAATCGTATTTTTTTTTAAAAGGTTAATTATATTTTTAGGTAACTAAATAACACAAACATGGCAGAAAAAATAATTTATTGAGGTATAAAATGTAAATAGAGACTCACATATGAAATTTGCGAACTTAAAAAAAATAAACAATGAACATTACTAACAAACAAAACTTATTCCTCCTCATAATCCCTAGAATGTAAAAACTACTACTATTTTCTCTTAACATTAAGCATGTATTAATATACATAAATGTTTTTAATGTTCGGTTTTGGTAGTACACATGGTTAGTATGTAACTATTTTTTCGTGAGCTTAGGAGTTGCATCACAATTGAACCATTTTTGTTTAATATTCGTCTCATTTGAAAAGTTATACACACTACCATCGATCATAGTGAAAATCATTTGGTGTGCTATTCCCCAAGTACCATGGTAGACTCGCACTTCACTTCGTTCGCAATTGCTTAGGTGATATTGCCGTGCTGAGATTCAATTATTAATGACGATTCCTTAGGGAACATAAAATTTAGTAGCCGAAAAAATAACTTGAAAGAGGGAGATTTATTTTCTCTCAAAACTTTGTTATTTGCACTAATCATATTAAAGAATAGATCTTACCCATTGGTGCACTTTTGGTCAAGATTAGTCAATGAACCACCATCCTAATCCTAACCACATAAGAATGGCATTTTAACAGGTGAAAAGAGGAATTAAAATGTTTAAGTAATAAGATGGTAATAGCTGAAGTAAATATATACTAACCAAACCAGTTTTATACTTAGACTTTTTCTCAACGGTTCAAGTTAATCCTTATTTTTGAACTTTCGTTTTTATATTGAAATTTCCATGTTTTCTTTCTTTTCTGAGATTCTAAATTTTATATTAGCCCTCAATAAAAATTTTTCAAACTTAATTTTTCTTATTTTTGAAAACTGCTCGTGATACTGTGTGACGTATCGATTCACTATGGAAGAATTAAAATTAATTCTTGCTAAAGCAAAGGATAATAAAGCGCCGGGCATGGATCGTATCCCATACGAATTTTTTAAAAACGCCCCAGTAAATTTTTTGGAAATTCTTCTGAAGCACTATAATCATATATACTCATCTGGAATCGTCCCACGTAATTACAATCAGTCAATTATATTTCCTCTATGTAAGAAAGAAGACAGGACATCAGTAGTTAATTACAGAGGAATATCATTTGAAAATACAATATCAAAAATTTATACCGGTCTACTACTAAACAGATTATCGGAATGGGTACAAAAGGAAAATGTTATGAAAGAGTTTCAAGCTGGGTTCAGGAAAGGCTACTCCACGATTGATAATTTATTTTTACTGGAAAACATTGTTAATATAAAACTTTCCAAGAAAAGAAGTAAAGTGTATGCTTTCTTTATAGATCTATCGGCAGCATTTGACAGGATAGATAGATATTCATTAATCTATAAACTAACACAAATAGGTCTGTCTACAAAATTTATAAAAACGATAAAGAAGTTACACGAAAATACTGAGGGCTATGTTTGGGGAAGAGAAGGTCTTTCAGAAACGTTTGATATAAGCATGGGCGTGAAACAAGGAGGCCTTCTTTCGCCTTTGCTTTTTTCCTTGTTCTTAAATGATATCGAGGATTGCCTGGATGGAGGTGTACTAATTATGAATACCAGAATAAAACTGCTTGCATTTGCGGATGATTTAGTCCTATTGGCTTCAGATCCGGTAACGCTCCAGCTAATGATTACTCAAATAGAAGCATATTTTCTGAAATGGAATCTTATAGTAAATCTAGTGAAATCCAAAATTATAATTTTTCGAAAGGGCGGAAGACCTGCAAAGAATGAAAAATGGTATTTTGCACAGTCTTCAGTAGAAGTTGTCAACAAATACAAATATCTTGGAATATTATATTCCTCCGGCATGTCACATGAAGAACATTTAAGAGAAAAACTACAAACTGCTAAAAATGGTTTAAACTCTTTATGGGAAAAACTTATAAAAAATGAGGACATCGCATATTCAGCAAAAATGCAGCTATTTAACACTGTATCCAGAACATTACTCTGTTACGGGGCTCAGGTCTGGGGCGGTAAAATGTACAACAAAGTTGAAACTCTTTTACCATTCTTCTTGAAAAAAATGTTTAATCTACCAATTAACACATCGAACTATATTCTATACTTGGAAACAGGATTAAAGCCCATATATTTACACACCTTAAAACTACATTTCAAATATATAATTAAAGTAATAAATTCCCCCAATAGACTCACAAATACTCTGGCATTGGAATGTATTAAAAAGAATGTAGGGTGGTATAAAGATGCAAATGAACTCGCCCAAATACATAATGCTCCTCAGATTAATCTTGATAATGTTTCGGAATGGTCCAATATATTTAAATTAATAGTTAAAAATTTAGATGAAGGAATGAAAAATAAATATTTAGCTGCGGCTGTTAGTTCATGTAATAGTGTAACTTATAAATATCTCGAATATGACCTACCCGAAAATGCTCAGTACATGAACAATACATACAAAACGCATGAGATTCAATGGATATTGAAAATAAGAGGGGAACTGATGTACCTATTTGTAACACTGGAGAAAATGAAGATATGATTCATTTTATTGCCACATGTCCGACTCTCTGTGATATAAGATCTAAATGGTTCGGGATTGAAACTTTAGAAATGGATGAATTATGCACTTTTCTAAATGGGAAGAATTGGAAAACTATTATTTCATATGCAAGGGAGGCGTGGAAATATAGGTGTCTGGTTAAATAATGGGCTGATATCCATTATTGTTTATTTATTTATTAATTGATTAATATTTGTAAATGGGACCAACATAATGTTTGATTATTTATTGATACAAATGTAACTGTTAATTAGGAAAAAAAAAAAAAAAAAGTCATATATACCTAGGTAAATATATATATATATATATATATATATATATATACATATATATATATATATATATATACATATATATATATATATATATATATAATTTAAAAAAAAAATGGTAGTAGTAACATCAAAAATAACAATAATAATTATAGGGTGATCAATAATAACAATTTTCTATTTAAAACAAATTTTAAATTTATTAGTCATGATATAAATACCATTTGATAATAATATTTATAAAAGATAATGGAGATAAGGTTTTTGTTGGGTTCTATTTGTGAAATATAGTGTATGTTAAAATTAATATGTATACTTAAACATAGTGTAATGACTATTTGATATTTTCATCATATGTTTAGAATGTTACAAATTAAATTATTGGTTGTTGTATTTAATGTTGGTTGTTTCATATAACAAATGATAATGTTTTGGTTCTCTTACTTATTGTTTGTTCTCTTACTTATTTGTTGTTGTTATTTATTGTAATAACATTTATTTATTTATTGTAACTGATATCAACCAGTACTCACCTCTGATGGTCATTGACCAAGAGTATGTGCCAAAAAGAAATGTTTATGTATTCTAATGTTTGAAAATAAAAGCACTTTAATAATAATAATAATAATACTGTGTGACGTGCGAAATGTACGTAAAAAAGAATTCCAAGCAATATACGTTTTTTTTTTCCAACCTGTGAGATCTTGAGGTTGAAAATCACCAACTAATTTTTCGTTCCAAAGTTTTTGTTAGATGTTCTAACTCAAAGTTGCCCCGAACCCAAAGTATGATTTCAACATGATTAGCTAGCAATATGAGCGGATATGAACTAAAATAAGGGAAGATTGAAGACCGACCTTAACACAAATACGGATGATGAACAATGAACGGTCCAATATTGTTCTTGTATAAGGACATCTCCCAGTCAATGGAAGGGCTCCATTGTGCCTCTTGACTGATGAGCTTACGAATCGCAGCACAATGGACGATTCGTTATTATTAAGGTGTTAATAAATTCATCACCGAGGACGAGATACTCAAGGGAGTTGGCTATAGGTTACATCAGTGTTGCGACTGCGGTGTCACTGGATATTTTCTGTTCTGAAGCGGACATTTAGGCGGTAAAGGGGAAGATAGACAATTACACAAAAAATGAATAATTTTTGTAATTTTACTGAAATTTTTACCTTGTATGGGCAAGTTTCAGCTGGTCAAATTTTCTGTTGCTAAGTTCTAAATTAAAAAAAAAAAAAAAAAAAAAAAAAAAAACAGAAGTGATTTGTACGATATAATGGTATGAGAAATGTATCTATCTCTAATCAGTCACCATATTTAGTTCCAAAATGTAAAGTACATTAGAGTCTCTGTACATCCATGTGATTTCTCTATGTACATTCCATGTGATTCTCTATCCATTATAATATAATATATGTTTTCCGCTTATCAAACAATAGATGGGCTGTTGCCTTACTTGTGCTTGTTTTAAATATTCAGGCTTTATATAAAATAATAGTTTCGTCTACATAGGGAACCTTGTAACGCCTGTTGCCGTTACGTTTTGTTGTAAATCAGCTTTTACTTTTTTGAGTTCTATCGGAAATAAAATTATATTTATTCCTTATATTTTCAAGGTTATATAAAACAGTGGAACTATAATCTTATTATAATGATAATTCATAATGTATGACTTTCTCGCCCTGACACATATGGTTGCTCCATGTCCTATTGTTGAGAGAGCCCGGGCGACATCCGGTTCGCTAAGAGGTCGAGAGAACATAACGAGATTGGCGGAGCATCTACCGTCATCTGACATAACTAGAGGAATCGCTCGCCGACTCCTGCTCATTAGGACTTGGTGGTCACATTGACCGCATTAATTTTTTCTGTTGTGTCACACAATGGAATACCGTGAACACCTCAAACCATATCGTCTTCGTTACGAAGATGTTCTGTAATTGATCTCGCAACCCCCATACTAAGTTTTGCTGCTCTGTTTATTAATATTATTATATAAATTTTATTAAACACGGACGGAAGTCTTTATCATTCTTCATTAACCCTTGGCTCTTTCTAGGACATGTCCGGAAATTGAAAAATAAATCCCATATTAAATTATCTATTTAAAAAAAATCTACTTAATTCTAAATGTTCTTACTAATCTACATTTGAAATTTAAGTAAATAATGTGTTAAGCTTGTTTTACTAGGTTATTACAAAAGTCCTTGTTCATAAAATTAATTTTAATCAAATATGAGTACAAAATTTACAAATCAAATTTATTCTTCAAAACACAGGCCATCATTTTCAACTACTTTAACCCATCTTTCAGCCAAAAGTTGTATGTATATGGATCATCGACGACTGAAGGATGACCTGATCTAGGTTCATCTTCAAGGCTTGTATTCCCAGAATTAAACCGCCTGAACCAAAATGCCTCCGTGTTTCGATGCACCACACTTTCCCCTTCCACTGCAAAAATTTCCTCGGCTGAGGCCTTTGCACTAAAACCTTTTTTCCAATAATACCTAAGAAGGCCGCGGATGACAAATTTTTCTTCCGACATTTCTAGTGAAATTTAATAAACTGAATGAAAGGCAGGGACAGTTAGCGTACATAGATAATTAGAGGATTAGTTAATGTAAACATTGACATAAGAATTGTATTCGTCAGAGATTAAATAAGGATTAAATTAGAGACCTCAATGTAAACAACTTGATATGCACAAGGACTTTTGTAACAACCTAGTACTTGATAATATGGTGTATTGGTCTTGTTCTCAGATACTTTCCATGAGATTAATATTTATTTAACATTTTATTGTGACTTAAAAAGAAAATTCTTTACCTTTAATTTAAGATACCAACTTGATAAAGCACCAACAATACTATTTCAACTCACCATTTCTTTCTAATGGTTTAGAAAAATGGAAAAATGGTTTGGAAATAATAATAAGAATATAAAAAGTGTGTATTCGCTTTTCTGAAAATTTGTGATTTTTTACTTATCTAGGTTTACCTAAAGTGCGCAGATATAATCTGGTTGATATAAACTTGTTTTTCAAATCAATTTGTCCTTTTTTAATATTCTTTTATTTTTATAAATATCAAAATCTCTATATTACTACCATAAACACTAAAGAGAATTCTTGAAGACAATGAAGAACAAGTCTCCATTTTGTATGAATTCTTAATAAAAAAAAATACATGATATAAATAGACATTAGACGTCAATGATCCTTCGAGGAAGAGGCGAAGCAGTAATAAACAATAAACAAAAAAAAAAATAAAAATTTATCAACAGAAATCTAAAAATTGTAAAACTTCAATTACTTATCTTAATTTTTTTTTTTTATATTCATTTTGTTTTGTCTCTCTATATTTTTAAGAAGGGAGAATTTTTGAAACATCACGCCAATTATTAAAATAAAAAATGTACTCAGAATTAAAACATAAATTATATGGAACATAAATTATAGATATTTGATTTGTTTATTGTTTGTTTTATTATTATTATTATTATTATTATTTATTTTTTCCCCTTTCTTTCCTCGCCTTATAGGCTATATGGGGATCTCCCGGGCCAGGGGAGAGGGAGAGGGTTTAATGCCGAGTATTATTAAATGGCTTAGGATTTCGAACTGTTTTCGGGTTCCCAATCATATTATATTATATTCATTTAATGTTACATACAATTATATTTTATTTAGTTGATGTAAATGAATTATTTTTTAAAATATTTTGGAAGTTTTTAAGGTCCTTATTAATATTAATACATTTATACAATATCTTAAGCCTGAAAAATATCTTAAAATCTAATGATTTTCCCGAACACTTAAAATAAATAAAAAACTGATCAATAACAATACTAAAACCCAGAATTTCTCTAACAACTCTTCACAACCTCCGATCTCTACTTTCCAATACAGATCAATCCCATATATCCCCGTTCTCTCAAACAAAATTAAAAAATCCTTCTCATCGAATTTCCCACACATACGCCTTGTATTTAAAAAATAACAATAAATTAAAAAATCTTTATACCAAACTCAAAGACCGAGTACCACTCCTAGACAAGTGTAATGTAGTTTATCGTATCCAGTGCTTCACGTTTAATTGCAACAGTTGCTATAACGATGAAACCAAAAATAATTTTAAAAAACGAATTTATCCACATAAATACAGTATTTCCACGAGTAATTCGTCTACGTCTAAATTAGCAGAACATGCCATTGCCCACAACCATTCCTTCGACTTTGAGAACCCCTCCTTATTAGCTACTGTACCTAACCATGATAAACGACTTCTCTCAGAATCCATTTTCATCCATCTGGAAAAAAATAACCCTGTAAATCATAAAACAGATAAAGAGATAATTTCATCCACTTATTCTAACAACTTCCGCATCCTCAAATCCTAGTTTTGATTTCATAGGTACCTGCAATTATCTCTGTACCTGTTGTACTAATATTATCTTTTAGTATTGTATAACTTCTTTCTGTATATTTTCCATTTTTTTATGCATTGTTACATTATGTATTATCTCATTTTTATGTTATTATTGAGTCCAGACATAACTATTTGTATACAGTACCATCTATTTTGCTAGTTTTTAATATTTTTTTTTTCACTTAGTTGTCATGTGCCTTTCACTTCAAAAGCGTTGGATTTCCCCGTCATAAACCTTTGAAGTCGGCAAACTAACCCCCTAACACTACCTCTCACCTTATTTTTACCTTTAATCTTAGTATCCAGTAGGTAAATATCAGATTCTATTTTATCTTGTTAACCAGCCTCTTATTTTAATATTCATGTACACACCATCTTTTATATTATTATCAGTTCTTTAATGTATCCATTTATTGTCACCCTCTAGCATAGATACTCATATATTAGTTTTCTTTTAGCCCTGATGAAGATCCACAAGCTGGATCGAAACGTTAGCTTACCACAATAAAATCATTGTAAACTGAAAATCCTGACTATCATTTAACCTATCGTAATTTATACAATATATTATACTTGCGTACAGTAGTAGTGATGTAAAACTCGATACTATCGATATGATAACCGGGCAGTTGGCTGGGGGGGGGGGGGGGGAGTAATTTCCATTATTAAAAATAAATTATATAAAAACAAAGTGATAAACTATCGATAGTTGCACTAGGCAGTAGTCTTGTCACCCTCTGGTATAATGTTGATTCAAGCAAGGTATCAATTTATTATTATACATCACTGGTGTTTGGTCAAAAGGGGTTAAGTCAACGAATGTGAAGCTTAAACAACGATTTACCAAACTATGGAAAATCATTATAAATTCTTTCTTATTGTATTTCTTTATCCCAGATTAATAAGTGAAACTATATTCTTTCAACAGAGACTATAATAAATTATGAATAACGAATAAATTATTGTCAAATATGAATTTTAAGAAGATGAAAATTTTTTTATGTTATTAATAAATGACTTTTTTTGCCCAAACATGAATGATATTTCTTTAATGCTTTAGCTATTCATGATGTGAGTTGATATTATCAACTTATAGTACGATTATAACACTTCAGTGTAATTGAATGACATCAGTCAACGAGACCGCACCAGAAGTGCACGGATTCTCTTATGTAACTTTCTGACTCATGTTGACTAGTTTATAGTCGAATCGACGGCTTAAGTTACAAAACGGTTTGACCCGGATTTGAATTAAGTGCTGGCGAGGAACGAATACTAAAATAAGACTATATTTCTCATAGCTACATTATATCATTTTTAAAATTACTCATATGAATTTAAAGCAAATGCATAATGCTGAAATCTTAAAGGATACAATACTCATTGATCCGCAACCCACTCATTCAAAATAATAATGATAATGAATGCGCATTCAGATGACTATCAAGTGTTTTGATTTTTTTTTTCTTTCGGGAACCAAGACACTATCTAGTAGTAGTACTATTTGAGAGTACCTGTTTCGATACGTAACGCCGTTGATAGATCGAGTCTAGGCACGATTTACAGCTTATTCCGGATTGATCTCGCCTTACGAGGTTGTTAAACGAATGACCATTGGATCTTTTCGTGTTGGTCATAAGGAAGGCCGGAGTACTTTCACCTCTCCCGGGTCGTTATACATTTCACTGCACTATTGGATCACACACCTTAGGCACCCAACCTATGTTTTTTGTCTTAGTTTTTCTGATATCACTGCATCTATGGCTTTTTCCACTTCCTCAAACTTCAAGAGTTTCTTTGGGTAAACGTGAACGCTGCTACATGACTTGGAATATTAATTGCACTTTTGTCACTTCTTCATCTTTTATTTAATAGCACAAATCGTTGAAGCATGTACGACAACAAAATATGTTTTTAGATACAAGTGAGTGAAGTACAAAACACCGTTTGCTTTGACTACTGCAAATAAAATCGTAAAATTGAAGGGGTCGGGGCAAAATAGTGCCAAGCAACATTTTTAACAAAAATAAAGTGTAGATGCAGTCTTCTGTATATTACGTAGGACTATATTTCTATGTTGCAAATGCCACCTAAATATGACTATAGAGGCTCTATATAGTCATATTTAGCTGGTACATATTTCCATCATAGACAAATAGTCCTAAGTAATATGCAGCAACAGTTTATTTTTGTTAAAAATGTTGCTTGGCACTATTTCGCCCCGACCCCTTCAATTGTTCAAATGTTAATCATGTATGTATATTTAGAATTCCATTTTTAACATTATACAAAATTTTTACTTTTTCTCGCGAATTATATTCATTACCTCTGACGAGAATCTTTTTTTTTTTTTTTTTTTTTTTTTAACTTCCATTCTTACATTCGCACCTGTTTTAAAAGAAAAAGACAATCTGATGACTAAACACGTAGAATAACATGACTTGATAGGCTTGGGGAAGGATGATACCCAGCGGCATCTCTTCCTGTCGTGATTTGCACTTAGGCAGGGAGTTAACCAGCTCCTTTTTAGTCTTCTATAGGTTTATCGGGCATGTTGGCATGCCAGGGCATAATGTTTGGATACCCTGTGACAGTTTGACAGCCCTTACTCATTTTTGAAGAATCTCTTCTAGGAGCTAGTATTCTGTTAGGGACTGGTTTTTGAGGCTGATGGTGATTTTTCGTTTCTTCTTTCGAGGGGCCAGAATTAGGTTTCTTGTTTTGTAAAAAAGGCGGAAACTCTTTTATATCCGGAGGAGAATTAACTTCCACTTTCCGTTAATTATGCGGATGTCTTCTTTGATTTATGGCTACTTTAATTTTTTTTAAAGTTGGGCATCCTCTGTAGCAAGCTGGATGTGACCCTCCACAATTGGCACACTTTGCTGCTGTTTCTCGCGGCTTCGTGCAGTCAGAACTATAATGTCCTCCACCGCACCTTACGCATTTCGGAGCGTGATTACAGTAAGTTTTGGTGTGCCCGTATTGCTGACAACGTACACACTGCGAAATGTTTTACTGTACACACTGACGAGAATCTAAAATAAAAATCTACAAAAGCGTGTCTTTTTTTTTATAATTGTTTGTTGTTGTTTTATAAAACTAAAGCTGTACCTTCCTCCTAAACTCTATGTTATTTTTTAATTATATTTATTTAATATATATTTTTTTCATATTGTTTGTATTTTAAAATAAATTAATTTTTGTGTTGGGCAGGCGTTGGCATGAATATGAACAGCGGAGGTTGAAAGGTTTTTTTTTTTTTTTTTTTTTTTTTTTTTCAGTTTGCGCATTAGGCCTAATGAGACCTTTGGCCGCGCAGTGTGGTCTTCTTACAGACATTTGTTTTGCTTGCGGGAGTACAGACAGCCTGGAGGGGGTAGCCCAAACCTCACGTTGCTGCAAGCCATGGTCACCATGGTACAGCGGCAGACTGCCCATAGCTCCATAACCAATCCCATTGGGGCCAATTTGGCAGTGTCCTTCCCACCGATGGCGTCAGCTCTCTCGGGTTCAAGGACAGTGACAAACTGGTCTAGGTCCAAGGATTATGGTAGCTCAGAGTCAGCGGGCCCCGAGGACCTATATTTCTTTTCCTGAAGCATACCGTCCCTGAACCAAACCTCCGGGCGGTTACTGACATCCTGGAAAACCACACCACGATTCTCGATGAGATACACGGGGAAGGTTCATCACTCCTACACCCGGTCGGTGTGAGTCGCCTCCAGTAGGCTGACGGGCCTCACATACCCGGGGGTGGGGGTAGACTTGGACTGCGTGGCGTTCATTGGTGGGCGGTCACCCGAATGGAGCGGTCACCCATCCAAGTACTAACCACGATGGACGTTGCTTAACTTTGATTATCTATTGCAAGCGCCCTTGTCCACTCGGCCATCCCGGCCCCTTCAGGAGGTTGAAAGGTTAATCAACTAAATTTCTTTTATAATAATTTATATTTAATTTTTAATGATAAGTTGTAATTTGCATATAATAGGAGTAATATTAAGTAGGAGAAATATTTGTACTTTGTATGTCCTTGGAAAAAAATAAAATAAAATAAAACAGTTACGTACATCAATAAAAAAACGCTTGCAATGATGATAAACTATTGTTAATTATACAAAAACATTATATTATAAAAATTACAATGCTTAAGCAGATAAAATAAAAAATAAATTAGTTGGATCGCAACCTAGGATTTTAACGGGAGTAATAAATTCTTGGCTATGCAGTCCCTCGGATAGGACGTAAAATGGAGGTCCCGAGCTTGTACGATGTCAGGAACTCGCTAAAAGTACCGATCTTAATTCATGGATAGGCAAAATTTAGGACTCCCGCTGTATCATCGTCGGATTAGCCTCCATGGCATGAAATAACGTAAAACAAAAAACAACAATTTAGTTGTGACTAAGAAGTTTAATTCCACAAGATACTTATCCGAAGACCGCATTGCCAAGGATTTTTTGCTCTCCTTAAAAAATCCCAGGGCCACCCGCGACATTTAGTATTGTAAGTTGCTATGCTAAATACTGCACCACAGGTGACCCCGTGCTAGGTTTGTTATTTGGAATAGTTATTAAGGGACAGAAAGTAACACTAAGGAAAAGCTTGAACCAGGTAAGCGAAAAAGGCTGGTTGAAATGAATCTTCTATAATAGGAACATCATTAACCTCTTGGTCGATAAAGGTTTCTTGATGAAACCAATTGTTGCTCGACTCAGTGTGAATAATTCCACTGTAAGCCCTTTTGTAAAAAATGTTTCCTCATTCAAAGAGGTCCTCCCCACCGTGGGCCGTCTCCCATATTTTTCTTTTTCTCTAATTACGATCAAGCTTTTGGATATCTCACAATTATTTTTTGCATAATACCAATCTGTCGGTATAAAACCATAGTGAACTAAGCGCCAAACCAATTTAATAAACTTTTAATTTTTTTTTAAATTAACTGTTGTTATTTTTTAGAATCATGCTTCTTTATATTTGAATAATATAACAGACAAAATCAAATAGAAGTAAGCGCAACTCTCACAAAATTCAATTGTCACTTCAGTTTTCTGAAAATACGGTGTTTGGCGCTTAGTCCACTTTGGCTTTACACCGACCAATTGTATTAATTAACATTGTAAAAGGAATCGTACAAAAAAAATTAAATGACCTAAGATATTACAATGAATCGTTTTCAGGATTTGTTATACATTTAGGCACTAATTACATTAATAAATGTTAAAAGAAGAATGAACTCAGACATAAACATAATGCATAAAACTATTGAATGAAACCATTTTTGACATATGTTTCACAAATATATGGCATTACAAAAAAAATCCAGGAACTGCAAATATTTCAGTCCGAAACATTTAGAGCAATCACGAAAGCCCCTTGGTACGTCATTATTTTAACACACAACAAAGATTTAGGCTTGTAAACTGTCAGTGAACACATACGGACTCGCTACGAAAGATTTTATAACAAACTTCATGGTCATACAAATCGGTTCATTCAAGTAACGGCCAAGAAAAACATGCCAGATCTTGAAAATCTTGATAAGGAGCTGGATGAGAGATATCCTAGAATAACAAGAAATAGGTCCGAAGAATAGCCACTAGGTTTTTCTCTTCTTCATGCCTATCAAGCCATGTTATTGTTAATAGTTTGTAGTACTGTTATCCCATTTACTGGATGTCGATGAATACTGATATTTGTGAATTGAAAAATAGAGAGAAAAATAAATTCATAAAAAAAACTAATAGACATTTTATTTAAGCTTTTATATTAAATTTCATTAAAAAAATATTCCAACTAGGAATTCATTAAAAAAATAATTGTGTGACTTTCATCGGAAGTATTCAAATGTATTTTACGTCCTTGACATTGCCGTTACATAAATAGTTCCTCTTGAAAAAGTATTATTTCCTTCACATATGGATTCTTGTGGTAAGAGGCATTCAAATTAGTTCCACTTTCATATACCACGAGAGTATATATTTGATACCGATGACATTCTCTGTACGTATAGAATATACAAAATTCTGCCATACAAGCGAAATCTTGAAATCATGATTGCTATTTTAAAACCTGTTATCATAGCTAGGCTGAATGTTGAAAATTTTAAAATTTTTGAAATGAGTTCTTAATTGAAATTATTTATCAAGCAGCTTTAAATAAATCTTCTTTATAAAGGGATTCCATCCCATCATTCAGTCAGTTCATTTCTAAAGTAAGTGTAACTATGTTTAACGCTCCGAGTGATGGGTTAGTGACCGGCTGTAGGAGGTATTTTTTAAAACAATTCAGTCACAACAGTAACAGATGTGGGCCCTGGCACATAAAGCCATGCTATGATTCTTGTTCCTAATTAATTATTTAAATATTTACATATACACAACAGTTGATTTATTTAATCATCCCTTTCTTTTTGATATTCCTGATGCATTATGAATCGAGCAAGCCATTCTACTTTTCTAGTTCTATAGTACCACTTTTTCTTCATTATGCTCTTTCAAATGAAATATATTTTATGTGAAAGTGTCCGCATCCATTATATTTCACCAAATTTTATAAGGAAAGTGTGAAGACCAATACTCAATGATTGTAAAGTCTTAATCCATTCAATTTTGAATAAAAAAAAAAAAGTTTGCAAAGAGGACTTGTTACCTGGTTTTTGAATTTGGTTACTAATTCTGCCTACTACGAAACTACGAAACAAAAAAAGGAAAAATTCTACTCACTTGTAAAAAGGATTTACGTACCTTGAGTATAAGTTTTTTATTTAATTTTTTGATATTCCATCCCGAATCCTATTTGTATCGGGTTATCATATCACTTAAGTTTTCCTAACTGATATGATTGTACCCCATTGTACGTGTTAGTCGTGAGCGCATGCTTTCGAAGACTAAAGAGCCACAAGTAGTCTTCTACGAGGATAGGAACTACGAAATGGCAGCAATAAGAGACGATTAGGAGCGTTCTCGGAGAAAGCAGAAGGTCTTTAGCGGAAACGTACTCGTTAGCAGTCTAGTGAGTGTGTTTGTGTGAAAAGGTCATCAAGAATTCTTCAAAAGAAACAAGATTTCAGATTTAAAAAAAAAATGTTGTCTGTGAATCACGACATTTTGGAAGGATTATCAAAGAATATTTTGATAAGCACAGGCCACATTGCTCTCAAGCTCTGTCTGAATGTACCGAAGTTCATCTTATTAGACATTAGGTAAAATTAAATTTTTTATTGCATGTTTTATTTATAATCAATTTAAGACTATTATGGATATGAATATTTCATTTTGATGAATATTTTCTCTTTTGATTAGGATCTAATATGTGCTACATTAAAAAGTAGTACAATTCTAGAAGATGTTAATATTACGGGTAACATATATACGACTTTACATGAACAATGGATTGAGGGTTAGACGCACATCAGATTAGTAAAAACATAACAAACTGTCATAATTATTATCCAGATTACAGAATAGATGAACCAACTTATCATTAACCCATAAATGCATCCTGATTTTTGTTTTTAATCTCATTACCGTCCATTCACTATTCGTACTAAAACAGTCTTTTTGTGAGCAACGGCATTTATTGTTGATGTCGATGATAAGATTTCGGTATTTGCAGGTCGTTTAATGCCAGAAATTGTAAGTTTGCATGAGATACTAGATGGGGAGAGCGGGGTTGGTTGGCATAAGGGGTAGGTTGGCCATTGGCTTATAGTTGTGAAGGCCCCACCATAGTACCATGTAACCCCCTCGACCTCGGGAGTCCTGTCCTGAGTTTTCAATCCGATGTTAACAGTGTATAGAAGAGTGTACTTCATTGATTGATTTTACAACATGTAAGTAAATTTTTATATTTTCATTCATCTTTAAATTTGGTTTAAAGGCATGGCAAAACATTTGACTCCGATTCTGTTCAAATAGCCCCAAACTCCTTTAAAAAACCTAACCTTTCGACGAACCAATTTCTTGTTTGATTGTTCTCACCTGTCCTGGCAGCCATCTATCATGTGATCTCTCCTCTGGGGTTAGTTGGCTCTATTCAACTGGGATTTGTTGGCGAAGTAGCAATTCAGAAAAGCAAGGTAAACATAAACAAAGGTGAAACTACCAATTGTCTTTAGTTCCAGCGAGGAGGATGAGAGCAATTTTTCTTATGCAGAAAGTGACGACCGTTTAAACTTCTATCTTCTTCTATTGTCATTCTATTTTCGCTTAAAAGCTGTTAAAAACCGATTCAAAATTATTATACCATTATAGTGCAGCCTTTAATAACAATAATATGTGTCAGGCAGTACTTAAATGAGATGGCTAAACAACTCCACCTTCAAGGCCAACCTACCCCACATAGGGAGTTAATTGGCATACTCTGGATTGACAATTGTCTTCAATTTTCTATGATCTTAATATTAAATATTATGTGGTGAAAAAAATACGTGAAGTACTCTAAAACTTGGAGTTTACAGTGGTATTAGCCCTATTGGGATTATATTAACAGGAACGACTCAACTATCAAAATCAAAAAAGTGAAAACTGTTGCCAACCAACCCCGCTCTCCCCTACCTATTTGGATTTTTAACTTCTTTCCTCGTTTCATTATATTTCTAAATTTATATTTCCTTAAGGGAAATTAATGTTGTATTTAAAATATTGATGTGTGGTAAATTAGATTTACCATTAATTATACTCATTCATGACACAAAATGAACTATTTTCATGTCTTATTGTAAGATTGTATTTTGTATTTCGTAACTTTCGTATGAGCTTCTCTTAATGTATTGTAACAATATGGTGGGTTTAAATATTTTTTATTAGAACAAATACATTTTATAATTACAACATCGGATAAACATTAAAAGCTCAAATAATTAACAATGTTACAAAAAGTATCATCTTGTAACGACACAAAAGTAACCATTTGATTCGATTTGAAGAACAATACTTAAGTCCATTGCTCCTTATATTTAATCTGAATTCGAACATTCTCAAAAAGCATTAAAGATTCTCAAACAATCACGAACTCCTACTAGAACTGTTACTAGTACTACTGTAGAAGAAGGAACTGTTACAAAAAAAAAAATCTAGAACATTTTTCAATCATATGATTTTTGTTTTACGTTACAGTATTCATGGGATTTTTCATGAACATTAAATAAAAATAAAAGAATCTGGTGCGATGCGCCCAACACATAACATTCACTTACCAACATACAGATCAGAAATTGACGAAACACTATTCCTCAAAATCACACTTTTTTTCCATATTCATTTACTTATTTTTGTTTAAATTGCTCTCTAAAGTACAATAATTTTTTTTTATTATTAAACAAAAGTTTAAATTTTTAAGTTTACTTGTGACTATGCGGTCTGATTTTATCTGATTTTGATCTGATTTTATAATCTCCATTTGATTGCTGAAAAGTTCATTTAGTTAGCATGGGCCCAAATAATTTCCATTAAATATTTATATAAATATGTATGTTTCAAAGCACGTTGACAACTTTTCCCCATAAACAGAACGTCTTTAATTATAATAAAGTGCCCCCTCCACTTGACCAATTTTGATGACATTTTCGCTGTCACATCGTGGGCGTGTACTTTCACTAAACATCCAGTTCAGGTTCGTACGGTTTATAGTTTTTGAGCTAGTCTGTTCACACACACACACAAAGACCATTTCGCGGGACTTCCTTGTTTTGACTCAGGGGACCCTAAAACGTGTTCCGTTCAAAAGTCGAGATTTTTACGATCGCAATACTTTCCCTTACTGTATATTTCATATATAGGTAAGTGAAAGTAAAAAAAATCACGCCTTTAAGAGTTATTGTAAAAAACTTGTTATTTGCAAAGCATCTGCAAAAAACGTATAGGCATACAACTTTTGGTATATTAATATATAATTTGGGAAACAGCACTTGTACCAAAATAATGGAAATAGTAGGACTAAATTTGTAAAATATATTATATTTCGTTGAAAATAACGGGTGGGGGAGACCTTTCTTGATCGAAACCCATGAGTCATAAAGCACCTAATTTAAAATATGAATACGAAGTAACGCTGTAAATCACGATTGAAAGATTAAATACAATATATTTTCTATTTAAGGAGATAAGATATTGCTAAATCGTTACTAAACATAATTATATATAAATATATATAAGTAGTGATAGTTTAGTTGTGTCCTAACTTCTGATTGCCTTTAATTTAAATAAAAATCTTTCGTTCATACTAGTTCTGAAATAGTGTTACAGCTTATAGATTAAATACAGACTAAAGTAAATAATATTTTTTTAATTTTATTTTTGACATTTTCGTACACCACGACTAATCCTAACTTACAAACTTCCTGTTAAAAAAAGCGGTTAACTTTCAGAGAACATTTTAGCCTAACTTTGTGCCACGCAGAGGCGTAAGAAATTGTTTACCGGCTATCTTACTGTATTATGTCTTTCATAACATTTCCAAGAGTACATGAAAAATGGCAGATTGGTCTCAAGCCTTAATAAGTATTATCAAACGGCCAGCTGCCTTTTCCATATAACAATAATTGACCTTACACTTTTATTTTTATTTTTGCATGAAGCTGAATAAAAAGCATCTATGTAATACCGTACGCATTATTGAGTAATATCACTTGCATAAGACAATTTTGGTCGCCAATTTTATAAACGGCTTTAAGTTAAGTGTCGCTCCATTAAAGAGTTAAGATTGACATTCTTGCAACAAATGGAAAATCCTAACTGTTCCCTGCGGAAATATATAATTATTTGAAGGAGTTGAATTTTCCAAGATTTTGTTATATGCTATACCTTCATGAAACCGTGTCCATCAAACTGCTCCCTAAGTTAGGAGGGCAAAAATCCAAGTTAAAAAAATCAATTTTTCAAGATATGTTGGAACCCATACACTTATATGATAAAGGGAATTCCTTAACAACTACTTTGTAATCAGTAGGTCTTATGTTGCCCGAAAATTGACATACGTTTTCAACATAGACATATTTTTTCAGTAATATAGCAGTAAATATAGCACAGATTTGTCTCTTTACAATGTCTTGAGCCTAACTTTAGAGCTCTCTTAATTTTTTTGATCTTTTAATACACTAAGATAGATTAAAAATGAAATGTATATATTTTAATTTTTTCTCGAAGTTCTAAATGATGAAAATAAGGAAAAACACACATATTTATGTGTGTTTTTCGTGACATAAAATGGTGCCTTTGGATTAGTGTCCAGAATACTTCAAAACACAATAAAAAAACATTATTGTTGAAAGGAGGAATTGCATGGCTGAGAGGTAACGTTTTGAATCGATAATCGATATCATATTTTTACATAGTGGCCAGGAATAAAAACATTTACGTACTTTACACTAATAAATCGTCATTATGTAAACTTTTTTACGATCATTAAAGTAGACCGAGATAATGTAGGTGTTCCGTTCACGAGGAAGCGTGACATTGTCCGAAAAATCAACCTTTTTGATTATAATTTTCCTGGGAAATGCCAAGTATTTATTTATGTTTTGTCGTTATTGAATTGGCTATTACAAGATTACATTCGTGATAAGCTTTAATTACAATACTTGGATTTTTATTTTTGTTATGGATTTATACTAAATAGTTTTCATTTAATGTAGGTACTTATAAAAAATAAAAAATCTGGTGCGTGCTCGCTACACACAACTTTCACTTACCAACTTACTTAGATTAGAAATTAATGCGTTTTGTTAATTGCCACTTCTGAATTGAACAGAACGGCTTAAATTATGACCAATGGTCTGTCATTAAAGGCGTCCTCCGCATGAGTGGGCTCAACTAGTTTTATAAGTTGACTGAATATTTTTCTTTTTTTCTCCTCTATATGTTTTCTTTATTTTAAACGTATCTTATATTTAGCCATTTCTTATTTTTAGGCGGAACGAGAGATAGTTAATTTCTCCATATAAACAAAAACAAAGGTACTTTATAGCAAAACAAAAAATGCCCCTTCCCCATTTAAGGCCCCTCAGAACATTTTAATAATGATAAAGCTTACCTGATATTAAAGAACAACTAATTTTCATTAAACATGACGAATTTGATAAAAATCGTTAAAGCCGTTTTTGAGATAATCGATAAAAAAGGTAAAAATTGAAAAAAAATTATAAAACACACACATAGACCATTTCGCGGGACTTGGTCATTTCGACTCAGGGGACCCCAAAACGTGTATTTCCGTTGAAAACCGGAAGTCGAAATTTTTCACGATCGCAATACTTCCACTTACTATATATTACATATATAGGTAAGTGAAAGTAAAAAAAAAAATCTGGTGCGTGCGCGCAACACACAACTTTCACTTACCAACTTACTTAGATTAGAAATTGACGTGTTTTGCTAATTATCATTTCCCAAAGTCACACATTTTTCTACATTCATATCTTATTTTTGTTAATCGTTAAAGCCGTTTTTGGGTAATTAAAAAAACCCGTGAAAATGATACAAAATTTATTAAGTAAAGTCCCCCCTCCCGTAGATCAATTTTGATGAAATTTTTACAGTCATATCTCGGGCATATAAATACATCAAATACCAAGTTTGATCAAAATCGTTAAAACCGTTTTTGAGTAAATAAAAAAACCCATGAAAATGATACAAAATTTATCAAGTAAAGTCCCCCCTCCCGTAGATCACTTTTGATGAAATTTTTACAGTCATATCTCGGGCATATAAATACATCAAATACCAAGTTTGATCAAAATCGTTAAAATCGTTTTTGAGTAAATAAAAAAAACACGTGAAAATGATACAAAATTTATTAAGTAAAGTCCCCCCTCCGGTTAATCAATTTTGATGAAATTTTTACAGTAATATTTCGGGCATATAAATCGATCAAATACTCAGTTTAATCAAAATCGTTAGAGCCGTTTTTGAGAAAATCGAAAAAAACGTAAAAAGTTACTAAATAAAGTACCCCCTCCCTTTGAGCAATTTTGATGAAATTTTTGCTGTCACATCGCGGGCATATACCTTACTACTAGACACTAAATACCCAATTTCAGGTTCCCACGGTTTATAGTTTTTGAGCTAGTCTGTTCACATACACACACACACACAGACCATTTCGCGGGACTTGGTTATTTCGACTCAGGGGGTCCCAAAACGTGTATTTCCGTTGAAAACCGGAAGTCGAAAATTTTCACGATCGCAATACTTCCACTTACTATATATTTCATATATAGGTAAGTGAAAGTAAAAATCTGGTGCGTGCTCGCAACACACAACTTTCACTTACCAACTTACTTAGAATAGAAATTAATCCGTATTGTTAATTGCCACTTCTCAAATGAACAGAACGGCTTTAATTATGAACAATGGTCTGTCATTAAAGGCGTACTCCGCATGCTACGGCTCAACGAGTTTTATGAGTTGACTGAATATTTTTCTTTTTTTCTCCTCTTTATGTTTTCTTTATTTTTATCATATCTCATATTTAGCCATTTCTTATTTTTAGGCGTAACGAGAGACAGTTAATTTCTCCATGTAAACAAAAACAAAGGTACTTTATAAGAAAGAAACAAACAAACAAAAAAGCCCCCCCCCCCCCAAAAAAGCCCTCTCAGAACATTTTAATAATGATAAAGCTTACCTGATATTAAAGAAACCCTAATTTTCATTAAACATGACGAATTTGATAAAAATCGCTAAAGCCGTTTTTGAGTAAATAAAAAAAGCACGTAAAAATGATACAAAATTTATTAAGTAAAGTGCCCCCTGCGGTTGATCAATTTTGATGAAATTTTTACAGACATATCTCGGGCATATAAGTAGATCAAATACTAAGTTTAATCAAAATCGTTAGAGCCGTTTTTGAGAAAATCAAAAAAACACGTGAAAATGTTACAAAATTTATTAAGTAAAGTTCCCCCTCCGGTTAATCAATTTTGATGAAATTTTTACAGTCATATCTCGGGCATATAAATACATCAAATACCCAGTTTGATCAAAATCGTTAAAGCCGATTTAGAGTAAATAAAAAAAACACGTGAAAATGTTACAAAATTTATTAAGTAAAGTCCCCCCTCCGGTTAATCAATTTTGATGAAATTTATACAGTCATATCTCGGGCATATAAATAGATGAAATACTCAGTTTAATCAAAATCGTTAGAGCCGTTTTTGAGAAAATCGAAAAAAACCTTTAAAGTTATTAAATAAAGTACCCCCTCCCTTTGAGCAATTTTGATGAAATTTTTGCTGTCACATCGCGGGCATATACCTACACTAAATACCCAATTTCTGGTTCGCACGGTTTATAGTTCTTGAGCTAGTCTGTTCACATACACACACACACGCACACACACACACACACACACACACACACACACACAGACCATTTCGCGGGACTTGGTCATTTCGACTCAGGGGACCCCAAAACGTGTATTTCCGTTGAAAACCGGAAGTCGAAATTTTTCACGATCGCAATACTTCCACTTACTATATATTACATATATAGGTAAGTGAAAGTAAAAATACATATAGCCTTAAAAGAAAAATTGTCTAAACGAAATTAAAAAAAAAAAAAAAAAAAAAAATCGAGTTGGATTCAAAATGTAGTAGTTAAAATTCCAATCTTTTGATATGTTCAAAGACTTCAAATTGGATTAAATGACATTGGTTTATTATTTTTTTTTTTTAAAGTATTTATTGACATTTACAACTGTATAAAATAATACATCTGGTAAATGTGAATACATGAGTATAAAAAAAAAAATGAAGTGATGAACTTGTAGATTCGAACTCTAACTAAGTAACTCTCTAAAAATAATTCTAAATCAGAAGGTCCCGAGGCCATCTTCTTTTCAATCTGATAAACCAGTAAAAAAGTGACTCTCACTCACTAGGAATAGTCTTCTGAAACTGAATATAAACTGATTATGTGAAAGAACCTACTTATACTACTGTAACATCCAAGAACGGGATGTTTTATAAATTTCGTTAAAAGTGGGATATGTTCGTTAAAATCCCTTTGGCCGTAGAAATAAAATAACTAATGCGACTTGTTTTGTACATCTTTAATATAATGAAAAACTCCTTAAACTAAAAATACTAAAAAAGCTATAACTAATTTTAAAGTCCAAGACCTAGTTGAGTTATTAGAATAAAAAAGAATGACCCTTAAAATTCACATAAACATCTTTTTTTTTAAACTTAAACTTTGGTTTACTCAAAATGGGAAAGTATCTGTTAAAACTCTTGTCTTCTTGTGGCGTACATAAATAACGTTTTGACACAGCACATATATTTATTTAAAACTTTGTAATTTTGTAAAAAAGAAAATTCGTAAAAATTAGATTCGTGAACTTATTAACACTTTATTCCGAAATTTCAGGGGGTCGGGGACAACCTACGCCCCCTAGGCCCCCCCCCCGTCTTGGGCTCACCTATGCACTTAAATATAATTTATAGATTGTTCATCTTGAGGTTGTTCTGATGGCCATGAACTATCTGTTCCATCAATGACACAAATGACCATGACTATTATTTTCTTTTATTCGACACTCAATGAGACAAGCAATAAAAGGAAATTATTTTCAAACAATTTTTTTCTTGAAGTGATTCATTGAGATGATGGATTGTGCTCTTAATGAACCACCCACATCAAATATATAATTCTAAAGTGCTGGGATCGGAATAAAAAAACAAGGAAGTAAACTCATTGTTATATCTGCCCACGTCCTGCAAATCATTTTTTAGATAAGGTGACACAACAAGATCATGTCGGGATCCTTTCGGCGAATCGCTAATTTTTTTTTTTCTCTCTGTCAATGAACTTCGCGGGCGGTTGTAATTTTATTTTTTTTATCTTAAGTTCCTTTTTATTGAAAATTCCTAATTATTTAAAACATTATGATTTATAAAATCTATTTATTAATATTATAGCTATTTCTTTAATATAAACTTTATTATTTTAATTAATCTAATCTTAATTTGTGGCTGACCACCATTTTTAAATTATTTTTAAATAATTTATTTTTTGAAGAGAAAAGATTTGGCTCCGCCGGGAGTCGAACCCGGGTCTCCTGCGTTACATGCGAGGATGCTAACCGCTACACCATAGAGCTCGGCTCAAGGCAGAGCAAATCAGAGGTATCAGTGAAGAGGAAGGATTTGCTCTGCCTTGAGCCGAGCTCTGTGGTGTAGCGGTTAGCATCCTCGCATGTAACGCAGGAGACCCGGGTTCGACTCCCGGCGGAGCCAAATCTTTTCTCTTCAAAAAATAAATTATTTATAAACTTTATTAAAATACCTCCAGCCTTGGACACTACTTAAAATTAAAATTTGGGTCTTAATTCGATTAAGGCCCAATTTTATCACAATAAAAATAATTAAAAAATGTATTATGTAAATCGAAAAAAATATGACAATTTTTCCAAAAAAAACAATAGAATAAACATTTACGTCAACGATCCTAGAATAACCCACAGGCCCAAACATTATTTCAAGGTATCGCGCCAGTATAGATTTATATATACATATATAAAATATAGGAAGTGTAAATTTGTATTTTTCTCTCTAGTCAAACCTAAATTAATGAATTTTATTCTTGCCTAAAAATTATTTTGAAAGAAAAAAAATCGACTAGTTTGCTTTGGTGATTTCTAGTAATGCCTATTCATATATATTTTTAAATTCATAATTATTTTCAACCGAAAACATCAACATCTTTTTTTTTTTCTATATTTTTCTTCCAGCAATATCCTGTGCATAGGCCTATGTAGGATCAACAGCGACACACATTATTTATGACTAATGATTTTACACTGATAATATGATTTTAAATACAGTAATAAACAAAATTAAATTAAACAAAACAAAGCATAATGAGACGATAATAATAAGCAAAAATATAGAAAAGATTAGATAAAATAATAGCGTTCAGCAAGTATAAAATAAATACATATCTTATACATTCATACTTATTTTTACTAAGACATATACAAATTTATATACAAACATTCATACTTACATGTAATCAAACATATACACCCATATCAAACATCTTATTAAATAGAAAATTGATTTGAATTTGTCAAAATAAATTTCCAGTATTAGGGATAAAAATATAAGCGATTAAAATATTTCATCATCTCAACCTTTTCTTACTTTTAATCTCGATTTCGATAATTAGTGAAGCATAACATTCCAACTAAACTATTTTTATGTTTTAATATATTATGATCGATAGACTTATGACCGACCATGTGTGAATTTTATGATGTTATGTGTAATACTCGAATCCTCGACTTATATAAATAATTCAGTTCGGCTCCGATTGTAACCAGTTTGTAAATTGTAACCAGGCAGTCAGAAAGCATACCAAAAACAATGGCAGTTCTAAGACATTATCAATGAATATTTAGCACTTTGAGATTTATCTCTCATTGTGAGGGATATCCTCCAATGGGATCCAACGCCCTTGGTTCTTTCTTTCCTGAATTAATGATTTTCCTCCTCACTTTCATTTCCGTGGATTGGTGGAAACTGTTTTCGATTTCCCATGTTCTCTGGAGTAACGGCTGTGTTGCCTATAAATGGAGAATGGCCCGAGGCGAAACTCCTAGCATTGCTTCAAGTGAACCTCGTAACCATTATGTCTTTCATTTCAAAAGGCTTATTTGATTTCAATGTATTATATTATGGTGTATACGATCAAAATATCTGGACAAAAATATCATCAACAGTCCTGAAATGATATTACGCTTATAGTTCTGAGTACCACTCAACATGCAAAGGCAAATTTATGAAAACTCCAAATTTTTTTAGTGTTGGTTACTGACCTGAAATTTATATAGGAACTTGGGGCTGTTTATTTTTTGGTGTAGGATTTTTTATTAGTAATTTATTATATTTGGTTGTTGACATAACTATGGCATACATATTTTAATTTTAATTTTAAAGCTTTTTGAAGCAAATTGATTACATTTTACTCAAATTTAAGTTGTCGCTTAAACTGAGGTAGAGTGAACAGCGCTTTCTTATGCCCCTGCTCATGGCAATCATCACAGCTGATTCATCAACATAATCTACACTTTTCTCCTTTTCCCCCAAGATTACCTTTAACCTAATTTATAAATTTTGGCTTAGAGTATAGGATTAGTGAGTGGTCTCTCAGTTTATAAATATTTAAGAATATTCGCATTATTTTGCATAGAATATAATATGTATGGTGCTTGAATATATTATATGAATCCCAGTTATAAATATTTATTAAGTGGAAAAATATAGCTATAGGCCACATGTATAGACTTCTTCCTAAATTGCAGTTATCTTAGTTTTGATTGCTGCATAGTCATTAATCTGTATCAATCCTTCCTTGTGTTTGTTTGTTTAACGTCCATTTTTATGCTACTAAGGCTAATCGGACGATGCTACAGTGGGAGTCCTAAATTTTGCCTATCCAGGTATAATTAGGATAGGGATCTTTAACGAGTACCTGACATCGTACAGGCTCGGGACCTCCATTTTACGTCCTATCCGAGCCTTCCTTGTGTTCGTATTTTCTTAATAATATACCTTTGGTTCTAGTGAAAAAATTTTCAGAACAATATATTTCTTAGTTCTAAATAAAAACATTAATAGAACTCTGGGGCTATTTATTTAATTACATTAAGAATTATTTACATTTGTATAATAGACATTGAGGTATAAGGATTTATAATATAAATCGATAAATCTATTTCGATTTCGAGGTATTGGTATCAATCGATTATTTTTCATGTGACGCACAACTTGGTGAATACCTCATATTTTGAAAAAAAAAAATCATTGAAAAACGATGGCAATATATATACATGTTTTATGTGTGTAGTGCCTATTATTGATGTAAATATCTTAAGAGATCTAGGAGTACTCATAGGAGATTTTCAAGCCGGATTGAGAAAAGCTGTTTTTGTCACATGGGAAAAGAAAACTGAATGATAATATTTTATTTTTAAAATAAAGTATTAAGCTATGTTTTAGTTTCTTTGAAAGATAAAATGTTTACAGCGATCAACGACGATGTGTTAAATTCCTAATTAGGGAATATGAATTTCCTCAAAGTTAAATTTATTATAATATGTATTTGAAATTTGAGCGATAAACATCTATTTTTTTACTATGTAAGCCAATAATGAAGAAAACAGATCACTGGTGTTTGGGCAAAAGGTCTTAAGTGTCATTTTTATGAAAATGAGGTTTTTATGGCTTCTTGTCAAAAAAATCTATCTGTTTTTAATGGTTCAATCGGCTTAAGTGGAATCAGCTTACTAAATGGTGTAATTAAGCTGATCTTAACGGCACAAGTCTTATTTGCTATTTGGCAATGATCCAAAGGGGTTAAGTGACACTTGATAAAACTTACATCCTTTATACCAGAACGTGTGCAGATCAAAAGGGCCTATGTAGTTATGCCAATTCTACGCCCTTTGGATTTGATCCACAAACATATGTCTGCTACCTAGTTCTTCTTAAGCAGCATGTATTAATTTTGATGGAAAAACAACAATCTAAGATAATTATTAATTTATTAAATCTTGTATTCTTTATCTTCTAGCACAATGGTTTCGGTACGACAATGTGACTTTGGACGTATTGGTTTTAAAAACAGCCTGGATAGAGAAGATCCCTTTGATTATGTTTCATTTAAAAGAAGAGGCCGACAGCCAAGCACATTCACGTTGAAAAATACCTACAGCGAGCCAGTCCCAATATCCAATAAAAGAAAAAACATCTACTAGATCTTTTACAACTAATTCTCCCCTACATCCACGATTTTTACAGAAACCTTAGGTGTAATAATGATGAAGATATTGACCCTGATTTAGTTGATGTAGAAATAGATCAATAACTTCATCAAGAGATTCATTTTTAAACTAATAATGTACCTTTGGATTGATTTTTCATCATGTTTGTAATTGATTGTGTATTTTTAGTGTTAACACGTTTTTATATAAAATCATAATATCAATATAAAATAAAATATTTTTGATTTTTCCAAACTTTTTGACACCCTTAGGGCATGGTCCATTTCTCATATCCTTGGTAAAAAGGAATTAGGTTGATTATTGTTATATATAATCTATCAAAAATATAAGATACAAAGGGCTTATGCACTTTAAATAAATAAATAAGTTATATTTTGTTTAAATTTGTATTTCGCTACAATGTTTAGCCTTATGAGATAATATAGTGATTCATGCATAAAGAAATCCTTAGAAAGGATTTAAAATTATTTTTCAACTTTGAAAAATCGTACTGTAAATTTCATATTTCAACACTTAACCCCTTTTGCCCAAACACCGGTGATATTTTATACCTAATTATTAAATCTCATCTGGTTCATCAAACTAAAGTTTGTTACTCCATTTCTAACTTTTTTTTTTTTTTTTTTTTTTTTTTTTTTTTTTTTTTTTTATTCACGATTCTGCGAAATATCTTTTTATTATTATTTTTTTTTTTTTGTTGACCTCAAGAGCAATACTTTCCTGCAACTTCCATGCTCATCTCATACCTTTTAAGGTTTGTGTGAAAACTGTTATTAAACTCCTCCAATGACAGCGCCAAGTCGTCAAGCGTTGTTGGACCGACCAATGTTCATCATTAGCTATGTAGGAAGTAGTTGCTGGAAAGCTCTCGATTACGGCTTTGCCTTCAATACTTATTTCACAGCAATCAGAAATGCATTTGTAACTACGAATTTGCCAAAAGCAATCTTAATTATTTTTATATTAGAGAAAGTTAAATAATCCATTAACAATTAAATTATTACTTATTATCAACGGGTATTCATAGTGAAATCATTATTTCACTAAGATTATACTTTATATTGATAAATTGTGTTTTTGTGATTAATTACTCGATAAAAGTTAATTAATAATTAATTTATAATCTATGAGATGCCGAGTCGTAAGCAATAGACCGTTAGGTATTTTAATTTGCGAAATTGTCGCCAGAAAAGATTTATTATATGCTTGGAAGCGGGATCGAATTGCGAAATGTCCTGCTCTTCCTCTGTTGACATTAATACAGGTAGCACGGTCTGCTAGCTACGGCTAACTGGTCGTGGTTTCGTAATGAGGGAAGATAGTCTTCAGCTATCATTAATCTTGTTTAAGTTCCTCTTGAGAAATTAATAGCAATCATTATAATTCGGCCAAGAATTTAACTTATCTATCTTTTAATATTGGAAAAAATGCTTTCAGTCATTTAAAATTTAATGGAATTTTTGCAGAACAAAAATAAAAAAAAATTCAAATAATTAGTCATCGGAGAATTAGGCAGGATATATAGCTTGCGGGAAATGTGTGAATTACACAGGAATTTTCGTCTGTGGGAATTATCTCAGGGTTAATTTTATACCGAAAATCCCGAAAATTTTCAACCATTATATTAACATATCAAATTAAATTGATTAATCATACTGCCAACGATGGATCCTGTTATGTAATATATTTTAATGATTGCTATACGAAATAAAGTTGTAAGTAATATACGCTTTCCATTAAGTAGGGGCTGGTATCGATAGCAAAACATCAATGGATATTAACATCGGAAGAAAAAAATCGATTTTTTGAGTGCATTGTTTTCATATGTTTTTTTTTTTTTACTTTCACTTACCTATATATGAAATATATAGTAAGGAAAGTATTGCGATCGTGAAAAATTTCGACTTCCGGTTTTCAATGGAAAAACACGTTTCGGGGTCCCCTGAGTCCAAATAACCAAGTCCCGCGAAATGGTCTGTGTGTTGAGTGTCTGTGTGTGTGTTTGTGTGTGTGTGAACAGACTAGCTCAAAAACTATAACTCGTAGGAACCTCAAATTGGGTATTTGGTGTATGACAGCAAAAATTTCATCGAAATTGGTCAAACGAAGGGGGTACTTTATTGAAAGAATTTTGTCTCATTTTCACGTGTTTTTTTTTATTAACTCAAAAACGGCGTTAATGATTTTGATCAAACTAGGTATTTGATATATGTATATGCCCGCGATGCGACAGCCAAAATTTCATCAAAATTGGTGAAACGGAGGGGGTACTTTATTTAATAAACTTGTTCTTATGTTCATGTGTTTTTTTTTTTTTTTATTTACTCAACAACGGCTGTTATGATTTTAATCAGACTGGATATTTGGTGTATGTATATGCTCACGATGTGACAGCTGAAATTTCATCAAAATTGGTCAAACCCAGGGGGCTCTTTGTTTCATAACTTTTTTTTCCAATTTTCACCTTTTTTCGAATATCTCAAAAACGGCTTTAATGATTATGATTAAAATCATCATGTTTAATCGAAATCAAGTCTTCTTTAATATCCGGTGAGATTTATCATTATTAAAATGTTCTGAGGGGGCTAAAATGGGGAAGGGGCCTTTTTACTTTCACTTACCTATATATGAAATATATAGTAAGTGGAAGTATTGCGATCGTGAAAATTTTCGACTTCCGGTTTTCAACGGAAATACACGTTTTGGGGTCCCCTGAGTCGAAATAACCAAGTCCCGCGAAATGGTCTGTGTGTGTGTGTGTGTGTGTGTGTGTGTGTCTGTGTGTCTGTGTGTGAACAGACTAGCTCAAAAACTATAAACCGTGGGAACCTGAAATTGGGTATTTAGTGTAGGTATATGCCCGCGATGTGACAGCATAAATTTCATCAAAATTACTTAAAGGGAGGGGGTACTTTACTTAATAACTTTTTAGGTTTTTTTCGATTTTCTCAAAAACGGCTCTAACGATTTTGATTAAACTGAGTATTTCATCTATTTATATGCCCGAGATATGACTGTAAAAATTTCATCAAAATTGATTAACCGGAGGGGGGACTTTACTTAATAAATTTTGTAACATTTTCACGTGTTTTTTTTATTTACTCTAAATCGGCTTTAACGATTTTGATCAAACTTGGTATTTGATGTATGTATATGCCCGAGATATGACTGTTAAAATTTCATGAAAATTGATTAACCGGAGGGGGGACTTTACTTAATAAATTTTGTAACATTTTCACGTGTTTTTTTGATTTTCTCAAAAACGGCTCTAACGATTTTGATTAAACTTAGTATTTGATCTACTTATATGCCCGAGATATGTCTGTAAAAATTTCATCAAAATTGATCAACCGGAGGGGGGACTTTACTTATTAAATTTTGTAACATTTTCAGGTGTTTTTTTCATTTTCTCAAAAACGGCTCTAACGATTTTGATTAAACTTAGTATTTGATCTATTTATATGCCCGAGATATGTCTGTAAAAATTTCATTAAAATTGATCAACCGCAGGGGGCACTTTACTTAATAAATTTTGTAACATTTTTACGTGCTTTTTTTATTTACTCAAAAACGGCTTTCTCGATTGTGACCAAACTGAGTATTTGATGTATGTAGATGCCAAATATGTGATAGCCAACATTTCATCAAAATTGATCAACCGAAGGGGGGACTTTACTTAATAAATTTTGTATCATTTTCACGGGGTTTTTTATTTACTCAAAAACGGCTTTAACGATTAATAAAAATAAGATATGAATGTAGAAAAATGTGTGCCTTTGGGAAATGATATTTAACAAAACACGTCAATTTCTTATCTAAGTAAGTTGGTAAGTGAAAGTTGTGTGTTGCGCGCACGCACCAGATTTTTTGTTTTCCTATAAAGTACTATTGACTTTATGTACGTATATGGAGAAATTTACTGTCCCTCGTTTCGCCTAAAAATAAGATAGAGCTTAATATAAAATATGAAAACAATGAAGTAAACATATACATTTTCAACATTTCATAGAGAATTATAAAATCTGACGACTTGGAGTATTATGCTTGCATTGCCGAGTTATCACAAGTAAAATCTTTTATTTAATAATAAAAAAAAATAGTGTACTTTAGAGCGCAAATAAAAACAAAAATAAGAAACGAATGTGGAAAAACATGTGACTCTGAGAAATGGCAATTAACAAAGCACGTCAATTTCTAATCTAAGTAAGTTGGTAAGTGAAAGTTGTGTGTTGCGCGCACGCACCAGATTTTTATTTTTTTTAACCGTGCAACAGTAATGAAAAATGAAAAAGAAAAAATAATTCTCAGGAGTAGGATCTATAGCAGAAGTATAGATTTTTTTTGTTTTGTTACTAAAAAGCTTTTATAATCATATCTTATTAGAAATTTCACGTTTTTACTCCTTACTGACATTAGTTTTGAAAATATCAGATCAACAATTTTAAAACAGCGATGTTTTGGGGTGAGCTGGATAATTGTCTCTTGTCAACGAAGTTCAAAATTATAAAAACCAACTACATAAGCACGTCAATTACAAATTGGATTCACAATTTTATCTATTAATATTAATAGGGGAGAGCGGGGTTGGTTGGCGTAGGGGGTAGGTTGGCCATTGGCTTATAGTTTCCGTCACACCTGTTGTGAAGGCCCCACCATTATACCATGTGACCCGCTCGACCTCGGGAGTCTTGTCCTGAGTTTTCAATCTGATGCTAACAGTTTAGAGAAGAGCGTGCTTCATTGATTGATTTTACAACATGTAAGTAAATTTTTATATTTTCAGTAAATTTGGTTTAAAGGGATGGCAAAACATTCAACTCCGATTCTGTTCACATAGGTCCAAACTCCTTTGAAAAACCTAACCTTTCGATTAACCAGTTTCTTGTTTGATTGTTTCCCCTGTCCTGGCAGCCATCTTTCATCGATCTCTCCTGTGGGGTTAGATGGCTCTCTTCAACTTTTTTTTTTGCGCAGTAGAAATTCACAAAAGCAAGGTAAACATAAACAAAGGTGAAACTACCAAATGTCTTTAGTTCCAGCGAGGAGGATGAGAGCAATATTTCCTATGCAGAAAGTGACGACAGTCTAAACTTCTATCTTCTTCTATTTTCCCTTAAAAGCTGTTAAAAACCGATTCAAAATTATTATACCATTATAGTGCAGCTTTTAATAACAATAATATATGTCAGGTAGTACTTGAATGAGATGGGTAAACAACTCCACCTTCTAGGCCAACCTGCCCAACATAGGGGGTTAATTGGCTTACTCTGGATTGACGAATTCTTCAATTTTCTATGATCTTAGTATTAAATATTATGTGTTGAAAAAAATACTTGAAGTACTCTAATACTTGGAGTTTACACTGGTATCAGCCATATTGGGATTATATTAACAGGAACGAGTCAACAATCAAAAAAGTGAAAACTGTTGCCAACCAACCCCGCTCTCCCCTACTCAATTTACGAGACTTTTTAGAATGGCCTACAAGAACTTCGATATTAATAAAAATCAGCTGATTGTCAATATTTTGTTGACATGCGTGGATTTAAAAATGGAATAAAGAAAAAAAAATTTTTACTAACATTCGAATAATAATTTGACTTATTTCATGGATCTGAAAGGAATTAATTGCTGAATCAATTGATTTATAGAATCGAGTCTTGGGTAATAACAAGAAATAGCGAAAACATCCTGCGTCCGGAAAACAAAAATATTGAGAAAAATATTGGGTGGATCCACACCAACGGTTCATGGAGGATAAAAAGCAACAATGAGCAGGTAAGGGCTTTTGGAATCTTTTTAATTCGAAAAAAAGATGAAAAAGAAGAATTAAAGTTTTAAAAATAATGATATCATTTTTATACATCCGATCCAGGGTTATTGGTTTAACAAGTTTTAGTTTTAGATCAATATTTGTATTTTATTTAATATATTTATTTTACTCCATATTTTTATCTGCCTTTCAACAACATGTCATTTATCATTTATTTAATATTAAAAAGATAAACAGTTAAATTTATCATTATTAGTTTTTATTGTTTCCTTTGATATTTTAAAAAAATAATATTTTCCATGTAGTCGTAATAAAGAAGGTGTGGTAATAAGGTATCTTCTTACCTCCAGGTTCATTTTCCCAGGGTTTACAAGCAACGTAACACAGGCATTTGGTATATTTCAAAGGATCTATTACCTGAATGGGTCACGAAATTTGGCCATACCCCTTTTAAAGAAAACGACATTATGTCTTTTACACAAACACCAATTTAAAAAACTAAAGTTAATTTAAGATGAATCTGGCTTTCCCCTCAGTCTATTCTGCAATTATCTCAAACACTTTAGATTTTTTATCTTGAATTACCATATTGTTTATCTTATTAAAGGTTTGAATGGACTCATTATTTTGATTTGTTTTTCGAATTTTAAATTCTAATAACTGAGTGGCGATACTTTTAATATGCAAGATTTGTCCTCGTTTATCAATTGAGTTGTTGGTACTGGGATTGTATTATAATTAAAGGTAGGATGTGACAAAAAAAACCCGAAAGAAAGGTTACATGGCTTATATAAAGTATTAAAATCTTTAAATAAAGCAATTTAGTGACATTTTTTATAATGTACTCGTACATACTCGTATGTACATATTACTTGCTTTAACTTTTTATAGTCAGTCCTTTCCTCTATTTTTTTTCCTCAATTTTTCTTCTGCTTTTGATTTTCAGTTTGGTATTCAAACATATTAAAAATCTTTCTCTGAGAACTGTCAAAAGCAAAATTATTTTATCATATCGGACGAGTATGTAGTCTCTGAAATCGAGGCGTTTAAATATTCCTACAATAAGCATCTCCAAATGAATACATGAAACAATTTAAACCTTAAATCGATACTTACGTTGAATTCATTTTCTTTTTTATTGGTATTCCTCACTCACTTTTACGTCAAAGGTACATGGTTCTAAAGCATTTGATCAATCAGTAGATATAAGTCAGGATAAGTTTTTTAAATAACAAAAAAATCCACTTAGTTTAAATTTTAATACCTAATTTTTTTAAACTGGATTGAATTGATTAAATAATTTACATTTTACTTAACCAGATTGTTTAAATTTCTTTTTTTAACTTTTTTTTTTTTTTATTCACTCCTGTCTTAACCTAAAGACAATCAGTGAATTTGCTGTAATTATGAGATAATTCTGGCATGTTAGGCATGGGGAAGATTAGTGCCCAACGGCACCGCTTCCTGTCGTGATTAGCACTCAGGCAGGGAAAACCAGCTCCCTTTCAGTCTTCTATTGGAGTTATCGGGCAACTCGGTATGCTTAGGTGACCTCTGATAATTGCTGAAGAAGGCTTAAAAGAGGGTCGACAAGGTTATTCAAGCGTAAGAAAAATTAAAACGATATTTTCAATGTAATACTTATTTTTGTTGTCATTATCATATCCCAACGCAATTAATTGTGTAAATGGGGCGTGGGAGGTTTTTATTTCAAATGAGTGATGTTGTAAAAAAAAGTTGGGGAACCCTTGTACTAAATAATGCAATTATATAAATCCTTGTTTATTATCTATAAACATTATTGATTAATATGATGAAATATTCCATACTATAGAGGTAGTATTGGCTTGTTCTATTGGCTGTTGGAATAGGCTGATTCTAAACTTTAATGGTGACAATAATGATATAATTAACCCTCGTAAAATTGTATTGGTATCTTAAAAAATCGAATATTAATGTTGCTTTATTCAAATATTTAATTTTAAAAAAATCTTTTCACCCCTTTCAAAAACAATGTTGATCAAAATCTGACGATTCCAGCGGAATCAGACATTGTTTAATGAACCCTTTAACCTGGCGGGACGTATAAATGCGTCATTGTATTGTAATATATGTTGTACCCTGGAACTGGTGGGAATTATATTTTCGTAAAACAGAGGTATTAGTCATAGATACATGTATCTACGTGTATTTATATACATAAATAATTATATATACGTATATAAATTATAATAAAAACAACATATATTTCAGGACGTATATATACTTCCCGCCCGGTTAAAGGGTTAAGTAGAAAAATCTTGCTGAAAAATCATTTGTAATAAAATATAGTAATAATAACATAATACGATTAGTTTCCAAGTGGATTTAAATGGTGAAGACCAGGATTGATTGTTATCAAGGCAATACAATAAAAATTAAATAGCTTTAATGTTGTTTTGGTCTGTGTAGGAATTTAATGGATTTCTTTGCGAAACCAGAACGAAAAAGAAAAAAAAAACTATCTGTAAACTATTTTTGCTAACTAACGTTGTTTAAAAACAATTTAAAAATAAATAGTAATGAAGACAATCCTTTTTGGAGAATAGACCTTCGAATTCCAGCTTGCAAAATAGAGAAAGACGTGATGACGTGGTTAATCTTTAAGTAATTTCTAAAACAGATGGTGCTGTGGAAATACACAAAAAGACTGGTTTCCTAGACTGCTATAATGCTAATATTTCTTATTTTACTTTATTTTAGCAATCAACGACTATATAATATTTTTGAATTAGCTGCTTTACTAATGCGCAATTGATAGCATAACGAAAATATAAAAAATATATATAAATGTACCTAGTAATTTTGTATGTACCGATCTTAACATAACTTTAAAATTAAAATTGTTCTGCAAGTCATCAGTCATACCTAGTATTGATGAAATATATATATTTACTCTCCATAACTTTTTATTGAAATAATCGAAGCATTATGAGAACTATTTAAAAAAAAAAATAATAATTCGGAGGAGAACATAATGATGCAATCGATAACATAAGTCGATTACGACCTATGTACGTCAGATCTCAATTTAGCCTAGATAATTAAGCACTTTATTCATACAGATTTTTAATTACATTTAATATAAAATAATATATAATTTCCGTTAATTTTTTTATGATACGCCACTAATAAAACACAAGTAAAGGGTATAGCCGACCGCTAATTACATTTCAAATCGTAGCAAGATTGAACTTTTTCAAGCTTTGATTCATTACTTTCTGTAAATTATATCAAGATTGCTTCACTTTCTGACATTTCTTTAATGACATATATTTCATACAGTAGATGATTTTAAAACTACTGTCTATCGGAAAGGTCAGACGGTGTAGGGGAGCATGTAGTGAGAGGAACCCCAGGATTAGAAACCAAATGACTGGTATTTTCAGATGTAACACGAATTTAATCACTAACATCGAGCTCGGAAAAAATTATTTTCACCTGTTTAATAGTGTCTCGAAGCCTTAAGTTAATAAATTTCCTATATTAATATTATCTCTATTAATTTATTATTGTACTTTTAAATTACTTATTATTATTTTCTGTCCGCTTTACAGACCTTAAACCATTTGAACCAGCCTCCTCCAACTTAGTTTACCCTGGGCGTTTTCTTTCCATTTTTTTATAAGTAGCTCTGAAGCGTGTTTGTTGATTCCATCTATTCGTCTGGTTTTTGAAATACTACAAGATCTCTTGCCTGCCATCAATGCATTTAGAGGCTAACACATGAATGGCTTCGGGCGACATGTCCTGCCCATCCTAACCAACTCGTCTTCTTTCATTAGTACTCTGATCCCAGAGAGGTTCGGTTATTTATTGAATAATTATTAATGTTGAACGACAATGCTTGTATATCTTAGACTATAACAACCTCAAAACAAATTGGCAAATAGAGCCATATTTTTTAATACATGTATACTCTTTAAATTGGCTTCTATATTCCAAATAATTTCACCTGAACAATGAATAATTTTGTTGGAAATTATTATTTATTCCTTTATAAGATTTCGAATTTAAAAATGGTACATATTGTAACACTTCCGGGGGTTAGCAAATATTTATTAAAAAAAATATACAATTATTGATTCTAATGAATTAATAAAACGTAAATATTCGAGCAGGTTACAAAAATGATAACGTTATAGCACACTAATCATATGACTTGAGCTTCACAGTCAAGAAACAGACTAAGACTAACTGGCCCAGTCACTCGCTCCTTATATAGTCGCAAAACGAACCTTCTGGATGGTTCGAGATCCTCCTGAGAGGTTCCAGGTCTCCGTCGAAAAGATCTAGGCCCGTCCACTTGCTCCAACGGTTTGTTCCGACCAATAGTTGTTCCAAAAAAAGGTTTGGGATTTTAAACCGTTAACCGTTAACGTTACAATATAATAGTTGTCGAAAGGCTACTTAGATTGTATAAAAATAATAATTATCTCTTAAAGGTCAAGAGTTTTTTTTTTCACATTTTTACAGCTTATTGTAAGAAAAAAAAATTAAACTGTTACTATATCGGAATCCACCGTTTCTGAGCGAAAATATGGGCAGAGCGGGATGGTTTAATAATTCATCTTGATAATTCAGGTATATCTTGAAACATAAGTAGGTTACATTTTATAAGTAAAGATGGAAATTTTGCATTAATATTTTTGGCCGTTTATCTAAACCCTTTTTCTTTTTTACATTTTTTAATTTTAATTTATCACTTTCCTTTAATACAAAAATGAAATGAAAAATCTCTTAAATGAGAAATGCTGTAATCTCTAAAAGAAAGGGGTAAGGAAGAAAGGGTATTAACCGTCGTGATAGAATCTGGCAAATAACAGTGATTGAAATTCCTTCTAATAGGTTGGCATGGGGGCGGAATGCTGTGGTTAAGGAACGATCAGATCCGCCCGGCCAGGCTGCGGTGGGAGATAACTGAAGAGGTGATATACCAGGCAGCAGTTCCTCAAGGAAATGGCTACAATATCTTTTTTTATCTTAACCGCCGAAGACATCATTGTTCGTATGCTCCCTTAAGGTGCCTTTACACTGAGCGAACCTCACCCTCGAACATTATTCTATTATTAGTTATAACATATATAATATATATAATAGAACATATAATATATAATAGAACATTATTAGCTAATTTAATTAAGAACAAGAACTAAACAGGTACTTTACTGTTCGTAAAAAAAAAACAGTAAGATTCTTAAAAAATATATTTTAATATATTTATTTTCTTGATATCCATTAGTGAAAAAACAGAATAGAAAGTGTCTCCAAATCTTTTCCTATGTATCAGATGATATTATTGGCTTGCAATAATCATTAAATGCTTTGATGTAAAATCTGTTTGTTTTAACGTCGGTTTATGCTACTAAGGCTAATCGGACGATGCTACAGTGGGATTCCTAAATTTTGCCTATCCAGGTATAATTAGGATAGGGATCTTTAACGAATACCTGACATCGTTTAGGCTCGGGACCTCCATTTTACGTCCTATCCGATGGACGGCATTACTACATTACTCCTAATAAAAAATCCTAGGACCACCTCGGGACGCGAACCCGCGACCTCTAGTATTGTAAGTTTCTATGCTTACAATTTTTTTTGTAAGTTTCTATGCTTTTATTAACACTACAGGTGACCCCGTAAAATCTGTGTTTATGGGGATTTATATCAATTTATTATAGACTAATGATACCAATCACATGATGAGGATTTAGAAATACGCACATTTAACCAGTAGCGGATCCAGGGAACACACAAGAACTGTCACTATATCTATAAAATATGTGCTTTCATATACAATGTAGCAATAAATTAAGTCCTTAAATGTAAAATTCATCGTATTTAAACATTTTTTATATATAAACAATGACAACATTCTATGTATTTATATTTTAAATTAGGTCCTTCATTAATGAGGGAATAAAAAAAAAAAAAAGAAAAAAGGCACGGCCCCTACTCTTTACGGCTTTTGAGCGACTGGATCCGCTTTTAAGAAGTCAGATGTTGAATAAAAAAGGAATGGTGGAATGATATTAATCAAATAGAATCCTTTGATAATAATGAAAAAGGTAATGATACTAAAATGTTTTTGTTTTTTTGTCGACTTTTTAATCTTTAGCCGCCTGAACCAACCTTCTCCACATCGACTTCTTTCGCTGCCATTTTTTTTATTTTATGCTCCAAAATTATAAGCTTAGAGTCGCGATAGACTTTGACGTATTATCCATCAAATCAAAGCACAAGGATTAAGTAAGATTTTTTACGATTGAGTAAGACATTTTATAAATATAACGAGCTGAATATATTAGGATGACCCAGTTTTCTCAAGTGAACGTGATGGTTTAACGTAATGTCGTAAAAAAAAAAAAAAAAATTAAATGAACGCTTCTGTCAAATTGATGGATTCATTTTAAGTTAAAAGTAAAACGTAACGATTTTTTCATTTAATAAATATTCTTGACAAGGCAGATCTGGTGATTACCGCCTAAAACTGCATCGTAACTGCGGTGAAAAAAGAAAACCACTCTCAATATAAGTAATGTCAAACCTGGTCTAAACTACCTCATGTGACTATGCTGAGGTGTAAAGAACACCCATATTTGTTATTGTTTTTGTTATTTAACACTCATTATTTGTTTTCTAAATTATTAATAAAACCTTTATTTTTTATTGTTATTTTTTATCTCGCATTTTATTTATTTCTTTTCTGCAGTCCTTTTCATGTTCATTGCAATATATTCAAGATAAATGTAAATATCGTAAATTTTCTTACGATTTGTCTATGCCATTACTAGAGCTCGGATTCCCGTGCAATCGCATCTTTTTATTGGTAAGTCAGAATAAAGCGAACTCAAGTTACTTATCCGAATCAAGCCTAATGGGATGTTTCAATAAAGTTTTATAATGCCCGAAATTGCACGTTTTGAAGTTTTATTGCACGAAATTGCATCATTTAATATTTTGAAGAAAAAAATATTACAAATTATAGTTTTCTTAAATACACATAAAAACAATAGTGGAAAAATAAATGTGAATATTATAGGAAAAAAATAGAGGGATCTTGGGTGATGTAAACAAACACTAACCTCCAATTTCCAAGAACTGAGGGTTCAGTGATTCCTGGATGTTTACATTTTATTTCTCGATTCTCATAGCTCTTTCAGCACCAAACTAGCTCCTGTCGAGTACATATATTGTTACTAAAAATGCTAAAAATTGGGCAAGTGTGTCTTCGAAAAGTGCGGGATGGACTGAAGAATACCCTGAACTCAATAGGAATGATTGTGTGGTTTTTTGTAAATCTTGTGATAAAAAAATTGGATGTGAGAGGAAATCACAAATTGATACCCATTGTAGCAGTAAGTACCTAATTTTTTTTTACCCTAGAACGGTAACAGGGGTAGAGCGGTTTTTTTTTTTTTTTTTTTTTTTTTTTTTTTTGTTCGATACCCCTACCTGGCCATGTGTGGCATACGGGGGGTTACTCTACAGGTGTAACCAACCTATTCTAACCATGGTGGGAGGGTCGAGATTTATTCCGTGGGGTCTCCACGAAATAAAAGTCAACCCTCCCAGGGCGGATTCGAACCGCCGCCGTTCGGCTCGAGCGTGCAACAAGGGGTCGCGCTCCTACACGCTCGGCTATCCCGGCCCAAGGGGGTAGAGCGTGTTAGCAGAGTGATTTAAAAATAAGCCTACGCACCGGTATTGCATCGAGTGATTCCATAATTTGAGTAGTATCATTCCTTTTTTAACCCTTTGCATGACACATGGGCCATTTTGGCCCATGTGGAAATTAAAGGGATTATGTTGGGCAACACTGAAGCTCATGAAGCCCTGAGCGCCTAATGTAAATTCGTATCGGTTAGTTGTTGATTGTCTTGCACGGTGGTCGCGGACTCTTGTTTCAAGGTAAGGGTAATCTCTTGTTTTGTCAAATATGTTGGGCCATTTTGGCCCATGTGTCACCACGAATATTTTGATATCTAGGCCATTTTGGCCTATGTGTCACCCAGGCTATTCTGTCCTTAGTGTCATCAAGTAATGTTATATGCGCTTTCAGGGCGTTTATTCTTTTTTTTGTGCAGATGATCAACCAAGTACATCTGGAAACCGTCCAGCTACAAAAAAAACTTCGAATAGATAACCCAGATTTTGGTGATCACATTCTGGCCATGCTCAATGAACCGATGGACTTTTCCGATAATGATTCCGAAGATGACAAAGAATTTGAGGAAACTCAGCCGGAATCTTCACCACCAGCTGCAACGGTATTTTTTAGACTCCGAGATTGACAATACATATGAGGATCCAGATTTTTCGCCTGATTCCACTGATGCTGAAACTGAATCATCTTCTGAAGATGAAGAGAAATCAACTTCTGAAAGTGAGCCTCATGATAATATCTATGTAGCTAAAAGTGGATTGAAATGGAGATCTGCAGAACCAGAAAGGAAAGGGAGACTTCCTGCACATAACATTTTGAGATTTAAGATACTAGGTCTTATTAGTTATGCATTGCAGATCTTGGGGGATAAGCCCTCGGAGTATGATGTGAATGAAACAATTTATTGACACTGAAATGATGGAACACATATTGAAGTTTACGGCTCTACATATGAATGATACCAAATTGCAAGTCAGTTCTTTATGTTCGAGGAAACTTTTTCATTTTATCTGGTCATTCTTTTTAATTTTTTGGTCATTGATTTTTATTTTTCAGTAATTTTTTTCATTTTATATACTCTTTTTTTCTTTTCTTAAATTAGACTTTTTTCATAAGTATGTTCAAGGAAATTGTTATAGTGTGTTTTTAATAAAAAATGTAAAAATACCTATTGAAAATTTTATTTTACTTACCTTACATTTAGATATATATTAAAATGTTAATAATGTCACATTTTGGATTGTCACAGTGACTGAATTTGCCAGAATTAGGGTAGTGGGCCAAAAAGGCCCACGTGTCACAGAACATCCAAAATTTCTACGTGTCATGCAAAGGGTTAAGATCGTCCTATTTCCAATATAATTACATCTCACATGCGAGTATTTTACTCTGTATTCCACATCTTGCTGTTACTATTTTCAGTAAATATTTTATGTTCTGATTTTTTTACTGGAATTTTTTTCAAAAATAGATCAATAGTATTATACAAAAGATCTAAAATTCAGTGATTTAACCAAAATCTATTCTAAAACCAATATTATAAAAATAATTTGTAAAAAAAAAAAAAAAAAAAAAAAAAAAGTTTTTACTTCAATTTACTCTTCGCTACTTACTACTACTTTTTTTTCCAAAGTAGCTATATTTTGTTCAAAAAAATAATTTAATTCCTGATATTCAAGCAATACATTTTTATTGCATTTTTTTTTGCAAGTTTTGAAGTTTGTAATGCACGTTTTTAAGTTTTTATTGCACCTTTTCGAATTTTACGAACCAACGTATCTTTTTTTTCATATTATAACATTAAATCGATAAGCAAATAAAAAAAAAAACATATGGCTTAATCTCCCGGACCGCTTGTTGGAACAGAATAAGCGTTTGAAACGAACTGTTTTTGTCTAGATCATTCCGTGGTGGCGGAGAACTGCCGACATTGTTCTAGAATATTCCAGGCCCCACTATTTACGATATATATAAGGGGCAGAGACTGAACGAGTTAGTTAAAGTCTGTGTCTTGACTGTGTTGCTCAAGTCATATGATTGCGTGTATTATAACTGTAAATTGCCGTTAAATAAATATTTGTTACCCACATAAGTGTTACAATATATATTTGTAAATATTTTGTTGATGTTATTATGAATTTTCCTTCAAGCATAAAAACATAAAATATTTTCTAAGCTATGAAACTACTCGCAAGAGTAAATCTGTTGTACTGAGAACATACATACCAGGCAAAAAGATCCAATTTGATGAAAAATTCATTAATTAAAAATCTGTGAAAAAACTTGTTTAAAAATAAAATGTTAGTATATAACTAAAGAATGCTTCTTAATGTTATTTATATTTATACGCCAAAACTTTTGGATGGGGTGTCCCTGACACCCCAGCATTGGCGTGTAAGGAAAGGTGAACACCATTTTCGTGCGATGGTTTAAGTTGAGAACAAGTGATCCAAGATGTCATCATAGCTGCGGTGGGAAAGAAAGCTGATATCGTCTATTCGATCCGAAAATCCATGGGCTGCGGTTTGAATTCCTACAACCAATGCTTCGATTTATCAACCACGATCTTGGTAATGATCCGATAGAAGATCCTTGACATCCGTTTTTGAATGTGCGAGATGGACACTTGCGTAACTTAGCGAGTGATTCACCTGGAATCCCTTCTGGAGGCTCCAGGAAGACCACTTTCTAACAAACCAGTTCCGATCTGCGATGGCGAGGGTCATATATCCGCAGGCCGGGCAGAATGTGCATTAATCTCTTATGTATTAAACTCATTTGGCGGTAAAAACTTTCACTTGAAGCCACTCCGTAACTTACTAGTGTTCGGTAGTAAAAGGCTTGCCTATAAGTAATAGTTTGTAGTTTTATCTTCTTATATTCCTATAAAGCTGAAATTTATTTGAATTTTATTTTTATTTTTTTATTGGGAACTGGCATTTTCAATTAAGGTAAATTGTTTTTGAGTTATATTAAAAAAGCTATTCAAAGAAAGTAAATTTAAAAAACATTCACTTTCTCTACAAATAAATGAATTGACTTTCATCACTTACATTGTAACCTCCCGTTCAATATCTCCCTTATCTTCTTCCCTTCATATAAATGTAAATTTAGTATTCTTATGGCAATTCGAAGTAAATTTATGTTTGCTAATCCAGGTACTAGGTATAAATAAATAATTTCAAATAAGTAAATTTACAAGGCAACGCGTTGGTCATGGCTGAATTTTAACCCGGGTCAACTCATGTCCTTTCCGTGCTATAACCAATTGTGATCTCAGCCATATCAAACTTCCCTCTTCAATTGGTCCTAAGACACGCCCCATATCGTCACGATGCAGCGAAGTGATTGGGGCTGATTGACAAGCTGTCAAACTGTCATTATTAAATATGAATTTAATGTTTATACCTAAAAAAAATTAAATATTTATGACTGGGAACGAATTCCAGCCATGTATAATGCAGTAGTTTATATTTTCCCCCGTTAAGGGATACTCGTTCCCTGCTGTTTTATTTTTTTCTATTCTCCTCTTAAATATAGGAATAAAGTCATGTACTTTCTCTATCACAGGGGTACCCAAATTTTTTTGTACCCTGCAACTCGTGATTGATGGTAGCCACCAACGCCCCTCCCCCCTCCCTCTGATTCACTGAAAGGCTCCCACGCCCCCTTAAAAAATTAATTATATGAGCAAGTAATATATGAAAATTACTTAATAAAACGTTTATCTTTGACTTTTTATGAAAACTATTGAATTAAAAACACATTGTCATAGACCAGTAAAAATCAAATTTACTGATATTTAGCTACAATTAGAAATTGTTACTTATAAAATAAAAAATTTCGGAGGAAGTTAAAACATTGTCAACAAAAGTAATAGTTTGCTGAAGGATATTGTGAAGTAAAATTGTCTTAAAAATAAGGCTAAAAATCTTAGAATCCTGGTAAACCTGCATACAAAAATGACATAATATAACTATAGAATCTCTCTCATAAAAATCGTACCATTAGCATATGTTACAATATTAATAACATCGATATTTACATAATCTTGATATCGAATGTGTATTTATTAAACCCCAATAAAATTATTATGATTTTACAATGAAAACATTCTACATTACATATCATATTCTAAAATGAGGAAGATAATATGTTATTTAATAAATATATTAATTTAATCATTATTGTGGGTGACCACCTTTTTTAAATTATTTATTTTTTGAAGAGAAAACATTTGGCTCCGCCGGGAGTCGAACCCAGGTCTTCCGCGTGACACGAGCGGTATGCTAACGCGCGGTATTAATGCTTGAATTAATATAAAATAATTTAAAAAATTGACGTTCGTCAAGAGGTCCCAAAATTCGACAAAAATTGTCCATCTCCCGTAAATACTCGCAAAACTTGCGATCCAGGGAGAGGTGTCAGTGAAGAAGAAGGATTTGGGACCGCTTGGAAGCGAGCTCCGTGGTGCAATGGTTAGCATACCGCGCATGTCACGCGGAAGACCCGGGTTCGGCTCCCGGTGGAGCCAAATCTTTTCTCTTCAAAAAATAAATTATTTAAAATTTATTTAATACATAGTTTAAGCAACTCTCCTTCCGTATATTTTTTTATTGACATTGACATTGAAAACATTGTTTTAATTTTCTATACATCTTTATTATTAAGGATTATTACAACATAACATTCATTAAATAAATTGTTTACTAAACTTTAACATAGTAGAATTTTTAAATGGTCTCGTGACCGTGATCCCCACTCCTGATTTGTTTTCAAGACCCCCTAGTTTGGGAATGTTCTGGCTAATAGTCAGAGAAGAACTGAATATCTGTGTACAATAGTATCAACCGTCTGATAACATTGAATACCATAATTCACAGGATCTTCCATTGATTATAATCATGAATTATTTAATATGAACTAATTTTATTTATTGTCAATTTTCTTTCAATGTTATCGTTTGTGTTAATTGAACTGGTAATTAGGAAGTATTGAACCTAATAGTGCCTTTTAAGTACAGTAGTAGTTTAGAAAGGATAGGGGTTTAGAAATGCAATAGAATTCAAGAAAGTTCTGAAAATACATTGTAAGAAGGTTTAATTGGTTTAAACGATAGAATTTATTATCATATTCTATTAATTGGTGGAATAATGGTGTTTTCACAACTTTCACATAGTTGAGGTAAAAGTAAGTTGGCATTAAGATGTAAATTAGTTGGATTAGCGACTAAAAAGTAGTATTTTTTTTAATTCATTTGATATTCATATATAACTATATAGTTGAAAATATAAACAGAAATCAATTGGAAATGGTCTTTAAAATCTTAGGAAGGCTTAGGAATAATAATATTCGATATTTTTTTTTAACACGTTCAGTGCGGCACGTAACTATCTCCCAGTACGGGTTGGTTTTGAAGTAAACTGTCAAAAAAACACTTTGACTGTTTTTGCTTTATACTTTTAAATATGATTGATGAAAGTATGTTTATGCATTTCAAAGCCAGTAAATACGTCGTACATTATTGAAAATCGCACGGGGCTTTATGACCCCGTGCCGGCCTGGAGAGTGATTGGATTTGGGCTGCAGTCCAAATCATTAAGCCCCGTCTTATTCTTCTTGTTTTATCTGTGAATAAAATATTCCCAACTTCTGTAAATAACAAAACACCTACCTTCGTTTTCAGATTACCTATTGCTGTCGGTTCTAATTTGGTTTTCTTTGATTGTTGTGTGTCGTAATTTAATGGTAATTATCATACATATTATCTCATCTTTATCTATAAAAAAAAAAAAAAAAAACCTGTACCACTACAACCCATAAAGGGTCTTGGGTGCAGTACTATGTAAGGAAGAGTACTGTTTCTTGGTCAGCGGTCGTGCAAGGAGGTGATTTGACCGTGATCACGCTCAACCGCCAGGTTCTTTCCCCTTAATTTTTCAATTAAGGGTGCCCACTTTATAGAGGCTGGGTTTGCCCCAGGAGGGTCTCTCGGCCCACTAGACGAACTGTGGCGAATAATAATCTAATCCGAATAATAATCCATCTTTATCTATACTTATCTAAAATTCAAATCCTTCGCTGACCATAAAAACTATCGCACAATGCTGAAAAAAGTCCCTAATAAGTTAAGTGTAAGTTAAATATTCAATTCAATGTCATGTATCCAAATATGGATATAAACCTGGGCTGGGGATGAAAACCTGGGGCTGTCATATATTTGTTGATGTCCAAAGAGTAGGAAAATATTCAATTAAACCAATTTAGTTCATTTTCCGAGAGGTTTTAGCGTTTTAAATGGAGGCATAAGTATGGGGTCAATTAGTCCCGTGCCGCACTTGTGGATAGTTGCACTACGGGGTCAATTGACCCCGTGCCGCATTTGTGGATGGGCCACCTTTTTGCCGTCCGCACTGAACGTCTTAAAGAGCCGTAAACATGAATGTCTTCTGGATTTATGTAGTTAAACTAGCTTTCTTTTTATTATGTGCGTCTCAATATAACTAAAGGGAAAAACTTTCAAGAATATAGTGCTATTAATATATTGTTTGTCGTTGCAAGTCAGTTATTTTAATTCTAATAAATAATAAATCAGAAAATAAAATAAAATTATACTTTTTTAACAGCAGTAATTATTACAAATGTATTTCTTCAGTCATATCCAACATGGAAGAACAACAAAAAGTCCAGGGAAACAAAAGTAAGGACTCTTCAACGCCAACGTTAAGTGAGTCCCGGAGTGATTTAAAAAAAATCACTGTAAAAAAACTGCAGTGAAACATGGATGGTGACCGAAAGCATTATCCGAACCGCTTACTAACCTAGCTTGAAAAGAACCACGAGAGTCTGGTGGCTTGGGAAGATCAAAATTGTTGAATTCTGGAAGACACCTAAGCAGATTTCTATCCACCCAAAATTAGGGGAAAAATGAGGAAATTTATGGAAAACAATTTAGGGAAACCAGATAACAAGGAACAAGAAAAAGAGGAAGACCAAGATCAGTGAGTCCAAGGGACCTGAGCCGAATTGACCAAGAGCAAGAATAATTGTTACAAAAAGAGCGGAACGGAAGGCACTTGTAGATGCCCAATGCTCCACCAGGAGCTAGCGGTGTTAATGCTATTATTATTAAGAGTGGTAAGATGAAAAAGACATACCTATTAAAATTTTAAAAGTGCAAGGAAGATGAACGTCATAAGAAATGCAGAAAAGTGAAACAAAACAAAACACAAAACGTATTGTTTAAAAGAGTTTTAGACTTGTTAGAACGAACTAAAAGTAGGAGAAAGCTGTTTGAATACCAACTACGCTTGCCTAGAACCTTCCAGACAGTTTTTCTTCGGACTAAATATAAGGAGCGAAGGACATTTGTATTAGTCTTGTTCTGAAGCTCAAGTAATATGTTTATTTTTGTGATCATGTGTAATTGCAAAGTGATACTTTTTGAAACCTGTTTAATTATTTGCGTTGTCACAGTTTGTGTTACATTGTAAAATCATATTTTCCTTCAATAAAATTATTTCAACCCACTATTTGTTACAGTATAAAAGGATATATAAAATAATGCCATTAAAATCGATCAAAATGAGGAAATTAGAAAATATATATATATATATATATATATATATATATATATATATATATATATATATATATATTAAATAACCTTGAATTAAAACAACATAAAATGAACATCTTAAATGCTGCCATGATTCTATACAATATATAACAATTAAATATATCAACCTTAGCCAACTGGACCAAGAAGAGGGGGGAAGGAGAAGAGAAGATCCTATAATAATTATTATTTCCTTGCCAGCTCACCTTTAACAGCTGCACATTAGGCTTTCCCCGGGCCAGGGGAGAAGGTGGGAGAAAAATACCTTGTTAATTATTATCAAATTATTAAATGTCATTGTTTCTTTAACTCGGGGTGGCGGGATACCCTACCCCTAGCTAACGCGTTGGGACGAGAAATATGCTTTGCACCAGACAAAGTGTGATTGTAACCCTAAAGATAGATATTTCGGAAACGGAGCCGGGGGGAAATTTAATAATACTCGGCATTAAACCCTCATTCCTGGCCTGGGAAAACCCCGAATAACATAAAAGAACGAGAAAGGAGAGGACGAAAAAAAAAACTCGACTTCAATGTTTTTTATCTCGTGCTGATTTCATTTATTATAATTTAATAGTGTCCTACTCCATTAAATTGAAAGTCTTATGACATATATAGTTTTTTAGCACACGATAAATTATGTTACAGACTAGGAACGGAATTAGCTGACACTTTGATTGCTAGTAAATAAAAACAGCCTTGCGTATAATCTAGTCTCAGTTGTAAACTGGATCGGCAATGAAGGAAGAACTTTCCCAAACCGGTCGGTACCAAACCCTTCTGGGGTAATTGGAGATGAACTGATTTTTATGGGCTACTATTACGCACAAGTCAGCTTCCTCCTTTTTCTGCCTTCTCTGATATATTTAGGTCCCCAATATATTATATTTATCTTTCAGTCTGTTTATATAATATTTAGGATAATTACTTATAAACAGAATATCATGTGTGTGATTCCGATATCTTTGAATTGACAGTTTCCACTTACGTAATGCTCTTATTTACATAGCTCCATTAATGAGACCATTAAAAATACTAGTTTCATGTTGCGTAATATACCTTACATAGAAAATGATCATTTGAACAATGGTTCAAAATATGCTCTTTTAAAAATTTAAATTTCACAAGTGAATACTAAACTGACAACTCCAATTAGCTGTCTGAAATAATAGGTTGGTATTTAGTGCAATATTTCAAAACCTATTATGGATAGTTGACCAAATGGTATTATATAATAATAGTGGTTAAGGACGAAAAATTAAATTTAATTTAATTAACAATCTTAATTAATTTTTTTTATTTAAGTTGGTTTTTATATAATTTTATTTTTATATTATTTTATTCAGTTTTATTTTATTTAATTGTTTAATTAATCAGTATTAATGAATCTCAAATTGAGATTCATTAATGCTAACGAATTAACTTTGAAAGGCGGTTATATTAAGAATGTATTTTCTTCACGTCCTGGAGTGCACATGAGCCATCCTATTTCCTTAGTTACTTACCAGCATTATTTGGCAGGCATTTGCAATCAAATCTGTGGTTTACATTTAATACCGAACTATGATACTTTTATGGGATGAAAAGAATGGAGATGAAAAGCTAATGACAAGTTTAGTTTAGAACTCCCCGGTATTTGTGTTTCTTAACGATGCCGTGAAAATTACGGCATAAATTCTTCCCATCACTTAATAACATTAATTTCAATGTGACAAACGTCTATTAATATGTCACAATAAGTAGCGAAACAACCAATTAAACAAAGTACTTATTATGATATTTAAATAAATTATGTTAAATTTAATACAAGAAAAAAATTAAAAGGTGTTTTTTACCTCCGGGGCATGGTAAATAAAATATAGGTTTCTCTATAATATAGAGAAAAGCCTGATTATTAAAAACCAAAAATAAATTATTTCCACTTTGGGGTGGATAATGATGGTGGATAATAATACACCAGAAGATAATGAATCGATTTTCAAAATCAGAATTCATTTTCCTTTACTCAAGTTGAATCATTCTTTTTTTAATTTCAAATCTTTTTTTTTTTTTTTAGATATATTTATTTCTATTACCTTGATTTAGCTACTGATATATGCTTTTAATATCACAGTTTATTCATACTTTGTTCAGTTTTGATCATCTCGTGTCCAAGATATACTGAGAGAAAAGATAATTATCGTTTCTTGCTTTTATTAGGACATGATTTCGCATTTCATGGCTCTCTTAAGAATCTTCGAACAAAGATGCCGAGTTTTTTCATTGCGGGATGGCTTCCTTTGAGTGTTTTTTTTTTTTTCCTCTATCCGATGACTCTCCGAAGACGATGAAAATCAGAGAATGGCGGAAGTGTGAATCTATGAGGAGTCTCCTTAAGGCCATAATGAGGTAGCAAGATGCGTGTCCTTAATCAATGAGCCGATGAGATCAATAGGCTCCTAGGACGATAATATCTTACGGGCTCGCCGACAATGGCCCAGAAGGTTAGCTGCGACAAAGGATGTTACGAAGCTGTTTTGGTCCGCTTGGTGATGGGGCCGTAACTTAAGTAGAGGCCTAGTTGGACTTTCACTAAAGGTTGCTCACTCTGTCATAATAAACATGACACGTAATAAACGATTTATATTAGTTTAATTGAGCCTAATTGGTCTTCCCATTCCTTTTTTAAGTCCGTGTAATGATCTACAATTTTACCCTATCGGACTTAAAACATTAAGTAATTCGAATCCATGTAATATACATACATAATTAGGTTTATTATAAAGTTATGGCCTGGATGCGATCATTGCTCCTGAAAGAGTTTTTGCTCCTTCTTCAAAAAGTATAATTTATCTGTTTATTGCGGTTGAAGTCATGACAATAGTATAGGAAGAGGAGTAAGTCAGTGTTGAAAGCCTTTTAGTTACAATGAGCACCGCAAGATGCTTTTCATGAATAAACTTTAGAAATTTCAGCCGTTCAAATTCGTTTATTGCTCCCCCTATTAAAATGGGTTTTCTTGACTTACTATCTTATACATGACAATGCCTCAATTGATTCCCGATAAAACCAAATCAATTTCTAAATGAAGTTATTATTGAATATGAGCTAGTATAAATCACCTCACCGAAATAAGTTTCTTAAATAAATGTCACACATGCATTGAAATTTTCTAAGGCTTCAACAAAAACTTCTGAAGAATGCAGGGGAAAAAAAACATCTTTTTTATTTGGGTTCTGAGCGAACAGCTCTTTGCAACGGTACATTAGAAAAAAAAATCGGAAAAACATGTTTTTTAGGTGCAATAATACTTGAAAGCTTTTGTATACAGGAAAAAAGCATCTAGGTCAACCATTACAAGGAAAGAATCATTTTATCGTTGGACCTGTCATAAGTGCCAGAACCGCTCACTGTTCAGTGGGTGTTTCACCCAGGTCTCACAAGAAAAGACTAAGAGAGTTGCTATTCTTTTATATCTATATTCTGATTTTCATAGATTTTTCGTGCTTTTTTTTATCAAAGATTTTCAATCAGTGATTGACATAGTACACTTCTAAAGATACTTTCACAACTTCTTGAATACCTCCAATTCATTTAATTTTTTTGATCCTCAAAGGCACTGAAAACGCACTATTTAATTTCGTGAACGTTTAATTCAATTTCATACCATACAAATTTAAGTAAATTTTGAAATTTCACTGGACTATTAAGTACTTATATCTCAGCCAATATTTTATCATAAGTAGGGCAATATTTGATCGTAAGTTATTTATCATATAATCCGATGCCCACCTCTGATCAGTACGCTATCTGGGCCTTTACATGGACAAACGACTGACTTAGAAAGACCATGTTAGATGCAAAAGAAAAGAACTGAACCATCGATACGGACTTCGTTGACTACACACGCAGACTAAGTAAGTACTTGACAGACTACTACACAGACTAAATACTAAATACTAATTGACAGACTAAATACTAAGTACTTGACAGACGCTCAAAATTATCTCTGACGAATAAATTAACCGTTTACAAAGTACTAATGAAACCACTGTGTGGACTCACATTATTAAACTATGGGGAACAGCCAAAAAATCAAATATACGACTCATGCTGTCATTTCAATCAAAAATACTGAGGAAGATTGTATATGCCTCCTTTTATATCTCTAATTAGACCTTACACACTGACCTCGACATTCCTTACGTCGAAGTAACAGCCATAGATCGCTACCGTAACTTTTATGACTGACGTACTCTAAATTCCAACTCACTAACTCAAGCTCTAGACACTCCAATAAACCCTTACAATCCTCCAAGAAGACTGTTGAGGCGTTTACCACGAGATTTTCTGCAATATAGTACATATACTATGCATGTAATATACATAAGCAGTTATATTTATACTTTTTCTTTTACATTTATCCTTTCACTACTTCTTCCTTTATTATCTTATATTTCCGATTGTTTGTTTGTTAATTCGTTTTGTGTTTTTTGTTGTTGGTTTTTTTGTGGGCTTTTTTATATATTGTCATGTCAGGATATTTGCTTATTATGTAAGTGCATAGCAAATTTTAGTAAAATGTCATGAGTTGTTTGCGCCACAAAGCTTAATCGGGCAATGCTACAATAGGAATCCTAAATTTTGCCTATCCAGGTATAATTAGGATAAGGATGTTTAACGAGTACCTGACATCTTACAGACTCGGGGCCTCCATTTTACATAATAATTCCTAGGGCCACCGAGGGACGTGAACCTTCGACCTTTAGTATTGTAGGTTGCCATGATAAGTGGTGATAAGAAAATATGATGGTTGATGATTTGCCATAGCTTAAATGTTTTATTTGGATTTGAAGTATATAATGCATATTCTTAAAATTCTAACTATAGTGACAAGGTGGTTTTTCCTATGGACCCATCATGTATCATTATAATTTCTTAGATCTTTTCACATTCTTGTAATGTTCTGGTAGAATTATAAAGGTTTCTGGTATAATAGTATAATTATTAACTTAGTAGTCCTTAGCATATCTGAGATTGTCATTTTTGACTTGAAATTTGTATGAATGTAGACTGTTGATTTTATCCTTTCTAGAAAAATAGCAGTTTGAAAACTATGTTTAAGAATAGAGCAGAATCTGTGATTTTCTTGAAAGGCGAAAATTCCTAATAACACGGTGCCCTTCCAGAAAGCATTCGTAAACCCCATCTTAAGATATCATTAAGAAGTGGAAACATTAGGGTGGTTTAAAATATTTTATGTTTGTATTTTTATTTTTTTTACTTTCTCTCGATAATGGTTACGATTTCCGTCTTCGGTGACGGCCTTAGGACGAGGGAAATTCTCGAAAGGTCAAGATCCAGCTTTCTAGATAAAAGAGTCCACAGGATACCGAATAACCGTGAACTTGGAACTGGTAGCGTCGCTTTCTTCGGATCGGATGGGTGTCATCAACTTGTTCGCTACGAGGCATTATGCAAGATGGCTGTTTCGCATTGACGTGGGACAGATTTATTTCTCCGTAGGGTACGTTCCTAACGGGCTTTCTTCTTGTTTGATCGTTCATCCGATACTTCTATGTAGTGCAATATATATATATATATATATATATATATATATATATATATATATGTGTGTGTGTGGTGAGTGGTGAGGTGGATCTGAGCACTCCGTTCGGAGCAGGATCTTTTAAGTCCTAAAGAGTTGAAACGTTTGTATACCTCGGATCTGAAATAAAAAATAAGAACGATATGGCTCAAGAGATACAGAGAAGGATGACTGCTGCCAATAAATGTTTTTTTGGACATGGCCGACATTTCAGAAGTAGGTACCTCACAAAACAGACCGAGCTGAATATATACAAGACCCGGCACATATTGTCATAAGGTTCACTGTGATAACTCTGAAGACAAGTGATGACAGGAAGCTCAGTGTGTTTGAGCTAGGGATTCTCAGAAGGATTCCAATAAAGGAGGGTGAAGTCTGGAGGAGAAGGAAAAATAGGGAACTAAGTACTCTATTTGCCGACCTCGATATCGTCAAGTTCATTAAACTTGGCAGGCTAAGATGGCTATTTACCGAAAGAGGTGATGACTGAAGAGCTACACTCGACGAGACGAGTAATAAGACCAAGTATTAGATGGCTGGACAGCGTAACCAGTGATGCCAGAACTTTACTTGGAGTTCGGGACTAGAGAGCTGCAGAAGACAGAACCTACTGGCGGTGGCTCTTAGAGGGGACCTAGTCTCGATAACGGGACGTAGCGCCAAATATATATATATATATATATATATATATATATATATATATATATATATATATAGAGAGAGAGAGAGAGAGAGTGAGAATCATCCATGCTTGCAGTTTGACTAACATATTCTAATTATAACCCAGAGATTTGTGTTTGGTTTAAAATGCACGGATTGATTTAATGTACTACTGAAAGATAGAAGTATGTTTTGAGGAAGCAAGATATCAAATGGTGAAAATCACAATGCCAAATCAAGATTAACTCAATGACTAACGTGATTATGATTTAAGCATCAAAATTACTAATTTTTGAATGAACTCATTTTTTAGTATCATAATTTTTTTTTTATCGTATTTTATTATTTTCATCAATCGAGATGAATACCAGAATCATGAACATCAATTTTAGACCTAATGACCTGCCCAATCTAGTTTCGAATTCTATTCTCGCACGAATCAATTTTGTGTTAACAAGATGATTCATTGGAAAGGTCATAAATCATTTTTTCGAAATATCAATCAACTTCATCTATGTAATGTCATCATGTTAAGTTTCATCGCAATGGTTAAAAAATTTACCATAACCCAGGTTAAAAAGTTTGCTCATTGAAATTTTTTTTACTCAATAAATATTGATAAGAATTTTACATTCTGCCGATTCTAAGAGGCTATTTTGTATTAAAAAAAATCTAATGTTTTTGATTAATATCGGTAATTACAAAGGAAACATTCATTAGGAATAACATTTTATTATTATTTAAAATGAGGAGTGTTATAAACTTTTTTTTCCTATAGTATTGTCAGGGACAGATAAAAAATGAAAGGACCTATAAGCATTTATAAAATAAGCCAAAACTTACGGTAATTATATATTATATATATATATATATATATATAATATATAATTACCGTAAGTTTTGGCTTATTTTATAAATGCTTATAGGTCCTTTCATTTTTTATCTGTCCCTGAGAATACTATAGAGAATACTTTTTTATTTATTTATTTTTGTTTTCGTAGCCCCTCAATTTCTTTTTTACTTTGAGTATTTTCTGCACAATAATTTTTCTCTGATACAGCTAAAGTGAATATTAAGTTGCCTTGAACCTTTATAGTGAATTTCATTTTTATAGTTATTTTCGGTGATGGGCTCAATTCGTTATTATTTGGTAAGAATCAATATCTTACGATTCTGTATGCAAACATCAGTATCGCGAACTTATCCTACTAGAATCAAAAACTGGTTGATTATTATATTATACCCTATATTTTGTATTAAAAAAATAAACAATAACATGAAGTTGAAAACATTTTTTTAACATTATCAAATTATAAATGATTAACTATCATGAATAATTTATGAAAAGATAATTTAAGGAAATCGCTAATATTAAAATAAATGGCTCTTTTTTATTAATATAGTACAAGAGATAAAAATATAACTGTTTTATAAATAGTTATAATTTATACTTTCCTAATTACTTCTCATACATAAATTCACTGAGATAATGTAATTATGATCTTACAAGAGCCTAGGAAAAAAACATAATATTTACCAATAAACCCACTGACATTTCATCTATACCTATTTCTACCACAACGGGTCACATGGCTATAAAATTTATGATCTTAAGGGAAAAAAAGTTAATTCAATTTAGGATAAGAATAAAAAAAAATCTGGTGCGATGCGCGCAACACACAACTTTCACTTACCAACTTACTTACATTAGAAATCGACATGTTTTTTTAATTGCCATTTTTATAAATAATATAAAAAAGATGACTTGATTTCGATTAAAAATGATTAATTTAATCAAAATCATTAAAGCCGTTTTTGAGATATTCCAAAAAAATGTAAAAATTGGAAAAAAAAAGTTATGAAATAAAGAGCCCCCTGCATTGGACCAATTTTGATGAAATGTTGTCTGTCATATTGTGAGCATATACATATACCAAATATCCAGTCTGATGAAAATCATTACAGCCGCTGTTGAGTAAATAAAAAAACACGTGAACATAAGAAAACGTTTATTAAATGAAGTACCCCCTCCGTTTCACCAATATTGATGAAATTTCAGATGTCGCATCGCGGGCATATACATACATCAAATACCCAGTTTTATCAAAATCATCAAAACCGTTTTTGAGTAAATAAAAAAAACACATGAAAATGATACAAAATTTATTAAGTAAAGTCCCCCCTCCGGTTGATCAATTTTGATGAAATTTTTACAGTCATATCTCGGGCATATTAATACATCAAATTAATACATTAAATACTCAGTTTAATCAAAATCGTTAGAGCCGTTTTTGAGAAAATCGAAAAAACGTAAAAATTTATTAAATAAAGTACCCCCTCCCTTTAAGCAATTTTGATGAAATTTTTGCTGTCACATCGCGGGCATATACCTACACTAAATACCCAATTTCAGGTTCCCACGGTTTATAGTTTTTGAGCTAGTCTGTTCACATACACACACACACACACACACACACACACACACACACACACACACACACACACACACACACACACACACACACAGACCATTTCGCGGGACTTGGTTATTTCGACTCAGGGGGTCCCAAAACGTGTATTTCCGTTGAAAACCGGAAGTCGAAATTTTTCACGATCGCAATACTTCCACTTACTATATATTTCATATATAGGTAAGTGAAAGTAAAAATTCTGATTAAAAATTCAATTTTAGGCATGAGGAAAAGTAGTTCATCTACTAGTCCATCAGCGCCTTTGTCTTTGATCCAGTTACCTTCGTTGTTAAAAGTTTCAGAACTCACATCCATCGCCTCTTCAGTTCTGTCGCATTCTTGGGTATCTCAACTGCGGCTCCTTATCTGGTATTAGTAAGTAAGTATAAATCTGTGAATTAGAATGAAACCGTTGATTAGTACACATAATGTTAAATTTTAGCATCGGTATCGAAATAATCTTATAACAAGAGTCCTTAATTTAAGTCGTAAACTTTAATTGGAATCATTAAATGATAATAGTTATTATTACATCTATTTCATCAAGACGCTGATTCCCAATTACTGTTATTAATTGCACTATTATATTCATTGGCTTAGCGGTCGACTGGGCAGAGAACTGTTGCAGAGAGGAGTCTAAGAACTCTTGGACTAGACTAGAGTTAGAAAGCTATCAATCAAAAACTAGGACCTCCCCTTCACTTCTCGAGGAATCCTGCCAATTCAGGCCCTCGGTAATTACTCCACCTCTCTCATATATTACCCCTTCTGTAATCGTGGAAGTCAGAACAGGACGGTCATGCCACTTTTTTTAAATATGTTTTTAAAGCATCACTCCTGGTTGAGTTCGATTCCAGGCTTTTTTGAAAAAAAAAATTTACAATCAGGTAAATGAAGAAGGCCACGCTATCACCTTATTCTAGTAGGACTTTAGAGAAGCATTCTAAACTTTGGAATCCCCCACCACCCCCTTTTTTATCTTACTCCACTACTAATACGCACTACATAAACATTGATGTATGTTTATATTTTATGTACATTAGAAGAAAAACATCATCGTTTTGGACACATCGAAACGCGTTATCTGTTATAGACGAAACCGAATTGAAATGGAAAACAAACCTGGTGCGATGCGCGCAATACACAACTTTCACTTACCAACTTATTTAGATTAGAAATTAACGTGTTTTGATAAATATGTAAACGCCATTCCTCAAATTCTCACATTTTTCCACATTCATATTATTATTTTTACTTTCACTTACCTATATATGAAATATATAGTAAGTGGAAGTATTGCGATCGTGAAAATTTTCGACTTCCGGTTTTCAACGGAAATACACGTTTTGGGACCCCCTGAGTCGAAATAACCAAGTCCCGCGAAATGGTCTGTGTGTGTGTGTGTGTGTGTGTGTGTGTGTGTGTGTGTATGTGAACAGACTAGCTCAAAAACTATAAACCGTGGGAACCTGAAATTGGGTATTTAGTATAGGTATATGCCCGCGATGTGACAGCAAAAATTTCATCAAAATTGCTCAACGGGAGGGGGTACTTTATTTAATAACTTTTTACGTTTTTTTCGATTTTCTCAAAAACGGCTCTAACGATTTTGATCAAACTTGGTATTTGATGTATTTATATGCCCTAGATATGACTGTAAAAATTTCACCAAAATTGATTTACGGGAGGGGGGACTTTACTTAATAAATTTTGTATCATTTTCACGTGTTTTTTTTATTTACTCAAAAACGGTTTTAATGATTTTGATCAAACTTAGTATTTGATGTATTTATATGCCCGAGATATGACTGTAAAAATTTCATCAAAATTGATCTACGGGAGGGGGGACTGTGCTTAATAAATTTTGTATCATTTTCACGGTTTTTTTTTATTTACTCAAAAACGGCTTTAACGATTAACAAATTAGATATGAATGTAGAAAAATGTGTGACTTTAGGAAATGATAATTAGCAAAACACGTCAATTTCTAATCTAAGTAAGTTGGTAAGTGAAAGTTGTGTGTTGCGCGCACGCACCAGATTTTTTATTTTTTGCATTTGATCTCTAAAGTAAAGATAACTTGGCGATGCAAGCATAATCTTCATCGCGACGGATTTTATAATAATCTATTTAGTTGTTGAAAATTTCATTTACTTACCAAGGAAACAAATTATTTCTATTAAATATGTATGTTTGAAAATACGTTGACAACTCTTTCCCATGAACAGAGCGTCTTTTATTTTAAATAATGGTCTGTGATTAAAGGCGTACTACGCATGTGTGGGCTCAACGTGTTTTATGTTTTGTCGGCTTATTTTTCTTTTTTCTCATGTATATATTTACTATTCCTGTAGCATATCAAAACAAAGAGCACAGGACACTGAAAAAAAGCAACCCATGTTTCAACTTTCAAGTAAAAAATATTTTAAGATATATTTATTTAATCATTATTTTGGGTAACCACCTTGCTTTTAAATGATTTTAAATAATTTATTTTTGAAGAGAAAAGATTTGGCTCCGCCGGGAATCGAACCCGGGTTTTCCGCATGACATGCGCGGTATGCTAACCATTGCACCACGGAGCTCGCTTCCAAACGGTGCCAAATCCTTCCTCTTCACTGACACCTCTCCCACGATCTCGCAAGTTTTGCGAGTATTTACGGGAGATGGAGAATTTTTGTCCAATTTTGGGAATCTCTTGACGTTAGTCAATTTTTAAATTATTTTATATTAATTTAATCATTATTGTGGGTAACCACCTTGTTTTTGTTGTTAAGAAATAGTGAACATATCGTCGTGACCATCCTTAAGTAACGAATGTGCAATTAAAAACCTATACACATTCGTTACTTAAGCATGCTGATGACGATATGTTCGACCCAAAAATTATTTAATTCCAAAAACATCTGTTTTCGGCACCTCGTTCATTTAAAAAAAAGTGACCCAGAAACTCAAAAAGTACTTACTTTTTACTAGGTACTTTTATGTTTAATTCAGACTGCTATTGGTAATCTGAATGATCTTTATGTGTAATTAAATAATAATATTATTTATCAAAACTTAATAACTAATATAGCAAATTAAAAAAACAAAACTCAGTTCATACCAGTAATACTTAACACGTCAATAAACTTCTTGGCCAATAGCATAATAAACGTTATAAAAAAAGTAGCATTATAGAACATGGGTAAGGTAGTCATTAAACTGAAGCAATATGCATGTCATATTTGCGATTCGTATTGAAATCCTCAAAATTATTCCCTTAAAGTTATTTTCTAGAGTTACAAATGAACAGAAGCCGTTAACTTCGCTTAGAATGAATGACATCTTGAAAAGCTACTTGGTACAGTCATATTTCATTTCAATGCGATTTCTCATCATTATTGTCTTCTAGCCTTCCAGTGCACACCTCCGCTAATGATCATGGCAATTTTTCATTCCCTATCTAGGTATACTTTATTGATTCGTGATGTTAACTGAGGCTAATTCTTTTAAGCTACAGCTGCTGAGTAAGTATTGAATGTGCTGCCTCAAGGATGTGAAATATCTTAAGATATAAAAATATTTTATCAAAGAACTTGCCACTCTGTTTTTTAAACCTCTTCTGTTTAAAATGACGTTTAAAAAAGTGAAATTTATAAGATTTTACTGCGGTAAAATCCATAAAATATTGAAAATCTAGAATAATATGGAACTATTTGATTAACATTCAATTGCATTTTAAACTGCGGATTCCTCTTACTTTCCACGCGAAAGCCGCAGTTTAAAATCCAACAGACAATTCAGCGTCGTACAAATATTACGAATATAAATAATTGGGATTACTTTTAATAAACCTAACTTGGGAAGTACATAATGGTACGTTGCTCAGTTCGGTGACAAGCCGTAAGTGTAAAATAAGAAAATAAAATATATAATGTCACGGAGAGGACAAAAGGTGTTCAAGAAATGAATTTCGAGAAACTGATCCAGATCCACCGGTCGAGGATTGGCAGAGTTGCAATGTTTAGATACCTACGCGTTATCATTTGATATTCGCTACTGAAGAGCTAAGGTGGGAAAGAACAAACAACTAGTGGAGGCACTTGGCTGAGACTCTAATCTTGGGGGCAACTATGTACCCTAGGGATATAGATTATTGATAAAAACCAGTTATCGGTTAAACTGTGTTTTATGCTTCAATATTATCAGTCCGGTTTTACCTTATAGAAATAATCTGTTATAACCTGTAGACGAGACAAAGATTTTATTTATTTATTTATTTATTTATTTATTTTTTTTCGGTCCTCCCCTTCTTCGCCTGATAGGCTATACGGGGTTTCCCGGGCCAGGGGAGTGGGTGGAGGATTGATGCCGAGTATTATTAAATGTCCCCTGGCTTCGGGTTTTGAACTTGCTATCTTCGGTTATCAATCATACGTTTTTCTGACGCTTTTGCCCACTCGGCCATCCCACCACCCCGGACGAGACGTAGCTGTCTAACTGGTCCTAATCCACTCACGTTCTAATTCTAATTACCATTTTTTTCAGCATTTTATTTCTTCAATTATTAGACTTATACCTAAGTATAATTTTACCGTTTAAAAAAGTTCTAAAAATCGACCTCTAAGATGAAAATGTATTTTTACCGCGATTGATCCATCCTTAGTGCTTTTACCTCGTAAACATATTTCATCACTCTGAAAACTGAAAGAGTTACTGACACGCCTGTAGCTAATTACCTCTAGCTAACTAAATTAGATTGGTTCTAAAATAATGCTATGAGAGTGATGTAAGCTGCCCCCGGCATGTGACCCGGGATATCTGGGCCGCCCGGGAAGACAACAAAGTGGTTGCATAACTAGCCGCGCCCAGGTGAAAGTGAAGCAGAAAGTCTGACCTTTGTCAATACGGTCACCTTTCTCTGCATCCATCGCTGACCGTTGCGCAAGCTCCCACTGGACCGTCCGGTTTTTTCATCTTCGACCGGTATCTTCCTCACCTGTTAAGGCATTTGCGACCTCATAGACCTATGCCTCTCAGGCCAAATTACTATGCCATCGAGTCGATTAGTATGATGATCAAAATTTCTCATATTTGAAATATTTTCATTTACCTTCCGCTACTCGCGGTACCTTATGTACCTGTATGTACTGTCCTAGTCGCGGTCACCTGTGAGGTGAGGTGTCAGAAAAAATGTTAATAATCTTTTTTTTTTTTTAATTTTATATTGATTTGTTTAGGGCATAAATAGAATTGGCTATAATTAGAGAAGTAATTAATAATAATAATTTTTTTTCTCGGATTTATTATTATTAAAAAATAAATACTTAATATTAACACACCACATAATAAATAAAATACACATAGAATTTTTTTTTAATATAAAATATATAATAAAACTAGATTATCTCCTTAATCATTATGATTAATTAATTATTTATTTCAACTGTAACAATTATTGCACTGCGTTATAATATGAACCAAGCATAGAAATTTCCGCATCAAACATATGCGTATTTTGCGCTTTTTCTATCAACATTGGAAATCTTTACAAGGCTCGCAAAATTTTCTTTTCATACCTGAAAATTTACTTGAAGGCTGGAAACTGGAGGATGACAAATTCGGATCTGTAACTTCACGATTTCTGGTCACAAGTTCTGTGTGAATTCCAGTAGCCGAATGTGCCTCTGAATGGTGTCTTCGTGAGTTAGTCTTCTGGCCAGTTGCCTCAGTAAAAGTCTTCTGCTTTTAATTTTAAAACCGTTACCAGTGAATATTACCTGCGTATTATTTTACGTGCAGGCTAAGTGTACTTAGCCACACTTAACAAATCAAATACTAATCATATCGCGGCTCACCTGAGAGGTAAATTACACTTGTACAGCTTCCAAGTTCACCTGAAAATATCTTTAAGTCGCGGTCACCTGTGAGGTGAGGTGTCAGAAAAAATGTTAATAATCTTTTTTTTTTTTTAATTTTATATTGATTTGTTTAGGGCATAAATAGAATTGGCTATAATTAGAGAAGTAATTAATAATAATAATTTTTTTTCTCGGATTTATTATTATTAAAAAATAAATACTTAATATTAACACACCACATAATAAATAAAATACACATAGAATTTTTTTTAATATAAAATATATAATAAAACTAGATTATCTCCTTAATCATTATGATTAATTAATTATTTATTTCAACTGTAACAATTATTGCACTGCGTTATAATATGAACCAAGCATAGAAATTTCCGCATCAAACACATGCGTATTTTGCGCTTTTTCTATCAACATTGGAAATCTTTACAAGGCTCGCAAAATTTTCTTTTCATACCTGAAAATTTACTTGAAGGCTGGAAACTGGAGGATGACAAATTCGGATCTGTAACTTCACGATTTCTGGTCACAAGTTCTGTGTGAATTCCAGTAGCCGAATGTGCCTCTGAATGGTGTCTTCGTGAGTTAGTCTTCTGGCCAGTTGCCTCAGTAAAAGTCTTCTGCTTTTAATTTTAAAACCGTTACCAGTGAATATTACCTGCGTATTATTTTACGTGCAGGCTAAGTGTACTTAGCCACACTTAACAAATCAAATACTAATCAAATCGCGGCTCACCTGAGAGGTAAATTACACTTGTACAGCTTCCAAGTTCACCTGAAAATATCTTTAATTTAATTTAATGTACTGATTAGAGGAGTAGAGATATATAGGAGGACTGAAAGAGGGATGGTATATTCTCTGAATTACAGAAAGTTTAGTTTTCTAGCTCACCTCACATGTGACCGCGACTAACGTAAGGTTAAATGGTAAGAAGACTACCATCTTACTCTGAGACTTGTTTTTCTACCAAAGCTTTCTGTCCTCTTTAGGATGTCACTTTATTAATATTCTCTACTATAACTACTTCTGTCAAAATTTAATGAATTTATAAGTAGCTAAGCCAAACCGGCGGATAGAATTCACTAGGTACAGCTAAGATGCGTTTTTGGGCTAAACCAGTCTTTACTAACTCAACCCACTTATCGCTTTGCTTTCATCTTAATTATATTTAACCTTTATCGTATTTACATAATTCGAACTCTCTAATTGAATTCATTCTATCTCGGTCCAACAATATTATACGCAATACTTTAAAATTGGAAACGCTAAGAAAATTATTATTGCTCTCCCTCCAGATTAGGCTTTTTGCATTATGCGATTATTTGTACAGCTACTGAACTAAAAGGCCTTAGTCACCAAGTGATGTGCGATTTCACGGCTGGACTGGTACGCCAAGCTCTGACTCTCGGAATAACCGGACATTCTTCCTTACGTAATGCTAACTTTTTTAGAGGTTGTTTTGTTTGGATTTTTTTTCTGAGTCCGATTCTGAAGCGTTCTTAATTACAGCGCGTGAGGCGAACTTTCGTGCTTTCCGAAAGGTCGCCGAGGCAAAAGGATTTACATACCGAATTACCTAACTCCTCGTAAGTGTTTATTAGTAAACGTGAAAGATTAAAGATTAGACGCATTTAAAAACTCATGAGGCAAATGACTTGAGAGTGAAAAGATTTATTTATTTTTCAATGAAGTCCAAGCCACTCTCTGTCATTAAGGTGGTTAGGTGGAAAAGCTCGGAGGAGAAGTCGGATTAAAACCTAATATACATCAAGTTAATGATGATTTTATGATTTCAGTCGGATTAAAACAAAATATTCATCATGTTTATGTTTTTAAAACAAATTACTTGATAGTGAGCTATAAACAGACAATCAACAGCTGAATTCCAATTAGACGGGAAATCATTCCCGGAAGGATATATATCAATACTTCGGCTCCACAATCACCTCAATATAGGATCATCGGATTTGAAATATCGAGACGTGAAATCGAAACAGATTTTTATTTCTGCTTCGATATATAAAAGTTCTAGAACGGTTATACTCATGTATCAGAACGTTGTATTTTTGTATTTTATATGTATTAACGTTGTAATTATATGTTTGAATCATTCTAAGCTTTTCTGGGTGGTTCATAGCAGAACATTTATAAGAAGCGATCGACTAGTGGATTGGTTTTAGCCTGGACAGGAAGAATGCACTTACTTTTGAATAACTGTACACTTAGTAAGTATAGTTGCTGCCGCTTAATCTGTTGCATTCGATCCAGGATAAAATTTGACGGTTTAACCGAAACACGGATTAAACTAAACATGAAAAATTTATAGTAAATTTTTCAATGAACATTCTCTTATTTTTTCAATAACATTTAATTCGTCATAACTAAATATTAGACTAAATACAGAGTAGATCTACACTGATACTAATCCACATACAAATATTTATGATAAAATAATTTTTGTTTTTCTAAGTTCTTGATATGGCTTTATTTCTGAGCAAGGACCCTAAATAAATCCAATTCTCCAAATCCAAGGTGGGGTGAATTAGTGAAATGTGATTCGCTCACCTGATTTTCCTCGCCGGTTTTCCAACTTTGCAACATACGTTATGTTTTAAATCCCGACCATCTCCGTATTTGATGGAGGTTTGAGTAAAACCGGGATTCCTAATTTTAATGCAGCATATTTTTTTGTCATTTTCGGTAACTTATCATACTGAGCTAAAAGTCCTCTCTTCCTCTCCTCTCTACCTACCCTCTCTTTTACGGCGGAACATGACGAATTTAACCCAAAAAAAATATTCGCAAAGATAATGAAATGACTAACCTACTGATACGAAATGAAAAATAAATACCTAAGTCCCCTCTCACAGCAATTCAATAAAATTACACTAGTGTCATGTTCAAATATTGAAAAGATGATTGGGATTGCTACCTAACTAAGTCATAGAACACGATGAAACATAAATAGGATTATTTCTCCTATAGTATTCCTCCTTTGTATTTTTTTTTTTTTTTTTTTTTTTGGTCCTCCCCTTCCTCGCCGTTTTAGGCTATACGGGGTTTCCCGGGCCAGGGGAGACGGTGGGGAATTAATGCCGAGTATTATTAAATTTCCCCTGGCGCCGGGTTTCGAACTTGAAATTTTTCTGGTTCTCAATTTTATGTTCGGTTGTCCGTAGCAACGCGTATTATTTAACGCGCTTGCTCACTCGGCCATCCCGCAATAGGTAATCTCCTTTGTATTACCGAACAAAAGCTGGATTCGAGGAAGTAAGGAAAAACAGCCCCATGAGTAGAGACATTTGTCGTCGTATTTTACGTAAACAAAATCCTCATAAACAACGGATTAACCGGAAGGTAACAACGGGCTAGACGATAAAAAATATATTGTAAAGGACCATTTGGTTCCGTCCTATTATTTTTCAACTGGATATCCGAAAAAACGGATAACCCGACGACGGATTAAGCGGCAACCAACCACCAAGCGCAACATACAACTTTCACGTACCAACTTACCTTGGTTAGAAATTACTGTTTTGTTAGATGCGATTTCTCAAAGTCACACATTCATTTCAGTCATTCATTCACAATTTGCCACATTCATTTACTTATTTTTGTTTGTATTTGCTCATTACTAGTACACTATTTTTTATTATTATTAAATAAATGTTTTTACTAGTAATAATATGGCAATGCAAGCATAAAACTCCAAGTCGTCTGATTTTATAATTCTCTATATAGTTGTTGAAAACTTCATATTGTTCCCATAAAACAAATAATTTCCATTACATGAACAGAAAGTTTCATTGAACAGAAAAGTAATATACAATGGTCTCTCATTAAAGGCGTACTGCGCATGCGTGGGCTTAGCGTGTTTCGAGTTGACGGAACAATTTTCTTTTTTTCTCCTGTATATGTTAATTTGGTTTTTTCATATTTCATACTTAGCCATTTCTTATTTTTAGGCGAAACGAGAGACAGATAATTTCTCCATATAAACAAAAACAAAGAACATTTTAATAATGATAAAACTTACCTGGTATTAAAGAATACTTGATTCTCTTTAAACAAGAGAAATCACGATCAAAATCGTAAAAGGCGCTTAAAAAAAAAAAAAAAAAAAAAAAAAAAAAGGTAAAAATGGAACAGAAGTTATGATGTAAAGTGCACCCTCCCGATAATCAATTTTGATGAAATTTTTGCAGTCTCATATCTTGGGAACATAGATATATCAAATACCCATTATTATCAAAACCTTTCAAGCCGTTTTTGAGAAAATCGGAAAAAAAAAAAAACCGTAAACAGTTATGAAATAAAGTACCCCCTTCTCTTGACCTATTTTGATGAAATTTTCGCTGTCACATCACGGGCATATACCTATACCTATAAATATCCAATTTCAGGTTCGTACGGTTTACAGTATTTGAGCTACTCTGTTCACACATACACACACACAGACCATTGCGCGGGACTTGGTTATTTAGACTCAGGGGACCCCAAAACGTGTATATCCGTTGAAAACCGGAAGTCGAAATTTTTCACGATCGCAATACTTTCCCTTCCTATATATTTCATAGTAGGTACGTGAAAGTAAAAAATTGGCTAGTGTTCAATGAAATAGATAATAATTACTGACTATTATTATCAAATGTTTTTAAAAGGAACAGTTTTTTATTTATTTAATTTTATGAATTAGAAATCGTTGACCGACGAAACCACTCCATTCCCAATATAATCAAAACGGCAACTGATTCCAACGCCTCCTTCCCGTCAAGAGATCAAAGTTTTCATTAATTCCGACGCTCTAATTTATGATTCGAGACAGCTACAGCCACGGTTTTCTCTCCGCCGTTTAAGATGGGCGTATTTTATGTCCCCATAAATTTATGCGGGGAATCTGAGAGCGACAACGAAATTACGCAACCGAGTTGAGCGGCCGAAAGAGCCTACAGATGTTGGGCGAGTCCATTAAGAAGGCATATCCCTTACCTGTCCGGGGCCCATGTACAGGAACTGTTATCGCGAGAAAGTGAGGCCTTCTCCGAGCGCAATCTATTTCCGCCGCTGCCCTTGAAACAGGTTCGCGGGGAAAGTATCTTCTCGAGAACCAGTTCTGCATCCACTTTAATCTAGTATTTTATCAACTCGAAATTAATCGCACCTTCGTTCTTCCTATTCTACCTTGCAATCAAGAATTCATTTGCTACATTCTTGGCATTTACCCACGAATTCCCGGTTCTTGTTTACTAATGATTATCACAATGAGTAGGGAACATCGACCCCGCTCGCGTACTCTGCGTGACTAGTTCTGGGAACGGTCTCTATTTCGGAAAAGAAAGTGTTCACGCAGGTTCCTATACGACGGTGGGAGTGAAGAGGCTACAATGTTTTCCGGCGTCCCGGATATGTAAATTTAATGTGACTAATCCAGTGTGTAAGCGTCTTCTTCAAGACCATCACTATCAGCTCTACAGTTGCATAACACATACGCTTTTTCTGGGAAGATTTATCCTAGGGGAAATTGTAACGGATATGTTTTGTAGATGTAGGTTGTGGAAAAAAAAATTAGTTTCTACTTTTATCTGTTTTTTATTTGTTACTTTAATCTCAAAGTGTGGGAGGGGGGACCCCTACATATGTAGGAATTGGTTGTATGAGGGGGGAAAAACTATCAACTGAAAAGGACAGTTGAGGAGGTTTTCATCCCTTTCAGCAAGCGTAGCTAATGTAAGTCGAAAGCTAATCAAGCATCTAATTGGGTGGCGTGATGGCCGAGTGGCTGAACGCGTTAGAAAATACGCGTTGCCACTGACAACCGGACAGATGATTTGAGAACCAGAAGATAGCAAGTTCAAAACCCGCAGCCAGGGCAAGTTTAATAATACTCGGCATTAATCCCCCACCCTCTCCCCTGGCCCGGGAAACCCCGTATAGCCTAAACGGCGAGGAAGGGGTGGACAAAAAAAAAAAAAAAAATTTGTTGTTAGAAAAACATGCAAGGTTAATGTAAACTTCCTGAAGAAATAGTTGAGTAAAAGAGAAACTACTTGTGGGCCTTCGGATATAATTAAAAATTATTAAAATATAATTTTATAAAGGCATTGGTAACAAATTTCTAAAAATTTGTGTTTTTATACTATACAGTACCTGAAAACACAATTTTGAAAGTGTAAATTAGTTCATACCTTGTGTATTATGAATAATGAATTTTAAAAAAAACATGGAAATTAAATTTCTAATTATCTAGAAAAATGACTTTCATTTCCCTCTCTCTATCTATCTATATATATATATATATATATATATTTTTTTTTTTTTTTTTTTTTTTTTTTTTTTTTTTTTTTTTTTTACATCCACAGTCTTATAAATATGTAAATATTGTAATCTCCTGAAACAAATTAAAAGAAAAATTATTTAGATTTTTTTAATTAACAATAAAAGAAAGCGAATGGTTCGTTGAGCCTCCTCCCCCCTTGGTAAAACTAAGAAGTCAGATAGGCTTTGGTAATCCATGATAAAAAAGGGTAAGTTATGCGCGGGGCAGTAACTGAACAATTACCGAATGTAATTGTAAGTTGTATAAATAGAATTAAGTAAGAATATTTTAAAAATAATAAAAAATTTTGTCGGAGTTTCAGCACCGACAAATCTCCTCGTTCTTGTCCTAAAAATTTATATACATAGTTTTTTTTTTCTTCTACTAATCCAATGTAACTGGATACCGTAATATAATAATAAAATATAATATAAATAGTGAGAATAATTTGAAAATTATTTAAGAAAGAAATTAATTAGGAAAATGAAAAAATAAAAGTGTTAAAAAAATCTTTGAATTATTTAATACTTACTTCTTTCAGATGCCTGTCGACTGGCATTCCTATTCTTGGGTCCCATGTTTAATGAAAATTAATTAACTTTCAAACTAAAACACTAAACTTATTAAAAATTGAGTGAAAACTTTAAAAATCCACAACTTTGTCTATAAAGCAGATAGGAGGAAACCAAAAACGCCGAAATGAACGTGTGAACCAGTGCAGATGACTGACTAACCTAAATGCAAAACTTTCCTACCGGCCGTCGCTTTTAAGTGGATAGGATAGAAGATATCTGAACACGTCCCTGAGACGTAGCGGGCCACCTGCGCTCATCGAGTAGTACCTGGCGTTGAATGTGTTAAGAGTTAAAGTAAAATTAAAAAATACACAGTTATATGATGGAAGGTAGGCCGTAGTAATTACACTTAAAACATGGGGAGGAAAGGTCGAAATAAAAAGTTTAGAAACCACAGCTATAATTTATTACACCTCACTTTGCCATTTATCTCTTATTATAGTTCTGAGGCCTAGATTGTCATTCTTATATATCATACTTATAATATTAATTTTGTAGTATCGATTTATTTTAATTTTATGAATTTCGAATCAAATTAAAATTGAAACTATATACTGGTGTGGTTTATCTTCCTTCATAAATATTTTTATTACTTTCACTTACCTATATATGAAATATATAGTAAGTGGAAGTATTGCGATCGTGAAAATTTTCGACTTCCGGTTTTTAACGGAAATACACGTTTTGGGACCCCCTGAGTCGAAATAACCAAGTCCCGCGAAATGGTCTGTGTGTGTGTCTGTGTGTGTGTGTGTGTGTGTGTGTGTGTGTGTGTGTGTGTGTGTGTGTGTGTGTGTGTGTGTATGTGAACAGACTGGCTCAAAAACTATAAACCGTGGGAACCTGAAATTGGGTATTTAGTGTAGGTATATGCCCGCGATGTGACAGCAAAAATTTCATCAAAATTGCTCAACGGGAAGGGGTACTTTATTTAATAACTTTTTACGTTTTTTTCGATTTTCTCAAAAACGGCTCTAACGATTTTGATTAAACTGAGTATTCGATCTATTTATATGCCCGAAATATGCCTGTAAAAATTTCATCAAAATTGATTAACCGGAGGGGGGACTTTACTTAATAAATTTTGTATCATTTTCACGTGTTTTTTTTATTTACTCAAAAACGGTTTTAACGATTTTGATCAAACTTGGTATTTGATGTATTTATATGCCCGAGATATGACTGTAAAAATTTCATCAAAATTGATCTACGGGAGGGGGGACTTTACTTAATAAATTTTGTATCATTTTCACGTGTTTTTTGTATTTACTCAAAAACGGTTTTAACGATTTTGATCAAACTCAGTATTTGATGTATTTATATGCCCGAGATATGACTGTAAAAATTTCATCAAAATTGATCTACGGGAGGGGGGACTTTATTTAATACATTTTGTATCATTTTCACGAGTTTTTTTTATTTACTCAAAAACGGCTTTAACGATTAACAAAAATAAGATATGAATGTAGAAAAATGTGTGACTTTAGGAAATGATAATTAGCAAAACACGTCAATTTCTAATCTAAGTAAGTTGGTAAGTGAAAGTTGTGTGTTGCGCGCACGCACCAGATTTTTTCATTTGTGACAGGTTTTAGGATTCAAGATCCAACGAACTAACCATATAAACCAACTAATTAAAACATAAAACCTACAACGGTCCCCGACCCAATCTCCTAAATTAAAAATTAGTTTAATTTATTTCAACTTTAAAATCGGAAACCGGAACGATGAACATCCGATTAAAAATAACTTGTAAATGTTTTTTTAACAGTTTCAGAAGCAGGTTAAATTCCGTCCTGGAATTCTGGATACTGGTTGATCAGGTTTAAGAATTTTTTCCTGGGTCAAGGATCGACAAACATTTTAACGTCTCGTTTAAACATATCTTCTTATGTTCAACTAACTCATCATATTAATGCGCGTTTATTAATAATACGTATTAATATTAATTAATATGTTTATTTATTACTATGTTTTAATTTATCAAAATATAAATGTAAGGCATGCTAATTGGTAATTGAAGTCATGATTTCTTGTAATTTTAAGATTCTTGGAAACCGTTTGTTTAATATTGTAATCAAAATTATTTAATGCCGGACAAAGTTATCGCTAGTTGATTCCTCTTTGGATAAGTTTCTAATATGATGTACTGATAAAAATCACCCAGAACTGAAATGGCTTCTCACACTGCCATACGGAATCAATAGTTATATTTCTTACTCTCATGAAAACATTTCCATAACTAACCGAACTTCTTTTTTTATAATGTAACACTTATGTGGGTTAAACAATTTTTATTGAACGAAAATAATAATTTACAAAGCCCAAAAATTATCACTTTGTAACACAGAAATAACCATATGACTTGAGCTTCAGAACAAGACTAACTCTCCAGTCCATCGCTCCTTATATTGAGTCGTAAAAACAGCCTGGAAGGTTCTTATCCAGCGTGGATGGTACTCGAACATCGTAGTCACAAACATGTACCATGACAGTTTGTACCAAATTTTAGTTCGTTCCAGCAACAAGTCTATAACTATTCTAAGCTAAATGTTTTGGGTTTTGTTTCACGTTACAATAGCTACTCTTTGATATTTATTCATCTTCAATTTTTATGTCATAGGTTTTTACTTATTAGTTCCTTATTCTGAAACTTCTTCACAGTCCAAACTTATGACAAGAAAAACCATTATTTTTTGTAGCCAACCATTAAGTTCAACCTTTCATTTCTGAACTAAATGCCCGAAGAGAGTAGGATTTCTCCTTTTGAGGAAAAAGTTTACTGTTTCGAGTCATCATTCGCTGTAAAATATATTTATACCTCTGAGAAGGCTATTCGAAACTATATATATGTGAAAATATTTTAAGAAGCAAGGGAGGTAATGGGCGTTCACGGGCGATCCTTATAAGTACCAAGTCGCTTTAAATAGAGATTAGGTGAGTTATATAAGAATATGTTTCCTGTACTAAAATTGGCCGTCGAGTGCTGTAGATGGGTGAGCCATAATCGTTTTAAAAGCAACTTATTTTGTTAATGTGAGTTAAACATCACGGAAGCAGTTATTCCTCAGCCTCTTTCTTTTTTTTTCATATAATAATAGCAGGAGTTGATTTAAATTTTTAAATTTCATCATCATTTAAAATTTACTCCTGAGTTCATTGGTTCTTGGGCTCGTGCTCAAATAGTTCGTCAATCACTGAATTTATTTTATCATTAACAGTTTGGGTTTAGTTAAAAGGCTACTGATTACTAAATACTAAATAATTATAATGAATAAATGATTACTGACATAAGAAGTCTTATTAATTTTATAAATATTAAATATTTTTATAATCTTAGACGTATTTATAATATAAATAAAATAAGAAAATTAATTATCCAATTTAGAGCGCTTGTGAATTACAACCAGTTAAAGGTTGAATTTATACGTTTTAAGGAAGATGCATTTAAGAAATAAAAATAAAATAAATTAATTTAATAGTTCATCAAGGAAAAAGTATTTACACTATCGATTGTGCTAAGTATTATTACTATCTGCGGTGGTATATATCATTGCTGAGTGTACAATGAAATTTATCTAGTAAAATGAAAATTATTTTACTATTTTAAAATAGAGGAAGAAGGGTTAAAATGACAAAGGGGGAAGGGTAGGATTTCGAATTCGCTTTGGTATCAACAACATATATCGACACTTCCCAGCTTGAATAAGATTTGTGTATTGGTGGAAAATTTTACTCATTAATAAAAAGAAGTGTGTTTCCGAGTTCATTTAAGTTGAGACCAAAAGTTTATCTACTGAACACCAAGATGTAATTTTCTTATTGCATATCGCAATTAATAAAAGGAAAGCTCATTTCACACATACAAACTCATTTAAAACCCTTTTTTTTTTTTTACCGCGAAGAAGAAAAATTAAGCATAATTTATTCTTTTATTGATTTTCTCACCCCTTGTCAATTTTTTTTTTTTTTTGAGTAATAGTACGAGCCTTAATTAGGCTGGTTCTGGGTGTTCTGAATGCGAGCAGAGAAATGCTGGACACAGGGTCTACAATTGCGAGTTCTGCAAGAAAATGAATTTGACTCATTGTATAATTCAATAATCGTTTTATGAAGGTTTTCCTATTATATTTTTAAAAGCATTTCTTTTTTATTAGTTATATCTTAATAAGGTTTTATAGAAGTTCTTGTTTAAGTTACTTACTATTTATTTAGTTCCCTGATTTTTTCGCCATCTTTCACCGTGGCTGAAGAAATATGACGAAAATTATAATTTTATGGAAAACTCACGGTTCATCCCTTTGAAGAAGAGTAGGGTAATTAAAATTACTCATGGGGTTAGGTAAGATATTGAACTGCTCATTAAAATTTAGGCCTTAATTCTTAGGGCTATAGGAGAAATTGAAAATCCTCTTAAGCTCCCGATTCCCATAGTATAGCCGGGATTTTAAGGGTAACTTTTATGTTGATATCATATTCCCAGTTATGTCAATGTCAGGATAATTCTGATCAGTTTAACATAAATAAAAATTATATTAAAATAATTATATTTTTTAAAATACTTCTCACTTCCCACTCATTACTCTTAATAATAAAAAAACTTTCATCTGAAGTTCATTGTTATCTTCCACGAAGCGATCTTTCACTATGAGGGCGGTGATTACGGATCTCATTACGAGAGAAGGTCCGAGGAGCTGGCACGTCCGCCTCAAGAACCGTAACGGAGTTAAAACAATCAGAGATGGAGAAGATTGTAGCCGCGCTAGTGCAGCTGAGGAATGAGGTGATCTTTGAGTGCCGATTACGGATGCTCTTTGCGCAAGGTCATTGCCGCTCCCCATTTGTTCCTTCTGATTGAAGGTCAGGGTTTTCATGGATAAAAAATACGAAGCCAAATTTGAAAGGTAAAAAAAATATATAAAATAAAAAAACCTAACCTCTATAATCAATGAAGACTCTCAGGTTTGGGGTGCCTTTTATGGAAGCGAGGATTCGTTAGTCAAGATTGTGTAAGTATTTGATTCGACGATAATCATCCTCAAACGCTCATTCGGTTACAAAACCAAAAATACTTGCCTCAGCATACGGATAATTGCATTACAGTGCCCATTCACTCAGTAGTCTTGTTATAGGTTCCATTTTCAAATAATAAAAATCAAAATACGTAATCGGAATATACGTATCTATATGCAATCAATTGTCCAGGGACACATTCGTGTAACATAACGTAAGTGCATGAATCTATATACCATTATATATACATTGATAATGTTTGATTACATTAATATAAACCAAGGCAATCCTAATTGGCTCCATGCATCTTCTTAATTCCCTTCCTTACTACCCTTACTCCGCCTAATGACCAAACCGTTAATTTGGTTAATAAATTAAATATCCATTAAATCCTATGTCAGAAACCTTGAGTGATCTTTGACCAGCACTTGTAGAATAACCATATTTACGAAATCACCAGAAAATCAATTGCTATCCTCAAACAGTTCCTAAGATCACGTGACTACATGCCTTCAATACTCGTCTGCTCCTAGTTTCCTCTCATATATTCCACCATTTCCATTATGGCTGCCTTGTGTGCGGTAGACTGTCTGGTATGCATGAGGCGGGGTTGAAGAGACTTATGAATTGCTTCATTAGATTCATCTTCGGTGTCCCCAGGCGATCCCACGTCTCTAGTTGGGACGCTGAATTGAAATGGCTCTATCCAGCTTTTCGACGGTAATACTTCCTAGGTCTTTATCTTTTCAGAACCTTTATAACCAAGAAAGCTCCTTATATCCTCAGTTAGTTCTCACCCTGCTCCTCCATACATGTTCTAAATACCAGATCCCAAACCTCTGTCCTATATATCCCTTTCTACCGATCTGCCTCCTTTACAAAATCCTTTATCATCCGTGCTGCCACCTTCTGGAATTCATTACCCGTCTCCATCCGAAAAACTTCATCCCTCACTTTCATGACCTCCTGATTCCCCAATCTCTTCTATATATGTAAAATAGTGAAAGCAATATTGAGGATATATCTATTTGATTGTTATTTTATCTTTTAAGCTCAAAAGCTGATCAGAGTTATGTACTCATCCTAATGTTTATTTTTTCTTTCAATATTCTATAGCCCCCCGGTACCCCGGGTGTAATGTCGGGAGACCTGGCAGGTACGATCGCTGAAGAGAGGAGGTCGAAACAGCTAGGATAGGCCCCACGGTTAGCTAAATGGTAAGATGCAGAAGACATGGATTCGATTCCCAACCGTTGGCAATCTTTCCTCTTTAAATAAAATTATAATAAAAAATACAATTTAAATTTTCTTTCATGTTCTACGAATAGTAAGAAGTAGAATGGGTCTTTAAGCCCAATAAATATTGTGATAAGTACATATGTGATTTTATTTAAATGTTATTCTTAATATTTATACTCACTTCTAATACTCCCAATTATAATTTCCTTAAGATAATTTCTTGATTTTTTTCATTATAATTCATTTAGTTAATAGGATAGGTATGTATAAATATTTACTATTGACACAATTATTTTTGTAACAATGACAGTAAATCATGAAGAAGCTAGCTAGAGCATAATCGGAGAAACTTACTCTCTGGGTGGCGGGATGGCCGATTGGTTAAACGCGTCAGAAAATATGCGTTGCCCATGGCAACGTATGATTGAGAACAGAAAGATAGCAAGTTCAAAACCCGGAGCCAGGGGACATTTAATAATACTCGGCATCAATCCCCCACCCTCTCCCCTGGCCCGGGAAACCCGTTTAGCCTAACAGGTGAGGAAGGGGAGGAAAAAAAATAATAATAAAAAAAATAAAAAAATAACCCTTAGCCTCTATTATTAATTTTGTAGTGTTAACTATTTTAATAAAAATGTTGTGGGGCCGTGGCGTGGCCGAGGGGATAGCTTCTCCGACTCCCACGCTAGCGGTGCGGGTCCGAATCCCGCCAAGCCCGCTGGATTCTGTTCGGTGACGGCCTCACTGAATATACTCAGCGGCTTGCCATGGATTAGAAGAGGTTGGTTACCCGTAGATAATCCGTCCCGATTAGCCCTCGTGGCATAAAACGGATGTTAAAAAAAAAAAAAAAAAATACATTTTAAATACTATTTTACACTTATAAAATAAATACACTTTTATTTATTCCGCTTTATATTTAATTCAATTAATGTAAAACATTTAAAGAGATATTATTTTAATGAGGCATTCCCAATAGAAATATTAATGTTTCTGTTTATTAACTGTTACTTTAAATACTGTTTATTAACTTTTAATCCTACCTATAAGATTTATCTCTTTTTTTTTTTCTTTCTTTTTAAACTAACCTCTTCTGCAGTGGCACAAAATCTATGAAAGGAGGGCAAGACGTGACGGGAGGATACCTGCCCCAGGGGCCACGACACTGCTCTCAGTCACGATGCTAGGTCATGACCGCGAACTTGTGAGGATGCGACGAGGCTCAGGGTCAGGGTCTCCTTATCTCTAGCCTTCAATTGATAGATCAGGTAGCCTTCTCGGGGGATTCAATATGGCTCATCGGGTTTCCGAGTTCCGTTTCATTGTTCAGTAATTTTCTTATTTAAATATGTTATTCAGGAATTTAACGAGTAATTATAGAGATGATCAGGTTGTATAAAGAGCATTATATTTTTAGGGAAAAAAAAAAGTGCTTACTTTACTTTTCAAGTGATTTCGAACAAATCAAAAGAACAAATTTTTCGAAGAAAAACAAATTTTAGTTCATTGATCTTTACACATCTACAAGATACCAGATTTTTTGTTTGGTTTTTGAGAACGTTAATTTATTAAGCTAAATTATTTTTTAACCGACTTCGAACGAAAGAGGAGGTTACTCAATTCGATACGTATGTGACTTTTTTTTTTTTTTGTGCCTTTTTTTTTTTTTTCTATGTATGTTCACCGATTACTCAGAGATGGGTGGACCAATTGGAACGAAACCTTTTGCATCTTGTAGAGTATTTTCCCAAGGTGGTCCCATTTCAACCTTTTTGGGGTTCCTAATTTATTTAAGAAGTTATCGGGAAAAAAACATGAAAATAATTATTTAATTATCGCTCAAATTGTTTACTTATTGGAAAAACATATGGCATATATAACATAAGGTATGCTCCAACAAGCTATTAAAACTAATTGATAACTAACAAATCCAAATATTGTATTACTGCTGGATGAATCAAATGGGAAAACCAACCAATCAAATTCAGAATCAAAAGAGTGGGGGGAGAACATGAGCAGTCTGTTAGTTATCGATGTGTTTTACGTGCTTGTTGGAACAAACCTATACATAACCTTAACTAATTTTTCAACATTAGATTTAAATGAAGATATAAATATCAGCAGAATATGTTATCGCTGTCGTTTTCTGTGGCGATATTAAATAGATATATATTCACCGATAATAGTAAACCTTCTTAATTTAGATCTAATCGACGGTTGGACACGATAATCATAAGACAACAAAATTCGTGGAATTCCAAGAAAGACTGAGTATTGGTAATCGTTTTAAAGCAAGATTTAAGACTTCTTCAAGTTCCCGAAGGATCGTTTAAATTTAAAATCGTAGCTGTTATTGATTAAGGGCGGATTCACACTATCGCTCCGCTCCCGCTCCACTCCCGGTCCGCTCAAATATTCTAAAGAGAAATAGACAGAGAATTCCACTATCGGTACCGCTCCGGTCTCGCTCCACTCCCGGTCCGCTCCCGCTCTACCCCATTCACACTAGCGCTCCGCTCCCACTCCGCTCCCGGCCCGGTCTCACTGGCGAAATATTCTAAAGAAGAATAGAGAGAGGTTAATCACAATATTGGCACAGGTCCGGCCTCGCTCCGCTCCCGCTCCCCTCTCGCTCCACTCTCGCTCCACTCCCGCTCCACTCCCGCTCCACTCTCGCTCCGCTCCAGCTCCACTCTCCTAAAGTCTTTTCATATTCACATTATATAATTTTACACCGTTCACGATTGAAGCCATTAATAATCGAAGCCGTCTGAATTTGGATTTTAATTAATAATTAACTTTCAGTTATTAAAGTATTTATACATCCATTAATTTTGCGGCCAAGAAAGTTCAACTTTAAAATATATATATATATATATATATATATATATATATATATATATATATATATATTTATATATATAATTATAAATTACTTTAATTAATGGTGAAGAAATAATTTAAAATTTTTTTCCGAATGTATTCGAATACGCTTGAAATGATAAAAAAAATCACCAACAATACGCGCGGTTTTTCGACGTGAAAAATTCAGGTTATGTTTGAGATATATTTTGCTATGAATTAATGTACTCGTAAAAAACGGTCACCGATTTATTTATTGACTACATACTCATTGCTATTATAAAATAACGTTTGATTCGAAACGAATAAAAATGCAGTATATTATGAAAAGTGTCAGATCATTAACAAAAAAATATATTAAAGCAAAAAATAATTAAAATATTAATCAGGAAAAGAAGAGAACACAATCGGTAAATTTGTAGCATTTACCGATTTCAACTTGAAATTTTCAAGCGTATTCGAATACATTCCGAAAAAAAATTAAATTATTTCTTCACCATTAATTAAATTAATTTATAATTATCATTGTGTTGCAATATATTCTTCTTATTATATTTTTTGATAATTTTATCTTCTTCATCAAGAAAAGAACACTTACCAGCTATTTCTACAAACGAAAAATTGATTTTTTTTTTTTTTTGGCCGTAAAATTGAAGAATAAATGAATACTTAAATAACTGAAAGTTAAACATTAATTAAAATCCGAATACAGACAACTTCGATTATTAATGGCTTTAATAGGTTAAACCTTTCAAAAGTGAACGGTGTAAAATTATATAGTGTGAATGTGGTAAGACATTAGGAGAGCGGACCGGGAGTGGAGCGGGAGCGGAGCGCTAGTGTGAATGGGGTAGAGCGAGAGCGGACCGGGAGCAGAGCGAGAGTGGAGCGGGCGCGAAACCGATAGTGTGAATAGGCCCTTAAATTAGATTTTGATTTCTAATTGATTTTGATTCTATTGACTATGCACATTAAAAAAGAATACAATAATTCCTGGAAAAGCTCATTTTTAGTTGACTTAACAAAGGATTCAGATACCTCTGTCTTCTTCCGGATACACTCGGTCTCTGTTGAATATCTTGCCGGAGGTCTTGTGCCGATCCTTTAAGGGTGACACTTCTGTTATGTTATCCGGATTACTATTATCGGTTTTTAAATTTGTTTCTACCACTATCGAGGCTTTTGCTGGTGTTCATCCATCAATAAAAACTACAAAATAAAACTTGATAACTACCCGAAAACAACCTCATTGTATGAAAGTCCCCACAGCAAAAATTTGGCAGTCATGTAAATGATTGCTAAAAATGATGATAAATGCTACGCCACTAGAATTGAAGCAACAGTGTTTAGCAATTTATTTTCTGAATAATGTTTTATTACGAAGGATATAATTCATAGTACTTCGGTAATAAATAGAGCTCGGATTCCCGTGCAATTGCATCTTTTTATTGGTAAGTCAGAATAAAGCGAATTCAAGTTACTTATCCGAATCAAGCCTAATGGGATGTTTTAATGAAGTTTTATACTGCACGAAATTGCACGTTTTGGGGTTTACTGCACGAAATTGCACGTTTGGGGGTTACTGCACGAAATTGCACGTTTTGAAATTTTATTGCAAGAAATTGCATCATTTGATATTTTGAAGAAAAAAAATTATTACAAATTTTAATTTTCTTAAATACACATCAAAAAATTGGTGGAATTATAAATGGGAATCAGGAATAGGAATAAAAAAATAACAGAAAGAAAACATAGGAAAAATATAAAGGGAACTTGGGAGATGTAAACAAACACAAACCTCTAATTTCCAAGAACTAAGGGCTCAGTAGTTCCCGGATGTTTACATTTTGTTTCTTAATTCTTATCGTTCTTTCTCTATCAGTCTAGCTTCTGTCGGATATATTGTTACTTAAAATGCCAAAAATTGGAGGTGTGTCTTCGGAAATTGCGGAATGGATTAAAAAATATCCTGGCTAAAAAGGGATGTTAGTGTAATGTTTTGCAAATCTTGTGATAAAAATATTAGATGTGAGAGGAAATCACAAATTGATGCCCACTGCAGCAATAGTAAGTACCTAATTATTTTTAACTATAGAACGGTACTAGGGGTAGCGCGTGTCATCAGAGGGATTTGAAAATAAGCCTACGCACCGGATATTTCATCCGTGATTAGTGATGTCATAATTTGAGCAGCATCTTTCCTTTATAAGATCTCCCTATTTCCAATATAATTACAGCTCACATGCAAGTGTTTTACTCTTTATTCCAAATCTTGTTACTATTTCAAATAAATATATATATATATATTTTTTTTTTTAACGGAAATATTTTCAAATATAGAATTGCAAGAAAATGTGCAATCAATTATCAAATTAAAAACCATTTTGATGAATCCAACCATTCAATCTGATTTGGCATTTATTAGATCGAATTTAGCAGCTTTGCCGGTTGCTCTTACAGAACTAGAGGAGAAAAACTTTCTCTGTATGACCAAATAAAAATAGTTAAGGACGTTGGAAAATCGTTGAAAAAAATCAAGAGCGAAAAAGGAATTATTATTTACGAAAAATTTCGAAAATATTCATTAAAAAATCCTGAATACAAACTATTAAAAAATTGTAATGATTGCCTGAACGGAAATTCAGTCACTATGGAATTGAAGGAGATCCCTAGTTTCTGAGTCGTTCTACCGATTTTTGAAGCTGAGATATCTTTTTCTAAATTGAAAAAAAATTTAAGTGAGAGGAGGCAGTGTTTAACAGAAAAAAATTAGAAATGTAGTTAGCTAGAAACTTTGATTAAAAAAATAATGAAGTGTAGTTACATTTCTAATGTATTCCACTAATTTTTCTATACTAATGAAAAAACCATTATTTAACAAAAATCTATATTAAAACCAATATTTTAAAAATAAAAGATTTTACTTCAATTTACTCTCTGCTACTTATTTGTTTCAAAATTAGCTAAGTATATATTGTTCACATAAATAATTTAATTCATGATTTTCAAGCAATAATATTTTTTGCATGTTTTTGCACGTTTTAAAGTTTTTATTGCACGGTTTTGCACGTTTTTAAGTTTTTATTGCACGTTTTCAAATTTTTATTGCACGGAATTCCGAGCTTTAGTAATAAATTTAGTCAAAAATTCATCGAAAGGAATTACGAACATAATTGACTCAACCTTTGGAATTAAGTCAGTAGTCTAATAAGGAGAATAATAATATCCTTCGTAATAATAAATTAACCATATGTGAGTCCCAAACCCTGTTGCTTCTATCCTAGTGGGGCAGTCTTTTTGATATCGATAAATTTTATGGTTGCCCCTTTTTTGCTGGGACTTCTATCCAATGATGTTTAATCTACTTTTCCAACGATCGATTTAAATAAAGCAATATTAACGGTCCCTACCGGAGTCGTGTATAATATCGCCATTGTTTTCAGAAGGATATTCAAGCAATCAAAATTTAAAAATTACTTTCATATTTACTGTAGGTCATATTACCATCCTCATCGATTCTCCATTAACGATATCGTGTCTAAAACCGGCCAAAATTTCGACTGTTCAGTGACGTATCTACTTAATCTTGGAATGGCCGGATTTGTGATATTTGGATATTGATAATAGTTATACAATTATTGTATAATAAAAAGGCCTGAGAAAGAAAAACGTGGTAGAGCGTAAAAAGATATTACGAATTTTACGAAATTTTTAAACCAACGTTTATTTTACCAACGACCAATTACCAACGAAATTTTCAAACCGACGTACGGTTTTCTACATTTGTTATCTTCTCCAACTAAAAATTGTGAAATAAAAAACATTTTATAAAAAAATATTAAACCGACTTCGAAACCTAGGAACCAGTAAAAATAAATTCACTGAAAAGTATGAAATAATTACCTTCTGATTTTTATGAATACACAGCAAAATTGAAAATGGTATAAAAAGTGGAAAAATGCAATGAGACGAATAATTTTATTTTGATTTGTACAAATACACACTAATTGTTTATAAAGATTATTAAATATAAATATTAAATACTATGTTCAATACAACACAATCTTTTCGGAGACGGCGCAAAATTTAAAATTTTTTACACTAGACATTATGAAAATCTTCTAAATGGATCTTCTCTTCCCATCTATTGATTTCAATGCCTGCTAATGGAATTGTATCAGTAACATGTCATTTCTATTTTGCGCCGCCTCCGAAAAGATTGTGTGTATTGAATATAGTATTTAATATTTATATTTAATAATCTTTATAAGCAATTAGTGCGTATTTGTACAAATCCAAATAAAATTATTAGTCTCATTGCATTTTCCCACTTTTTATACCATTTTCAATTTTGCTGTGTATTCATAAAAATCAGAAGGTAATTATTTCATACTTTTCAGTGAATTTATTTTTACTGGTTCCTAGGTTTCGAAGTCGGTTTAATATTTTTTTATAAAATGTTTTTTTTCACGTAGTTTGCTTGTTGAAGTTTAAAAGGGCTGATTGTTGGATATTTTAATGCCGAAACCTGAAATCGGACGCATTTTTTTCTTGATTACCTTTCGCCTAGGACTGCTTTTAATCACGCTTGAGAAATACCTTTTTATCTCCTTAAAGATCCCTATGCTAAATTTACTTAGGATAGAAAAATATTAGGTCTCCTGTTGTAGCATAAAGTGACGTTAAATCTAAAGATTTGATCAGACAGACACTGCCTGCTGGGCACATCATAGATCTACTGTTACATTTAATCTTCCCTGAACATTACTTTGTATTTCATGTTTCCATATCTATCTTCCCTAAGGTAGTATTAGTCAATAAGTATTTGTTAACACTAATTGTATCGAAATTCATCTCTCTCCCGAAATGTAAAACTTTTATAACTAAATAATATTATTCAATTTCCATTTATGAAAAAGATATACAAGAAAAATCAAGGTAAAAGTTTACGAGCTCGGGTCCCGCAAACTGGAGACTCTTAGAATCCACTTAGCCTATATGGCGGTGATGGAGAGAGGAAAAAAAATCCACATCGCAATACTCGATTGAGAACACTGGGTAAGTTCATAAATTAGATTATCGGGCTGTATGGGTTCCCTATGGCAGATAGATGGGTCTCAAATATATTATAAAGCAATATATAATAAATAATATATAACACAGCATTCTTGGCTAAATGAGCTACTGCAGTGCCTGGTATTCATCAAAGTACTTATCACGATCGAAATGCATTACCCTTTGGCCATCTCAGTTATAATAATCAAATTATCGAATTTCAAATCTCACAAGACACAAATGGAAAATACGTTCCGGAATAGGTTTTAACCCTAGGTTTACCAAGCGGTATTTGACTTCAAGGGGGGGGGTCTACTAACCCTTAGCTTTCTTTTATTGTTAATTAACTCTAATTTTGTTTTTTAATTTATATCATGAGATTGCAATATTAACATATTTATAAAAACTGGGGAAGTAAAAAAAATATATAGAGGCAAATGGAAGTCAATTTTCCAGATAATTATTAATGTCATTTCCATTTTTTCTAAAATTCATCATTCATAAGTTATTTAACTAATTTACACTTTCGAAAACTGTGTTTTCAGATACATTAAAGAAAAACAAAACATTAATTGTTTGAAATTTATTATCAATCCCTTTATAAAATTATAGTTTAATAATTTTAAATTATATCCGGGAGCCCACAAGAGGTTTTTTTATTCACTCAACTATTTTTTCTGGACATAAAACTATATTTTTTTCAAATATATTTTTTTTTTAATCAGTGCGGAGAAGTATCAAGAGCCCCCCACACTCATTTTGAGTTGAATCAGGGACTTAATTACCTAAAAAATATACCAGACACATTTCAGTTCACGTTTGCATTAATATTGAATGTTTTTCTGACAAATAATAATTTTTTGAGATTTTTTATTTAATAATTTTGGTGCAAAACAGGCTAGACAAATATTAATGGCAATATTAGGGTTTGTTGGCGAAAGGCGCAGAAATAACAGATATTTAGAATGTAGTAATCATGTGTAATTATTATATATTTATAATGGAACTATCATATCAATATTGTATTTATTTTTATTCAAATATTAGTATCAGATCTTACTATTAGGATATAAATGACTAAGTTATATTATGTACGTTTGAAAAATGTTTAATTCAATTTTTTAATTACTTTATTTCACATTGATCGATCTTCTGATGCCAGTCATATGGTATTGTCAAACCTAATAAATATCATGTGTTTTTGCAAGAGAGAATCAGGTGAAAAACAAACGCCGCTCAGTTATCGTCGACTCGCGGTACCGTTAGCATATTTAAGTTTTCACGCCGGCCCTCTAATATTTTTGTTATTATAACAACGTACATTACTCTAACACGTCGTCAAACTCTTTCGTAAATGAACTGGGATAAAGAGTTTCAACATCTTATTGGACTGGATTAATGATTTGAAAGGAAATCATCTGATTTCTAATCGAAGACCATCTGATTTCAACCAACATCAAACACTATCATCACGGCTCGACATTGTTCGTCATCTTCACAACGTTAAATCTTCTAAACCCTTGATCAAGGTACTATTATTTCAATTTATTTAGTTACAAAAATTGGTTACACTATAAATTTATTGTTGAAGGCCTAAGTAATTTATAAATGGACTGATATATTGTTAAACTGGCCAATGTTAGTAGTTTACAATTTGTTTGATTATTCTATTGTTCAAAATATATTTAGTAGTTTATAATTTTATAAATTAATTAAATTAAATACAACTTGTTTTTGATAGATTGAAGTAGACAATAGATTGATTAATCTATTGTTCGTTTCATAAAGCTATTTAACTGAAACTAACATAAGTAATTTATTTTGGATTAGTTATTATTTACTATACAGTTACATTAATATAATTATTAATGTATAATTACTAATTGTTATTATTGATGAAATTAAAGTACTAAAGTAAGGTAGTTTTGGAAACAAAAGAATCTGGCAAATTTAATTTAAGCGTCAACAGCGCTAGTGAGCTCCTGGCCTCATACTGAGAGTCAACTCATTTCCCCAACAGGGTTAAAATATCTTTTCTGTTTTAGAAGAGCTCTGTTGTAACGCATTTGGCTTACATTACCAACGTATTCGCTGCCGTTTTTGAAATAGGTTGAAAATAATGGAGGCATGAATAATCTCACTGCCAGCGCTGACAGGACGCATTGGTCGCTATTGGACCCGAGCGAATCGTCTTCGGTGCCGATTGCATCACCGCCCTCCGAGCTCAGAAGGAGTTGACAAAGTGGAGTAACAAGGATAATTAAGAAAGATAATAGAATGAATTAAACAGAAGTGAAAGCTCTCGGTCCTCAAGTAGTATTAATTATCGGAAAAGAAGCTCATCTACAAGTCAGGCATCAATCCATCCTTCTCAATTACCCCGCATGAATAATTTTCACTCCTCTAGCGGCCCGACCCTCGCCGATTACGGGGAAAGTTTCCGGATGTCAGACAAATGTTCATTAGCTGTTACCGAATCGCAGTAAGGACCTGATGCATAGGCATCGCTTTGTTTTTTGGCGAATCAGATTTCACTTCATCATCACTGTAATGATAGCCTCCCGTATCCTCTTGCTCATTGAGACCTGAAACGATTTGCTTCTAGACATAAAAGTTGCTTCAATTGTGATATGGGATTATATTATCATGAATATGATAATACAGTTATTTATTAAGGCTTCTAAGAAATGTTTTTCAGTAATTATCATCATCAGGAGCGTTGTTAAGCGTGATATTTATTAAGGACTAGCTGTATATATCGGTTTCACCAGGAAAATTTCATTTTTCAAATCTATAATCATTTTTTAAATCTATTTATCGACTCAAACGGTCGATTTCGTAAAAACCAATGTAAAGCGAGATCAAAACGATTTTTATAACAATAAATAGTATACCCAAAGATTGGCTGAAGATATGCAATTTTAATATGGACAGGTGTTCGCACCTGGTATCAAAGAACAAGAGCGAAATTTGGAATATTTAGGACAAACAAGGTATGGATTTCTATAAAGAACAAATAAAATGAATTAAATCTTTATTTATATAGATTGTTATTGTTATAATTTTTTTTTTAATGGGTACAGGCAATCCAGTGCTAAGGTGATGTTTTCAGACTTATGATGTTAATTTTTTAACGTACTACTAATAACAGTTCAGTATAGTGTAGAAACAGTTATCTATCATTTTTTTTTTTTTTTTTTTTTTTTTTGGGGGGGGGACTTTAAGGCTTCCACTGAAGCCCTATACTGCCCATATTAACACCCATGGCACTGGGTGATAATTCTCCTACAAATGAAAAGCACCACCCAGGGCGGGACTCGAGCCCGCAGCTCCGGCATGGGAGTACGCCTCTTTACCGCAGAGCCACACCGGGCCCCATTGTTAAGCGTTGTTGTTAAGCATTGCTATTTAAAATAAACCGCTATAAACAAAAGGTTAAAAAAAAACAAAAAAAAAACACGCTTTATTTTTTGTATTGGTAAGGTAAGTACGGTTACATTTAATTTCTTAATTCTTTAATTTTATTCATACCTATAAATCAATATCTTCCATATAGTTAAGATTAACAATGGCCTATGGATAATGGATAGAGATGGGCAATAAAGAGTAGTCATCTCCTGAGGAGTGCATTTCATTTTTATACTCAAGGTAGTCAAGATTGAGTATGGACATTATAATACAATCTAAATTATTCTTTAAAAAGATCGGGGCCGAAAATTTTGCATTTCTTCCATATTGAGGTGCATTTTTGTTTTCTGGGGCCTTTCTTTTTAAATTACTATCGATGAAGTTTCGATAGGTGGGAGGGTGGTGGTTACATTACGAATGTGAGGGCTATAATTATTTTTTCGAGGTAATATTAAATATGTTTAAAGATTGAGTGAATTTATTTCATTTTATTGTGTGTATTTTATTTCAGGTTATTATACATCCATATTCTAGGGGTAATTATACATAGCCAGGTTATTATACATTATATTCTTTTTATTATTCATTCGTAAGCCGTTTCGGACAATTGTCTATTATCAAGTACCTAAAAAATATTTATCCAGAATAAATTATTATGTAAATACATATAAAATACTATTCTCTATATATTTATACAAACAAATCTACAAGCATAAAAACAAAATAAGAACATAATAAACTTTCTTATATCAAATAGAGCTATTCTATATTATTTTGAAAAATAGCCATTATCATTGAATTGATTTGATATATATCTTACAATTTATTGATTGAATATTTTTATAAAAATGTTACGTCTTTTATTTATTTTTCTATTTTATTGTTCTATTCAGTGAAGAATCATCCAAAGAAAAATTAGTATGAAAAGGAAAAAGAAGATAGAAATATGTCAAAGATTTTTATTTTTATACTTCAAATTTAAATTCAATAATTTGTTGCTAGATCTACGTTTCCTAAATATTAATAATAGATATTATCGACCTCATATCGATAAAATTGGAAATGGTTAGATTATTCGTGATGTAAGCGCCCCCTTCCCATCAAAATTTTTTTTAAAACTGACCGCTGAAAACATAAAGTTTGTTCTTCCGCTCGGAAGAAAGTAGAGCTTTAGCTGAATGCTGCGGTGAATTACTTTAAAAAGTACTCAATGTAAAATAAAAATGAGCACTATTGAAAATGGAACGTACCCAGGAGTTAAGTATTCCCTATCTGTAATTTTCACTCTGATTATTTTTGGCCCGTCTCTACCATTATTTACTTTTAAAAATATTTATTTTTTTTCCAAAATTTGCTTTTCGGTAATACGGGAGTCAGAAAAAAAGAAAGACAGTAATTCCAAAAATATGTTAACCGTAGTTATGTTTGTGAGATTCTTAAAAAAATATATACAAAACATTCATAACTAATTTTGCTCTTATTAACTTGTTCCTAAGGTATGTTCTTTAAGATACGTACATAAATATCGACCTTGACTTTCGATTTGAGATTGATATTCAATTAATCATACATTGTCTTTAACTGTCCACATTCAATTAATTTTTATCCACATTTATTGGTCTGTATTTGAGAGTATGTTAACACATCTTCGAATTATTAATGGGCGATTCTTCAAAAACTACAAGAGTGATTTATCGTATCAGGTTATGCCTTAATTTAAATATTGATCGTAAAGAGTCTTTAGCGACCCAAAGACAACTCCTAAGCTCAGTTTCGTTCATCTCCACGAACGAGAGTAACTACGAAAGTAACTAATGCTACTAAAGATCTTATATAATATAGTTAGGTATAATTTTCAATAGAAAAATTATATGTTTTATTAGTGCACTTTCCCTAATTGAATCCTAGGCTATATCAAGGATAATATTACTCTAAACGCTATATTATTTCATAACAATTCAGGAAGAAAATAATATTCTTTTTTTTAAATAGTGCTTGTAAGAGCGCGTCGTTAATAATTCGTTTTTATTTTCCGATAGGCTTAAAAAGTTATAGACACATTTATTATTAATGTGCCTAACAAATTTTGATTTTATGGATATAAAAACGAACCGTTTCTTTGTTAAATATTATTCTTTCATATTTTCTATTAATAATATAGATTATTGGTTATCGGAGTTACGAAAAATGGCATTTCCACGGGCTTATAATTATTTTAAAATAACTTATGCAGGTTCTGGTTTTTTGCTTTGTTTTTTGTAAATTTAAATTTTAAAAGTTCTATATGTTTCAGTGTAGTCCGGGGTGGGGGTAAAAAACTACAAATATATAATTAAGTATTAAACTATTTATCAAAGCTAACGTTTCGACCCAACAATGCAGGTCTTCTTCAAGGCACGTGACGATGGAGCTGTCAGAACCTAGAATTTCTTTCATTCATTTTATTGTTGGGTTGAAAGTTTGGCTGCAATAAATGTCAACGTCTACCATCATTTATCCAATTCAAAAGTCCTACTTTACATAGTTATTGAGTCCATAATTGATCAATCTGTAATTACTGAACATTTATGAGATTTCCTTTAGGTGAACCCTTAGATATTTCGACGAAGGTTGTGCAACGAAGACAATTTTAAAGGAAATTTTGTCTAGTGTAATATTCTGCTATTTGTAGAGACATCTAAAAAAAAACAACGAAAAAACGATTTAAAGAATGTTAAATTTATTTATTTATTTTATATTAGACGAATGCCTTTATGAAATTTCACCTGTATTGAAATAAAATATAATTTCCTTAAATATATATCGTTGGTAACATGATAAACCTGGATAGTCTTTAACTTTCATTTTAAAATATATCTCCCATCCAAAATAAAAGAACAGCTCAACTCGAAAAAAACAAAAAAAAAAGACATTAAACACAACAGGTATTATGTTGTTTTTAACATTTTTCAATGATGGACAATTTCAATAACATTTAGTTATCGACATAATCAAAAAATACGGCATTAAACTTTTAAAATAAAATATGTAGGTAGGTACATACAGTTTGCTGATAACGATTTCGCTTATGATAATCTATCTTAATACACTTCTATATACTATTCACGTATCAAAAATTTTTTGGAAGTTATAAGAATTAAAAAAAAAAATAATAAGTAATAATTAAATGAAGATTAAACATTATTTTTATTATAATTATAAATATAATTTTCTTTTCACACATTTTTATTACAAAAACTTTATCATTGAAATTGATTATAACATTTCCTCAATAATAAAACGAATTCATTTAAATCTTGACCTAGCCTTATAATTAAAAAAACATGACGGAAATCTACAATTTATTTACATACGACAAATGGGGATAGGATTTTTATGTAATAAACATTTCAAAATATGTACATAAAATGGATACATATCGATGTAATAATTATAAAAAAAAAAAAGAAAGAAATGAAAATATGCACTGAAAATTAAAATATTTAAAAAGATCAGTATTCACATAAAAAATAAATATACATTTAAAATATTTATAAAATATCGAATGTAGTTAACTTTTTTTTGGAAATGTTAGAACACATATTAAACTTCCTCACCTTCACCATCAAAAACCTTTTTTGGAAAATCAACAACGATTCGGTCGAAGTAAGCTTTTTATTTGCTGAACGATCTTTCCACATCGACTGACTGACGGCGAAATGCTTTAAAACCGAAAATCGTTGATCGATTGAAATTTTGGCATCAATAACAAATACAGGACACCTTCACTGCGCAAACTCCGCGACGTGCTTAGCGGCTAAGCTTTTTCTGTTTTCTTTCCTTTTTGGCATTTCACACATTAGCTCCCTGAGGCAATATAAGCATTGTCAAGGATGAGGCATCTATATAACAAAAGAAGCGGATCAAAATTTCTGAGAAATATCGCTTTTTGCCTTTTGATTTTCCAAGAATTTTTTTATCCCAACATTCATTCTCTGCTTTACACTTTATTTATTCTAGGTATAGATACGTAAAACAACTAAATGAGTAACAATAATTTTATAGCGAATTCCCTAAAAGTTGTAAAATATGGACAAAAATGTGTATTTATCGAAATATATGTAAACATATTTAAAAACCACAAAATATGGGAAATAAAAATGGTTTATATCTTGGTAAAAACATTTAGAACGCATATACGTGCATTTCTAAGCCTAAGAAGAAAATATGTAAATACATGAAAATCCCATCCCTAGCTACGGACAACATGAGTCCGAGAACGAATCAATAAAATCCTAAAATATTGTGCAACAATCCAAAGGGAGACTAAACAATAATTGCTTCAGCCTGTAAAGTATGTTATACATACAACATTATTTACAATGGAATATTATAGGTGAATGCCAATGCTAAGATAATTTGCGCATTTTTTTTAATACAGAGGTCGTTGTCCTTGTTTGCCAGATCGTATTCTTGGAAGAACTATTCTCCATTAATTAAGTAATTAATCATACTTATCACAGTATCTGTGTTTCGAAAAATACGTGTAGGTGTCTGTCACAATGGCGTAAATAACATGGAACCTTACAGATAACCTTATGCTGTCATTTTCCGACTAAAGGCCTATTTACACACATCAGTGACGGCACAGTGGCGGAACCTGTCAGTGATTCAACTTCCTGGAATCTCTCAGTTCGTTCGATTCACACACAACCGTAACGTCACCGGCACCAGTCAGTACTTTTTTTCAGCTAAAAATCACGTACATTATTTTGGCCGCGTGTTTATTGCACAACTTTGTGAAAAAATACGACCAAAATAGTTATAGCTACCCTCCTCATGTAGAATCGAATAGTGGGAACCGCGCACTTCAAAATTTAGAATCTCAAGGTGGGAATGCAACATTATACGCATTTCGAGTGAGAGAAATATTCACAGAATATTTCAATTCTGAAGCTGGAGCTCTTCCTTGGTTATAAATATAAAAAATAAAATGCTAAGCCGGAATGCAACATTAAGCGCATTCCATTGAGAGAATAATTTACAGAATGTTTCAATTTTTTCAAAAATTATTATTCAGTGATTATGTTTTTCTCATCAGTGTGACTAAAAATGCCAAGCTTTTAATTTTTCTGAACATTAGTATTTAAGTAAAAAATCCTAGAAGGGCAATTTGCATGGAACATTTGGAATATCAAACGCTACATATCTTACTATACACTATTAATACAATTAGTCCTAGAATGAGGAATCTTGTACCATATTTTTATAATTGCAAGGGCTTTAATTTAGCATATAACTAGTTTGCAGTACTTAAAAGTTTAACTTTTTTTAGAAACAAATAATTATTTTATAAACAATCCAAAACCGGATTTTAAAATATATATCTACATTATTCAGATTGGTACAATGAAAATTTTTAATCTTTCTAGGACAAATAGTATTTGATCTATGTGCGTTTACATGTTTTAAAAATTGCAATTCTTCGTTTTTAATCAAAACTAAACAATGGTAATATATTTTATAAGAAATATGAAATATAAATAATAATTTATGTTTGTTATTTTACAAGCTAGTATTGACTCATTTTAAAAATTCATAAAGATCTGCATGAATCAAAGACCCATTGGGCTTGTTTGTAAATCTAAACATTAAAATGATATAGGATTTTGGTTATAGAATGTGATTACGTAAAATTGGATTTTTTTTTTTTTTAGAAATAAATCAATTCAGTATCATATATAACTATAAACAACTTTAAAGAAATTAGACAAATACAAATTTGTGTTTACTTACCAGTTGTTTTCATTTCCTCTCCAATTTTATCCCAAATAGTGTTTTTGAATTCAGTGTCCATGTACCTTGGGTGTGCCAAATCGTACAGCACAGGATACAAACGCACCAATTCAATGAGTTTTTCGTCATTCATCTTATTTTAATGAAAATCACTGTTTGAATCCGTCAGTGAAAAAATAAAAATATCGGTGAGGACTAACCTGAAATATCACCGATGGATCACTGACGGGGCACTGCCTCACTGATACGGTACTGTGCCGGTTGTGTGGAAACAGACTCATCTGAAATACATGGAAGAATATCTCAAAACAAGCCGGACGGATTACTTGCCGGTGCCGTCACTGATGTGTGTGAATAGGCCTTTATTTCGCATAAATTGTAACTGTTTCGTACAGTCAGGTCATGGTTCGGAGTCAATGCTTCATAGATAATATTGATGACGTCATTGATTGGCTTCGGTAATTAAGCGCGGCCCACGTGTTCGGGTCCATCAATACCTGCCCAGGAGACAACCCAGGTTATGGCTGACTAATGGAAGTCCTGATCAGTCGGCTTAAAGCGCTCTCTTCGATTAGCTTTGGACACCGCTTACTCCGCAGTGTGATTGATGAATATCCTTTGATTTATTTTAATCAAGACGCATTCGGACACTCTTGGTGTCACTTTCACTAGCCTAGCCACACACGTGTTTCCTGGTTTAGTGTCCTTCCACTATATCATTTTACTTTCGCTGCACTTACATTTAAAGGTTTCGTAACCGGCACAGGCTCGCATTCAATTAGATTCAACCTTTGGGCGGGAACGGCAATATAATCATAAGTCGCAACAAGATTCACTTGAAAAAAAGGTGATGTCATCGTGAATTTCCTCACTTATGAGGTGTATGCATGTTATTTAGCAATGAAACAGTATCTGATGAAATATTATGTATGATATTCTGTCGAAAAAACTAAATTACCTAATAGTAAACCCTTGCGAGAACTGTCTCATTAGATAACTCGGCTTATTCTTTCTTGTACATTAAAAATATAACCGATATTAGTAGAACATTTTTTATTTATATATATATCTCAGAGCTAAATAACGCCATTTTCATTTTTTTTTTTCGTTGCTTGCAGTTCGTTTATCTTCTTATTACAGTGCATCTTACTTCATCCTTTTTACTTATTTTAAGCACTCTTGAGGGCATAAAGAAAGCTTAACCTTCATCAGGGTGCGCAACGTACAAGAGTGCGCGCGAGACATTAATTTACAGGATCGCCATTTTTACATCTTTTTTTTTGCTCAATTATTATTTATATAAGAAGACCTAAATATTAATCATTGCAATTCTAAAACAGGTAGACATATAATATAAATTATAACTTATTATAAATAGCAAAAAAATGTGATATTCTGGAGCATAAATTAATGAATTCGCGACCAGTCTATATAACAACTTCAATGCAACACTACTATAACTCCAAGAAAAATGATATACAAAGAGAAAATCACATTTTTCATTTATTCTTCAAAATCCGCCAATAATCTCTCATCAGTCAATGCAATACCAAACCAACTCAAAATATGTTGATATTGCACTATAAGTATTAGTTTTGACAAAATATTTCCAAATGTGTTTCTTTAATTTCTTAAAAATTGCAAATCAACTAGATAAGTATTAATAACTATCTTAAATTAAGGTTATATTTTAAAATATGTCGGTTTTCCTGTTTTTAGACCAGTTTTATCTTAAATCCAGTGAAATTAAAATCCAAAATAAAATGAAACATCGATGTTTTGGGGTTATGGTAGTCTTTCATTGCTATTTCACATGGAAACTAGCGAAATATAGTGCTAAATAATATAATGGTTAAGCAAAAATGTTTTAAATACTAATATTATATTTACTCTTAAAAAACAGGCTTATAAATAATGTAAACCATAAATATTTATTTGCTTTTGCAGTATGGCTGGCCTCTAGCTTAAGAAAACATTGTATAAGAAATGCGAGAGGATTCTCTAAGAATACCATTATAAATATAAAACCAATTAATATTCTTATACAATCAAAGCTTAGAAAAGGTTTCTTTATGATAATGATGAGAATCTGATCTGGTACTATCAAAATAGTTGTTGAAGATTCTTACACTGTATATTATACTGTATACACTTCTTGAGGGTGAAAGAAAAAATCCGTATCCATTGCACAACGGTAATCTACCGCCAACCGACACTCCCGAAGTATAAAAAATACTGATGGGTTCACCTGTGATTTGGTTAGCATATCACACTGCAATACTAAAGGACTCGGGTTAGCGTCCCGCGCTGGCCCTAAGATTTTTTGAGGGAGTAAAAAATCCTTGGCTATGCCGTCCCTTGGATAGGACGTAAATATGAGACCCCGATCCTGTACGATGTTCGGTACTCGTTAAAAATCCCTAACCTGGATAGGAGAATTGAGGATCTTCCAACTAGCCTTATTAGCATCAAGTGACATTAAACAAACAAAAAAAATCTGGTGCGTGCGCGCAACACACAACTTTCACTTACCAACTTACTTAGATTAGAAATTGACGTGTTTTGCTAATTATCATTTCCCAAAGTCACACATTTTTCTACATTCATATCTTATTTTTGTTAATCGTTAAAGCCGGTTTTGAGTAAATAAAAAAACCCGTGAAAATGATACAAAATTTATTAAGTAAAGTCCCCCCTCCCGTAGATCAATTTTGATGAATTTTTTACAGTCATATCTCGGGCTTATAAATACATCAAATACCAAGTTTGATCAAAATCGTTAAAACCGTTTTTAAGTAAACAAAAAAAACATGTGAAAATGGTACAAAATTTATTAAGTAAAGTCCCCCCTCCCGTAGATCAATTTTGATGAAATTTTTACAGTCACATCTCGGGCATATAAATACATCAAATACCAAGTTTGATCAAAATCGTTAAAACCGTTTTTAAGTAAATAAAAAAAACACGTGAAAATGATACAAAATTTATTAAGTAAAGTCCCCCCTCCGGTTAATCAATTTTGATGAAATTTTTACAGTCATATTTCGGGCATATAAATCGATCAAATACTCAGTTTAATCAAAATCGTTAGAGCCGTTTTTGAGAAAATCGAATAAAACGTAAAAAGTTATTAAATAAAGTACCCCCTCCCTTTCAGCAATTTTGATGAAATTTTTGCTGTCACATCTCAGGCATATACCTACACTAAATACCCAATTTCAGGTTCCCACGGTTTATAGTTTTGAGCTAGTCTGTTCACATACACACACACACACACACACACAGACACACACACACACAGACCATTTCGCGGGACTTGGTTATTTCGACTCAGGGGGTCCCGAAACGCGTATTTCCGTTGAAAACCGGAAGTCGAAAATTTTCACGATCGCAATACTTCCACTTACTATATATTTCATATATAGGTAAGTGAAAGTAAAAATAGCCGATGAGTGAGACATCCTAAAACAGATAAATTCATATTTCTGTTAATTATTTTAGCACATTTGCTTATTGTAATTGTACAGGTGCAAATAAATTGTTTAGTTAAAAAAAAAAAAAAAAAATATTTCTGTTAAGTGTCATACTGTAAAACTAGAGAATAGTCGATCCTTCCGGCTTAACACGTTGAGCGCCAAGCGGTACGATCGTACCGCTGTTGGACTATTGGCTGGGGCCGAGGCGGTCCCGCCCGTACCGCACCGCAGGTACCGCCCGCTCCCGCCAGCTAAAAGATTGTTCTGGGCCAGGGGACCGCCTGCCGAGCGTGATTTCAAGGCATATTGGACCGCTCCGGCCCCGAACAATTCGCCAATGCAGTTGGCCCAAATGTTTTTTTTTTTTTTTTTTTTTTTTTTTTTAATTTGGGGGGTATAAATAAATAAATAAATTAATTTTATTTATTTTTTTACAAAACAAAATATCTTATTTATTAAAATAACATATTTTAAGGGGACAAGGGTTGACGTCGCGGTCATAACCGGGCAGCCCCCGTACTACTATAGGTAGCAGGCTTTACCCTGGGGCCGGGCGGTACATACGTACCGCTCACAAAATTATTGTTTAATTGCCAAAATTAAACTTTTTATTTATTTCTTTTGCAATTTTTGTATCATTCTAATCATATTAAAGTTATAAATTAGGAAAAATTGCTTTGGCCCCAGGCAAAAGTACATCATCTTTTCCCTGGCGCTCAACGTGTTAAACAGACGCGCCAAAATAAAAAAAAAAAAAAAAAAAAAAAAAAAAAAAATGAAAGACGGATGAAGGTATAATGAACTTTTTTATTATGATTAGTAATCGGAAGGTTATCACATTTAATAAGAGACAACTCTACTATCCTAAAATTAATTTACAGTAAACGGACTTATCATAAACTTCGAATTTCAGTGATTCAAATTATATATCAAACTGGAAATCTATTTATAACTCATATTAAAGTGATGAAAAATTATACAGAACGATGGTCTTTATCGCAAAAACAAAAGAAATTTAGAAAAGACAATTTTTACTTTCACTTACCTATATATGAAATATATAGTAAGTGGAAGTATTGCGATCGTGAAAAAATTCGACTTCCGGTTTTCAACGGAAATACACGTTTTGGGGTCCCCTGAGTCGAAATGATCAAGTCCCGCGAAATGGTCTGTGTGTGTGTGTGTGTGTGTGTGTGTGTGTGTGTGTGTGAACAGACTAGCTCAAAAACTATAAACCGTGCGAACCTGAAATTGGGTATTAAGCGTATGTATATGCCCGCGATGTGACAGCAAAAATTTCATCAAAATTGCTCAAAGGGAGGGGGTACTTTATTTAATAACTTTTTAAGTATTTTTCGATTTTCTCAAAAACGGCTCTAACGATTTTGATTAAACTGAGTATTTGATCTATTTATAGGCCTGAGATACGACTGTAAAAATTTCATCAAAATTGATCAACCGGAGAGGGTACTTTACTTAATAAATTGTGTCCAACTTTTATGTGTTTTTTTTTTATTTACCCAAAAACGGCTCTAACGATTTTGATTAAACTGAGTATTTGATCTATTTATATGCCTGAGATACGACTGTAAAAATTTCATCAAAATTGATCAACCGGAGGGGGTACTTTACTTAATAAATTGTGTCCAACTTTTATGTGTTTTTTTTTATTTACCCAAAAACGGCTCTAACGATTTTGATTAAACTGAGTATTTGATCTATTTATATGCCTGAGATACGACTGTAAAAATTTCATCAAAATTGATCAACCGGAGGGGGTACTTTACTTAATAAATTGTGTCCAACTTTTATGTGTTTTTTTTTTATTTACCCAAAAACGGCTTTAATGATTTCGATCAAACTTGGTATTTAGTATATGTATGTGACCGCGATGTGACAGTAAAACTTTAATCAAAATTGATCAATTGGAGGGGGCACTTTACTGAATAAATGTTGTCTCATGTTCACGTGTTTTTTTTATTTACTCAAAAACGGTTTTCACGATTTTGATCAAACTGAGTATTTAATGTGTTAATATGCCCGAGATATGACTGTAAAAATTTCATCAACATTGATCAAATGGAGGGGGTACTTTACTTAATAAATTTTGTATTTACGTGTGTTTTAAATTACTCATAAAAGGAAAAAATAAGAAATGAATGTGGAAAGATTTGTGAATTGAAGTGGAAAGGTGAAGTGGCAATTAACAAATCACGTCAATTTTTAATCTAAATAAGTTGGTAAGTGAAAGTTGTATGTTGCGCGCACGCACCAGATTTTTACAATTGTTTTTATTTTAATTTTTTTTTAAGCCCGACAAAAATAACCTTATTGGATAGATTTCACTCCAAGTGCTGAGAGCTTGGGCTTTCATGATCCTTGCATAATCGTACTTCTTAGAGCTCCGGATATCAGAGGCGGAAGTCCAGTTGTTCCGTTTCAAATGAAGAATAACCCCTCACCTTTGGAGGAAACAATAAATAAAAATTGGTTAATGACAGGTTGTTGATAGAAAGTGCTCCGGTCGAAGAATAATTTACCTTCCCCTTTCTTCAAGTCAACCTTTCTCTGCTGTAGCCCGCGATGGAAATTATTTACCTTTTCTGTACATAACTGCCTTGAAATTCTTTTAGATTACTTTTATATAAAATCATAATTCCACTTCTATAAAAGTTGGTATTACACCGCCGGGAGTGTCATCATCATTATCTTGAGGAACATCTCTTGTTGGTTATATAACCTCATCATCCCTTTCCCTAATGAATGCGAGCTAAGTTTCTCCGCGGTAAAATATGGGAGGCGTATTAAAGGCTAGTATATCAGTAACTCTTTTTGAAATGATTGATTGTAGCGATTCATGATCCATAACCAAAGTTAAGCGATCATCTTAATTTTCAATACTATCCATTAGGTAAGTATGCGATAATTAACCTCCTATAGTACATATATATATCATTATATATATAAAAATCTCGTGTCCTGATGTTTATCGGAGGTAAAATAAGAAACTACTCAACCGATTTCGATGAAATTTGGCTCTTTGTGTGTAGTTGTCTGTCCAACTTAAAAGATAGGATAGTTATTATCTCGATTAGTGGCCTCAATATTTTTTTTATTGCAAATTAAATGCTTATTATAACACGATTGAGTGTCATTATTTGTATGTTCTATAAATTTCCAACAATGGTTAGTTGATTTATTGACAAAGCACTTCCTTGTTTTTTTCGATATTTAAGGTGGGGAACAGCCAATAGCCAAATCTATTTTTTCCGGCTTGGACTAGGAAATTGGCAATTATGTGTCGCATTTTCACGTTTGGGGAAAAGATCTAATCTATTTGTATTAGCAAAATACTGGCTAACCATAATCATCGTGCTCCTAATAGCACTAAAATATATTGAAATTGTAAATAATAAAAAAAAAAAATGTAAATTATTTTTATAAAAAGTTATAAATTAACGTTATCTATCTCTTTCATTGATAAGTAGTGCTGGAAGAACATGCAATATGGTTTGAGGTTCCTCATGCTCAGTTTTCATAACCTATTTCAGGTATAACCTCCTGATTAGATATTTCATATCACCATGTGTTATATTCTGAATTTCATTAATATGTATTTATGGCAAAAGATTAGTTCCGTAAGTTTTATTGTGATTGTACCAAACCCTATTTCATTTATATTCTTTATTAGTTCCTTTTACACGTGTGCTATTTATATTTAATCTTGCCTCTGCTGAAATATTCCAGTAAGTGGTAAATGAATGGATCATTAACTATTACTATAGTCAAATATGAGATGTAAAAAATAAAAACTTTAACCCTTCTACATTCTTCACCAAACAATTTTAAATTTGGCATAAGTTTTTATTTTAAATCCCATTAGTTTTTTATATTAGCTGAAACGATTTCATATTTATCTGTGAATTTCGATTTGACTGTATTAAAAAAATAGGATATAATCAATTCGACGCATTATAGCTACTCAGCCACAGCAACGCGTGGCAGGGTCTGCTAGTATATGTATAGACCTCACATAATGGACTAAAATTGTTCACTCCCCCGTTAAATTCGGAAAAAATGCGAGAGGTCAGTGAAGAGAAGGGATTGACTTGACCGGGATTTGTGCCTGGTGCTCAAGTGGCAAGAGCACCTTACTAATGATAAGAATCTTTTAAGAATATTAATGACATCATGAAAAGAAAAAGAATTGTATTCGGATATATATACATTACAAGAAACAATTAAATATAACTTACACTCCGTTCCAAACAAGTCACCGTGAGGCAGTTTTAGTTCTAATTATATTTAAAAAAATGAAAAACAAAATAAAATATATCTATAGGTCATGTGAATGCTTGTTTTACGAGTATTTGATTAAATTAAATTTTTTTTGAACAATTAATTATTATACATCTGATCAGAAATGCATAATAAAATTATTTTTCGTTATAAATGTTATTTGAATAGGAATCTACAAAAAAATTTTTATAATCAAGGATAAAGATTAACTAGAGTTATATTTAATTATTTAAAATATAAGCTATATGTCCAACTACTTCATTAATGTGTGCCTATTCATCAGCATATTTTATTCAATGAGCATATTTTATTTATAACCCTGCATATACATCAGCATGTTTTATTTAATGAGGTGATAGATATTGCACTTCTAGGAATAAGCGAAAGTCGCTAAGAAATAAAAAAAAGCAATCGGAACTGAGTGAAATCGCTAAAGTGCTGCCGGTGATTCAATCGCTGAATCACAAGCTTAATATAATCAAGATATAATGAGGTGTAAATAAATGTTTATTAATTGATATATTATTACCTGTTTATCTAAATAAAGATTTTCTCCAGTTATCTTCTTTTGTTTTTTATTCTTGTTAGGAATTCTGTAAGTGAATAGATTAAGGAAATAAGATAATATTTTTAGAAAATACTGTAACACTTATGTGGGTTGAGAAATATTTATTTAACAGAAATATACAGTTACCAATGCCAACGAATTATTACAACTTAAATATTTGAGCAGGTTACAAAAATGATAACGTTATAACACACAATCATATGACTTCACTACACGGTCAAGACACAGACTTATACCAACTCGTTTAGTCACTTGCTCCTTATATATGATCGTAAATGGTAAGGTCTAGAATGTTACTGAACAATGTGGACAGTTCTACGCCTTCGTGGACTAGGCCACGGAAAGATCTAGACTGAAACAGTTCGTTCCAACCGCTTATTTTGTTCCAACAAACGTTCTGGGAGTTTACGCCATCTGTTTTTTTTTTTTACTTTTTCATTTGCTTATCAATTTAACGTTACAATACATTAAGATAAATTATTAACAATAATGTCCTGTCTCGATAAAGAAAAAAATCTAGTGCGGTGCGCGCAGCACACAACTTTCACTTACCAACCTACTCAGAGTAGAAATCAAAATGTTCTGATATATTTGTAAACGCCATTTAGCAAATTAACAGAAAATAGCTTTTTCCACATCTGTTTGTTATTTTCCATAAGTTAAAGATCATTATAATTATTGAAAAACCTTAAAATCCTCAAAACCTGTCGATTTATTATTAGGTACATTTTTATTTTTTTAAGGGCCTAAAAAACAGTGGCTTTATGAAAATGAAGGCGTACTACGCATGCGTGGGTTCAACATCTTTTCAGAGTTGTCGGATATGACATTTTTCTTTTTTTCTCCTTTATTCATATCTCGATTTTTTCACATTTATTTATTCATTCCTGATTTTTAGACTGAATGAGAGACAGTAAATTTCTCCACATAAATGAAATCAAAGGTTCTTTTTAGAAAAAAACATTTTATTTTCTTCGCCATTTAAGCCCCCTCAGAACATTTTTATCATGATAACACCTTCCCGATATTTAAGAATACTTGATTCTCAATAGACAAGACAAGTATAATCGAAATCATTTAAGCCGTTTTTGAGAAAAGTCTAAAAAATGTATAAATGTGACAAAATTTATGAAATGATTCCCTCCGTTTGATCAAATTTGATGGAATTTATGCATTCAAATCACGGACATATAGGCACATAAAATACCCAATTTTAGGTTCAAAAGATTTATCGTTTTTGAGCTAGTCTGTTCACACCCATACACAGACCATTTTCAGGACTTGGTTATTTTGACCCAGGGGACCATAAAACGTATATTTCCGTTGAAAACCGGAAATAGAAACTTTTGACGATGACAATTCTTTCTCTTACTATATATTTCATATATAGGTAAGTAAAACTTAAAAAAAGGAAGAGATAGTCACTATTTGTCATAAATATAGCATGCATATTATTTCCTCTATATTTATAAGGATATTCTTTTACTTTTACTTACCTATATATCATATATATATTGAGGGGGAGTACCACAGTGGTCCAACCAGGGAAAAAAACCCATAAATGAAAGTTGCCCAACCTTAATTTTTTCTTAGTTTTCGAATACTTAAATACTTGTAGAACAATGGTAACAATAAATTTTTTTAACTAGTTCAAAATTAAAACGTGTGTGTACCAGTAAAATTGAACTTTTTAATTATTGAAAAAATCTTACTTTTCTACCAACATAAAAAAAAATGTTTACTCTGTATAAGATTGACAATAAAATATTTCCTAATACTTCAGGAGTGTGTCATCTGTGCACTGTTATGGACTAAACATGTTTAAATAATATCAATAGCTAGAGATAAAATTAATTTTTGTAATCGTTGCCGAAATAAGTATGATTTTTTGACTTTGTTGGTTTATAAAAAGTTTGCGTTACGGTGCGTTATGGTCGCAATGGTTGAATATGTAGGTGTAGGTAGTAGAGGAACTCTGGTAAAATTTTCATCGCCAACTTTGGTATTTATTAAGATTTAAACCTTTCGCTAGGGTGCAAGTGGCGAAGGCGGATGACCTTGGGGAGGAACTATTAGTTAAGAAAAATCCTCTTATAGGTCTCTAAGGGAGGGGGACTGACGAGGGATTCGCTGACGGAAAGGAAAGAAACGTAAATAAAGGATTAGTTCTAACATGATTTTATTATTCTCAGATTTGGGCATTATTTAAAATTAAAGTATTTTTTTGTATTATAAGTAATCAAACAAACTACAACTTAAGTAGGTTGTTTGAAGTTGCACAGTTTCCTTATAGTGTATGGTTGTTCTTTGCACTATATCTCTCACCCCTGAAAATTGAGGCGGTACATTTATTTCAGTTTGATGCTGTTCTTGTTGCAAGTTTTTTGAAAATCCTTCATTAAAATTACAGAAATAAATGAAGAATTAATTATGAGATTAATAACAGTAGATGTGATTTGCTCTATGTACCCGATTGATACTTCAGCATTTCGCAAGTATGCAGCGGAAACAGCTAAGATGGCAGTGACTCGGTACCCCTGGTACTATCTCCCATCGACCGTCCACAAAAATTTTTTTCATGGAGCAGCCATTATTGAGCACGCAGTTCTTTGTATCGGACCCTCTCAGCAGAGGCTCAGGGAGTGGAAACAAAAATTATAAGCAGTACAGGGAACACCATTCCAGGAAGATATCTCGAGTCTGTTTCCATCGATTATTTGTTATATTACGGATTTAAGATCAGTATGCAAGTATAAAAAGAAAAAAGAGCTAACCGAGGAAGCACACAATTTACTTAAACAGGATTAAATAATTATATCCTATTTGTATTATTGTACATAAAGATGTTAAATAAAAATTATCTATACATTTTTTTTATTTTTTATTTTCTACGTCAAATTTCAACTTGATCTGATGCTCTGATTCCTTTGATACTGATTTCATTAGATTTGGCGGCACAAAAAACATACGACTATAGCAAACACGAATTTTGATCTCAAATTTGAACTTAATATGATGGTCCCATTGCACTGATTTTGATTTCATTAGATTCGGCACCTCAAAAAATCAATCCACGGGCGGCTCCATGCCGCTGACAAAGTAATTATAATAAATATTAGGTTTTTTCCCATTTTCAGCTTTTTTGGACCACTGTGAGTACTGGGATATTAAAAACTTTTCTACTTCCAGTTTCTACCGGAAATACTCGTTTTGGGGTCCAAATAACTACACATAAGTTCCGTCTTTGGTCTTCCGTGTTGGCATATATGTGAACAGATTAGCACGAAAACCATATATCATATAGCTAGGGTGAAATTAGGTATTTGAGGTATGTGACATTAGAGGCTAAGTCAGAATTATTTACTAGAAGGGGAATTTATCCAAAACATAACACAATTTTACAATTCTTTCAGAAAGGGTCTAAAGATTTTGATTAAGCTTGTCATTTGTAATCAGAATTAATTCTACTTTAATATGAGATTTATGTTTTGTCATGACAGAAATGATCTGATCGGGCTTAAATTAAAAAAAAAAAATTCTTCCTATAAAGAACCTTAATATTGTTTATTTGGAGTAATTAGCAGTCCCCTATTATTCATAGTATAAGAAATGGCTAATTATAAAAGAATTTGTTAATCGAATAAAGGATAAACAAACTTAGATTTCCCAATATGAAAGTCCAATTTCCGTTAAATAGAGAAATAATATATAGGTATAACCTATCGTTAGAAACATGAGTTAACACGTTAGGTGCGGCGGCACATTTTAGGGATATCCTGAATTGGACGGTATCGGTCCAGGGGGTCCGACAGCTTGGATGAGCCAAAGACTGTATCGGGCGTCGAGGTCCGATGGGGATGCTTTGACGAAAGCGATATCTTTTGATTATTAGGGAATTAAATGAGCGTCTCAAGGGCATTATCTCTTGGTTAGGATTGGAACTAGACGGCGCAGGTCAGGCCGATACAGGATTTACGCCATTCTTTATCGATAGTCGGACCTCGGAGTCCGATACTAAAAAACAACAGAATTTCAGCTGTTAGCAACATTTTCTGCACTAAAATGCAATCATCTCATTAAAAATCGACTAAATTGAATGTTTGAAGTATTCGGACTTTTGGACATTTTCATGTAAAAAAGTGAATTCCGCACCTAACGTGTTAAAAATTCATCTTGTGTCAATAAGGCAATAAGGTTGAAGTTATTTTTATTTTTTTCATTTCTATCTATTACTCGATTATTCATAATTCCAAGCTTACTTTCCTATCAAGTTAAGGTCATCAAAAGGCTCAGACTAAAACACTTGAATAAATGAACATGTCAAGTTAGTTCACTATGGAACATACATCAAAGAGAATTGCCAATCGTACAGTTAAAAATCTTTCTAGTCAATCACCACCATATTTCAGGAATAGTAAAAAAAAAAAAAAAGAATCCTTAAAAGGAGATGTAGATTACGTATGTCGGTGAGTACTAGAGGAACGGTTAGGTGAGACTCCTTTTGGTGAAGGCTTTCTTGAGAGTATTAGAAAGGCAAAGGAGACATTTACATCTGGAGCTGTGATGAGGCGCTCCGCTCTTTCGAAGCTATTATCGCTCTTTCCAGCCCGCTTGGTAATGGATCTATGTTAACTCCTAGGCGGTAAGGATCTAGTTGTTACCTAACTCGCTCCATGTAAATCGGGAGCCATACCATCAAGTCAGATCAGACTTGCCAAGCCAATGTCAAGATTAAACAGCTACTTAAAACAGCTTAGGTAAGCAGTAGAAGGCAGCTACTTGACTAACTGATCGCCTGCTACTTGTTTGGTGGGTGAACAGATTAGTTTTTTTTTTGTTGCTTAAAACTGTAGTTTGGACAGTAAGTAGGATAAAAGTCTTTAAAAAAAATTAAATTAAAAATAAACTCTCTTTTGTTTCAATTTATTTTTTTTTAAGATATGACCCTTTTATTATTTTTTTCTAATAAATTTAAGGTCTCATGATGACGTTTCGGGCTAGTCGTCCTCTGTTTCAAGACAATCCAAAAACAATGTTACTCCACACACATATATATATATATATATATATATATATATATTATAATAGCTGTATATGCCGGTTTCACCCGAAGAATTTCATTTTTTAAATCTATAAACTTATCTATAACGATAAAGAGACTTTTATTCACTCAAACAGTCAATTTCGTAAAAACCAATGTAAAGCGAGATAAAAACAATTTTTATAACAATAAAGAATATACCCAGAGATTGGATGAAGTTTTGCAATTTTAATATGGACAGGTGTTCGCACCTGGTATGAAAGAACCCCTGAGCGAAATTTGGAGAATTTAGGACAAACGGTATGGATTTATATAAAGAACAGATACCTAGGTTATAGCTGTATATCCCGGTTTCACACGGAGAATTTCATTATTTTAAAGAAACGGTCAATTTCGTAAAAAAAAAAACATTTTAAAGCGAGATCATTATGATTTTTATAACAATAAAGAATATCAGCTGAAGATCGGTTGAAGTTATGTAATTTTATTATGGACAGGTGTTCGCACCTAGTCTGAAAGAACCACTGAGCGAAATTTGGAGAGTTTGGGACAAATAGTATGGATTTCTATTTATAAAGAACAAACAAACAACCAAACAAATAAACAAACAAACAGAATTTCATCTTTATTTATATAGATATATATATTATTTATACATACATATAAAATCATATTTTTCATAAATAATAATTTCCCATGAGAAATGCAAAAATATCATTACCTAGAATTATTTTGCTTGTCAGTTTAATTATGCATTATAAAATGAATGTCACTATTTTTTGTGAAATATACATTTTAATATTGCTTTTTATCTATTTTACTAATTCATTTCTTATTCATTTCACTATAAAATTGTACAATACTGCAATAATTTATTTTTCTAATTCTTAGAATAATTTATATTATAACTTTAAAATATAAATCATGACACTACTGTTGAAAAAAGCTTGCTTTCCATTTTCTACGGAAATTATTCAATTCTTTCTTATTTACGATGTACACTATTTCGGTTTTACCTTTGACAGAAGAATGACCACAATGAATGAAACAAGAGTTCGTTAATATATAACTTACTTCAAAACTAGGACTGAGAAAAATATTGAATACTTCTATTTTTATATTTGTAACTACGAAAACCAATATGGTCATACTATTCACATATAAAGTTATAAAAGCCAAAAAGACCCACTTACAAACACTTCCTGCCTTTCAATAAAAATGTTACGACTCCTTACTAAAACGCCATGTCACGTGACTAACAAAACCCTCCGTACTGAATTACACTTGCCAATAGTCGACCAACTTGTTAAGACTGTTTACAAACGTTTCCCTATAAACTTACATGAACATTTCAACCGACTGATAGGAGACATGACTTGCAGATAAATATATATATTTTTTCTGTTTTTTTATTATTTATTTATTTGTTTTAACTTCCATCAAATATTCTTCCAAAGCAATTAAATATTTTTATATATAGTGTACAAAAACGTATATCTTTTATATTTATATCATAGATTTTTTTAGTAATAATAAATATATCAGTAAATTAATAGGGCTAGGTGTTAATTTTAGATCAGATTAGATTTAGCTAATAAGCTAGATATTTTGTCCTGAAAATATACCAAACAACAATCAACCAAACACGACGCCAATAAGTACCATTGACTCTGCTTTTCCGCATTACTGGAGAGCAAGGCGGGACAGCCTTTGGTAGCATTGAAGGCTATTACAATATGTACTCTCTAACTTTAATTTCTTTCACAATTGTCTTTCTTTTTGCTTATTTAATAAAAAATATTTAATATATATAAAAGTCAAGTTTTCACATCCTAATAAAATAATAATAATGCCTGCTATAAGCAGGGAACGGATTTCACATATTTTATTTTTTTTTTTTTTTAATATTTCACTTTAAGTACTCACATTTTGAATAAATACATATATTATATAAAGATAGACCTTTTCTCTTTTTTATTTCACATCTTGTTGTTTTTTTGGCTTGATATTTTTTTAAAGAATGAAATAGCATACTTACCCATAGTATTAGTGGTATTTAAACCTAAAGAAAACTAAGTAACGATTTTAGATGGTATTATTTAGCCACTAAAAGAATAACAATTTTCAGATATTTACCCAAGAAGTGCTGGTTCTTTGATCTTCTGGTGAGAATAATAAAATCTTCTATTCTACCTTTCATATCAAATCGCATGGACATAACAACAAACTAAGTAATGACATGGCCATGATTTACATGCCTTATATGAGGCGACTGAAAAGGAATTGAATGAGAGATCTCCTCTACTGAAACATGACCTGAATAATGTGCTGTTGTGCACTGTCTTCCCTCATGCTTAAAGATGCCAATATAAAAGCAGTTTATATCACATTTGCTGATTGTCGCTTAGTTGCGACAGGTGTAAATATAAGTTTGAAGATAAAAAAAAAAATACAAATTTATACATTTTTTAATTTTTATTTTTATACAAAAACATATATATTGTAACACTTCTGTAGGTTAACCAATATTTATTCAAATAAGTAAACAATGTTCAATGCCACACGAATTATAAACACACAAATATTAGAACAGTTACAAAGATTACCACTTTGCAACACAAATATTGATATGGCTTGAGCTAAGCATTCAAAGACTGCCCAGTAGTCGTAATAGTCGTAGGGTTGGTTTAGACCCTCTTAGAAACTCATGAAACGGCGTGGATTGGGCACGATCAATCTAGCCACTAACACGTGCTTTGACGGTTTGTCCCGACTGTTAGAATTGTCTGGGACTTTTTTTTTAATTTGTTAATTATTTTATAATTGTTAATTAATTTTTTGTTAATTTTTTTTGTGTTTGTTTAACGTTACAATATATATACTAAAAAAATACATGCTATAGATTATTGATGGATTCTAATCAGTAAAATGATATTAGTTGTTAGATATTTACAATTTTCCATTACAAATTTCTCACAATATAATTAAATATATGTGTACATATTTGGCTTTTTATTTTATTTGAAAATCCATTCCCTAGTTATAAGTAATGAAATAATGTATTAATAATATTTTTGTGTATATATGCAATATCATATATTTTTTTATCCAAATCAACAAGATATTATGTTATAATAATACATAAAAACAATCAACCAAATACGATGCCGATAAATATTGTTGAATCTGCTTTTGCGCATTACTGCAGAGTAAGGCGGGACAGCATCTGATATCGTTGAAGGCTATTACCATACCATCACTTATACATAATTTATTTCTTTTCCTTTCTTTCCTTCATATATATATATATATATATATATATATATATATATATATATATATATACATATAAACAGTATTTGGCTTAACTCTGTATTCAGTATATTCCATCTTTTTGTTGGTTTAGGAAAAACAGTTCTGTCTGGGCAAAGTATATATACCGTGATAAATTTTCTCATATGAACCGTATGCGAACACTGAATTTTTTTTATCTGTGGGTAGAATAAAATATTGTTTTTCTTCATCCAAAACACGAAATGTAGACCAGACAGTTTCAGTGAGCTTCAATATTTTTTCGTTCTATAATTAGTGCCTACAGTACCAGTCAAAAGTTTAGACTCACTCTCAGATTTTGTAAAATAAATATATAACAACATTTTATTTATTGAACAACATAACAACTATTAATTTATTTATGATTGTATTTGAAATAATCATGTAATGTTTGAAATGTTATCTCTTGAGTTACAATTTTTTTTTTTAATTAGGAATTAAATACAAGTGAGCCTAAACTTTTGACTGGTTCTGTACATACATTATTACTCCATGAAATCAATGTGATAATTGTAACTGATCAATACCAATACTTTTGCCCACACACTTGTGGCCAGACTAAACGATTATAGTGAAAAAAATAGTTAACAAGTGTTTCTCTTTGTAAAGCACCTTGCTCCAGCAGAGCTAACCGCAATTGAGAAATATATTTTTTTTTTTTTAACTAAACAATTTATTTGCACCTTTACAATTACAATTAGCAAATGTGAGAAATATATTTCTGTTGTTATTTTCATGTAGGTACATGTTGAATATTACTGGGGGGAATTTGTTTTGCGGTGACTAAAATTATTCTTGTTCTCAGCACAGGATATTCTCGTTTTAACTTCTCGACGTTATTAAAGAACAGGAATTAAACGTATTGTTGGTTTTGGAAAAAATGGATTTGACAGGAATGAGCCAAATAGAAAAACAAATGAAAAATATTCAAACCATCCAAGCTAATAAAGTATCTTGATATATATATATATATATAAAAAAAAAAAAAACTGTATACTTCCGGCATACTTGCTATCGACTAACCGTAAATGTGTTACAGCATACGCATGAATAGTGTTGACAAATTCACTCAATTATATAAATAAAAATAAAACCTTTAACATATATATATGTGGTAGGGAGCCTGTGGAGATCCATGGTTAAAGGTTTGTTTTGCTTCCATTATTACTAGGTATCGACCCATAATAAGGGGACGATTATGATATTCCAATATAAGTATGGCATTGCCAAGACTATTTCATCCATTTTCGAGACTAATTCAATCGTATTTTGTCATGAAGACGTAGTTATTTAAAATAATATCTGTTTTGAGTTGTGGTGTGGTAGAGAGCGGCCAGATATTGAAAAAAAATCGGATTTTTTTATTAGAGGTTCTATTCATATGTTATGCCGTTATCCCTTGTTTTTGAAAAATGTTCCTCTTGAATTTTAATGGCCGCATAATCTTAAAAAAAAAATCAGAATTAGGAGAATTTATTATTGAATATTAATTATATATAATTACAGTACAATATGCATATTCATATTGTATATAATCATAATATATTATGAGAATGTATTATTAAGTTATCGAGGGCGGTGTTTCCGGAAAAAATACTTATATTAAATTTTTATGTGAGTGGGTGCGTTATATTAAAAATATTTTACATTTTCAGATTTCTTTGAAATGAAGGTGTATAATTTTGTTACCAGGAACGGTGTTTTTAAAAATACTATTTATTTCGGCGGATTTATTCAATATGAGTGTCTATCGCGTTTCCGGGGACAATGTTTACGAAAAAAAATATTGTGAGAATTAAGGAGCAGCAATTAAATCCAGAGGATTCTATGAATGTGTCTAGTGCTCTAATGTTTGATACATTAGATTTTTATTCATATTCCCTTTGGTTTTATATTTACTTATGTAGTATTGTTATTTAAATGCTATTCCGATGGCTAATATGTAATGCAGAATGTATAACCCTATATTTCTATATACTGATAAAAATTTAATCTAAAGACAGTTTATTTAATGTAAATTTAGCTAATATTTAATGCAAATCCCGTAGTGAGCATTCCTTACTTAGCATTTCTTAATACCCATGCAGTCTATTATTTTATTAAGGGTTTGAAATAGATAATTACTTTTTAAAAAAAAAAAAAACATAAAATTATTATTTCTATTCATTTTTACATTCGCACCTGTCTTAAAAGAAAAAGACAATCAGCGAATCTGTTGACTAAACACATTGAAAAACATGACTTCATAGGCTTGGGTAAGATTGATTCCCAGCGGCCTCTCTTCCGTCGTGATTTGCACTTAGGCAGATTTTATTTGTAATTTAAAAATCATTCTTGATTTTTAAATGAAAATTTAAAATCTATCTTTGAAGTTTTTAATTTGATTAAAAGTATTGATCACTCACTTAGTGATATGATATTGCATGAATTTTAATGAACAAATGGGATTCATAAAAAAATTAATGAGAAAACAAAAATAACCTTTTAGAAGAAACATTTAAATGTTATATTTTGTCTTTTGTTCAAAATCGTTACTTTTCATGTACTAGTTTTGTTGTTTAACATATTTGGACATGGTGTATTAAGGACTTTATTTAAGCTGTTCATCGAAGAATGTTTACATACAGCTGCTGGTCCAAATCTGAGCGCTTAAAAAAAATAATCTGATTTTGAAATTAAACTCTATCTACTACTCAAGGGCAGTTTATATATACTGTTGCAAGCCAGAATTTATAATGCTTTTTAATATAAAAAGATGTTCTGTTGCCAAAAGTTATTAAAAATATTCTTCGCCTACTACTGCAGCCTCAAAATATATCATGAAGAACATCACATTTTTTTAAATTTAATAATTACCCACTACTTAAAAATTATTATTATTTAAAATAAAATTTACGTTGAGTGGCTGAATATTACTGCGGCAGAGTTTAGCTCTGTCATCTACCCGCTTTAAGCCCCCCTCAAAAAAAAAATTAGGCGGTTAAGTTCACACACACAGAAAAGTTTAAATTTGCGTGGAGCAGACGGTCGGAGTGGAATTATCGTCAGGGGCCACCTTGAGATTGAACTTGAAATAAGTCGATTCAGGAAACGGACCAACTTTGCATTCTCGATTAATAAGAATCGATTCATATCGATTATTGTTATCTATTGCTCTGAAAAGAATAGGCTAACGGTACTTAGAAGCTGAATGACAGTCAACGTGACCGGATCTGTGCTGCATTTCCATAATTAGCCGGAGTGGACTTGAAGCTAGTCCTTGGGCGCGCCTAGATCAACTAGTGCGCCCTCCACACCCACCGCAAAAATGCATTTTCCTAACTATAGAAGGTAAACGGCTAAGGCTTCCTGGACTAGGCGGCCAACTACCGCAATAATGTCTATCATTTTCTTCTCTATAAATTGTCGATATAACGTTGGTTATAGCAATAATTCAGCGAATAAAGAATAGATCCCATCAACTTTTAATTAAACCTTAATTATATAAATGCACAGTATTCATTAATCGTTTTGTGGTTGGTAATAAAAAAATTTTCTTAGTAACATTCCATTACTCTAAGACGTTTATGCATTATAGATTAATAATACTAATATAGTATTATAGTTATAGTTATAGTTAGTATTGTGGTTCAGTGCACCCTTCCATTCGATGCCTGATGCATTATCATGAGGGAAAATACACGAAGTGTAAAAAAAAAAAACATCGTACCTTCATAAACCTTTGGTCATAACTTCTCCTTAGCAGTATGAATCGAGATCTCACCAACCACCCTTTAGTGAATAAAAAGGGGGAGATGTGCAATTTGATTTTGGTGCAAGAAGGTCGAGTAATGTATTATTCATCATAGATTAAGTACCTTAATGCTTCTGAATTCAATTACGTCATTCATTAGTCAATAGTTTAAAAGTATTACGGATTATCAGTAAAGTATCACATTTTGCGGCTGAATGATACACGAGCTAACAAATTGATTATGTAAGTGCATATATAATCAGTAATCAGAGGATATAAATACTTAATTATTGATCATTTTTTTTTTCTTCAAACTTAAATTCACACTTGTCAGCGACTTCGACAATCAGCGAATGTGTTGATAGAATTAATACATAAGGCATTTTGGGCATGATGAAAGGAAAGTGCCTAGCAGCACATCTTTCCGGGCTTGATACTTTAGGAGAGCAGGTATCTCATCCAGCTTCTTAGCCGCGTGGCAACATGCATATCGGCCCTGGCCATGTAGTTTATTAGTGCGTTATTATGTCCGTATATATTTACAAAAAAGCGTGTATAAGGATTTCGTATCTGTTCCTCGATAGTTGGTTGTTGTAAGTCTGTATATCGAGTATTGTTATTTACGTTCCAGGGAGAGTTCTTTATTAGTCTTAATAATGTTTGATTGAAAATTTTGTAATTTTTAAATTGAAAAGTGCGTCCTCTTTGTTGAGCCGAAAATCTGTGAGGCATATGTCCAAAGGAAGTAAGTAGATGTATGTATTTAGTTTGTGTTCTTGTAACAGCACTTCACCAACCAACGTAACCTCATGTCAACAAAGAGGAGGTTACCCCAAGCAGTGTTGCCTATATATAGTAATTGCACATTGTTTACATGGCATTAATTAGGGTAACCTACCATTACCTCGTGATAGTCGTAAAAGCAAGTGGTGGAAGTTGATTTTGTTAAATAAATTGTATTATAATTTAAAAAAAAAACATCCACCACTTGCTTTCACGACTATCACGAGGTAATGTTAGGTTACCCTAATTAATGCCTTGCATATCATTATACAATGTGTAACTACTATATGGGTGATTCTCAAACTACGGGCAATTTTTTTATTTTATTTTCGAACTTTTTTAGTGTGGTTAAAAAAAAAATAAAAAAAAGTACATGTATTTGGACCCATCCACAGCAAATCTAGCATAATAGCAGTTCATGATCAATGCTTGAAATTAAGATAATTCAATCTATAATTTCTTTGCCTCGGCGATGATCTCAGTTACGTACGTCAAAGACTAATTATAAAACTGCCTTAATTGCATTTATTGTTTAGTTTATTCCACATTTAATGCAGAATCGAATGATACCATAAGAATTGCCATAATAATTTTTCATTACGGGAAAAAAATTCTGAAACATAAAATCATATTTATATATTTTAAAAGGCATCGAAAAATAATTTAAGCAAAATTCTGTCCCCGATTTAACTAATCAATATATGGGTGATTCTCAGATTATGGGCAATTTTCACAAAAAAATTTACGGCACAATTTATGTCATTACCGAGCTAATATTCGGGCGTGGGAATGACACGAGTTTTCAACTTGATAATGACATTTCCACGTAGTGAATCGTATTACTGACTTAGACAAACGATAGTCAAACAAATATGATATAAAGAATGAAATAACTTAAGAAGAAAGCGTGTTAATACATGCGGTGGTAATGATAACAAAAAAAGGACGTGATTTTTTTTACGAGGCACATGCGCGGAGGCAGGCTCCCAAATGAAGTCGGCTAATCCACAGGTGGTTTTCCTTTAACTCCACGGTGATCACTATACTCAAAAGAAATTTCCAAATTGTTCCTCCTTTTTCAAGGCTTTATCTCTGCCGTTTTGTTTTTTGAGTGGTAATGATGTAAAAGTGAAAGGACAAAGTTTCGAAACTACTTAAACATACTTACAGTTAACTAAAATTAACAGAAAATATAATTCAGAATGCTCCAGTTATTCTTTATGAGTGTAAATAAATTTCACTATCATTAAACGTAGGTTTCAAAAGAAAAAAATACTATTTACTACAAAATCGAGAATGGGACAGTGCGTGGTAATGACATTTTAGTAGCTTAAGTAATTATAAAATCATATTACTCATTAATATTTTCATTTTTAATATTTTATTATGAAGAAATCTTTGATGCGCGGTCATAAGGGCTTAAGTCAAAATTTTTAATTTTTCAGGAGAGCAACAGCAAAGTTTAAAACATTATGTAAAATCTAATATTTGATATTATTTGTGATAGTAATTTTTATAAAACAATATAATAGTAATTCTATCTGAAGCATACATTTGTTTCTTAACTGATCGTTTGTGATTAGGTACTTTGGACTTACTCGTATTTTGACAGAAGCTCATTTTTGACCGCAAACCTCTTCACTTTGATGCGCGGCGTTTAGGGCTAAAGCCATAAATTTGAATTTTTCAGGAGGGCAACAGCAAAGCTTAAAACATTATGTAAAATCCAATTGTTTATATTATTTGTCATTTTTATAAAACAATATAGTGAGTAGTAAGTCTATCTGGCATAAACTAATATTATCTGACGCCTACATTTATTTCATGTCTGATCATTGACTGACTGCTCACCTCCCTCTTCACTACACACCTCTTCATGAAGTACTTTGACTTTAGTTGTGCCTATTGTTACACAAAATAAGTTCAGTAAAATTTCAATCGCAATGATAATAAATTTATTATAAGAAATAAATTAAATAGTACTTACAAAAATGATAGCACCTCATTTCTTTTTTAATTTGGGAAAAAATAAATCAGAATACAACATTAGAATATTGTATTAAAGTTGTTTATTAACCAAGTCAAAATTACAATTTGGGAATCGAGAAGGATTTCATTTGTTTAACATTTTACCCTTTATAATCGCTTAAGCATGTTAGGACATACATAAACCATAGTTGTGGTATGGAACAATTTTATTAATTTTACATTACAAAATATACTAATGGCATACATGAAGAAATACAAAATTAACAAATCTCAAAATTCCATTCCTTTTATTTGAGACTTTTCAAGCTCAACTTCCGGAAGGTCAGGATCCTCCGCTTGGATAGCAGAATCTGTTGGGAGTTGTCTATAAAAATTGTGAAATACTGGTGGTATCAGAGGAAGTAAATCCATGAGATCTTTTTTCTTTTTTTTTTTTTTTTTTTTTTTTTTTTTTTTTTTTTTTTAAGGCGTCAACCACTAGGGTCATCATCGCCATTTATTCAATGTTCGGTTTATATCTTATTATATAATTCTGTTAATTTTAGAAAGTCGTACAGTTTGTCTGTTACGTTGTCTTGCAGTATACTGTATAAGTCATTTGGTATATCTAAGAGTGCTCTGTATTCTTCGTAGGCCCTGCATTCAGTCAAAATATGCTTTACTGTCAGCGGACATCCACAAGCCTGACAGTTGGTAGGGTCTTCGCGTGCCATTAGGTGTCCATGTGTCAAGCGCGTATGACCAATGCGAAGACGCGTCAAGATTACTTCCTCTCTGCGCTTACTCCTGTTAGAGGACTTCCATGGGATCACCTCTCTTTTAATTTCAAGTAATTTATTTTCAGATAAATTTAACCACCTGTTTTCCCAACTTTGTTTCATTTTTTGCTTGATGAGGGATACAAAGTCCGCTGCTAGAACCCCTAGATAAGGAATGCCATCTGTTATTGCTTTTTTGGCGGCCTGATCCGCCAATTCATTTCCAACTATTCCGCAGTGACTTGGAACCCATACGAAGAATACAGTGCTATTGTTTGTCACGCCCGACTTTATTGAAATGAGGATATTTTGAATTATGGGATTTAAAGAGAAAACATTTTTCAAACAGATTAGAGCGGAAAGTGAGTCAGTGCAAATAACTATGGTTTTCTTTGTGGCCTGAATAACATTTAAACTTTTATGGATTGCGACGATCTCCGCAGTAAAGTTGCTACAAGTAGCAGATAAGGAAAAAAGATGCTGCCTGTCATTGCATATTATCGAGGCTCCTACTCCTATAGAACTCTTAGAGCCGTCGGTGTAAATGTAGTTAGCGTCCCCTAGTTTTTCTTTAAGTTTATGAAATTCGTTTTTGTAAATTAGTGGTGCTGTGTTGTTTTTAATTAGCCTTGTGAGAGAAAGGATGATTTTTGGGGTAGGTAGTCCCCAGGGATGGATAGGAGATGTTACATTCTCATGGAATGTGGGTATATCAAGGTTGAGGTCAAATAAGGATGCTGCAACACGGACTGCAAAGGATGTTCTCTTCTTTAAGGAAATTTGTTGTTGGGATAGGAGCTGTTTATTGGGGAATAGATAATTCAAAGGATGATTGTAGGTGGAGAGGATTTTAACTAAGTATTTCAGATCGAGTTCTTGTCGTCTTAGGTCAAGGGGAGGTACGCCAGCTTCAACACAAAGACTACTAGAAGGGCTAGAACGGAAAGCACCGGTAGCTAATCTAATACCCGTATTCTGTACAGATTCCAGCATTCTTAGGACTTGAGTAGAAGCTGAGTTGTATGAACAGCAGCCGTAATCCAATTTAGATCGTATAAGAGTTTTGTATAACGTTAACATACTGGCCCGATCTGCACCCCAACTTGTATTAGATACCAATTTTAACAGGTTTAAGGAGCGGAGACAATCTGCTTTTAATAGTTTTATATGAGGGGACCAACTAAGAGTTCTATCAAAAGTTACTCCTAGGTATTTGATTGTGTTTGAGAAAGAGATTGGTTGACCGGCAATGGAAAGTGATGGCAAAATATTAGGTTGTCTTTTACTGAACAGGACTGCAACTGTCTTAGCTGTTGAAATTTTGAAGCCGTTGGTACTAATCCAATGATTGACCTTGTTCAAAGTGCTTTGAATATCATTCTGCAGTTGTGTTAATTGTTTCCCTTCCGAATAAATTACTAAATCGTCAGCATATAACATAGCTTTTACCGGCGGCTTAACTTCATTCATGATTTGATTAAAACCAACACAGAAAAGTGTCGCACTTAAAACGCAGCCTTGTGGTACACCGTTCTCTAATTCGAATTCTTCAGAAAAAATGTTTCCAATTCTAACCCTGAACCGTCTATTTGTTAAAAAATTTTTAATGAATAAGATCATGTGACCATTAATTCCCATGTTAATCAGATTGTCAATTATTAGCCTTCTCCATGTCCTATCAAAAGCATTTTCTATGTCAAGAAAAACCGCTAATAATTTACCTTTGTTTTCAAAGGCTTCTAAAACATCCGATTCTAAGCGCACCAGATTATCAGTGGTACTCCTACCCTTCCTAAACCCACTTTGCCATGCTGGTAGTAAATTTTTGGATTCAAGATACCATGACAGACGGTTGCTTATCAATTTTTCCATCAGTTTACAAATGGAGGAGGTGAGTGAGACCGGTCTGTAGCTTTTGACGTTACTGGGATCTTTGTCTTTTTTCAGTATAGGAATAGTAATGGCTGTTCTCCAAGTGTTTGGAAAGCTTCCGGACAAAAACAATTTATTTAATATCCCTAAAATTATAGATTTATTAGCCGAACATAAATTTTTGACCATCCCAATGCATATTTGATCAGGGCCGGGTGAAGAATCTTTTCTAGAATTCAGAGCAGTAAGAAACTCTGTCATGGAAAAGGGGAGATTCAGAGGATCTAATGGATTATTAGAAATAACTGGCGGTACTGATTCTACTAGATTTTTTATATTGAGGAAGTGAGGTGAAAAGTTTGCTGTTGATGAAGTGATATAAAAATGTTTAGCCACGGCGTTTGCTAATGCTATAGGATCTGTATCATAATGGTCTTGGTTTTTTAAATATTTTATTTGGGGAGAAAGGCCATAGCCCTTAATCTTTCTAACAGTTTCCCAGAAAATGACAGGCGGTGTGTTAGAGCTAACGTTAGTTAAAAAGTTTTTCCAAGATAGTTGTTTGCTCTTTTTGACTATATACCTGGCATGTTTTCTCGCGGATTTGTATATTTCTAGCTGATCGGAAGATGGTCGTTGCAGAAATTTTCTCAAAGCTTTCTTTCTTGCTTTTATAGCTTTTTCACATTCCTCTGTCCACCATGGAACAGGTACACGACTGTTATTTTTTCGGTTGGAAAAGGAGGTGTATGGAATCGTTTCTTGAGCTGCGCTTAGTAACCTACTATTTAAATCCGCGATAAGGTGATCAGCATCACTTTCGGACATATCAATATCATTAAGATTTACTATCTCTTGGTACCGCGACCAATCCGCTTTTTTAATGTTCCATTTGTTATGTCCCCGGATAGTTGAGCATTTTTCGGATGTTTTAAAAATTATTGGGAAGTGGTCGCTGCCATGCGTATCATCTAAAACGAACCAGTGAGTTGTTGGCAGCAACTGGGGGCTGGTAATGGTGAGGTCTATTGTTGAAAGTTTTCCGGATCTGGTGCACATATGGGTTTGAGAGGCATGGTTATTTATAACGCTTAAGTTACATGTATCAAGAAATGTTTCTACTAATTTACCTCGTTCATCCAGGTGGTCACTACCCCATAGAAGATTATGAGCGTTAAAATCCCCGGCTAGGATTACAGGGGATGGTAATGAATCAACCAATTCTTTTAACTCACGTACTGCAAAATTACTACCGGGTGGGAGATAGACAGAACATAATGAAAAGGGATAGGGTTCTGATAGTATTCTTATTGAAATTGCTTGCAAATTAGAAGTGCAATCAATATCAACAAAAGGGATATCATTTCTAATTAAAATGCAAACCCCTCCGCAAGCTATTCGCCCAGCTGTATAGTCCTTTCTCCTAATAGCATAACCCCGAAATTCGATATTTATATCATCTTTTAGGTTGGTTTCCTGTAGGCAAGCAATAGGACAATCGTAAAAATTTAGCAAATATGTAAGTTCATCTCTTCGATGGTTAAAGCCGTTTAAGTTCCACTGGAGAATGTTCATTTGAATGAGAATACATTAGCCATACCTTTGTCAGTGATATATGCACGTAAGAAGGGATGAAGAGAAATCAAATGACAAACTTTGCTTGAAAATGCATAAAGAAAAGATGTTGATATAACATAATTAGTAGTGAGAAGAATTAAAAGTAAAAGATGGATAGCTAAGTATAAACATTTATCAGTGGTGTAATAAAGGTCTATCATATATAGCAATTTTATAAAAGAAAGTATCAAATGAAAACCGAAAGATGTAACACTGCTAGTAAAGAAAAGGCAAAAGATAAAAATAAATAATGTTCTGAAGACAGTCAATAGTGCTTTTGATGACATAACTAATAATGTAACGATGAGAAAAACCAGAATGTTTAATAATAGCATAGAAATTTTAGATTAAATTTATTAAAAAAGTGTAGTGTTGGAATAAATTAAGTTCTAAGAGTTAGAATGTTTACAGCTAAGAATTCTTTTTGCCCACTTTAGGTTTTGGTTTTGATCCAGTTTTAGAGGGTTTTTTTGGGGGAGTTATAGTACTTTGGTCACTTATAGATGAATTTGCTGATGCTGGCCTATTTATTTTTAGATTTGTATCCGGATTTGGATTTTTTGACAAAGAGTGTTGTTCAACATTGTTTTCATAAGAGACAGTTTGTTCATCAACGCTAACGACTGATTTATTTACAGAAAAATTCTCCTTCTCAGGCAAATTAACCACTATCTTTTCAGATCCTAATATGCTCGTGTTCGGGTTATTGTTCATTAAGTTAGATTCTAGGAAGGCTATTTTTTTGTATAGCATATCAACAGTGCTAGTAAGTTTACCTATCTGATCTAGTAGGGCCTCAGTGATTTGAGGAGTGGGGGGAGCGGTCGGCGGAGCTCGTACTACTTCGGCAGCTGTCGGCGATCGCTCGTTGTTAATCGGTTCCTGTCTACTAATAATTAGATCTGCTTGTCTATAAGAAATTTTTTCTTGCGCTCTGAGTTTTTCTATTTTTTTCTCTCTTTCATACACCGGACACTTAGTATAAAACGCTGGATGATCCCCTTGGCAATTAATGCATTTAGGGGAATTTTGGCAATGATCCGAGTTGTGTGTGTTTTCACCGCACTTTCCACAGTTAATAATGTTACAATTTCTCTTGGTATGCCTGTATTTGTAACAGTTAAAGCAAAGAAGTGGTTTAGGCTCATAGGGTCTTATTCTAATAGACATAAAGTCTAATAAAACTCTTTCTGGGAGTTCACTTTTTTCGAAAGTTAGAATTAATAATGGTGTTGCTCTGTTTTCATTATTTATTTTTTTAAAAATCCTTTTTACACTCACGACACCATACTGCTCGAGTTCGGAAACTATTTCATTCTCAGAGCAGTTAAATAGTTCAGGTACATATGCTACACCGCGGGAGAAGTTAAGCGATTTATGCAATTGAAATGTAACTGGAATTCCTTGAAATGATTTTACGTTACTTAAATTTAAGAAGTCCTTTTCATTATTCACTGAAAGTAAGGTGGATCCGTTTTTCAAAAATTTTAGGTTTATTTGTGGACAATAACTTTTAATAAATCGGCAGACACTAAAAGGGCTGAAGTCTTTAAACGTTTTATTTAAGGAATTTGTACCTAGACTCATTATGAGATACTTATTTGACCATTTTCCCTTAGTTTTGAAAAAAGACTCCTGTAGGTCAGGAGGTTTAGGGTCCAATTCGCACATGTTTTACCTAATCTAATCTTACTTTCTAAGCTTAAAACCTAAATATTTCCCTATAATCTACTTGACTAATATTAAATTAATTCTATTTTTACTAAACAACTAATTAACTAAAAGGAGAAAAACTTAGGACTAGGACTTATCGCTTTGAATATAAGGAGCACAAAGGAGCAACTATTCACTTAGGCTTCTAAACACCATAAGAAAATAATATTTCATATGGTATTCAAAACTATATTAAAAAAAAAAATAATAAAATAAAAATAAGTAAATAATCATCACAATATAAAGAAAAACAAAATAAAATTATAAACAAAAATAGACTAAGGGGTACTCCCTGCTAGCAGAGAAGAGTAAGCCGGGCGGCAACAGAAAGACACTGTTAATCCTCTTTTCTAAGAAGCCGACACTAATAAATTATAGATTTATTAGCCGAACATAAATTTTTGACCATCCCAATGCATATTTGATCAGGGCCGGGTGAAGAATCTTTTCTAGAATTCAGAGCAGTAAGAAACTCTGTCATGGAAAAGGGGAGATTCAGAGGATCTAATGGATTATTAGAAATAACTGGCGGTACTGATTCTACTAGATTTTTTATATTGAGGAAGTGAGGTGAAAAGTTTGCTGTTGATGAAGTGATATAAAAATGTTTAGCCACGGCGTTTGCTAATGCTATAGGATCTGTATCATAATGGTCTTGGTTTTTTAAATATTTTATTTGGGGAGAAAGGCCATAGCCCTTAATCTTTCTAACAGTTTCCCAGAAAATGACAGGCGGTGTGTTAGAGCTAACGTTAGTTAAAAAGTTTTTCCAAGATAGTTGTTTGCTCTTTTTGACTATATACCTGGCATGTTTTCTCGCGGATTTGTATATTTCTAGCTGATCGGAAGATGGTCGTTGCAGAAATTTTCTCAAAGCTTTCTTTCTTGCTTTTATAGCTTTTTCACATTCCTCTGTCCACCATGGAACAGGTACACGACTGTTATTTTTTCGGTTGGAAAAGGAGGTGTATGGAATCGTTTCTTGAGCTGCGCTTAGTAACCTACTATTTAAATCCGCGATAAGGTGATCAGCATCACTTTCGGACATATCAATATCATTAAGATTTACTATCTCTTGGTACCGCGACCAATCCGCTTTTTTAATGTTCCATTTGTTATGTCCCCGGATAGTTGAGCATTTTTCGGATGTTTTAAAAATTATTGGGAAGTGGTCGCTGCCATGCGTATCATCTAAAACGAACCAGTGAGTTGTTGGCAGCAACTGGGGGCTGGTAATGGTGAGGTCTATTGTTGAAAGTTTTCCGGATCTGGTGCACATATGGGTTTGAGAGGCATGGTTATTTATAACGCTTAAGTTACATGTATCAAGAAATGTTTCTACTAATTTACCTCGTTCATCCAGGTGGTCACTACCCCATAGAAGATTATGAGCGTTAAAATCCCCGGCTAGGATTACAGGGGATGGTAATCAATCAACCAATTCTTTTAACTCACGTACTGCAAAATTACTACCGGGTGGGAGATAGACAGAACATAATGAAAAGGGATAGGGTTCTGATAGTATTCTTATTGAAATTGCTTGCAAATTAGAAGTGCAATCAATATCAACAAAAGGGATATCATTTCTAATTAAAATGCAAACCCCTCCGCAAGCTATTCGCCCAGCTGTATAGTCCTTTCTCCTAATAGCATAACCCCGAAATTCGATATTTATATCATCTTTTAGGTTGGTTTCCTGTAGGCAAGCAATAGGACAATCGTAAAAATTGAGCAAATATGTAAGTTCATCTCTTCGATGGTTAAAGCCGTTTAAGTTCCACTGGAGAATGTTCATTTGAATGAGAATACATTAGCCATACCTTTGTCAGTGATATATGCACGTAAGAAGGGATGAAGAGAAATCAAATGACAAACTTTGCTTGAAAATGCATAAAGAAAAGATGTTGATATAACATAATTAGTAGTGAGAAGAATTAAAAGTAAAAGATGGATAGCTAAGTATAAACATTTATCAGTGGTGTAATAAAGGTCTATCATATATAGCAATTTTATAAAAGAAAGTATCAAATGAAAACCGAAAGATGTAACACTGCTAGTAAAGAAAAGGCAAAAGATAAAAATAAATAATGTTCTGAAGACAGTCAATAGTGCTTTTGATGACATAACTAATAATGTAACGATGAGAAAAACCAGAATGTTTAATAATAGCATAGAAATTTTAGATTAAATTTATTAAAAAAGTGTAGTGTTGGAATAAATTAAGTTCTAAGAGTTAGAATGTTTACAGCTAAGAATTCTTTTTGCCCACTTTAGGTTTTGGTTTTGATCCAGTTTTAGAGGGTTTTTTTGGGGGAGTTATAGTACTTTGGTCACTTATAGATGAATTTGCTGATGCTGGCCTATTTATTTTTAGATTTGTATCCGGATTTGGATTTTTTGACAAAGAGTGTTGTTCAACATTGTTTTCATAAGAGACAGTTTGTTCATCAACGCTAACGACTGATTTATTTACAGAAAAATTCTCCTTCTCAGGCAAATTAACCACTATCTTTTCAGATCCTAATATGCTCGTGTTCGGGTTATTGTTCATTAAGTTAGATTCTAGGAAGGCTATTTTTTTGTATAGCATATCAACAGTGCTAGTAAGTTTACCTATCTGATCTAGTAGGGCCTCAGTGATTTGAGGAGTGGGGGGAGCGGTCGGCGGAGCTCGTACTACTTCGGCAGCTGTCGGCGATCGCTCGTTGTTAATCGGTTCCTGTCTACTAATAATTAGATCTGCTTGTCTATAAGAAATTTTTTCTTGCGCTCTGAGTTTTTCTATTTTTTTCTCTCTTTCATACACCGGACACTTAGTATAAAACGCTGGATGATCCCCTTGGCAATTAATGCATTTAGGGGAATTTTGGCAATGATCCGAGTTGTGTGTGTTTTCACCGCACTTTCCACAGTTAATAATGTTACAATTTCTCTTGGTATGCCTGTATTTGTAACAGTTAAAGCAAAGAAGTGGTTTAGGCTCATAGGGTCTTATTCTAATAGACATAAAGTCTAATAAAACTCTTTCTGGGAGTTCACTTTTTTCGAAAGTTAGAATTAATAATGGTGTTGCTCTGTTTTCATTATTTATTTTTTTAAAAATCCTTTTTACACTCACGACACCATACTGCTCGAGTTCGGAAACTATTTCATTCTCAGAGCAGTTAAATAGTTCAGGTACATATGCTACACCGCGGGAGAAGTTAAGCGATTTATGCAATTGAAATGTAACTGGAATTCCTTGAAATGATTTTACGTTACTTAAATTTAAGAAGTCCTTTTCATTATTCACTGAAAGTAAGGTGGATCCGTTTTTCAAAAATTTTAGGTTTATTTGTGGACAATAACTTTTAATAAATCGGCAGACACTAAAAGGGCTGAAGTCTTTAAACGTTTTATTTAAGGAATTTGTACCTAGACTCATTATGAGATACTTATTTGACCATTTTCCCTTAGTTTTGAAAAAAGACTCCTGTAGGTCAGGAGGTTTAGGGTCCAATTCGCACATGTTTTACCTAATCTAATCTTACTTTCTAAGCTTAAAACCTAAATATTTCCCTATAATCTACTTGACTAATATTAAATTAATTCTATTTTTACTAAACAACTAATTAACTAAAAGGAGAAAAACTTAGGACTAGGACTTATCGCTTTGAATATAAGGAGCACAAAGGAGCAACTATTCACTTAGGCTTCTAAACACCATAAGAAAATAATATTTCATATGGTATTCAAAACTATATTAAAAAAAAAAAATAATAAAATAAAAATAAGTAAATAATCATCACAATATAAAGAAAAACAAAATAAAATTATAAACAAAAATAGACTAAGGGGTACTCCCTGCTAGCAGAGAAGAGTAAGCCGGGCGGCAACAGAAAGACACTGTTAATCCTCTTTTCTAAGAAGCCGACACTTCAAACAACGCAAACCGCGATCTGAACACTACCGCTGCTGAAGCAAGACTGTATCTTTTTTCTTTACCTTAGGTATAGGAACCATGGACTTATACTTTTGTTGAACCTGTTCTATGGAAGGCCTCCCTCTTTTCCTAAAACTCATTGACTTGAAGGGTTCTTCTTCTGTTAATGATTTCTTGTACAACAGAGTACCGTAGTCTTGAGGGTACTGAACATTATGTGCCAGGAAAGTAAGTCCACATCCGAATTCTTCTTCCTTAATACTAAATATGTCTTGAGAAGCTCTGAAAAACCAAGAAAATTTTCTTGTTTCATTTCAATTACTTTAAATGGCATTTTCTTTCCGATTCCCCTAACTAGCTGAAACCAATCGTGAGAATGTTAAATTGGGATTTTTATGTGTTTTATTTTCTATCATTGAGTGGTCAACAACACCCCACGATGTACGTCATCTCCATTCATACCAGCTTTACCACTGTTGGAGTAGTCGAATAAGACTATAGTGCCAATAAAATTTATTTACGTAGTGAACGGTATTGAGGCCATATGTTGACTTAAGATCTTAATACCGGGAAGGAATTTATAAACGACTTAAGGCTGTAATATCAATGGGTACAGCTAATATATTTTTAAAGTTTGACTTAAGACTTTAATACTAACCGGTAGCTCTGATTTCGTGCTATAATATTTCGACATAATCTCCAATTCCTCAAAAAGTGACTTAAGCCCTTATGACCGCGCATCAAAGAAATATACCTTCACCGTATAGCAATGGAAAAAATGGTGTGTGTGTGTATGTGAACAGACTAGCTCAAAAACTATAAACCGTGCGAACCTGAAATTAGGTATTTAGTGTATAGATATGCCCGCGATGTGACAGCAAAAATTTCATCAAATTTGCTCAAAGGAAGGGGGTACTTTATTTAATAACTTTTTACGTTTTTTTCGATTTTCTCAAAAACGGCTCTAACGATTTTGATTAAACTAAGTATTTGATCTATTTATATAACCGAGATATGAGTGTAAAAAATTCATCAAAATTGATCAACCGAAGGGGGGACTTTACTTAATAAATTTCGTATCATTTCCACATGTTGTCAAAAACGGCTTTAACGATTTTGATCAAACTGGGTATTTGATGTATGTATATGCCGGAGATATGACTGTAAAAATTTCATCAAAATTGATTAACCGGAGGGGGGACTTTACTTAATAAATTTCGTATCATTTCACCTGTTTTTTTTTATTTACTCAAAAACGGTTTTAACGATTGTGATCAAACTGGGTATTTGATGTATGTATAGGCCAACGATGCGATAGCCTACATTACATCAAAATTGGACAAGCGGCATTTTACTATTTAATTTATTTCCAATTTTTACCTTTTTTTCGATGATCTCAAAAACGGCTTTAACGATTTTTATCAAATTCGTCATGTTTAATGAAAATTAGGTGTTCTTTAAGATCAGGTAAGCTTTATCTTTATTAAAATGTTCTGAGGGGGCTTTTTTTTTGGGGGGGGGTCTTTTTTGTTTGTTTGTTTCCTATAAAGTACCTTTCTTTTTGTTTATATGGAGAAATTAACTGTCTCTCGTTACGCCTAAAAATAGGAAATGGCTGTATATGAGATATGACAAAAATAAAGAAAACATAAAGAGGAGAAAAAAATAAAAATATTCAGTCAACTCATAAAACTCGTTGAGCCCAGGCATGCGGAGTACCCCTTTAATGACAGACCATTGTTCATAATTAAAAACGTTCTGTTCATTTGAGAAGTGGCAATTAACAAAACTCATTAATTTCTAATCTAAGTAAGTTGGTAAGTGAAAGTTGTGTGTTGCGCGCACGCACCAGATTTTTTTACTTTCACTTACCTATATATGAAATATATAGGAAGTGGAAGTATTGCGATCGTGAAAAATTTCGACTTCCGGTTTTCAACGGAAATACACGTTTTGGGGTCCCCTGTGTCCAATTAACCAAGTCCCGCGAAATGGTCTGTGTGTGTTTGTGCATGTGTGTGTGTGTGTGTGTGTGTGTGTGTGTGTGTGTGTGTGTGTGTGTGTGTGTGTGTGTGTGTGTGTGTGTGTGTGTGTGTGTGTGTGTGTGTGTGTGTGTGTGTGTGTGTGTGTGTGTGTGTGTGTGTGTGTGTGTGTGTGTGTGTGTGTGTGTGTGTGTGTGAACAGACTAGCTCAAAAACTATTAACCGTGCGAACCTGAAATTGGGTGTTTAGTGTATGTATATGCCCGCGATGTGACAGCAAATATTTAATCAAAATTGGTCAAAGGGAGGGGGTACTTTATTTAATAACTTTTTACGTTCTTTTCGATTTTCTCAAAAACGGCTCTAACGATTTTGATTAAACTAAGTATTTGATGTATGAATATGCCCGAGATATGACTGTAAAAATTTCATCAAAATTGATCAACCGGAGGGGGGACTTTACTTAATAATTAATAATAATTAATAAATTTTGTATCATTTTCATGTGTTTTTTTTATTTAATCAAAAACGGCTTTAAAGATTTTGATCAAACTGGGTATTTGACGTATGTATATGCCAAAGATGTGACAGCCAACATTTCATCAAAATTGGTCAAACGGAGGGGGCACTTTATTTCATAACTTTTTTCCAATTTTTACCTTTTTTCGATTGTCTCAAAAACGGCTTTAATGATTTTGATCAAATTCGTCATGTTTAATAAAAATTAGGTGTTCAATAATTTCGGGTAAGATTTATCAGTATTAAACCAGTAAATTTTCTGAGAGGGCTTAAATGGGGAAGGGGCCTTTTTTGTTTTCCTATAAAGTACCTTTGTTTTAGTTTATATTGAGCAATTAACTGTCTCTCATCACGACTAAAAATAAGAAATGGCTAAATATGATATATGAAGAAAATCAAGTAAACATATACAGGAGAAAAAAAGAAAAAAATTCCGTCAACTTATAAAACACCTTGAGCTCACGCATGCGCCGTACGCCTTTAATGACAAACCAATGCGTTATAATTAAAGATGTTCTGTTCATTTAATGAAAATTATTTGTTTCATCTAATCTATCTAAATGAAATATTCAACAAGTACATGGGGAATTACAAAATCAGACGACTTGGAGTATTAAGCTTGCATTGCCGAATTATCACAAGTAAAAACTTTTATTTAATAATAAAAGAAATTAGTTTTTTTTTTTTTTTTGAGCAAATGAAAACAAAAATAAGAAATGAAAGTGGAAAAATGTATAACTTTCAGAAGTGGCAATTAACAAAACATATTAATTTCTAATCTAAGTAAGTTGGTAAGTAAAAGTTGTGTGTTGCGCGCACGCACCAGATTTTTTTCCTATGATATTCACATTAATTTTCCACTGTTGTTTTGTTGTGTATTAGAGAAAATTACAATATGTAATATTTTTTTCTTCAATATATTAAATAATGCCATTTCGTGCAGGAAAACTTCACAACATGCAATTTCGTGTAGTAAACCCCAAAACGCGCAATTTCGTGCAGTAAACCCCAAAACGTGCAATTTCGTGCTGCGTAAAACTTCATTAAAACATCCCATTAGGCTTGATTCGGATAAGTAACTTAAGTTCGTTCTATTCTGACTTTCCAATAAACAGATGCGATTGCACGGGAATCCGAGCTCTAGTTATAACATATAGTTTCATATCAGTGCTAGTTGATGGAGTTTTTCTGTTCTCTTTCTTCTTTCACTTAAACCACCAAATGACCTTTCAGGTCATCCAGCAGATCTTGAGATTTTAATTGATATCGTCCCACTTAGCCTTTCCTTGTTGCTGCTTACAAAAACTCTTCTTTTCCTTGAAGAAGCAGTCCATCTTACTTGGTAATCATTCTTCAAAATGGATAATTTATGTTTTAGATCTTTCACCTGCTCTAGGCTATTAGCTAGACAATATTTCCCAATGAGAAAATACTCCAAAATTTCTCCTATTTTTTTTTTAAAGCTAATGCTTTCGACTTTAAAAATATATCAAATAATTCCCTTCGGGTTATTATTATTTAAAGTTTTCCATCCGCAGCTATCTGCAGAATTTTTTTCATGAAACATAATCTACAATAATTACACATCATCATAAAAAATATTTCGTTGCCCAGAAATGACCAGAAGTATAACTTTTTAACCTTCAAATTTAATTATTAGCTCTAAAATTTACCTACCAAAAACAAAAACATATTGATACTAGTATTGAATACAAAAAATAACTATCTGGATAACAAGTACAAACCTGGCCTCGAACTATCCATCATATGATAATGCCGATACTTCATTAAAAACAAAGAAAATTAATATATTTTGTAGAGCAATATTTATGAGCAGAGAGGAGATATAGGTTAAGGTCGGCTTGAAATTAGAATAGCCACCGGATTAAGGGTCTGGAAGAGATAAGAATCATGTTGCATGATCCCGCAGGTCTCTACGTAAACTTCGAGTCATTATTTACCAGAAATTTCAAATTTCAAAAAATGGGTTTCGGTCTGCTTTTAGAGCCATATACCCCTGAGTGCGGCGGTTCGAATCCGCCCTGGGAGGGTTGACTTTTATTTCGTGGAGGCCCCACGGAATAAATCTCGACCGTCCCACCATAGTTAGAATAGGTTGGTTACACCTTAGAGTAACCTCCCCCCTTATACCACTCATGTCCAGGTAGGGGTACCGAACAAAAATAAAAACCCATAAGTAAGTGCCCGGTCCTAAGTCGGCATAGTATAACTTCCTCCACCCTTCATGGTCTGCTTCTAGTTACCCATTTTTTACAGCGGTGTTTTATGTCTGCCAGTTCCTTGTTTTGTGCTTTCCAAAGGGGATCGCATTTTGCTCCTTTTTTTTCTTTAAAAAGTGCACCCGATCCTCCAATGTTACGTTATTCACTTTCAATTCATTACTCGCTTCTACTTTACGTTTGAAGTGGGCTCCTTGATCAGCTTTTTCATTTCTTAAAAGCCACAGTGTGCACAGAGTATGTAACTAACTAGAGTTGACATAGGTAGGAAATATGCACAGTTCCCTCCCCAGCTGGTGACCCATTGCCGCTCAGCTCATTCCTTCCTATTTTTATTTAGCTATTTATCAATCTACAGTGGTTTATTTTTTATTCTAGTTTGTTGTCACTTTAAATATAATTCATATTTTTTAAAAAAATTCTTAACTTCAACACGCGAGTTTCACGTTGCTACTTAATGATCAGTTATCATGTTTTTAATGAGTATTTATACGTGTATAGTTTGCTATTTTTTATTACTCTCACTAACCTATATATGAAATATATAGTAAAGGAAAGTATTGCGATCGTGAAGATTTTCAGCTTCCGGTTTTCAACGGAAATACACGTATTGGGGTCCCCTGAGTCCAAATAACCAAGTCCCGCGAAATGGTCTGTGTGTGTGAACAGATTAGCGCATAAACTATAACACGTACATAACTGAAATTGGGTATTTGGAGTATGTATATGCCCGCGATGTGACAATCAAATTATCATCAAAATTGATCAATTGGAGGGGGCATTTTACATATTAAATGTTTTCTTTATTTTCACGTGTTTTTTTTATTTACTCAAAAACGGCTAGAACAATTTTGATCAAACTTAGTGTTTTATGTATGTATATGCGCAGTGATGCGACGCACAGTGGTCCAAAAAAGCTTAAAATGGGAAAAAACCTAATATCTACTATAATTACTTTGTTAACGGCATGGAACCACTCATTTATTGATTTTTTTTGGGTTCCGAATCTAATGAAATCAAAATCAATACAATGGGACTACCAGATCAAGTCCAAATTTGATTTGACTATATCAAAAATTCGTGTTTGGTATAGTCGTATATGATTTTTGAGGTGCGAATCTAATGAAATCAATATCAACGAAATATGCTGATCAAGCCAGATCAAGTCAAAATTTCAAGTGGAAAATAAAATATAGAAAAATTGCATAGATAATAGTTATTTATTATACAAGTGACGAAAGTAGATCATTTTACAACTCAAGTGAAACGTTTACCCACACGAGCGAAGCGAGTGTGGTAATTTCACGAGAGTTGTAAATTCTACTTTTTTCACGAGTGTAATATTAAATTTTTTCTGTAATCGTGTAATACATGATCAGATCTAACCAGAATATGAACAAAATTAGGATGTTGTGAAGATTATGGTATGTTGTTTGTAGGTTATAAGCATGGTTGTGAAAGGTTATAAAATGTTATAACAATAAATTGAAAATGTTTAATTAAATAAAAAATAATATAATAATAATAATATTTAATCAAACAGTGTTTTTTGAAGTTTTTTAGTAATATCAAAGATGTCTGTTTAAATTAAAATGATTGTGAAGTAGTGCAGTTATAAACAAGTGCAGGTTATAAACAAGGAAGGTAATTATTATTATATTTAAATTTTAAAATATATTGATTATTTTAACCAATAATTCATTCACATTTCAATTTATTTTGTTAAAATAAATTCTTACAATGTTAAGAAACATTTAAAAGCATTTCCAACTTCAAATTATTTTTACTTTCACTTACCTATATATGAAATATATAGTAAGTGGAAGTATTGCGATCGTGAAAAATTTCGACTTCCGGTTTTCAACGGAAATACACGTTTTGGGGTCCCCTGAGTCCAATTAACCAAGTCCCGCGAAATGGTCTGTGTGTGTGTGTGTGTGTGTGTCTCTGTGTGTGTGTGTGTGTGTGTGTGTGTGTGTGTGTGTGTGTGTGTGTGTGTGTGTGTGTGTGTGTGTGTGTGTGTGTGTGTGTGTGTGTGTGTGTGTGTGTGTGTGTGTGTGTGTGTGTGTGTGTGAACACTCTAGCTCAAAAACTATAAACCGTGCGAACCTGAAATTGGGTATTTAGTGTATGTATATGCCCGCGATGTGACAGCAAAAATTTCATCAAAATTTCCCAAAGGGAGGGGGTACTTTATTTAATAACTTTTTAAGTTTTTTTCGTTTTCCTCAAAAACGGCTGTAACGATTTTGATTAAACTCAGTATTTGATCAATTTATATGCCCATGATATGACTGTAAAAATTTCATCAAAATTGTTCAACCGGAGGGGGGACTTTACTTAACAATTTTTTGTATCATTTTCACGTGTTTCTTTTATTTACTCAAAAACGGCTTTTACGATTTTTATCAAACTGGGTATTAGATGTATGTATATGCCCGAGATATGACTGTAAAAATTTCATCAAAATTGATCAACCGGAGAGGGGACTTTACTTAATAAATTTTTGTATGCTTTTCACATGTTTCTTTTATTTACTCAAAAACGGCTTTTACGATTTTTATCAAACTGGGTATTTGATGTATGTATATGCCCGAGATATGACTGTAAAAATTTCATCAAAATTGATCAACCGGAGGGGGGACTTCACTTAATAAATTTTTGTATCATTTTCACGTGTTTCTTTTATTTACTCAAAAACGGCTTTTACGATTTTTATCAAACTGGGTATTTGATGTATGTATATGCCAAAGATGTGATAGCCAACATTTCATCAGAATTGATCAACCGGAGGGGGGACTTTACTTAATAAATTTTGTATCATTTTCACGTGTTTTTTTTTTTTTTTTACTCAAAAAAGGCTTTAACGATTTTGATGAAACTGGGTATTTGATGTAGGTATATGCCAAAGATGTGATAGCCAACATTTCATCAAAATTGTTCAAACGGAGGGGGCACTTTATTTCATAATTTTTTTCCAATTTTTACCTTTTATTCGATGATCTCAAAAACGGCTTTAACGATTTTTAACAAATTCGTCATGTTTAATGAAAATCAGGTGTTCTTTAATATCAGGTAAGCTTTAGCATTATTAAAATGTTCTGAGGGGGCTTATATGGTGTATGGGCCTTTTTTGTTTGTTTGTTTTTTTGTTTCCTATAAAGTACCTTTCTTTTTGTTTATATGGAGAAATTAACTGTCTCTTGTTAAGCCTAAAAATAAGAAATGACTAAATATGAGATATGATAAAATAAAGAAAACATAAAGAGGAGAAAAAAAGAAAAATATTCATTCAACTCATAAAACTTGTTGAGCCCACGCATGCGGAGTACGCATTTAATGACAGGCCATTGTTCATAATTAAAGCCGTTCTGTTCATTTGAGAAGTGGGAATTAACAAAACGCATTAATTTCTAATCTAAGTAAGTTGGTAAGTGAAAGTTGTGTGTTGCGCGCACGCACCAGATTTTTTAATTTATACTTATTACTAATTAAGAAGGCAATTCACTTTCTTCACTCTATTGCAAAATGTTTCACTTCCTTCAGTCATTTCAGTTTAGTAATATTACCATTATTCAACGATTACAGAAAAAAAATTAAAAAAAAAAACATTTTTATGTACAATAATACAAATAGGATATAATTATTTCAGTTTAGTAATGTTACCATTATTCAACGATTACAGAAAAAAAAATAAAAAAAAAAACATTTTTATGTACAATAATACAAATCTCTATATATATAAGAGGCTTTGTCCTGACTGACAGAATCAACGCAGAGCAAAAACTACTAATGATAGAAACTTGAAGTTCGGAATTTAGATTTTAAACGCGATGTAGATAACCACTAAGAAAGGAATTTCAAAAATGTAACTCCTAAGGGGCTTAAATGGCGAAATCTTCGTTTAACTCTAACGGAAATTTATTTTTGAGATTTTAAACCATATGTTTTTTATTTGAATATCGATTTAACGTTATAATAGTATTAAAATAGACATTTACATAAAATATGGCTACTGATTATTTAAATATTAGTGGTAATCAAATTATGCACACTGTGATTCCCATGATTGGGGATGGTGCGTGTTTATTTCGATCTCTTCTCCATATATATAAGAGGGTTTGTCCTAACTGACAGAATCAACGCAGAGCAAAAACTACTTATGATAGAAACTTGAAGTTCGGAATTTATATTTTAAAAGCGATGTAGGTAACCACTAAGAAAGGAATTTCAAAAATGTAATCCCTAAGGGGTTTAAATGGCGAAATTGTCGTTTAACTCTAACGGACATCTATTTTCGAAATATAACTAATTTGGAATCATTTTAAAGAATTTAATACGACGAGTTTAACTCGAATGGTTTAAAATTTTAATTCAGTGGCCGACGAAAACCATGTTTTACAGCCGAAAAATGAAGCGTTCACGACAAGTAAGTCATCTTTTGTTTCGGCGGTTTTAGTGAACTCTCTCCATTGCGCATCTCCCTCTCTTCTACCGAGCCGGCAGCTTCCCCCTCCAACATTCCACCTACCGGAAGCTCAAATTCTACTAAATCTCCTTAACATCAGTTAACATATTATATTAGATCAATACCAAGATAATGATCACAGATTTGATTTTAAAGGCTCGCGGGCGAAGCCGGGACGGGGAATGCTAGTAGGACATAATTATTTAACCTTATTTTAAGTAAACTTAGTTCTCGGTTAGTTCTCTTTTCTTTTGTATACTGGTCGTGAGCAGGTCCCTCATCCAGCTTCTTTTTAGCCGCCTAGCTACAGGCATATCAGCCGTAGCCATGTCGTTAATTAGTGTATTGTTATGTCCGTGTAATTTAACAAAAAATCGTGAATAAAGAGTTCGTATGTGTTGTTCGACAGTAGGTTGTTGTAAGTCTGTATGTAAAGTTTTATTATTTACGTACTAGGGAGCGTTCGTTATTAGTCTCAAAATTTTTTATTGAAAAGTTTGTAATTTTCGTAAGTGCGTCCTCTTTGTTGAGCCGAAAATCTGTGAGGCGTATGTCCAAATGGGTTTAAGTAAGTAAGTGTATGTGTTCTGTTTATGTTCTATTTTTAATTTTGACGATTTAGAAAAAAGAGAGAACAGTGTTTTCAGTCATTTGTTAAGAGTCTGTCTTTTCATTTTTACGTGTGGGCCCCAAGTCATCCTTCTGTCGAACAGAAGTCCCAGGTAGCGTACTGAGTCCGTCTGAGGTATTTGATTGTCTCCTGTAAACTGGTGGGCATGTGTCGCGTCGCAGTGTGAATGTTATATGTTGGGATTTGTTATGGTTTAATTTCATTTTCCAAAGTGAGTACCAATTTTGTAAATGTAGTAAGTGATTTTGCGAATTTAGTGATGCCAATCTTGGGTTATTATGTATTGTTAAAATTGCAGTGTCATATGTATAATAATGTAGCAAGTATCGACCCTTGTGGAACCCCTGCCGAGATTGGTCTGACTGACGAAGTCTCAATGCCTTGTCGGATAGAGAAAAATCTTTCGCAGAGGTACGATGTATCAGGTAATATGTGTGGGGTAGAATGGTCTTGAGTTTGAAGAGAAGACCTTGGTGCCAAACTTTATCAAACGCCTGGGCGACATCCAGAAATAAACCCTTAGCGTACTTTTTCTGCTCTAGTGCCCCAGAAATGAAGTCAGTTACTCTGTGTAGTTGATGTGTTGTTGAATGAAATGTGCGGAAACCAAATTGGTGGTCAGGAATTATGTTTTTGTTAGTCAGTATGTCCACAAGGCTTGTATATAATAATTTCTCAAAAAGTTTAGAGCATACAGGAAGGAGACTGATTGGTCTGTAAGATGACGGATCGTATTTTGGGTCGTATCTGAATTGGGTATTTTGTTGTCCTGAGAATGCAATTGTATATTGTCGTAAGGAACACTAGGGCTTTTCTAGGCATTTGTTGGAGCGCCTCGGCTGTTATTAAGTCATAACCCGGGGCTTTTCTTCTAGGTAATTTTCTTATGTGGTTTGCAACTTGTGAAGGTGTAAATGATAAAGGCGGTGGTGTCAACTGTAATGGTATGTCTGTGTCAGTAAAATGTTTTTTTTTACTGTAGTATTTTAGAATTAAAAAAAAAATAAGGTCCGATTTATTTTATTTTGATTCTAAAATACTATAATAAAATAAAAAGTATTTTAATTTGTATTTAAAATACTTTAATTTTAAATAATCCCTAGGTCTGAGTATTATAAAATCATGTTTGAGCTAATCCTTTGTTTACGTTTCTTTCCTTTCCGTCTGTTATTCCCTAGTCTGTCCCCCTACCTTAGAGTCCTATAGGGGGATTATTCTTAACCCGGCATTAGTCGCTAGACCAACTTGAACATGGATGGTCGCACGTTAGGATTTCTCTCACATAAATAACGACTTTTTTTTCATTTTAACCATACGTTAGTTTAAATTTTAACAATTAAGCTGTACTTAGAAAAGGGTCAATTATTAGTACAAATTATTAAATCTTCAAAAACTTATTTATTAAGAGGATAAAAAAACTATAATCACTCAAAAATACTGTTAAACATTTTTTAAAAAGAGTAAAAAAATTAAATACATAAAGAAAAAGTATAATCTTAAAGCCAAATTAATACTACTAGCAGTTAGTTTAATTAACAATAGTGATTGTAATGTTCAATTAGAAATACAATGTATATTAGAACTTCCAAGTTCGAATATAAAGTAGACAGAAACTTCTACTAGAAAACTATTCTTCAGTGTAGTCACTGAGGCATTTTTCCCTCTTAAAGAAAACATTTTGAACGTTGATGCACACTCAGTTGTACGTAACACTGACAATCGCGCGTGAGAAAAACTCTCAATTAAATATATCATTGACAGTCGCGCGTGAAGAATCTCTCATGAGATCGGATTGAGTGGAGTAGAAGGAAGCTTGAGCTGGTATAAGGCTTGGTATTGGAGCGGGGAGAGTTCAGGGAGGGCCGTGAGTCTGTGAACTACCGATAGTAAGGAGGGGAGGTTTTCGGAAGCACCAGAGCCGTTTCCCGCCAAAAAAAAACAAAATGTGTGAGAGAAATTCTCACGCAGCGACCAATGACGGGTTAACTAATAGTTCCTCCCCAAGGTAATCCGCCCTCGCCACTCGCACCGTAGCGAAAGGTTTAAATCCTTATAAATTCCAATTACTATTAAAAAAAAATTATTTTACTTTAGAGAGTAAATACGTGATGATTAAATTTTTACTTTCACTTACCTAATTGATGAAATATATAGTAAGGGAAAGTGCGATCGTGAAAAATTTTGCCTTCCGGTTTATAACCAAGTCACGCGAAATGGTCTGTGTGTCCGTGTGTGTATGTGTGTGTGTGTGTGTGTGTGTGTGTGTGTGTGTGTGTGTGTGTGTGTGTGTGTGTGTGTGTGTGTGTGTGTGTGTGTGTGTGTGTGTGTGTGTGTATGTGTGTGTGAACAGGTTAGCTCAAAAAATATAAGCCGTACAAAACTGAAATTGGGTATTTGGTGTATGTTTATGCCCTCGATGTTTGATCAAAATTGGTCAAACAGAGGGTGTACTTTAATCATGGGTGGATCCAGCCAATCATAAAGGGGGGGCTGCAGTCCTAAAGGGGGGGCTGCAGTCCTAAAGGGGGGGCTGCAGCGTCACGGCCCTTCATTTGGATCTCCTAATCAGCTTTTTTACCTTAACGTTCCTTTCCCACTACTAAAATTCTACTTGTTCTGCACATTATTTGTTCTTTAACTTGCTTCCTTACGTGAAGGAAAGTCAAATTCTATCTTTAAATGACGAAAAATTTTCCAAAGAATTTTTAAGAATGACAATTTGTTATATGTCTAGGATGTGACATTCAAAATATCATCAAAATTGATCAATTGGAGGGGGTACATTTACTTAAAGAATATTGTCTAATTTTTAGGTTTTTCTCAAGAACGGCTCTAACGATTTTTATCAAACTCGGTATTTTGTGAATGTATATGCCCGCGATGTTACAGCGAAAATTTCATCAAAATTGGTCAAACAGAGTTGGTACTTTACTTAAAGAATTTTATATAATTTTCAGTTTTTTCTCAAAAACGGCTTAAAAAATTTCAATCAAACTTGGTATTTTATGTATGTATATGCCCTCGATGCGACAGCAGAAATTTCATGAAAATTGGTCAAACAGAGGGGGTATTTTACTTATTAAATGTTTTCTCATTTTACCGTTTTTTTTTATTTACTCAAAAACAGCTCTAACGATTTTGATTAAACTCGGTATTTGGTGTATGTACATTCCCGATATGTGACAGCCAAAATATCATCAAAATTAGTCTCACGGAGGGGGTATAATTTTTAGGTTTTTCTCGGTTAGGTTTGTCAAAAGGCTCTAACGATTTCGATTAAACTTGGAGTTTGGTGTATGTATCTGCCCGCGATGTGATGCGCACCAAAATTTTATTAACCGAATTATGAAGATAAAAACTTTTATTTATTAATAAAAACATTTATTTTACTTTAGTGAGTAAATACGTGATGCTTAATTTTTTTAAAGCATCGAAGGTGTGCAAAAATATGGTATAGGATTATAGCCTATAATTTATTATATTTTAGTCTAGAAACTTTTGTTCCATAATAAATCAAAAAGCAACTCGGAGTAAAAGACAAGCAAGCAGTAAAAAAACCTCGACTGTTGATGAAGTTAGGTCCGTTAAAAAAATAAATAAGCAATAATGAATCGGAAAGTTCTGAGAATTTTCAAATTTTGCTTTACAGATACTCCATAACTTATGAAGATATACAAATATAAGCATATAAATGTGGAAAAATGTGGGAATGGCGTTTACAAATTACCGTAACACGTCGATTTCTAATCTAAGTAAGTTCGTAAGTGAAAGTTGTGTGTTGCGCCCATCGCACCAGATTTTTTATTTTTTTGTATGTACAACTTATTTATTTATTTGTATGTACAATTTATGTCAGAAGAACTCCTTGCTACAAGATTTAAAATCTTAAAAGCAATAAAGAAAAATCTGGTGCGTGCTCGCAACACACAACTTTCACTTACCAACTTACTTAGATTAGAAATTAATGCGTTTTGTTAATTGCCACTTCTCAAAAGAACAGAACGGCTTTAATTATGAACAATGGTCTGTCAAAGTACTCCGCATCCGTGGGCTCAACGAGTTTTATGAGTTGACTGAATATTTTTCTTTTTTTCTCCTATTTATGTTTCTCCATATAAACAAAAACAAAGGTACTTTGCAAGAAAGAAACAAACAAACAAAAAAGGCCCCCCCCCCAAAAAAAAAAAACCCCCTCAGAACATTTTAATAATGATAAAGCTTACCTGATATCGAAGAAAACCTAACCTATTTTCATTAAACATGACGAATTTGATAAAAATCGTTAAAGCCGTTTTTGAGATAATCGAAAAAAAGGTAAAAATTGGAAAAAAGTCATGAAATAAAGTGCCCCCTCAGTTGGACCAATTTTGATGAAATGTAGGCTTTTACATATTTGGTATATACATACTTCAAATACCCAGTTTTTTCAAAATCGTTAAAGCCGTTTTTGAGTAAATAAAAAATATGTACACGTGAAATTGGTACAAAATTCATTAAGTAAAGACCCCCCTCCGGTTGATAAATTTTGATGAAATTTTTACAGTCGTACCTCTGGCATATACATACATCATATACCCAGTTTGATGAAAATCGTTAAAGCCGTTTTTGAGTAAATAAAAAAACCACGTGAAAATGATACAAAATTTATTAAGTAAAGTCCCCCCTCCGGTTAATCAATTTTGATGAAATTTTTACAGTCATATCTCGGGCATATAAATAGATCAAATACTCAGTTTAATCAAAATCGTTAGAGCCGTTTTTGAGAAAATCGAAAAAAAAAGTCAAAAGTTATTAAATAAAGTACCCCCTCCCTTTGAGCAATTTTGATGAAATTTTTGCTGTCACATCGCGGGCATATACCTACACTAAATATCTAATTTCAGGTTCCCACGGTTTATAGTTTTTGAGCTAGTCTGTTCACACACACACACACACACACACACACACACACACACACACACACACACACACACACACACACACACACAGACCATTTCGCGGGACTTGGTTATTTCGACTCAGGGGGTCCCAAAACGTGTATTTCCGTTGAAAACCGGAAGTAGAAATTTTTCACGATCGCAATACTTCCACTTACTATATATTTCATACATAGGTAAGTGAAAGTAAAAAAATAATTTACCGTGCAATGAATATAAAAACTTTTAGTTGACAATAGACAATTTTATTTTACTTTAGAGAGTAAATACGTGATGCTCAAAATATTTAAAGCATTGAATGTATAAAAAATCTGGTGCGTGCGCGCAACACACAACTTTCACTTACCAACTTACTTAGATAAGAAATTAATGCGTTTTGTTAATGCCACTTCTCAAAGTTACACAATTTCCACATTCATTTCTTATTTTTGTTTTCATTTGCTCTATAAACCCCTCAGAACATTTTAATAAACGCTTACCTGATATTAAATAACACTCAATTTTCATTAAACATGACGAATATGAAGAAAATCGTTAAAGCCGTTTTTGAAATCTAAAAATTAGAAAAAAAGTTATGAAATAAAGTGTCCGCTTCGGTTGATCAATCTTGATGAAATTTTGGCTATCACATCTTTGGCATATACATACATCAAATACCCAGTTTGATCAAATTCGTGAAAACTGTTTTTGAGTAAATAAAAAAAACACGTGAAAATGATTCAAAATTTATTAAGTAAAGTCCCCCCTCCGGTTGATCAATTTTGATGAAATGTTGGCTATCACATCTTTGGCATATACATACATCAAATACCCAGTTTGATCAAAATCGTGAAAACTGTTTTTGAGTAAATAAAAAAAACACGTGAAAATGATACAAAATTTATTAAGTAAAGTCCCCCCTCAGGTTGATCAATTTTGATGAAATTTTTACAGTCATATCTCGGGCATATACATACATCAAATATCCAGTTTGATCAAAATCGTGAAAGCCGTTTTTGAGTAAATAAAAAAATAACACGTGAAAATGATACAAAATTTACTAAGTAAAGTCCCCCCTCCGGTTGATCAATTTTGATGAAATTTTTACAGTCATATCTCGGGCATATAAATAGATCAAATACTCAGTTTAATCAAAATCGTTAGAGCCGTTTTTGAGAAAGTCAAAGAAAATGTAAAAAGTTATTAAATAAAGTACCCCCTCCCTTTGAGCAATTTTGATGAAATTTTTGCTGTCACATCGCGGGAATATACATACACTAAATATCCAATCTCAGGTTCGCACGGTTTATAGTTTTTGAGCTAGTCTGTTCACACACACACACACACACAGACACACACACACACACACAGACCATTTCGCGGGACTTGGTCATTTCGACTCAGGGGACCCCAAAACGTGTATTTCCGTTGAAAACCGGAAGTCGAAATTTTTCACGATCGCAATACTTCCACTTACTATATATTTCATATATAGGTAAGTGAAAGTAAAAATATGGTATAAGATAATCTTTAATTAATTATACATAGGTTTAGAAACTTTTATTCCATAATAAATTTCTGAAGGCAGTATGTATTAAGTGATTTTCGAGGAACAGTGATCTTTCTCGAATTCCGGAAAGACATCAGAGACAAACTTTACAATTAGTTACACTGTAAATACACCTTCTATCGATTCACCTCACGATATATTTACAACTCGCAGTAAAAATCAAACAACCAGTAAAAAAAAACTCGACTGTAGACGAAATTAGGTTCCTTAAGAAAGAAATAAGCAGTAATTAATCGAAAAATACTGAGAAATTCCATGTTTTACAATACAGGTACACTATAATTTGACGAGATATAAAAATATAAGAATATAAATGTGGAAAAATGTGTGAAGTTGAGGAATGGCGTTTACATATGATGTAACCTCACAATCGAAATCGACGTGTTTCGATAATATTATTATCAAAACACGTCGATTTCTAATATAAGTAAGTTCGTAAGTGAAAGTTGTGTGTTGCGCTCATCGCACCAGGTTTTTTTCTATTGTCATTTATTTCTTATTTTTAAATTACAGCTTAATAATATAATTAATAAATAAATTGTATTAATTATTGAATAATTATTATTTATTAATATCATTATTAATAAATAATTGTTCGTAAGTTTCTAATTTGAGAATTATTTAGGAAAATAAATAACACATGTATGAAGTCATATAGCTTTATTATCAATTTAAACCTTTCCAAAGAAGCAGCAAGCAGTGCTCCGGACACGCAGCCACACGGACCGAAGACGACACACACCGGCGAACGCTTAGCCGTGCCACCCGTGGAGTACGGGCGCGTAGTAGCCTACACCTGACCAGGTGCGGTAAGTGGGTGCGTAGTAGACTCCTCCCCAGGGCCAGCCCCAGGCACCCCAGCTCCTCTTCTCCCGCACCTGCTCCGCCTCCTGCTCTTCGGCCCCGAGGACCATCGCCAGGCCCACCATCACCACCAGAAACTGAAACACAAGAGGAAGAACCTTAATACCAAGAATGCATCATTTATGATGATGTAATAGGAAATAATAAAAGCGTTATGCTCAGTGAGGTGATTGATTGACATCTGCCATTCAATTTATTTTATTAACACTCAAATCATACAACACATATTTCGAATAACATATACTTATTTTATACATATGTATCCATTAAATATCACCTATATATTGTACTGAACAAATCGAGAGAATTGAATCCACATTAAGTATTTGTTTTGTTTTTTTGATTTTTATAAAAATAAAGATTTTATTTATAAAAGATGGTCAGTTTCTCTAGTTTCACTAGTTTTTCCCATTTTTGGGATAACATATTAATCCAACGGGCCGAAGTGGCCATGTGGACCAAGGCGCTTGCAATAAGTAGATAAAGTTAAGCAACGTTGAGCGTGGTTAGTACATGGATGTGTGACCGCTCCGGTTGTCCACCCGCCGATGAAAGCGACGCAGGCCAAGCCTATCCCCTACGTTATGTGAGGTCCGTTAGCCTACTGGAGATGCGATATCGAGGATTTCAACCGGAATTCTGGTTGATTCTGAGCTGCCATAATCCTTGGATCTATACTAGTTCGACACTGTCCTTACTCATGAGAGCTGACGCCATCGGTGAGAAGGACATTGCTTATGGCCCCTATGGGATTGGTGATGCAGCTATGGGCAGTCTGCGCTTCTGCAAGCAAAACAAATATCCGCTAAAGACCACACTGCGCGGTCAAAGGTCTCTGTAGCCCTTATGCGCCAACCGAAAAAAATAAACAAAAAACAGAGATCCTACGACGATAAAAATAAATGCTTTAAATGGCAATTCAATCATTCGCCTGCTCGGCGGTCGGAAAAAAGTTTTATTTTTCCAAATAAAATAGAGCAATGACAGGTTAATACCAATCTGATCCCTCCAAATCCGAAGCGTAACCTAGGAATCATGTAATCATTTTCAAAGCGTTGGAAACATTATCTTTATGTTCTTTCAAACTAAGGATGATTTCTGTAAGTTTTCAAAAGAAATCTATGCCCTTCAACTGCAGTTTTCTTTCGGATAATAATATTGCAATGACATTGCCAGCAAAACCAGCTTTTATGGTAAGATATCCGCCAGGTTTGAAGAGATGTGAAAAACTATTTATACACTTTGAGGAGTTAAAACTGAGTTATAACCTGAGTATATCGTTAATAAAATTGTTTTTATTGGTGTCATACGCATGTAGGTAACAAAAAATCCTCTATATGAAAATATAACATATAAGAGTGCAATGAAAGTACTATAAAGTGTTGAGGTACCAGTCAATCAGAAGTATGTATCAGTTTTTTATATGAATTTCTTCTTCAGAGTTTGACCATGTCGCAGGTTTAACCTTTGCCAAGCTTTCAACCATCGTGCTGTTGGCTTCTTCAGGGCCAATAGAAGAAGAAAGGCATATTATAGATTCAGACCATGGAAGGCTAAAACAGCATTTGTCCCAGATCGTTAAATTGGTCCGGTTAGCAATTCAGTTGTTTTGAGTCTAAACTGCGGCTGTCTCGGTTAGTTGGACAGGGCATCTGGTAATTTGCAAATCTCTAATTAATTTGTTTATTACCTATATTTCAGAACGAATTAATAGTAACAATATTATCACAGCCTTACCGACCCCGGAGGTTCGATGCCGAAACCACCAATCGCTCTCGACACACCCCCATCCACCTTCCTCCCTCCAATCCATACTATACAAGATCAGCTCTGCTTCGACCTACCCCGCGGACAAAACTCGCAATTTCGCATGCCCATATTCACCTGCGCGCGGCTATGACTTCGATTACATTAAGCGGTAACGTTCAGGCGATTCGGCATTGTGTGGCCATCTGAACCCTCCAGTTGATACACTCTTCTTCAGACTAAAAATTCCACGCAGCACCTTTTTGACGAAACCTTAGTGTTTTTCTCATCCCTTAATGTAAGCGGCCATGTTTCATACCCATAATGAACTTTTGGAATTCTAGTTTTTAAGTTTCGGGACAGAAGGCGTAAGCCTTAACATCCTCTTCAGTTTTGATTTTTTCTAGTTATCGTAAAAAATAAATTTATCAACGGCTTCACAGGTTTTCTATTTTACTATACAAAATCAAATAATCTAATGTATAATTGAAAATCTTTTAATCGGGCTTCATCGAGTATTAAACCTAGTTTAAGTTGAGATATCTTTGTTACTTTCAGGTTACTTTGTATGTAGGATATTAATAAATTATGTTCGACTATATATAAAAATTGTATAATATATTATAGTGATTTATTTGTTTATATGATAGTTATTAATTATAAAGGCATAAACTTACGAATAAGATTGATCTCATGTTGTAAGAATCCAAGCTACTGTTGAACCTTAATGCAAGAATCTTGAGTAGACTATTTATATTGTTACAATTGTTGCTGGAGGGGGTAGCTAGGGGTACCTACGCTCAATGGACCTTGATACATGTCTTCGGATTGGTTCTTTTATTGTTTACACAACATCAACAACAACAGTTCCGTTTATCTCATTAACAAAATTCAAGTTTTTTCCCTTAAAAGACCTTTGACCTCGGAAAAAAAATCATAAATGTTGCATATCCACATTAATGTTTGAAATAAATTAGAAAACATTAATCTTGATTGATTGAGCTTAGCAAGCAGATAATATAAAAAATGGGAGAACCTGTTTTTGAAAGTATGATTATAAGTCCAAGAGCTTTGTTGTCAGTTCTATCCCACCTAAACATCAAAGCATTTGAGTAGCAATGTGATAAAATTTATACAATTTACATTTTACGTTAGGGACCATTCAAATAACAGTTGCTAGGGATTTTTTAAAAGAAATCTGCCTCTGGGTTTTCATAGTTACCGGCAATTCACTCCATAATCTTACAATAAATACCAATATTGTTTTTTTGTTTCTTTTTTATTTTCAACATAAAATGTCATTTCTAAACTATGAGCTTTAATGTTGTTCGATGCTTTCAGATACTTTAGTGGGCCTTTCTGCTTGGAGTTTGGTATGTACCCACTATTTTTATCATATTTATAATATGTATTCAGATCATTCAAACACTTTCAGTATTGTAAATTAGAGGACGGTTCTGACAATGAAAATTTCACCAGTGTTTCAAGATGTTTCTGGTTTTAATTGTAGGTACTTTTGCAACTACAATACCTATTTCATAAGTAATAAACTATCATTTCATAAACCCATGAGAAAATAATAATGAAGCTTTACACAGGGTGTTTAGCAAGAAGATAACAATTCTCAGTGTGTATAACCAAAAATGTTATAATAAGAATAAGTTGTAGTCTAGACCTACTAAAAGAAAGTTACATTTTGCAAAGGAAAACGCTATATCTCAGGATCCTCCATTCCCAATGATTTTTTTTTCTTTTTTGGTATTGAGTAGTTTCCTCCTGTGACATGCGCGGTACGCTATCCACTGCACCACAGAGCTCACTTCCAAGCCGAGGAAAATTTTTGTCGAATTGACGGGATCCCTTGACATCGTCAAATTTTAAAAAAGGAGAGATTGGCTCGGCTTGGAAGCGAGCTCGGTGGTGCAGTAGATAGCGTACCGCGCATGTCACGCGAGACCCGGGTTCGACTCATGGCCTAGAACAATCTTTTTCTTCAAAAATAAAATATTTAAAATTAATATAAAATTAAATTAAGTATTTACCCACAGAAACGATAAATTAATATGTCTGTATATATGTATATATACATATATATATATATATATATATATATATATATATATATATATATATATATATATATATGGGTGATGGCAAATGTTAATCGGAAAAATCTCAACTTAAAACTATTCACTTATCTAACGAAAGTTATCCTAATCTGGGTAAACCATCATCTGCTATATAATCAGACTGAAATAAAAAAAGTAAATAGTGTATGATATAACAAAATATTTATTCATAAATATATTTCATATCATTGTAAATTTGAACGAAACTTTACCCGTTAAAAATTCCTCTTAAATTAATTGCAGTTTGGACGAATTATTATTATTTTATAAAAAAAAAAAAAAAAAAAAAATGTTATTTAAATCTTAATATTTAAATCTCTCAAAAAAAGAATGCTATTTAAGAACTAAAAACAAAACAAAATATAAAATCAACGCAAACGAAAGAGTAATTCCCTGGCCTGAGCAAGGTTCATTTGCGACCTTGTCACTTGACTTGTTTATTTACTAGTCCATTCGTTAGTTTTGTAACCCATTAATGGATCACGATGCATACTGATCGCAACTATAACTCATGGCCCTTGAATTATCGGTTAATATTAGTTCACTGCTCTCGATATAAAAAGAAGTTCAAAATCCCCAGATGACTCGATAACGCTTAAAAAATTAATTGTTATTCTGATGGAATGATATAAAAATAACGTAAATGAATGAAAGTAGTTTTTCAATACTCTAGATTTACTAAAATGCCCCTGCAATTATTTTAATATGATTATTTTCAAGCAGTATAATTAGGAGACATAAGATTCGACCACGGCCGGGAATCGAACCCAAGTCCTCTGCATCTCCGTTGCAGCGCTCTAACCACTGAGCTAAACGTGGGGCCATTTCCCACTTTCCGCACCAGCTCTGCCACATTGCGGTGCAGTAACCAGGGTGCTGGAAAATTAACCAAACAACGGAATCTAATAATTTACGTCAAAGTTATATATATATTATAAGTTGAATTTTAATCAATTATATCACAGAAGAGATGGGGAATGGCCCCACGGTTAGCTTAGTGGTAAGAGCGCTGCAACGGAGATGCAGAGCACTTGGGCTCGATTCCCGGCCATGGTCGAATCTTGTATCTTCTAATTATATTGTTTGAAAATAATCATTTAAAATTTAAAATAATTACAGGAGCATTTACTCTTCCCTCTTCCTTATTTCTTCTTTTTATATTGTTTCATCAGAATAACAATCAATATTTTAACCTCTTTTTATATCTAGAGCAGTGAACTAATATTAACAAATAATTCAAGTGCCATGAGTTATAGTTGCAATCAGCATGCATCGTGATGGGCCACGCATTGCGTACATAGATTAGTTCCTAAGGTAACATCAAGAAATTGAAAATGAAGTCTTAACAAAATTAAACCAATAATTATTGGTTTAATTTTGTTCAGACTGAGGAGGGGAGGTAAAATTTTGAAATTCGGCTGGATGATTTGACGTGGAATGGCCCTGATCAATTATAATTGATCAGGGCCATTCCACGTCAAATCATCCAGCCGAAGTTCAAAATTTTACCTCCCCTCCTCAGATTTTGATAAAATTTTGTAGGTAGTCAGTACATAAGGAAATAAGATAAAATGCAATTGTTACCCAATTCCAGCAAATAGTTTTAAAAATATGGTCATTTGAACTTTTGAGATTTTTGTTCCAACGACGACTTGAGCTAAAAACCAACTTGTACGTGTTAAGACTTTCCTCTGTAGAATGGGTATTAATTGAACTAGAGCTTTCAAAATGTATTAATTAATTTTTCATTTCATATAGAATCAGATGATACCATAAATATTTGACAAATAATTTTCTTCGTGGAAAAAAGTAAATTTTTTATTTTTTAAGCAGTAAAACAGTCATCGAAAAATGCCATGTGCAACAATCTCTCTCCAACCAGCCTAATAGAAAGAGGAGAAAATTCTCTATCTAATGATGGAATAATATGAGTGGGTTATTGACTTATAAGAGTTTTATGTCGATTTAAATCTAAGACAATAAAATTTTATTTAAATGTGGCGCATACAAATTAATACAGCTACAGAAATCTCTCTAAAATATCCTAATACAAAGGTATATTTTCGAAAAGGGCATTTAATTTCCTTTTAAATGATATAATAATATTGGTGGGGTTTTGAGCTAAAAGTGATTAGTTGTTGTTGTTGACAAATCATCTCACAACTTACTTGTTTATTTAAGTTGATAAACCATTATTCTGAAAATCTAAGATTCGATTAAGATTGTATGATGTGATGTGACAGTAGATAGCTTAAACCAATGATTTGTCAACAACAAAGTCCAACGAACGACCAAACGAAACGACCATAATTTTGAAACTATTTGTTGGAATTGCTTAAAAGTTGGCATTTTATCTTATTTACTTATGTAATTAATACCTACAAATTTTTATCAAAATCTAAGAGGGAAGGTAAAATTTTGAACTTCTGCTGGATGATTTGACGTAGAATGGCCCTGATCCATTATAGGGTTAATCTTTTAATTAAATTGTTCAAAAATTATAAATTAATTACTTTTAAAAATAATAAATGATTATATTTCAACATATAACAGTTATTTTCGTAATTTTCAGCCTATACTTCTTTCAATGAATCATCCCATGAAAGTAATAATCCTACGAAATTTCAAAATAAAAAAAAACAAAACATATGCATAGGTTTTTTTAAATATTATTATTAAGAAGCATGTTATCACTTTATGATAAGTTTATTTGGCACCATTTCGTTCTTCTAGCTAAAACACCACTATTAATGTTATTATTCAGGTTTATTTTGTAATATTAGTTTTTGTTTCCTCTCTTTTGAACATTGAATTCATGTGATAGAGTAGAAAAATTTATATCGAAATTCCCACTCTTGGTTACGATTTTAAATCAAAATATATTATAAAAATATTTTTATAGGTCTCAGAATATTATATAGGTCTCTAATATTATATAGGTGCCTACAGAACTTGTGGAAGTATTCAAGTAGTCCCGTATTAATTTAAGGCGTTGAATACCAAACTACGGTTTTATGCCTAAAAAAAAAAAAAAAAAAAAAAAACATATCTATTTAATTAAATGCAATTTACAACTCACACGTTTTCGAATACTTTTAATTTATCATAATGATTTAATTTTATATTACCAGATTTGAATGCTAATGTTGTATGGGGGTTTTTCCGCTGTTAGGCTTACAGGGTGTATGTAACCCAAAGAACTCACTAAACACTTTTTTTTTTGCCTTCAGATTTTAATGCGACAACAGATCTTTGAAATTCAGCAAATGTTTAGGCTTGTATACTAATCAAATAAATCAAATAAGGGCATGTTAGGCATGAAGAAAGATGGCACTCAGCAGTACCTCTTCCATTTTAATTAATACTAGTATTAATACGTTTGTACCGTGAAAAAATCGTCGAGTGTCAATTGTATAATCTTCAACATGAATTGAATGAAGACCGTCTGATTCCTTAAGGTATTATCTCTGGATGGCTGATTTTTGATTATTTGGATTAAAATAAAATTACAAATGAAGTATGACATTAAGTAGATGTCTTAAATTAATTAATCTGGATTAATAACCATAGTTAATTCCTAATTACTGGGATCAAATATTGTCGATATCGTTGGCTCAAATATAAAATTCACTCCCTCGCAGGTACCTGTTACATTTCCAACTTTTTTTTTTTTTTTTATCTTACTCCTAATACTACTTTTATGATAATACCTGACTACTTAAAATGTTTAAGCGAAAAAAAAACATCGTCATCAGCTGGTTCCAGTTCCTTCTTAATTTACATTTGATTACCTACTTAACTGCATGTTAAACAAATTACTTGAACTGCTGCAGTTATGTTTTCGTTTTTTTGTTTCCATTCCTGTACTCTTAAATGCATGAGTGATTAATAAGATTAGCATTTCCCTGTATGATGAAAGCACCGTTGATGTTCGTTCTTGGTGGATAATTACAGTCACATGCGATCGCATGAGATGTTTATTGATAAGTTATTAAATTTTCATTTTATTATCACTAATGCACGTGATCATAAGCAACCAAAGGCGATTCATGTAATATGCCTTAAAAAATTGGTGTATATTCCGGGAAATATTTTTAAAAACGGCAATTAAGTGTACACAAGTATTGAAAATGTTTTAAACATAAAATGAACGAAAAATCTTTTATCTCACAAAAGTACTATAGAAAACACTTTACATTAGCATCTTTTTTTTTATAAATAAATAACAAATTAATCAATCTGTCAGCGGTGGGGTGCGTGGCTTTCTGATAAGTATTATTTTTTGAGTTTAGTATTAAAAAATCTGATTCGATGCGTGCAACACACAACTTTCACTTACCAACTTATTAGATCAGAAATTAAGGTGTTTTGATAAATAAGTAAACTCCATTCCTCAAATTCACACATTTTACTTATTTTTATTTATGTTTGCTCTCTAAATTACGGAGAATTTTTTTATTGCTAAACCAAAGTTTTTACTTTGGTGTTTAATGTTAAATTAAGGTGCCCCCTTTGTTTGATCAATTTTAATAAAATTTTTGCTGTCACATCGCGGGTACATAAATACACCAAATACCCAATTTCAGGTTCGTACAGTTTATAGTTTTTGAGCTAGTCTGTTCACAAACACACAAACACAGACCAATTCAATGAACTAGGTTATTTGGACTCAGGGAACCCCAAAACGTGTATTTCCGTTGGAAACCGGATGTCGAAATTTTTCACGATCGCAATACTTTCCCTTACTATATATTTCATATATAGGTAAGTGTTTGGGGTGGCGGGATGGCCGAGTGAGCAAATGCGTTAAAAAATACGCGTTGCCACGGACAACCGGACATAACCTTGAGAGCCAGAAAAATTTCAAGTTCGAAACCCGGAGCCAGGGGAAATTTAATAATACTCGGCATTCTTCCCCCACCCTCTCCCCTGGCCCGGGAAACCCCGTATAGCCTAAACGGCGAGGAAGGGGAAGACCCAAAAAAAAAATATAAAGATCAGTGAAAGTAAAAAAAAAAATGTCAATGACTCTAAGGTAAAGAGGCAAGATACAACAAATAAATAAAAAGTTCTGCGAAACGGCAAACATTCTGTAGCAGGTAAACCTAGCAATAATCCTTTATCCTACAGACCTACAATCAACCAGAACATTTACAAATGACTAATCTTGCTCCTTCATCAAGCTTGCTCCTGATATCCTCTCAAAAAATTTATTTTTATGTTACCCTTAAACCTTTCAATGCATTATTTATTGTATTTCATTTGCATTCGAATTTGCCTGTCTGGAGGTAGTACAAGCTTTCGACAGGGTTTGGCACGATGCATCAATTTTCAAGCTCAAAATCCATTTACCACAATATTTATACGATAAATGCTAGCAATATTGAAACAATTATAATATTGAAACAATTGTACATAAGTAGTTTACATAGAGGTTAGAAAATTAAATATTAGGTAAAAAGCGGATTAACAATCGGAAGGAGGATTGTTCGAGAATATTGTTTTGGATTTCATTATCGGTGGGTGAATGGGCATCAGGGGCTGACCGATGCCCGTTAGTTTCCGTTTAATATCAGGTTCAACCGGCTTCTTCGGGTTCAGAAAGTGCTGTTGTTCTTCAAAGTGGGAGATAGACTGCAAGCCATACACGGCAGTAATGAATCAAAGTTTACAAGTTAAGAATGTTTTGAACAGCTATCGAGGCATTGCTAACCGAGAGAGACCTGGAGGAAATGAGAAATTATAAATTTCTGTATAATGTAACAGACACATCCTTCACCGACCAACTTCACCTTAAGCCTAATTTGGTGAACACCCATAAAATATAACTTACAAATCCGGACGGCCAGTGAAAAATTCATCCAAATAACAAATCTTAAGAGGGCCTACCTGTAGTGTAGTGGTTAGCATAGAAACTTATAATATTAGATTAGAAACTTAAAAATACTAAAGGCCGCGGGTTCGCGTCCCGAGGTGGCACTAGGATTTTTTAATAATCTAATATTTTAATATTTATTAATAATTAAAAAAATTAATAATATTTAATTAATAATTAAAAATAATAATATATTTTAATAAAAATACTTGTCTAAGCCGTCCCTCGGATACGACGTAAAATGGAGGTCCCGAGCCTGTGCGATGTCAGGTACTCATTAAAGATCCCTATCCTAATTATACATGGATAGGCAAAATTTAGGACTCCCGCTGTAGCATCATCCGATTAGCCTTAGTGGCATAAAATGACGTTAAAACAAACAACAACAAATCGTAAGAGCTTTCATCATATTTCACCAATAGTAATTAGCTCGACCTATAATAGAAATGAATATGCAACTCTCTACTTTTACTTCGTATGCCCAATCTATTCTCCGTACAGAAAATATTTCTTGTCTATCATCAATTGGTTCTCAGAGCTCCAGTTTTTCCAATTTCTCTATACAACGATAAATCTACTATTGAAGAAATCAAGCTGTACATAGAAGCCTTAATCTGAGGAAGTCTAAGTTTGTAGATCGGTAATTATCATTTTTATATTGTCATAATATTTATCTCTTTTTGCTTTCTGGTGTTTACATATGCACGAACTCATACAGTGGCTCACAGTCAAAATGATACACCTTTATTTTCAAAGAAATCTTTTGATAAATAAATTGTTCTACTTATGTTTTACGAAAAACTATAGTTTTTTATTATCCACTGGCATCACAGTAATATGTTCTTTGCGTATAAACAGATACAAATTAGCCAGGATATAATAATAACAATAAACACGTTTGTATACTATTTACTTATCTCACAATGAAAATTATACAACTTGATGTTTATCAATATTTGTTTCAACATTTTCTTTTAGTTAAACTCTTGTGTCGAAAATATTTGGTTCTTTTCAAAACTAGTTTAACAATATCAGTCGTATATTTTAACTTTTTAAATAATGGGACTACATACAACTTGTAAAGAACGTGAGTTGGTTACTCAACATTTTAATGATGGGGAATTTCTCAATCAAATAGCTGAAATCATTTAAAAAAGCCGTTCAACTGTCTAGTATATTGCGGAGAGATACAAAAAGGAAAATAGAATTGCCAGAAAAAAATTAAAAGTGCAAGAAAAATGTTAAGTAACAGGGATGAGACTTGGATCGTCAGAGAAATAAAACAAAATCCACGCTTGATTGCACCCAAAATAGCCGTGGAATTGTCCAAACGCTTAGGTAAGCTAGTAAACGCAGAAACAGTGAGGCGTGTGCTAAGAAAAAATAAATTTCATGGACGAGTAGCGCGTATGAAACCTTCTTTCAGCAAGAAAAATCAAAAAGTTAGGATGCAATTTGCAACTGAATATTTGTTGAAGGACCCTGACTTTTGGACATCGGTGATATTTGCTGATGAAAGTAAATTTAATATTTTTGGATCCGATAGGCGTTACTATGTGTGGACAAAACCAGGAGAAGAGCTCGCAAAAAAAAAATTACGCCCAACTGTGAAACATGTTGGTGGCAGTGTTGTGGTGTGGGTCTGTATGGCGGCCACTGGTGTGGGAAATCTTCACTTTATTGATGGCATCGATAACAAGAATGTTTACATAGACATTTAAAAAAAAAAATTGCGTAAAAACTGGGGCTCAAAGACAAGTTTTTTTTTATCATGCTAATGACCCCAAACATTCTGCTTTGTTAGTTAAGGAATGGCTCCTTTCTTACTGCCAAAAGATTATAAAAACTCCACCACAATTACCTCATCTTAATGTAATAGAACACCACTGGGCGAAATTGGAGGTAGAAATTATGAAACATGTGATTTCAAGCAAAGAAGACTTTAAAAAATATCTTCTCAAAGAATGGATCAAGCTGAGCTCGGAATTCATCGGAAATTTGTCGAATCAGTTCCAAACAGACTTAAAGAAGTGGTAGAAAGTAAAGGCTTGCCAACTTGGTATTGAACTAAATAAATAACATTTAAAATTTAATCTGAAGTGAGGTGTATCATTTTGACTGTGAGGTGAAATTATTGATTTATTTTGTTTTGTTCATTTTTTTTAAATAATGAAGTTGAATATTTTAATTTTTTGAGTTATGACATATTTCAATAAAGATTATAAATAAATGTGTTGGAAATTTAATGGGTTTTTTTGTTTACTGTAACCATTAAAGTATTTTTTTCAGTTCCTACAGGGTGTATCAATTTGACTGTGACCCACTGTATATGGGTGATTCTCAAACTACGGGCAAGTTTTACATTTTATTTTCGAAATTTTTCAGTGTGGTTAAAAAAAAAAAAAATTAAATGTACATGTATTTGGACCCATCCACAGCAAATCTATCATAATAGCAGTTCATGATCATTGCTTGAAATTCAGATAATTTAATTTAAAATTTCATTGCCACGGCAATGACTTCAGTTACGTACGTCAATGACTAATTGTAAAACTGTCTTAATTCCATTTATTGTTTAGTATATTCCACATTTAATGCAGAATCGGATGATACCATAAGAATTGCCATGATGTTTTTTTTAATTAGATTTATTTAAATCTATTAATTTCATAATTTTTTTTAATGAAATATCAACTAACAGATTATTTATAAAGTTAAATCTGTATTAAAAAAGGATTTAGCTGAGAACTACAATTTCATATTGGAAAAGCAAGTTTAATGTTGCCATTGGAGCCATTTAAGTAGTTTTATACGCATTATCGAACTATTTGCAAGGGGCGGAGATAATACCATAATTCAAACACCATTGCGTTTTATATCAGACGATCTGAAACATTGTGTACCGTTCGTAATCTGCAGATTTTCAACTTCTGTAAATTAAAATGATTTTCAAGATGTTAATCTTTGTCAAAACAGATCTTGCATCATCTCGAAGAATTCCAAAGATTGTAAAGAAAAGGAAAAATCTTTTCCACAATACAACTTTAAGCAACTCGAGGAATAAAAATGATCAGATTGAGAATTTTTTTCATTTGGTAGAAATTAATTTCTTTTAATATAAACTTGTTGAATGTGCCTTGTCCTCTTTAATTCATGTTTTCATGCTCGTTCAAAACTGAAAAACAACCTAATTATTTAAAACTGAAATAAGTATCCGACTCTTTGATGAATCCAAATAGTTTAATTATTTCATTAACTGATTCATATTTTCGTGACTAATACACAAAAATGTATCCTTCTTTTTTAAATCACCAGTACATTGAAAGGTTCAAATCAGCAAAAACTAGAATAGCTTAGTTTGTTTTAGTCGAAGAGACACATTTTTGTAAATATTTTACATCCTGTCAGTTAATTTTTTTTTTCTTCCACTCCTGGTATGATGCAGAAATGTTCAATATTTAAAAGCTGTTTTATATTCTTTCATTATGTTGCCTTACAATAGTCATTGTCGTGGGCCACGACAGGAAATATCCACGAGAATGATAAAATGACATTTACAAATTTTTCTTTTAGAAACTATATGATTTACGAAAGAACGAATGTCATAATTTAATAAAGCGAGTTAAGGGGAAAAAGAAGAAAATATTTTTAAGCCGTAAGTTCATAAAGAACAGCGAAAAATTCGGGCCACGTGAATGAGGGTAATAAACATAAACTTCCATTTTCGATGAAAGAACACCCCGGCATGGGCCGAAATAGTGCAGAAGGTAATAAAAAAAAGGTGAAATCTTCCTCGACAGTATTGACATTATTGAAATTCTCTCTTTGGGTCACTTAATTCCCTCTTGGTTGGTGTACGATTCGATAATTCAGCCGTCCAATGTAATAGGTTCAGTTATATTTTCGTTAATAAATATTTTTTTACCCACACAAGTGTTACAATATTATCTATTGTATTATATTGTATCTATATATTTGTCCTGTTATTAATTATCTATTAATACTTAAAGCATATACTCTAGTTGTTTGGGGACTTGCCCCCATTGAAAAAAAAAATATTATTATTAACATTATCGTTGAATGGGTATCACCAAATAATTGAGCCCTTTCTACGATTGTAATGTGTTGAATCTAACAATGGTGAAGTTGTAAGTATTTATTTACGATATCCCCCCTCACTGTATAATATTTGTTTATTTGTGTATTATGTAAGTTCACTTAACTAGTAATGTCGGATGGAAGGAATGACCTTATATAGTCGACTGCGCATGTGTGATAACTTTCATTTAGGTATAAATTGACAAAGACAGAATGTTCACTGCTAGATTGCCGACTTGCGTTTGAACCAACAATTATTGCAGCAGCGCTTTGTTTTCTGGATTGCCTTTGACAATGTAGCCTATCTCGACAGAAATATATAAGTAAATATTATTCGTATACGCTAATATTTATAATAATTTGACAAAAGTCATTATCTTTTTTATGGATATTGAGGGTTTTTCTGCATTCCTATGAATAACGAAATCTTTAAACCGAGTTGAAATCCGTATTTAATTCGTAGAGTATTCATATATGGGTAGTCTGAAACGTAGTTAAGAAAATATTCTATGATTTTAATAAACATACTATTTTTTAAAAAAATTGGATTTATTGATTTCATCGCTTTTAAACGATTTATTACATATCGTCAGCAGTGTATTAAGTATTTTTAGTGTTAGTTACCGTAAACGGTTTATTAAGTATTTCATGTCTTATATGTAAATACAGTTGTAAATTTTAATAAATAAAAAAAAAAGTATTTCTATACTTGTATTAGGGAAAAACATACTGTTAGGTGTGAAAAAAAAAGATAGAGGGGCCTTTTAAAATCTTACTGAAAATAAATATTATCATTCTGCTAATATTTAGATAAAAACGAAGTTAGTCAATTTTATATATCGTTTAAAAACATCTTAATTAAAATTATTATATTCCGTCTTAATCTCAGTCTCGTTGTATTATAGTGATATTTATTATTAGGATTACGAATGAGATGTGTTATATGTGTAAGATGGCATCTTAACAGCCCTGCCAAATTGGTTTAGGGAGTTGATTTTATTGTAGAATTATATTATATATTATATTATAGGTTTAACAAAAGTTTACTTAATTTAAAAATGATGCTGTTATCATGGTAGGTATTATGACTCATATCAAGTATAGAATAATAATTAATGAATATTCAAAAAAGGACTCAAGTCTTTGGATAGCACTCTCTCTCTCTCTCCTCGATGAAGACGATCGGATGAAGAGGATCCTCCATCTTCACTGGGCCAAAACGTCGGTTACAATAAAAAATGTAACATACTACTTGTAGATTTGTTAACTCCAGCTGTTCTCTAATTAATGGCCAACAACCAAATCGATAAATAAAATATAATAATTAAAGAAACTATAATTTTTTCAAGCGTACAACTTGTTTTAATGGTAACCTATTTTTATTGGTACATTTCAGAGTATAATATTCACGATTTTCTTTCAATTCAAATTTTCTGGGATAATTACGTTCTATTCAAACTGAACTAATGTTCTAATAGCGATATATATATATATATATATATATATATATATATAGACATTGATTTTGATAGGTATATTAAAAAAAAAAAAAAAAAAATCTATTCATAAGAGAAGAATATTAGGAACATGCCTAACTATGATAAGAAAAAAGGTTTTTCTAAAGAATTTCAATATTAGTTTGTTCCATCTCTATTCACCAATTTATTTTTATAGTTATAATATTTTTTTATCTAAATATTCATCGTGCCAATTCAGCGACATGAAACTTTTTCTTCCGTAAGATTACTCTTTAAAAACAAATGAATAAAATATTATCTATCAGGTGGAAAACATAACTTTGTGGAGCGTTTGAGGGCGTTTGATTTGTGCAATAGCACCGTAACCCCAAGGCCCTTCCACTCTATAAATACAAGCACAACTAGTTCTGTGAGTACAGTTACAATACATTTCTCGAAGGAATCCCGCATTCACAAGATGAGGGCACTCCTCGTAAGTTAATCATATATATTAAATACACGCACAACTTATTTAACATATTTATTCGTTAAAGTAATTTAAAATAAAATGAAAAATGGTCGTTACTAACCAGATGCCAGGCACAAGTGGCTTCCTTTAGTATCGTACATGATACTTTAATTTATTTCTATTCTTCTCAAAATTTAGATACCTAAAATATCTTCTAAAATATAAATAGAATATCTCATTATGCCTTGTCCATTATTATCAACTAAAGCATGCAAAAATCTGATGTAATACTTAATATTTGAAAATAAAAATACTTACCTATATTCAATGTATTTTTTTTTGTCATGACAACTTACCCTTGCCGCATAAACTTGCAAATTAATATTCCTTCTTTCGAATTAATATTAAGTTCTTGACTACAGAATTTTTTTTATTTTTATAAATAATTTGTTTTAATATATTTTTACTCTTTACCATGAAAATGTGCAGAGTAAGTAGGTAATAAGGCAAACCACTTTTTTTTTTTCAAGATTTAGTCACATTGATGAATTTATTAAATAGGGTGCATTGCAATTTCGGTTTTAGTTGTTTCAGCTACTGTTAGTCTCATATTTCTCAACATTTTTTTAAATAAATTAATTAATGTTTTACACAGTATTTTAAGAGCGTTTTATCGATGGGACCCTAGATAGATGTTTGATGTCATTATTAACTGAATCTAATGAAATCTAAAATATCTTTATTCGTTTTAATTTTGTAACAGGAAAAAATCAATATAAATTATCACTGTTTCAAAATGTAAATAATTGAGAATTTTTTTATAGCTGAAATTATCATGCAAAACGACGAGAAAAAAAAACTGAGGATAAAAATAACACATAACGCTACCTACTTCGTCCTAATAATTCATCCCCACATGTTAATTGTTCTTGCAAGAAATAATCCATTCTTTTATATAATTTCTATTACGTGTTACAGATAGTTGTGTTCTGCACCGCCACTGTTAGAGCAGGAGAATATGGATTCTACACCGCACATGGTAACCATGCCTACACTCCCCATGACAATCATGCTTACACTGCCCATGGTAACCATGGATACAGTGGACATGGCGGCCATGGTGCCTACATCGCTAAACCTCCCTACACACCATCCCCAGCCCCTAACCTCATTGCCGCTCCTTCTGCAGTGGTAGGTGCCGCACCACCCGTCAGGCTTATAACCCCTCATGCAACCACTGTCGTTGGTTCTATATCTTCGGGGGTAGGTGTTCGAGGTCCACTTTCTTCGAGCGCTACAGTGGCCGGACCAGTTTCTCCAGCGGTAGCTGTTGAAGGACCAGTTTCTCCAGCGGTAGCTGTTGAAGGTTCAGTTTCTCCAGTGGTAGCTGTTGAAGGTCCAGCCTCTCCAGCGGTTGCTGTTGAAGGTCCAGTTTCTCCAGCGGTTGCTATTGAAGGTCCAGTTTCTCCAGCGGTAGCCGTTGAAGGTCCAGTTTCTCCAGCAGTTGCTATTGAAGGTCCAGTTTCTCCAGCGGTAGCCGTTGAAGGTCCAGTTTCTCCAGCGGTAGCTGTTGAAGGTCCAGTTGCTCCAGCAGTTGCTATTGAAGGACCAGTTTCTTCGGGTGCTGCTGTGGTCGGCCCAGTTTCTTCAGCAGTCGCAGTTGAAGGACCAGTTTCACCAGCAGTTGCAGTAGAGGGTCCAGTATCATCTGCTGCATCTGTAGTAGGGCCAGTTTCACCAGCAGTGGCTGTAGACGGTCCTGTATCTTCAGCAGCTTCCGTAGTGGGACCAATGTCACCAGCAGTTACAGTTCAAGGGGCAGTGTCTTCTGCTGCCTCCGTCGCTGGACCATTATCTTCAGCAGTTGCTGTAAAAGGACCAGTATCTTCTGCGGTTTCAGTAGATGGCCCAGTTTCTTCAGCAGCAACCGTAGTGGGTCCAGTTTCTCCTGCAGTTGCGGTACAAGGCCCAGTATCTTCAGCAGCTACTGTTACCGGACCTATTTCTCCAGCAGTTGCCGTAGAAGGGCCGGCTTCCTCTGCTGCTACTGTAGAGGGACCTGTTTCATCCTCAGTCTCGGTCGTTGGACCTACCGGTCCTGGATCGGAAGTCGCTGGTCCTTCATCTCCAGCCGTAGCGCTTGTTGGACCATCAGCTCCCGCAACTTCTGTTGTGGGTCCTACATCAGGAGCAGCCTCGTTGGCTGGATCGACTTCAGGTGCTGCTTCAGTCGTCGGTCCTGTATCAGGTGGAGCCTCTGTCAGTGGTCCTACAACCGGCGGTGTTCCAGTCTCATCTGTGGCCGTTGTGGAGCCCGCTATGCCAGTTTTATCAACCAACGCAATATCAAATGGTCCAGTTGCAGTCACTCCCGTTCCAGTCGTACATGTCGGTCCCACTCCTGGCAGCTGTTGTGGTCATCCAGAATATTTAGGTCATGACCGACCGCATAGATATTATTGAATTTATTACTGTTAGTAGTATAATCGTTTAGAGCCAGATGCTTGGCAATGAGTCATATTTTAGTCATCGTATTTAATGCATTTTCAATAAACAATTTTTTTCTATACCTGTATTTATATATACTCCTGTAAAACTGATAATCTACCCAAAATGTACATTAATTGTATGCTAGAATTTATTCTTCATACGAGATTACATTCTTTGTTATATTCAAATAAAAACAGCAAATATTGATTAGTGTTGTAAAACTATCTATAGTACTATCGATACCTCTAAACTATCCAGACTATCGATAGTTTTGTTTCCTATTGATAGTATTATCGAAAACATTTTTTTTTTTTTTTTTGGTATAAAGTGATAGCAACTGCCTCTAAGCACCTATGTGCTATACAATTCATGGAAATGAAAAATAAACAAAATGTAACAGCATAATTCTATTTATGTTTCTGACGGATCGGAAAGACGGAAAAATTGAATGGTTTGCACATACATACATGCCTTCCAACTCGATGGAATAATATACAGACAAAACAACTCATTTCCTGCCAGTCCATTGACTTGAAAATTACTTGTTTAATGGCATAGAAACAAAATCACTGTTTTTGAACAAAATATTTTCGACCTCTGTAAACCAACTTGCTAAGGGCATTTTTTTTTTTAAGTATGCCGGTTCCAAGGTATGTATGTCTAGACAAATGTCCAAACAACGTCCTTTTTTCTTAATAAACTCCGACACATTCGAGGACACTATAGCTTCTAACGTTCGAAATGAAAAATTGTGAAAAAAAATGAAAGGCGCGGCTATAACTTTTGTATTTTTATAACCGATTACGTTTACCGAATACAGTTCACGCGATTCCACATTTTGTAGCCGTCTAAATTCTTCTATCTTATATTCTTCTATGGGAGCGGGGTAGCTGACTGGTAAGGCAGTGCATTGCTGTGCTCAAGGTCCCGAGTTCGATACTGGCTCGGCTCAGGATATCTTAATTATTCTGCCACAGTTCGTCTCGTGGGCCGAGAGACCCTCCAAACCCAGCCTCTATAAAGTGGGTACCCTTAATTGAAAAATTAAGGGGGAAAACTTGGCGGTTGAGCGTGATCACGGTCAAATCACCTCCTTGCATGACCGCTGACCAAGAAACAGTGCTCTTCCTTACATAGTACTGAACCCAAGACCCATCATGGGTTGTAGTGGTACAGGTTTTTTTTTTAAATTCTTCTATTCAATCATCCTTCTTCGGACCAAATATTCTACGCAGTACTTTATTTTCAAAGACCTTAAGGCGTTGCTCATCTCTTACTGTAAGCGGCCATGTTTCACATCCGTAAAGAACCGTCGCACAGTTGGAAAATTTTGTCATTTAGCCGCCAAAAATCTATAACTCCTGACCAAATGACGATAATCGAATAAGTCTTTTTTCATTAAAGAGCATGGGATTCCTTCATCAGTGAGAATAAAAAAAATAAAAATACCATCGCTCAAAGTATTTCGAATTAATATTTTAATGAATTCTTTTTTCAATTAAATTTAAATAAATTAGTTAATTCGGTACAGGGCTAGACATAGAGAATGAAATGAGTCAGGATTATTATCTATTGAGCTTTCTGCTTATAAATATAAAAATATAAAAAAAAATGTCCTATAATTCATCGATAAGTATGTTTTATGATTTAGTCTAATTCAAGTCAGAAAATATAATAAAATTTCAAATATGGGGATTTAAATCTTAAAATGGATATATCACCGATCGATCGCATTTGATCGATCTAATTCTATTATGGTATTTTAGTACCCTTCACCCTTTACCACTGTGAAAAAAATCAGAACCAACTATTGCCAATATTAGAATTTATATCAATTTAAATACTTTCTTTTCATAAATTACATAGTCAATGTTGAAGAAATCAAAACCCATTTTTATCCAATAATTTTACAGCCATTCTTCGTATTTATAAAATATGTTTGCTGCAATAATATAAAAGATAAAGCTCTATAGAAAAAAAAATAATATCAGAAAGATGAGCATAGATTTTGTTTTAAATAAATTCAATTTTTTTCCCTATTGAGCTTTACTTTTTGTATAAATACACCAAACAAATTTCATAAAGAAGAAGAATGGCTGTAAAATTATTGGATAAAAATGGGTTTTGATTTCATCAACGATGGGTATGTAATTTATGAAAAGAAAATATTTTAATTGATATAACTTCTATTATTGGCAATAGTTGGTTCTGATTTTTTTCACAGTGGTAAAGGGTGAAGGGTACTAAAATACCATAATAGAATTAGATCGATCAAATGCGATCGATCGGTGATATATCCATTTTAAAATTTAAAGCCCCATATTTGAAATTTCATTATATTTTCTGCCTCGAATTAGACTAAATCATAAAACATACTTATCGATGAATTATAGGACAATTTTTTTTTCGATAAAATTCCAAAGAAATAGGGCATTTTTAATTTATTTTTTTGGCTTTTTACTTCATCAGACTATAATTTTTTAAACAACATTCAAATGAAGCAAGTGCCTAAAAAAGACATATATATAAGCAGAAAGATCGATAGATAATAATCCTGACTCATTTCATTCTTTATATCTAGCCCTGTACCGAATTAACTACTTTATTTAAATTTAATTGAAGAAAAAATTCATTTAAATATTAATTCGAAATACTTTGAGCGATGGTATTTTTATTTTATTTTTTATTCTCACTGATAAAGGGAATCCCATGCTCTTTAATGAAAAAATAATTATTCGATTATCGTCATATAGTCAGGAGTTATAGATTTTTGGCCCCTAAATGACATAATTTTCCCACTGTCTGTCGGAAGAATTCGAATTTTTAAATTTCGGGACAGAAGGCGTGAGCTATATTTTAAAGTTGAAAAATAAAAAGAATTCCTCGTCTTTAGTTTAGCCTTAATTTCCTCTTCAATTTTTTTTTTCTAGTAATTGTAGATCCTAAATATCTAAATTTTTCCACGGCTTCTAACATTTTCTCTTTTTTTATTCTCCTCCACTTCCCCGCCATTTAGGCTATATGGGGAAACCCGAGCCAGGGAAGCGGATGGAGGAGTGATGCCGGGTATTATTAAATGTCCCCGGCTCCGGGTTTTGAACAGGCTATCTCCTCCATCATATTTTATATTTTTTAACGCGTTTACCCACTCGGCCATTCCTCCACCCTACTTTTCCAAGACCGTCACCGTTTCTAAAGCTAACCTTATTTCTTTGCCGGCTTTCATGAACGTTTTTGTATTTAGTTCTATCGTTCCCATGTCATAGCATAGCAAAATCCAATCATCAGGATAACCGAGTACGGATATCTTTCCATCCAAATTCAAACCCTTTCCGGTATTTATTACCTACCTAAAGTCATATTCTAGAGCTAAATTAAATAAAACAGGAGTTAGCCCATTGTTTTAAACCAGAGCCAACCTCAATACTTCCAGAAAAATATATTATATTATTATTATAAAATACTTTATAGAACGTTTCGGTCATGAACATCCTAAGTAGATTTAATAATTTCTCACTAGCTTATTCAGAATGTTATGCAGCTTATTGCGGTCTATAGAATCATAAGCGAGTTTGTTGATGAATATACTTACCTTTTTTATTTTTTTCCTAAAGCCTGTGTTAGACTTTTATTTCATTCTAGTACAGTTCTCAACCTCACGATGGAAACAAAGTCAGTTACAAAGGAAACTAATCTACAGTAAGGGCCCTCAAGCGAAACTCGGTCAGGAACTAAGTTTCTGTCTGGAAATTATTTTCGAAACATTTGGTACAAATGGGTTGAGAAAGTGAAAGGGATATTGAACTTTACTCCCATGGAAAACATGGTGGTCAATTTTCATAACCAAATAACAAAATTAATGAAAATCGTTATGAATCTCGTTAACACGGTCTTCCGCAGGTCATCTTGACTTTCCCAGGATAGCGTCTATCTATGCCTGAAGTTTTTATTTTTCATCTTTTTTTGCTATTAAGATGTAATTAATAAAGCTATGTAGAAATGTTTATAAAAAGATAGCAACAGATATATTATATAATATATTCTTTAAACAAATGTTATATCTAAGACAAGGGTTGGTTGTATTAAGGAAATTTAAAGACCATTGTGGCTGAAACTTCGTTACCACCAAGAGAAACTAACAAATCGCGGGTTAATCCGATTTTAATATTTGAGGGGTAATAGTGTGGACATTCTTCAAAAATATGTCTAACTGAAAAGAGAGAATCGCAAAATTGGCACGATGGAAGTGGCAGTTTTTTAATAAGATGTGAGTGGATGAGAGTGGTGTTGCCAATCCTCAAATGGGCTAGGGCAACTTCCTCCCCCCGATTGTTGCGGCAGGATGTAGTCCATGCATTGACTACTTTCTTGATGTTTTTCAATTTACTTAGGGGCTTTCATGCCACATTATTCGCCATTTATCTGAAACCTCCATTTTTAGAGGTCTACTAACTTCTGATGGGGGTGAGAACGGCGGTTCCTCGACCATGCAACATAAGGCAGCATGATCTTTTCTGCATTATTATAACAGGAAAAGGCTTTAAAATTTTCAATTAAAAAGATAATACATAATGCATGCATAATACATATCAATATTGTTTTTTCGTAATTTATTATCTTTTTTTTCTCTTTTAAAAAAATACATTACGAAAAAACAATATCGACAATCAAATTAAGTAGTAAGTATGCTTAGTAATTTTTAGCCAACATTACTAAGCATACTGTAAAACTCATTTCATTTCAGTGTAAAAATTTTTACAACGAAAAGTATAAATCTAGAATTGCTTGTAATATAAAATCAGTGTGTTAGTTGAAGTTGATTGGATTCTGTCCAAATACAGAAGTAGAGGAGAAAAAAAAATCGGAGATGTAAATGATACATTACATTTGCATAGTTATTGTTTCTTTTTTTTTTAAATTATTGAAAAATTTGCACTCAAGGCCAATTACCTACTACTTGATTTCTAAGTTATCAATTACAACATTTTTACTATTGCTCAACAAAATAATAGTATTTAAATAGGTACTTAATTATAAGAGCAATGTTCGAATTCTGTCCTTACAGCATATCTGCTATATAGGACAATTAGGTAAATTCTACTTGATTTAGGAATGGTAAAAAGTATATTGAAAAGTATATTTGAGAAAGTAATTTACTCAACACTCTTTACTAGTCTATCACGGAAAGCACTTTTATCCTGCTTAAACGCCAAGGACTTCCCTTCGACCAGGTATATAAGGCCCCTGTAGTGACTAATCTACCATGTACTGGTTAATCAGCTACAGAGAAGCAAACATGAAAGCTTTCTTGGTACGGAATAATTACCAATAACTGAAGCGTGGAAATGCATAAGGGTATCAGTGCCAGAAGAAATAATATGACTCATACCCTCTAGGGTGAACTACGTTCAGTGCTTTCATCCATGCCATCTTTCATACGTTTAATAAACTGTTTTCTAACAACAAGACATTACTTATACCCATTTCTGATGAATGGATTTGGCACATATAACAATATGGCAAATAAAAACTTTGTTTTATTTTTTTGGCACTTAGATCCTTATCCATTTCCACGCTTCAAATACGCTAACATACATAAAGTATAATACATATATTTATTGAAGTTTATTGTTTTACATGCTGAATATGTTTTTCAGGTTTGTCTTTTGGTAGCAGGAGTAGCCCTTGCATCAGAGCACAGGCTGAGGAGGAGTTACGGACACGGTATCCTGATCCCTGGTGCTGTGGCTCACGGGGCCATCATTCCAGGAGCTGTCTCTCATGGAGCCATCATTCCAGGAGCCATTGCTCCTGGAGCTGCCGTCGCTGGAGCAGTCTCCGCCGCCGCCGGTGTTGCTGGCCCAGTTGATGGAGGTGCTGCCATCGCCGGCCCAGTTGACGGAGACGCTGCCATCGGGGGTGCCGTCAATAGTGGAGCCCATCTTACGGGTCCAGTCAACGGTGGAGCTGCTTTGGCCGGTCCCGTCAACGGTGGAGCCCACCTCTCTGGTCCCGTCAATGGAGGTGCCGCCATTGCTGGTCCAGTGAATGGAGGAGCTGCCTTGGCCGGTCCCGTTAATGGTGGAGCCCATGTTACCGGTCCCGTCAACGGAGGGGCCGCCCTTGCCGCCCCAGTCAATGGAGGAGCTCACCTTACCGCCCCCGTTAATGGAGGAGCTCACCTTACCGCCCCAGTCAACGGCGGAGCTCACCTTACCGCCCCAATCAATGGAGGAGCTCATCTTACCGCCCCAGTCAACGGTGGTGCCGCACTTGCCGCCCCAGTCAATGGAGGAGCTCACCTTACCGCCCCCGTTAATGGAGGAGCTCACCTTACCGCCCCCGTTAATGGAGGAGCTCACCTTACCGCCCCAGTCAACGGCGGAGCACACCTTACCGCCCCAGTCAACGGCGGAGCTCACCTTACCGCCCCAGTCAACGGCGGTGCCGCACTTGCCGCCCCAGTTAATGGAGGAGCTCATCTCACTGCCCCCGTCAACGGTGGAGTCGTCCTGGGGGCCCCCGTTGTTGCCGCTGCTCACCTCAGCGCTCCATTGTTGGGAGTTCCAGCACTTGCTAGTGTTCACGGACATTTGGTCCATTAATTAGAACATAATAAGACTGATGTATTTATATTGTAATAAAGTGTTTAAATCACCTAAAACTATATATGTAGTTATTTTCACATGCTGTTGATCTTTACTAAGCTATCTATAAAGATTTCATTGGTTAAGAAAAAACATAACTGATGGTTAAGAATGGACTCAATATTTACATAGTAAATAATTTAAAAATCTTCTGAATAGAATATACTGATTTTGACTGCAGAATGTAAGTAATTAATTTTTATTTTTAATGTAGTTGTTTCGAGCAATTTTAATTTTTCGTTGTTCGGCGGCAAGGACGGCACCACCGTTGACGGTGGCGGTGAGGTGGACAGCGCTGTTAACGGGGGCGGTAAGATGCTGAAGCTCCATTTTTAGCGAATGAAAGCCTCAATAAAGATTAATAAATTAAGAATATAATATTTCGTATATGAAAAATGTCGGGGAAAAATCCACAGACAAAGAGCCGACATTCAATCGGCATGTAGAACCCTTCGGCTAAAAGTGTAGGTAGTTCTCCGCGGTTCATCTTGTTTGTTATCATTATATATTATGTAGCTGTTATTAATATATATTCGTCTACCCCACTTCGTAACCCCCGTTTCTTGAAAATGTTAATATACTTCTTCACATCCTAATGCTCCAAGGGAAGATTTAGTGAAGAAGGCGAAGTTCAATAAGGTCTCGGAAGATAGCATCATGATCTACTGGAAAGTCGAGAAGCGGAACTGAATGTCTTGTAGTTTGACCAATAGCTTTCTGTCATTATTGTTTTGCCAAAAAAAAAAAAAAAAAATCATTAAATTTTACCAAAACACTTTTAAGATCTTTTGGACGTCTTTTTAATTTGCCATAAACTTTAAATGGCAATACTAAAGGTCGCAAATTCGCGTCCCGAAGTGGCCCTAGGATTTTTTAATGGGAGTAAGAAATCCTTGTTTAAGCCGTCCCTCGGATAGGACGTAAAATGGAGGTCCCGAGCCAGTACGATGTCAGGTACTCGTTAAAGATCCTTATCCTAATTATACCTGGATAGGCAAAATTTAGGACTCCCAAACCAAACAAACCTTAAAAGGTAGAAATAAGAATAAGAATCGCTATTATTATCTTCTTATTATTATCCATTTCATCTCTAAATTTCATTATATGAGAAAACAATTGTGTAAAAAAAAATCTGGTGCGATGCGCGCAACACACAACTTTCACTTACCAACATACATAGATAAGAGATTGACGTTTTATAATAAATATGTAAACGCAATTCCTCAAAATCATACTTTTATCCCATTCATTTACTTATTTTTGTTTGAATTGCTCTCTAAAACACACTAAAATTATTTATTGTTAAAGAAAAGTTTTTACTTGTGATACTTCGGCAAGCATAATACTCACTCCATCGCATCTGATTTTATAATCTCTATTTAATTGCTGAAAAATTCATTTAGTAAAAAATAATTTCCATTAAATATGTGTGTTTCAAAGCACGTTGACAACTCTATCCCGTGAACAGAACGTCTCTAAGTATAATTAAGTGCTATCTACGTCTGATCAATTTTAATAAAATTTTAGCTTATACATCGCGGGCATATACATATAACAACGACCAGGTTTGATCAAAATCGTTTCCGCCGTTTTGAAGAGAATAAAAATAAAATAAAAAATCTAGTGCGTGCGCGCAACACACAACTTTCACTTACCAACTTACTTAGATTAGAAATTGACGTGTTTTGCTAAATATCATTTCCCAAGCCACACATTATTCTACATTCATATCTTATCTTTGTTAATCGTTAAAGCCGTTTTTGAGTAAATAAAAAAAAACCGTGAAAATGATACAAAATTTATTAAGTAAAGCCCCCCCTCCCGTAGATCAATTTTAATGAAATTTTTATAGTCATATCTCGGGCATATAAATACATAAAATACCAAGTTTGATCAAAATCGTTAAAACCATTTTTGAGTAAATAAAAAAAAAACACGTGAAAATGATACAAAATTTATTAAGTAATGTCCCCCATCCGGTTGATCAATTTTGATGAAATTTTTACAGTCATATTTCAGGCATATAAATAGATCAAATACTCAGTTTGATCAAAATCGTTAAAACCGTTTTTGAGTAAATAAAAAAAACATGTGAAAATGATACAAAATTTATTAAGTAAAGTCCCCCATTCGGTTGATCAATTTTGATGAAATTTTTACAGTCATATTTCTGGCATATAGATAGTTCAAATACTCAGTTTAATCAAAATCGTTAGAGCCGTTTTTGAGAAAATTGAAAAAAACTTAAAAAGTTATTAAATAAAGTACCCCCTCCCTTTGAGCAAATTTGATGAAATTTTTGCTGTCACATCGCGGGCTTATACATACTCTAAATACCCAATTTCAGGTTCGCACGGTTTATAGTTTTTGAACTAGTCTGTTCACACACACACACACACACACACACACACACACACACACACACACACACACACACACACACACACACACACACACAGACCATTTCGCGGGACTTGGTTATTTTGACTCAGGGGACCCCAAAACGTGTATTTCCGTTGAAAACCGGAAGTCGAAAATTTTCACGATCGCAATACTTCCACTTACTATATATTTCATATATAGGTAAGTGAAAGTAAAAATCGTGAAAATGAGTCAAAATTTATCAAATGAAGTGCCCTCCCCAATTGAACAATTTTAATGAAATTTTTGCTGCAACATCGCGGGCATATACAAATCAAATATCCAATTTCAGGTCTGTACGGTTTGTGGTTTTTGAGATAGTCTGTTTACACAGGCGGGCCATTTCGTGGGACTTGGTTATTTGGACTCAAGTGACCCTAGGACATGTATTTCTGTTGAAAACCGGAAGTAGCAATTTTTCACGATCGCTATAATTTCCCTTAGTATATGTACATTTCGTATATAGGGTTAGTGAAAGTAAAAATATTTCTATATTACATAACTATAACGAAAAAAAAAATCAATAAAAGGGTATGAACCATATTTATATTAATTTATTTACTATTATCATTAAGTAGAAACATATCCTGTTATCTATTTATATTTTTATTTTTCATTATATTTTATTTATTTTTATACCCGCTACGCCAAGTATAGAGTAACTATATACTGATAGTATATAGAGTATGTTTTTATAAGATTTAGGAGTACAGCAAAGATAATGACTTTTTATAAATCAACATTTATTTACAAGGTTCAGCGTCAGTCAGAGTTATATTATGTTAATCACAGCATTAATGGACGTAATGTCCGTGGGCGGCTCCATAGACCAAACCTGGAACAGCTAAGTGGGCGGCGGCGGCAACTGGAGCACCCAGGACGACTCCTCCGTTGACGGGGGCAGTGTAGTGAGCTCCTCCGTTGACTGGAGCAGTGAGGTGAGCTCCTCCGTTGACGGGGGCAGTAAGGTGAGCTCCACCGTTTACGGGGGCGGCGAGGGCGGCGCCACCGTTGACGGGACCGGCCAAAGCAGCTCCACCATTGACGGGGCCAGCCAAAGCAGCTCCGCCGTTGACGGGACCAGTGAGGTGGGCTCCTCCATTAACGGGACCGGCCAATGCAGCTCCACCGTTGACGGGACCATTGAGATGGGCTCCACCATTGACGGGGCCAGTAAGATGTGCTCCGCCATTGACGGGACCAGCGATAGCGGCACCCCCGTTGACTGGGCCGGCAATAGCAGCACCTCCATCAACTGGGCCAGCAAGGGCGGCGGCGGCGGAGACTGGTCCAGCGACGGCAGCTCCTGGAGCTACGGCTCCTGGAATAACGGCTCCATGAGAGACAGCTCCGGGTACGACTACACCGTGGGCAACTGCGCCAGGGACGACTACACCGTGAGCCACAGCACCAGGGACCAGGATACCGTGTCCGTAACTCCTCCTCAGCCTGTGCTCTGAGGCGAGGGATACTCCTGCTACCAAAAGACAAACCTGAAAAAGATATAAAGTATTATATATAAACATTTTAATTAATTATTAGTTTTAATAAAAATAGCATTTATCTTGTCACTCACCAAGATAGTTTTCATGTTTGCTTCTCTGCAGCTGATTAACCACTATGTAACTGAAGAGGTACAGTAAGGTTTATATACCAGTTGCTAGTCCTTGGGCGTATAGGTAGTGTAAAAGTACTCCCTGTGCAACCAGTTTCTGATTTAATGATTGCATTGTATGAAGGTATCTGAAATTTTAATTTTTAATATATTACTTTTCTAGTTATATAAATAACTATATAATTTCATTATATATTGATGATACAAATCGTCTATTTACAAACAAATTAATTAATAAAATATTAAATTAATTTCGTTAATATTCCAGATAATATTTTTTCCCTAAATAATTTCTTTTTTTTTTCCCCCTAAATACCTAAATATTTTCCACTTCTATATAAATTTTCGAATATCAAAGTATCGCGATATTCAATATTTCGAATTCTTATTTTAATTTGAAAAGTCTACATATTAAATATTCAAATTACTTACTAAAGATTCCATAAAAATGATTTAAATATTTACCTTTTTCGCCCTTATAATTAAAATAAATTTATAACGATTTTTAAATTTACTTAGTGAAAAAAATGATGCATGTTCCAGAACGTTCGAAATAATTAGCGTTGGATTTGGACAGATTCTTAGAATAAGTGAAACTTTTCATGAATATTATGCATTTTGATATCTATGTACTGTAATTATTTTCGAAATCGTGGTATTAACGGGCTCAAATTGATTTAATTAGTTGAGTCAATTAAATACGAGGAAGGGATAAAACAATAAAATCAATTTAATGAACGGTTGAGAGCATTTACATATATTAAATAATAGTTAATACAACGAAATACCTGTAACAATTGATATTAACCTTGGGTAAAGTATTCAGTTTCTATTAAAAATACATTCAAATATATAACTAACATCCATAACTAACATTTTAATGATAAATATGACTGGCATACCATTAATTGCGACCAGAAATGAAAAATGGGCTGGATGAAAGATTTTCTTGCATTACTCGGACAATTATGGTTATAGAATCAAACCATTGGTGCTGCTGGATAATTTCTTTCACTATGCCTAAAAGTCTTCTTTTTTTTCCCGAACACCAGGGCGTTAGCATATTGTTAGTGGAGAGTTGTCAGGAGAAAATAAATAAATAGAAAACACATTGATTTCAACAGAATTGAACTAGGTTATTCAGTACAGATTTATATCAATATATACAAATTTTGAAGAGTACGAACCCAAACAGATACACACCAAGTAAATATGGGTACACAAATATGTACCTATTTTTCCACCATACTGCTACTACTTTATACTTTCAGGAACGAAAAGCATGTCTATATCCGATAGCCAGATTTTTTGTCTGTCTGTTACTAGTGTCAGGAGGCACCTTTGTAAATTCTTCATTCCAGCTCTGCTCATACTGCTATTAAAAATTTATTAAATGCCTAGGTTTTCTTCCAATAGAATTTATCTGTATGCCGGATTAAAAATTTTAATAATTAATAGACTCTTGCATTCGCAATACATTTTGAAAATTAACAGCAATGGATAGGCAATGACCTATGTTTCTTCTTTGTTGTTATACATGTAAATAGCGCAATGTAAATATTGTAAGCCAACGCTCAAATCTGTGAGCGTCTATCTAAAAAAAAAGTTTAACTATTTAAAAACAAATGCATGAGGAATTCAAAATCGAAAAGAGATGGAGGATTCTCTGAAGATGGCAGATATTTTTTTTACGGAATTTTACGTTTTTTTTTTTTTTTTTTTTTTTTGTGAATGCATTATTAAAAAAAATTCAGTTTTAAGAACACCTATCTATACCCCATAACGGACACTATACGAAATGTCGTGAACTGTGATTTTATTGATACGTCTTCTACGAGGATGAGAGACTATGAATTACCTCATGATTGGTTAGCCAAGGTTACGGAAAGTTCAATTGTCTCCTTATGAATGAATGAAATCGAAAAGTGAATGAATGTCAGCCTACCATTTCTTCCTACACCTATTAGATCTGGTATTTCAAGGAACTCTATTGGGTATACTTACTTAGATTTTCCGCTTAGTTTATGTTTATTGGCAAATCGATGTTTTTCGTATTTCCTCGACTCAATAGTTGTTATAAACAGGGGTCGAAAAGGTCATTAACCTTTTTAAATAAGTTTCATTTTAATAGTATTTGAAAAACTTACGAAAAAGTTTGCTCAATAAATGTTTTGCTTCAAAAAGTTTAAGGTTCACCTAAACTTTTTGAGCAATTAAAATTAAAGTGTGAGTTTAACAATAACTTTTTCGCCCTGGGTTGTGATCATAAAAGCTGTTATCGTAGGAAAAGAGTTTGTTTACTTATAATGTTGTTTATTTTGATGAATAATCCTATCATAATATTAGTTTAAGGTATATTTATTTATTTCCTATTATTTAATTCTTCTCGAATCAAAACAGTCAAAAAGTCTAGTGTTCATTCATTATCTCATCTCTCCAGACCGTTTCATTTTAGTTTTCGTTATTACTTGTGAGTTCACAAATTACGATGTTGTGAAAAAAAGATTTGGAGTTTTTTTAAATACATCTTAACAACTGTTGTGAAAGAATAATTAAAGGTAATCTTTTAAGGAATTTGAAAAACCATCTATTTAGGTTCCATAAAAGTTTTTTTGACGTTTATTATATGGCTGTAATAGTGACTTAAGTGTAGCAAGAACAAATTAAAACTTAACAGTAAAAATATGCAAAGGAATGTTATTAGATAGCTGTTTTAAATGGGGGATGCTTGGAAATTTATTCTTGATGATTAAGTATAGGTGAAAATTAAAATGTTTTGGAAACTGTTTTACTTGTTGAATTAAATTATGATTGTTGTATAATAACCTAATTATTTTTATTTTGAGTAACAATATTATACATTATATATCTATGATAATTTACTATACCGATTCTATAGTATTGTTAAAGATAATTTTGTAGTTTAAAAATAATACACATATTTACAAAATATTGAAAATTGTAATCTATTAAAATAAATTTTTGCATTTCTGAAATTATTTTTTAGACTAAAATCTTGTTTATGAATAAGTTTCAGAATAACTTTAGAAATGATCTTTTATGGAAAAAGTTATTTGGATAAAAGTTTTCCGATAACTTTATCAAAAAGTTTTCGCAATGAAAAAGATAATGTTCAATAAAAACTTCAAGAAGGATTAAAATAAAATTTAAGTTTAACTTAAACTTCTTTAAAATAAAATTTAACTTATATTTTCGACCCCTGGTTATAAACTTTTTAATAAAATCAGAAGATTAAACATCTGTTTACAATCAACCGCTATTTGCTTTGCTGTGCATTTTTTAAATTTATTTATCCTGCTTGCTTATTTTTTATTTATTTCTTGTCAAAGTTAAGAACAAATAAAGTATCGATTGAATCATTTGTTTATAAATTTCACTTACAATAAAGTTAATGTGAATTCACCGTGATGTTATCAATCCAGATTGTCATAAATAATGTTGTACAATGACTTATGGTACATTAGATACTTCCATATCCGGAAGGGCTAAACGTTTGAAAAAAAAAATGGTTTGATCTCTAACATATTTTTTGTTTTCCCTCCCCATCCTCGCCTATTAGGTTACACTGAGTTTCCCGGGCCATGGAGAGGTTGGGGGATTAATGCCAAGTATCCCTGGCTCCGTGTTTTCAACTGGCTATCTTCTGGTTATCAATGATATGATGTCAGGGTCATCTCGTCTATCCCGTCATCCATAATTTAGTGTTATACTTGAATGATCAAAATCTACTTTACAAGAACGAAAATTCTGCTGAGGAGTAGGTACCGCATTCTCCTCAGACTACCTACCTCATGGAAAACGATATAAGGATCACCTATATAAAACGATATTAGGATCACCGCTTACCCCGACTTTGCGGAATTCAATCAAATTTCTATTTTCTGATGGTGCATTAGTTAGTGTACATTGGTTCAAAGTAAGTTTTTTTTGGTTCCTCGCCTTTTAGGCTATACGAGGTTTCCCGGGCCAGGGGAGAGTGTGGGGGATTAATGCCGAGTATTATTAAATGTACCCTGGCTCCGGGTTTTGAACTTGCTATCTTCGGGTTCCCGATCATATGTTGCCATGGGCAACATGTAATTTCTAAGGCGTTTGCCCACTCGGCCATCCCGCCACCCAAGTTCGAAATAAGTGTCTAGTGTATGTTCATTGCAAGTTGCAGGATACTATAGATAAAATAGCAAACTGGAGAAAGAAAACTAGTTTCAAATTATCACTCTCAAAAACAAAATGTGTATATGTTGGTCGAAATCATACTAGAAGGCTCCAAAGTAGAATAAGTGAAAAATATGTATACTTCGGGAAGATTGTTAAAATGTTGACATGGACTCAATCTTCGAGTTCATGATGCAGTGATATGACAAGCATTAAAGGAAAAAATGTACATCACATTTATGTTGGGGAATTGATAGAGAAACTCTCATTAAAGTAAACCTAAATTTAATAAGAAACAAAATTGGTTACACTTCAAAACTATAACAAACTGGGAACAAAATGGTTCTAAAAATGTTACGTTTTCTCTACAAATCGGCCATATGGCCATAACCCGGAACTTCTTCTATTGAAAGCATATTTGCTGAGTTAGGAGGATCTTCTTTAAAAATTAGGCGAGAACAACTATTTACGTTTATTTAATATTTATTTTACCTACATCTCGCAACTGAATAAATCTTCAATATCTCTTGAATAAACGTTTATAAGGAAAAGTATCTGAGTTGCACGGAATTAGAAATGTTGACATTAGCACATTAAAAAAAAAAAGTATATATATATATATATATATATATATATATATATATATATATATATGAAAGTTATTTAAAATTCAATATAAACATAGAATTAAGAACAGTTAGTCAATTGCGAATTTCAGGTCTCGAATTTTCTTGAAAATATTTTACAAGAATTCAAGTCATATCATTAGAACTGATGAAGAATGTAAGTTCTGTCGTGAAACCATAATTAATCGTTTAACGCATATAATATTGCACTGCCCATTTTCCCTTAGTACAAGAAAACGGTACTTGCATAAATATATGGTTGAGGAGGATGAGGATTTATCAATCCAAAATATACTTACCGTGGATAGCGTGAGGAAGTTGAATGACATTTTTTTCTATTTGCAATCGATATGTCAATGATCAATCAATATGATGCCAGTTTTTAATTTTTTTATGAATATGATGCCAGTTTTTTATTTTGTTTATTATTTATGATACCAGTTTTCTTTTTTTTTTTTTTTAAATTTTAATAGCAGTTTTTAATCTTGTTTATAATTTATTATACCAGCTTTTAATTTTGTTTAAGTATATATGATATAAGTTTTTAATTTGGTTTCTAATTTATCATTAAATAATTGCGTTGTAGATTAGTAAGTGGAACATTAAATTGTGATATAGACTTATAGCTAAGATTGCAATTTTTGCTTTGTTTTTGTTTTTTCGATTTAAAATTAAACATACAAATACGAAATGGGCCAGACTCAATGGCTACATGCGTAACATCAAAGCCAATAAACCTTAAATAAAAAAATAAAAAATAAAATATTTATATATACATATATATATATATATATATATATACATATATATATATATAAACCTGAGCAATATTCGACCTACCTCGGACCTTAAAATTTCTTTGTGGAAAAAAAGGAAACATATATCGATGGAAAAATATGCCAAAGAGTGGCCCTTACAAATACCAACATATTTCCTAGAACTCCTAGAAAGACCTAGGTTTTAAAGTTATTTACGCCTCCAAAATAAGTTCTTATGGAACTTGCCAGGATATAGCTCCATATTCTTTGGAGAAGGAACTGCTGCCATGAAGGCTCTTTTTTGGATAGTTAATTCAAAAATACCAGGGTTTGAAATTAACTCTTATTTTCTCGGAAAGAGAATAAAAGTCAAATCAGGGCTTCTATATTTCTAATAAATAAATAAAAATCACATCATGACTTTTATATTTCGAGCCAGAAAATAAAAGTCCTGATATGATCTTTATCCCAATGATAGCTAATATAAAAGTCAAAGCTTGATTTTAAATATTTAAGGATGAATTTATTAGCTTTTTTTTCGGATTTCTCCATATTGGTGTACATTATTGGGTTAACCGTTTTTATGGAAATCTTATAGGGTATAATTAATGACCTTATATCGATCTTAAAATCGATTATTAGATTATCAAGGCTGCTGATAATGAAAATAATATCGATATAAAACCTCAGGCTCGCTCAGGTATCGATTATAACTTATCCGATATTTACAATATTGAAGTCGACTTGTAGGTTATTTAGGGCGCTGATTGTGAATATGATATCAATTTTTCGATTACGCGCACATGTATCGATTTACTATAACTTACGCGATATAAACGATATTGGGGTCTGCTCCTAGGTTAATTGAGGCGCTGAATTCGGAAATGTTATCGATTTTTCGATTACGCGCTCAGGTATCGATTTATTATAACTCACGCGATATAAACGATATTGGGGTCTGCTCTTAGGTTAATTGAGGCGCTGAATAAGGAAATGTTATCGATTTTTCGATTATGCGCTCAGGTATCGATTTATTATAACTTACGCGATATAAATGATATCGGGGGCCTGCTCTAAGGTTAATTGAGTCGCTGAATTCGAAAATGATATCTATTTTTCGATTACGCGCTCAGGTATCGATTTATTGCAACTTACACGATAAATAAGATATTGTGGACGGCTAATACGTTAATGAAGGTGCTGAATTTGGAAATAATATCGATATTTTGATTACGCGCTAAGGTATCGATTTATTGCAACTTACACGATAAATAATATATTGTGGTCGGCGAATACGTTAATGAAGGTGCTGAATTTGGAAATAATATCGATATTTTGATTACGCGCTCAGGTATCGATTTATTATAACCTACGCGATATAAACGATGTTGGGGTCTGCTCTTAGGTTAATGAAGGTGCTGAATTTGTAAATGATATCGATATTTCGATTACGCGCTCAGGTATCGATTTTTTATAACTCTCGCGATATAAACGATATTGGGGTCTGCTCATAGGTTAATTGAGGCGCTGAATTCGGAAATGGTATAGATTTTTCGATCAGGCGCCCAGGTATCGATTTATATAATTATATATGTAAGTTGTAATAAATCGATACCTGGGCGCCTGATCGAAAAATCGGTATCATTTCCAAATTCAGCACCTTCATTAACCTGTTAGCCGACCACAATATCTTATTTATCGTGTAAGTTGCAATAAATCGATACCTTAGCGCGTAATCGAAATATCGATATTATTTCCAAATTCAGCACCTTCATTAACGTATTAGCCGACCACAATATCTTATTTATCGTGTAAGTTGCAATAAATCGATACCTGAACGCGTAATCGAAAAATAGATATCATTTTCGAATTCAGCGACTCAATTAACCTTAGAGCAGACCCCAATATCGTTTATATCGCGTGAGTTATAATAAATCGATGCCTGAGCGCGTAATCGAAAAATCGTTAACATTTCCGAATTCAGCGCCTCAATTAACCTAGGAGCAGACCTCAATATCATTTATATCGCGTAAGTTATAATAAATCGATACCTGAGCGCGTAATCGAAATATCGATAACATTTCCTTATTCAGCGCCTCAATTAACCTAAGAGCAGACCCCAATATCGTTTATATCGCGTGAGTTATAATAAATCGATACCTGAGCGCGTTATCGAAAAATCGATAACATTTCCGAATTCAGCGCCTCAATTAACCTTGGAGCAGACCCCAATATCGTTTATATCGCGTAAGTTATAGTAAATCGATACATGTGCGCGTAATCGAAAAATCGATATCATATTCACAATCAGCGCCCTAAATAACCTACAAGTCGACCTCAATATTGTAAATATCGGATAAGTTATAATCGATACCTGAGCGAGCCTGAGGTTTTATATCGATATTATTTTCATTATCAGCAGCCTTGATAATCTAATAATCGATTTTAAGATCGATATAAGGTCATTAATTATACCCTATAAGATTTCCATAAAAACGGTTAACCCAATAATGTACACCAATATGGAGAAATCCGAAAAAAAAAAAAGCTAATAAATTCATCTTTAAATATTTAAAATCAAGCTTTGACTTTTATATTAGCTATCATTGGGATAAAGATCATATCAGGACTTTTATTTTCTGGCTCGAAATATAAAAGTCCTGATTTGACTTTTATTCTCTTTCCGAGAAAATAAGAGTTAATTTCAAACCCTGAAAAATACACTTGGACCGACGCAACCTATACCATGAAACTCACTGATTAGAGAAATAATTAAAATTTGGAAGGAACTGGAAAGTAAAATGAAAACTGAAGAGATGGACTGGGTTCCCTATGACAGGGGAATTATTGACTCCGAAAAGCCAATCGAGCTGAAAATTTGGCGAGAAGAAGAGAAACCACGAACATAATTTTTAAAAAATACGTCATCCCAGAGAACTGGATATACGAAACCACGAAGATAATTTTTAAAAAATACGTCACCCCAGAGAACTGGATATACGAAACCACGAAGATAATTTTTAGAAAATACGTCACCTCAGAGAACTAATCTAAGAAAACTATGTTGAAAATATGGGGAACTGGAAAAGTAAACCATCAAAGCTCGCAGAAATAGGACCGGAATGGAAAAAAAAAAATGAAGGTTCACAACCATGAAAAGGGCGAAGAAAGAAGTTACATTGTGTCGAATTTGATTTGGGATCGGCGAATACACTCCTGGATATCTTCTCGGAGGTCTAGAATCACCCACGTGAAAACAATACATCCCAAACACTGAAATACCTGTTACAAGATTGTTGCTACTCATGCTTCAAGACGAAAGTTGAGATTATAATATATAATCTTATATATTATATAATTTATATTGGCGAAAAATATAAATGAAATTCTACTAGGTAAAGAAGCGGACATTCCCAACCTATTCAAATATTTCCTTAATAATTAAATAGGTACCTTAAGGAAATGAAATATTACAATAGAATAGCATTGCTAATGACCCTCTCAGGTGGAGGATAAAACATAAATAAATAGGTTCATGTTAGCAAATAGAAAAAAAAATTCAGTAAGAACACTAAAACTTTTTTTTCTCCCTATTTTAAGTCACAAAAACCTTAACCCTCAACCTGCTTTCTCTGCAAGGCCAAACATTCCCGTTGTGATTAGAGTATTAAGTCTCGGTATTTTACCTTGGACTCATACATGTTCTTTATGACTAGTTTTACATGATTAAGTTATGTTATGGTATTAAAACTGTTATTTTAGGTGAAAAAAAAAATGACGGTCGCAATAGATTCTCCTAACTATATATTTAACAAGATATATAAGTAATAAAAGCAAGTGAAAGGTCACTTGTCCCTTATCCACACATGTATAGTAATAATTAACTTGATGTATGTTCCATTTTTTTTTTTTTTTAAATGTCAAAGTAAAATTAATTAGAATTCTGAATGACATAATATTGACCGATATGTTTTATTGCAACTATAAACAATATGTTTTTTTCTTTTTTTTTGTAATGTTTTTTTGTAATTTGTTTGTAAAAAGATGGAAACGTATTTAAAATAATTTCCGTCCATGGTGAAGAATAAATAAAAATGAATTCTAGATTCTCATATTTATAGTTTTCAAAATTTTAAGCTTATATGTGGATTATTTGTAATTTAGATTAAATTATAGTTAAAATAAATAAAAAACGCTACATATATCGTTATAGGAGCATTTGGGTTCCCTTTTCGAATTTTTCGACTGTTTCTTTAAATATTATAAATTTAACTTATGATTATATCATCAAATTCATATTAGTAATTCTAATAAAACTTGCATTAGAAAATGGGTGTAGTCCGTAAAGCTATGCAAGCTTCCTTGATGATCAAGGTCTTCTCCTGAGTATATAAGTCCTCCCAACAGTGGGAACAATGCAGTTACTCACAGTAAGGAAAGCTAACAGTATGAAATCTTTCATTGTAAGTGGAAAGTGGCATCCGATAAAATTTCAATCTTTTCTTATCGCATTCATATGGAGCTAAGAATTTATATTGACTAATTATCCATTTATTTTTCCAGTTGTGCCTTTTAGTTCTGGGAGTAGCTCAGGCCTCCGAATCCAGGGGTAAGAGGAGCATCGCCCACGGCCATGTTCTTCCTGGTGCTGTTTCCCCTGGCGTAGTAATCCCAGGCGCTGTATCCCATGGAGCTGTTCTTCCAGGAGCCGTCGCTCCAGGAGTCGTCCTTCCAGGTGCCGTTGCTCCAGGAGTCGTCCTTCCAGGTGCCGTATCCCATGGTGCAGTCATCCCCGGAGCTGTAGCCCCCGGTGCTGTTATCCCAGGAGCAGTGTCCCATGGAGCTTCTTTGGCCGGCCCAGTCAATGGTGGAGCTGTCCTGACCGCCCCCGTCAACGGTGGAGCAGTCCTGTCCGCCCCCGTCAATGGCGGTGCTGTCCTTACTCCCCCCGTTAATGGCGGCGTTGTTGTTACCCCGCCAGTCCACGGTGGCGCTGTTGTCGGAGCCCCATTGGCCGCCCACGGTCTGTTAGCTGCCCCCGGATTAGCTGCCGCCTCCCTCCTCGCCGCCCCCGCTTACGCTGCTGGTCTCGGCTATGGACTTCACGGAGCCTATGGTGTACATGGTGTTCACGGTGTTCACTGGTGATCTGTTAAATGAAAACCTATGGTTTAACTTATTGTTCAAATAAACATTCCATCAATTTTTTTACATAAAATATTTGCTCTTTTTTTTATTGCTTTTAGCCTTAAAATGTATTTTCATTAAATATAAGATCCCGCCTATTCCTATGCCTAGTGCATAGAATATATACTAATCAACAAACACACAGCTCTCGTACAGGGTTACTCTATGAGAGGACGAAAGAAAAGCAAATACAATCACGCCTTTCGAGAAGATATTGACAATACAGTACCGTATGTTTGACTAAGTTTGAATGTGTCGAAATGTGAGATTTTTGATACTTTTAACCTTTCTACTAGAAGGCCTTTATTTCTTTTTATGCAATGTGTTGTAATTTCACACCCAACTCAGTTTGATAACTTCAAATTACTAATTAATATCAATTTTACTGATTGTTACTGTGACTGTATTTTAACTTGCATTATTCCAACATATTTTATATTAAAACAGAGGTATCATATAAATGTTTTCACTTTCAATAATTTATTTAGTTTTTACACATCAAACCAATACCACGCTTATAAGATTTTTTTTCTATAATAAAATCGTGGTCACCATTCTATAACCATCGTGGTTACCATAAAGTAAAGAATGTGCATAGGTTTTTAGTTGCTCATTCGTTACATTAGCATGGTGACGACGAAATTTCTTTATTGTTATTATTACATTCTGTCTCATTTGGAGACATTGGTAATATTGATAATTGGCCTCATTCACACTAAAAAAAAAAAATAATAATAAAAATATATTAAAAAATAAAATAAAATAATTAGCTCAAGTAAAGAAAAAAAATATCTTATTTGCATTCATACACTATATACAAACAGGCTAGAGAACCCGGAGGCAGGCTTTTCCCACCACAGAGGAGGGAAAATCCGAAAATCTATATTTGTTATAGTGCGCCTCCCCCCGCCATAAAATTACCAAATGAATATTTTTTTCCAAAAACACCGTCCCCCGATAACATAAAATTGGATCCCCGTATGAAGGAAATAGGAAAATCAATTTTTTTATAAAGCGCCCCCCCCCGCAACTAAAATACAAAATGAATACTTTATTCAAAAACACCGTCCCTGATAACATGAAATTGCACCCCCGAGTGAAAGAAATCCTAAAATTTTACCATTTCAATATTATAGCCCCCCCCTTACTCGAACCTTAAAATAAATATTAATATTATTGGATATCTGGTCATGATATAAGATGCTTAGGTAGGGGGGTAGACCGGGCGAACATGAAAAGTGGTTGAATTTGCGTTGGAAAAGTTTGAAATTGAAATGGAAAAGGTTGAATTTAAATTGGAAATGCAGAACTCTGCGTTCGAGCTCCAATTAAGTAGTTCATTTGACTTTAATTGTAAGAAAAGCTTATATGTTCAGAAATTTTAACCAGTCATAAAAAAAAATGAATAAGTTACATCAAACATAATAAATATACACAAAGTAAAACGGAATAATAGCTAAAATGACGATAATCTGATGACTATTAGGCTGCGATGTGTCGACACAGATTTCTATAATTCATATGGTATTATATGTATGTTCAGAAATTATATCCAGTATAAAAAATCTGTTGCGATGTGCGCAACACACAACTTTTACTTACCAACTTACTTTGATTACAAATTGATTGTTGTTTTTATTTTTTACTTTCACTATATGAAATATATAGTAAGGGAAATTATTGCGACCTTGAAAAATTTTTCAACGGAAAAACGTGTTTTAGGGTCCCCTGATTCCAAATAACCAAGTCCCGCGAAATTGTCTGTGTGTGTGAACAGACTAGCTCAAAACTATAAACCGTAGGAACTTGAAATTGGGTATTTAGTGTATATATACATGCCCGCGATGTGACAGCAAAAATTTAATCAAAATTGGTCAAACGGAGGGTACTTTATTTAATAACTTTTCACGTCTTTTTTTCAATTTTCTCAAAAACGACTCTAAAGATTTTGATAAACTAAGTATTTGTGTATTTATATGCCCGAGTTATGACAGCAAAAATTTCATCAAAATTGATCAACCGAAGGGTTGATGTGTTTTTTTTATTTACTTAAAAACGGCTTTAACGATTTTGATCAAACTGGGTATTTGATGAATGTATATGCCAATATACTATTTTATGATGCTAACCAGCCACTTATTTAAATATTCATGTATAATGCTTACCATTTTTTATATTATTGTCAGTTCTGTAAAATATTCATTTATTGTCATCCTCTAGCATAGATACTCATATATTTGTTTTCTTTTAGCCTTGAAGATCCACAAGTTGGATCGAAGCGTTGGCTTTCGATAATAAAAAAAAAACTTCCAACTGAAAATCCTCATTATCATTTAACCTATCATAAAGATTAACAGTTGACTATCTCTCACC